>JANAVB010039219.1:15592769-15768065 GCA_029216955.1 Iris pallida | reverse complement strand
ATCCGTACAGCCCCTGCGTAGAACATTGTCCTCAAAATGCATATCACATAGGATGGTTAGGAACCTTTACTCATGCATACTTTTCTGTTGAGCATTATTATTCAGTTTATTGGCATGATATTATGTGTCTTGTTACGTCCCTCTAAGGACCTAGTTTTTCCCCAGGTATGTGTTCATGTTTTCTGCAGGTGTTCTAGCTAAGGCCATTCCTTCCTTCGTGATGATTGCTCTTGGACTCGCTATCGCTCCCGCTTGCTAAATTCTTTTCTTGTATATTTTTCCATATTTAATTTAGTTGGTAGTGACTTTGTCTCCGCCCAACTGTTGTATACATAACAACTCAAAAGTTGCTTTTATATTATTATTTATCTTTGTAGATGAGACTTAGTGTCTTGGCTTTCTACATTTACAGCTTATTTATATATACGAGTCGTATTTACTCGTATGTATACAGCTGGCATGATACGTATCTAGTCTCAAGTATTTGGGACTGGGGCGTTATATTTTTGTGGTGGCCCATGCAGGTCAAGTTGCCATTTCGGTTACATGACTGTACCGAGCGGGCCTGCAATATAGGATTATAGTCTAGAATCTATACTACTTGACATCCCTTCTTGACTTCAAATTCTGAACTCTCGTTCGACCTCCTCGATTTGTATCTTGCTTGACTCCTTCTACCATAAATTCTTAGTTTCGTATTTAGTAAGATGACTACACTAGCATATGCCCATAGGTTAAACACATGCTAGATAGATTGCATTGACAATTAATATCCATTTAGGTTATATTTGAGTATAAAGGCATTATTTTTTCTAGAGATATGATCTTAAGGATTAGTTAATTCCAAGTTGGGTAGTAGCATATTACCGCCATCAAAGGATAGTTGAAATTTTACTTTAAATTTACAAGGTGGTATACACAAGAGGATAGCTGAATCGAGAAAGATTTTTTTTTAATTTTGAAATTGTGAAATAGTTATATTGTGACACTTGATTTACGGTTAACTTAAGTTTGGATTGTAATATGATAGAGTTTATCTCGAGATTATTTAAAGAGTTTAAATTATGATTTTCTAGACGATTAGAGAGATAAAAGTTTAGAAGGAGAGAACTTGAGGTTTTAAATTGCGCGTGCGATTTATAATGTTTATTAAATTTTAAAGAGATGATGGAAAAAAAATTTGTTTAAAATTTTCGGAAGATATCGACTTTGAAGGAAAAATTCAAATTTCAAATTTTGTCCTATGATCTATGATTTATCGAGTTATTTAAATTTCGAGTTTAAGGCCTTTTATTATGGATATTTAAATTTTGGTAAAAAGCATGTTTAATTTGCGATATACAAGGACTATTTCGAGAATTATTAGAGATTTCAATTAATTTGGCAGTCTAAATAATTGGTAATGGTGGCAGAGTATCTTGAAAATTTTATTGAGAACTTCGAGGAACTTGAAATTTAGATTAGATCATATTGGTAGAGGACCAAGAAGCAAGAAAGGTTACCCTAGTGAGATAAAAGTATTCTACATTAGATTGTCAATGCACCTATGATTATGATATTGCATATACACAAGTATAGTTAGTCATCGACCAAACCAATGAACATATCTTTTGACTTACTCGACCTTCCCTCAATTCTAGACCTTTTGTCATGACCATCTAGTCATTTGAAACTTGAGAAATGATTAGATTGTTCCTTGATCATACACCATCTAAGTGGCTATCATATCTTTAGAAACTGGATTTTAACTTATTTTACCTTGATTTACTAGAATCTGAATTATCATTATTTTATTCTTTAGCTTGGTCGTTTATTTTGTGCGTTGATCATTATCTCATGAACTCCCACTTTCTATTTTAAATTTTTTGTGTCCTTTACCGTGACTTGGGTATTTGGAGCACTTGGGTATTTGGCGCACAACACTAGACTTTTCCTTCCTACAAGTTTCACAAACAAGACCTACACGAGTCCACCTTCATGTAGGTATATCACGTGCCACTAAAACACGTCTCCTTGTACTCTAATTTCATATTGCGACTTTCGGGTCAAAATGACTGGACTCTAATCCCTACCGTGAAACCAATATACTTTAAACTATAGATGAGACTCGACCTCGACTCCATTCTTTCGACCCGATATACGATTTGTTCTACTTAATTCCTTACATGCTTAAATCTTGATTGCTGGACCTATCACACCAGTTTAATTCTTGTAAGTTGAGTAGAATATCTCATGACCTAACCAACATTTTTGTGGACCACATTGATAGGTTCACTTGGACCATAGAATTCAGTAGACCCTAACTTATCTAGTCAACCAAGCCGACTGCATAGGCCCAAATTTCGGGCGGAACTTAGGTCTTATAAGATCTTGGACTAATTGATTTCTTTCATCATTACCCTTTACTTATTATTTAATTACCTATAATGCTAAAATAGCCTAGTTTTTGCAAGCTTATTCCTTAATCAAGCTTGTTCAAGACATATGTTATTTGGGTCGCTCCCACTAACATATTGTCTAATCAGAACCGGTGCATGATGGTCTGATCAACCGAGTGCACTTTGGTTCGCATCTACCGTCATATGTGGATGGGGACATAGCTAAACTTGTCCTTTAGAGCCTCATCCGCGACTGCCTTGGCAACGCCTTTTTGAAATTTTTCGGTCGTCTTTGAATCACGTATTCGTACTCGATAATCTCATCTTTGAACCCCTTAATGCTTTCGCCTTCACCTGTTTTAGAAGGACGAAGGCGTTGTACTAGAACCTTCTCTAAACTTCATATCAATTATGATTATTATCACTCGAGAATGCTATATCTTCAACCTAACTAACTCGACCTTTCCCTCAACCCTAAATCTACAAACTTGACTTTCTAAGCACTTGAATTTAAGAAGTGATTACAATCGACTCTTAATCATAGCCTCAACCTAGACTACGACCAAGGAACCCTTCTACCGTTGTGCTTTCTCACCCCCTCCTAATTCTTAATTTCGAGGACAAAATTCTTTTAAGTTGGGTAGGATGTAAAACCCCTAAATTTCTACTATTTTTTTATTTAAATTTTGGTATTGATTTGAAAATTTTGTATTGTACGTCGCGTAGTCGTATTGTACGTCGTGCACGAAATTTCGATTTTCGTAATTGCTCGTCGAGTGCGAATATGTGCGAGCGTACATATTTTTAGAAAAATATTTTTAATTTATTTTTATAGTTCAAAATAATTTATATAATAAATACTTTGCTATCGTACAAAAATTGCTAAGTTTGTTTCTTTTCATTTTAAAGACCCTCCAGTTATAAATAATAAATAATATTTTTATTAGAAAGGTATATTTATACGAATATTATTTGTGTATACATTTCATAATTATCTATTAGATTATTTTAAATAATAATGTAATTTTTGAAATTAATATTATTAGTATTTTGGAAAGCATATTTTGAATTCACTGTGGCAATTTAAATCTTGCTTAAAATTATGGATTTATTTAAATCGTTAATATTTGAAATTTGATTTATCTCATTTGATTTTGAACTAAGAATTAATTAGATTTAAATTAGAATTTGATTTGAATTTGAATTTGATTGATTTTAAATTAATTACGAATTATCTATTTTGGGTTTTAAATAATCCTAATTCATATCCAATTGAAAATTCTCACATCCTATAAATGGCAGGTACTCCTCCAATATTTTCTTCATAATATTCCTCCAAATTCCACAACCATAGTATGAGTGCATCGTGTCCGTGTCCATCCTTTTCCTTCAAGTACCTTATTACATTTACATCATCTCTCCCGTATCCGACACACCGGACACCCAATTCAATCCGTGTCCGTATCGACAAACCGATACGGATGATACAATCAGCCCTAATCCACAAACCATTATGTTCACCACCAAATCCCGTCATCACCCCTACCCGACTCTCGACCATCGGCAAACACTATGGCCAACCCCTCCAACCTGCCGCCACCACCAGACCACATCCCAAACTCAGCAAAAACCATCCCGACATCCTCGCCACCGCCAGCCTACCACCACCACTGCCTTAGCCGTCACCACCACCGTCGTCAGCAAACCATCCCCATCGTCCCAGCCACATCCCCGCCACCACGACCGGTGTGGTCGACCACCGCCACCACAGGAAAACCCACCGCAAATAAATGGCAAGAGTCGAACTGGACTTACCTTCGGCTGCCGCGCCAACCGCCTCTCCTCTCTCACGTCCACCGCCGCCGTCCGCGCGTACGAGAACCCAGCGCGCCACCCCGTGCGCTCCGCCGCATCTGCCTGTTCCGCCGAACGAACCCCCAAAACCTCCTTTCTCTCTGCCTCCGTCACCTAGCACGCCCGGCGAACCCGACCACCGGCGCTTCTCCTCCGCCTTGGTCTCCTCCTCCGGCGACCCACCGCTTCCCTCCGTGCGGTCCGAACCGCCGACCGATCGAGCCCGGCTCCTCCCCTCTCCGCCTCTCACCGACGCCGCACCACCTTAGCTTCGACCGCCTACCCCTGCCGAACCCTCTCCGCCTCCGCGAACTCTGCCTTCTCCAACGTCAGGCCGCCCGCACTCCACCGACTTCCCCGAACCCTCCTCTCGTCCTCTCCGCTTCTGTGTTTTTTTTTGGTTTGTTTTTTTTGTGCTGCTATGAGAGCAGTGAGTTTAGTTGTGTGTGTTTTGTTTTCGTTTTTTTTTGTTGTTTTATTTTTGTTTTGTTTAGTTAGTATTACTTTATGGGGATTAACGGCTATACTTTATATATTATTATATTATTACTATTATTATTACTATTATTATTATATTATTATTTATTATTATTATTATTATTATATTATTATTATATTATTATTACTATTTTATAATTAGGATTGAGTTAGAAATATATATATATATACTAGCTAATTTCAAATATGGCTTCTTATTTAAAATAATTTCTAGTACTTTTATCTAAATAATAAAATATAGTTTCTCCATCTATACAGTATATTTTTACAAGCTTATTGTTAGCTAAATATGATTTTGTGAATTTTCGAAGTATTTACCTAAAGTATTTTGATATCAAGGCTAAAAATATTATTTTACACTAAAAAGATTTTGGATTTTTAAGTAGTTAACTTAATTATTTTAACTAGTAAGCTATGTTACTTAAATATCTATTGCTATTATAAAAGATATGTAATATTTTATAAAATCTATAAAAAAAATAAGTTTTGGCCTGCATTGGCTTCAAACTAGATTTTAGCCTAAAAAAATATATATTATGTTTCTATATTTCAGTATTTAATTAAAAAAAATATAACTTTTTAACTAAATATATTTGACTTCCTTCGATTTTTCTCCATCTCGTGATTCAGCCCATCTTTCCTATTCCTTTACCAATTCCATACTACCTTATGCCGAACCTAACTAATGTGACCCTTCTGAACCTAATGGAACTGTCAGTGCCATCAACAGAGGTCCCCTTGTGTAGTTGTTACACCGAAGTCGCAGTTCGTGCCACCATGATTATCGCAGCACACCAGGCCCACTACCAGGCAAGACACCTTGTCTTTACTGTATAAATTTCTGCTCAATATCATGCATGTCATATTTATTTTTTTAGTTGTTTCTTTTTAAATTATATGTAAATGCAAATTACTATATTTTATACAATTAGCTTAGAGTTAAGGGACTACTGTCAAATTTAGTGTGTCTCATTAACTTGTCACGATTATACACGAGTTGTGTGTGAGAGTTGTGAGTATCATATAGGGGTCACTTGCGTGTGGGCTGATCCCCCGTGCGCATGCGTTAGGATATAACTGCTAATAGATTTAGAAGACTTGGCAGTTATTAAGGATTAAACAGTGTCGTGGAGTCTACACATGTATAGTATCAATGGAGGGAGGGGACAGTTATTAGCGTAGGGGCTACATTTAGTTTTACACACATTTTGGGCCGAGGGTGACTCTCATGAGCACTACCTTCTGCCCAGGACGATAGCGTCTCGGATGAGCGCTACTTGCTGGCCACTCTCTATTACTTGCTTGCGTGAATCCGTTACAAGCCCCTGCGTAGAACGTTGTCCTCAAAATGCATATCACATAGGATGGTTAGGAACCTTTACTCATGTATACTTTTCTGTTGAGCTTTATTATTCAGTTTATTGGTATGATATTATGTGTCTTATTATGTCCCTCTGAGGACCTGGTTTTTTTCCCAGGTATGTGTTCATGTTTCTGCAGGTGTTCTAGCTAAGGCCATTCCTTCCTTCGTGATGATTGCTCTTGGACTCGCCATCGCTCCCGCGTGCTAAATTCTTTCCTTGTATATTTTTCCATATTTAATTTGGTTGGTAGTGGACTTTGTCTCCGCCCAACTGTTGTGTACATAACAAACTCAAAAGTTACTTTTATATTATTATTTATCTTTGTGGATGAGATTTAGTGTCATGGCTTTCTACATTTACAGCTTATGTATATATACGAGTCGTATATTTACTCGTATGTATACAGCTGGCATGATACGTATCTAGTCTCAAGTATTTGGGACTGGGGCGTTACAGAACTCGATTCGTGCTTTAGTATCACTGAGGCAGTTCCTCCTCGCTTAGTCTTGCCTATACTCGTGTTGTGACAACGCGGCCGTGCCTCACCTCTCGAGGTCGTGCCTAGCAACTCAACATAACTTAACCAAACTTGCCCTATGGCCCTTTTTGACTTAACTCGCAACGACTAACCCAACTTGTTGAACCGGTGTTGAGAACTCAAGCACGACGCCATATCTCGTGCCGAAGCACGTGTCTTTACGCATAGCCAAATCTTAGGCTTTATAACACCTTATGTGCATACCGTGCACGCATTCCATAACTCAACACATACCGTGCTTACACTTCCTTGGTTACGATCGACACAGTGCATGCGGATTCGCCGCTTAGCACGCCAATTATCTATATGAAAAGCCACTGGCATGACAAGCCATCGCGGACAACCGCTCGGGTAGGCGGCGGGTCCTTTCATGCAAGGTAGCTAGCCCCATGGAAAGCCCCTGACTACCCACGCAATACGTGCGCTGCTATAACGTCTACCCCCAGGACGACTGGGCCCGGTGCCCCGGCGTATAACCAGTCTAGGCAAAAATCCTTGTCGACAAGTTGTCCAATGACCACGCACCTACGAGACATCTAGACTCACGTAAATGCATGGCCTAATTTGTTGGTACGACTGGAACGATACTTAGCAACTCGTGATCTGAACCACACTTTGTATAACGTACATCGGGACCGTGTGACTCCCAACCGAGGGACCGCCTCATAGTTCTTAACGTGGATAGGAGCACGAGACTCCCAACCGAGGGACCCGCCTTGTACATCTTAACATGGATAGGAACGCGAGACTCCCAACCGAGGGACCGCCTCGTACATCTTAACGTGGATAGGAACGTGAGACTCTCAATCGAGGGACCGTCTCGTACAACTTAACGTGGATAGGAACGCGAGACTCCCAACCGAGGGACCGCCTCATACAACTTAACGTGGATAGGAACGTGAGACTCCCAACCGAGGGACTGCCATGTACAACTTAACGTGGATAGGAATGCGAGACTCCCAACCGAGGGACCGCCTCGTACTCTATGTGACGCGCCTTAAGACCGTTGGAACAAATGGCTATATGCAGCCGTAGAACTGCGGGACCGTGCATCCGCTCAACTTGAACAACCAAATTATTTTGGGTACCTAGACTTAATCCTCAAGCCGTACGATACAACTTAGCTTGTGGGACGATCAAGGCTACGCCGAGCCTTGCATTCGAGGAAACGTGCATGCTTTATTGAGCATCTACGAGGGCGACGCCTATGACTTAGGATAACTCATAGTTTGTGACGAATACCAACTTTTTTTCTCCTAAGCCACGGGACGAAGGACCGGGTGTCATTTTTAAAGCACGCCGTGCATCAACCCTATTCCGACCGTGGGACGTTTTTCATGTTCTAAACTCGATTCGACACGTCAGGATTATTCCCTTAGCTATGTGGATTCGTCTCTTTTATTATCAAGCCTATTGTGCAAGTTGAAAACATGCGATTTATTATGTGAAGGCTAAGATGAGGCAAGTTCACCGAAACTACCCCACTTGAGCGACGTCTTCGAGTCGCCGTTGTAAGGCTAAGTCCAAACGCCGTCGGCATTTTGATTCCTTCGATTGACTGGGCGGGACGGGGCACTACATCATACACCACTCAGAAAAAGTTTCATCCTCGAAACTTTCTGAGTACACTTATCGGCTTATAACTTGATTCAACATCCTACGTTTCTCGCATATGCTACTCCTATGCGTTCCCTCACTCCGGGCCACGCTCGTGCTATCGCTAACTTAGTCGTAGGGCACACCAACCGATCAACCAACAATCAAACTCGTCTCAATTCAATGATCGCATTACCATCAACATTTTCTCGAAACTCACGATCTCAAAATCCTCGACACTTTCTCGTTCCTCAAGTCTCACTTGATTCAACGTATCACTTAGTTGGGTCGTGCATATATTCCAGACGTCCCCAAAATACATGCATTTTATCCAAGCCTCATGATAGAGAATCCGCTATCACCACTCGAGTCGGATCGTGCACATAGTCGAGCGTCCCTGATATACGTGCATGTCAACCGAGCCTCATGAGTGGTGCTTCCACTATTTCTTATCGCTTCGCACTCGGACGTCTGCCTAACCGCTAGGCTATGTCTTTCCGTCAGTACTGGAATCATAGTTCCCAAACAACGATATCAACACTGACCCCATCCTAAGGTCAAACCAAATCGTTAGTACGGGATTTTCTACCCAAGCTCGTATCTCTCCGATTTCTAAACATCGAGCATCGATTCCCTACTCACATCCCAATATTCGTCGTACGGGGTCCAAGTCGTTCAGCAAAGCCATCCTATGATAACTCACATTTCGATCAATTCTACGTCATATCAATATCGTTCGTTCATCAAACCATTTTGTATAGTCTATCTCTTCGAACACGTTCGATATTAGTTCGCCTATCATTCATTCTCAAATTAAGTACGCTATGACACAATTCATCTCTAAACCATAATTCATATTTCATGTTTCCGAAATCATCTATTCCAATTCACGTAATCGATCACAAGGTCGTCTGACTTAACAATATGCCACGCTCCGATCTCACGCGAGTCCGATTATCCACGGTGGGCATAAAATCACCATGCAACGCTCCCACAGAATAATCATTCTCATCGGGGCGTAACTCTTGTTTTTGGTCTGACTAAATCATTCTCGATGCGAGGATTGGACCTACACAATCCTCAAGTTTTATTCGATTATCAATCGTAAGTCCTAACATTCTCGAATTTGCCTTCGCATCAAACCGACAAGTCGGGACAATCAAAGTTGCCGCATCCTGATTTTTCGAGTTCAATCATTCCCGCGATATGAATCACCATGTCAGCACTCACGCGGAACGATCGTCCCAAATCCGATGTAACGCATGTGCGAGGCTAGAGTTGCGCTCGCGCTAGACAAGATCGTCGACGCTGTGGTTATCCGCGTAACCATTAAGACACGATCACTTTCACCCAATATTCATCTCAATCAAAAACCTAAGTATAGCATCCAACCGAATAATAGCACTTGCACGATCGTCATTCACCGAGTCAGAGTACCCCCGAGTTATCGCATATCATCTTTGATATGCCTCAATACCATCGACGATATACGTAACCTGACGATCTTCGTTTGCAACGAATTCTGAGTCGTGCGAATGATGCTATTATCCGACTGGATAATCTTCTCGACATTCAAATTCAATTTCAATTATTATCCCTCGAATCGTTCACAACATCAATTTTCTTAAACCCAAATTCACGTATCGTTCATCCGTCTATCTTAAGTCATCGACCAACGTATTTCCTCAACTCGCATCATTCCTTAGTAACTCAATCATCGAACGACATCCATTCCAATCCTCAGAGTCGTATGCATAACTTCAAAGTCAAACCATTCATGCACGCTATCTTCCCGTCGTGCTAACTTTTCGTATACGATCCATATCAATTTCTTCAATCAAGTCATCCATTTATTTTATCGTTTAGAAACACCATTCAACCATTTCGTAACTCGTATTACCATTTATAAATCATCCGAACGATATCTCGTTTGCGACTCTCGAATCATGACCAACTAAGCGCTACTCGTTCTAAGGCTTTGCGATATCATCGCTTGTGGACGCACTCGTACTATCCGTAATTCCTTTAGTTTTGCCTGAACAATTTCTATAACGTCCATACACCACTCAGGGTCAAGTCATTCTACAAATCCTCAAAACTATCATTCGAATCAAAATCGACTTCTTTGAATCCCGTTCGAACCATTCCTCGAATTTCAAGCATGCTTATCTATATTGTATAGACGTTATCGTCGCTCGATAGCACTCTATCGGTAGCCATTCTAAGTATACTTTCGTTCCTGACCGAGCGGTACTCAATATCGCTCGCAACTCGCTTGCACCATAAAGTCTAGGTGCGCGACATGCGGCACAACTTAGCCAAAAGGTCGTGTGCATAACCATCCTGTATGGACTATACTCCGACTTTTGTACACTCATTTGCTAACGTCGACGTAGGACTATTTAGGCACGCACGCAACTTGCTAACTTTAGCACGTGTTTTCTATCAACTCAAGGTCGGCACCGTTCGGCCCAAAGGCCATCGCCTATCGATGCGTTCGATTGAACAATTGTACGAGCTTTTGAAAATATTATACTTATTGTATGGACATCCCATGGAATAATTGAGAGAGAGCGCACCAATGATATCAACATGTGGAAGCAACAATTCAGAGTTTGCGGAAACAACAGAGTTAAAGAATTTAATCGATAGTCCAAGGACGTAAAGCTATGCTCTGATACCATTATGTCACGCCCTGCTCCCGAAGGAGCGATCGTCCTCGCTAAGACGTGATGCCGCACGAGCCTAGATTGCACTCGTACAAGGCGGATTCCATAACGGCCGATTACAGCGGTTGCGACGGGGTCGTGCACAGAAGTCCCAAGCAGAGACATTGAACACGCAGCAAAAATTTAGAACAAACACATGTTATTCAAGGAAGCTCTTTATTGATATCGAAACAACGGTTACATTGGGGCGCAAGGCCAAGTTTACAATCACTAAAGCTCACTCTTCTCACATTACAAGTCACTCAGCTCTCTCTCATCTCTCGATTACAATGCTTGAGCCAGCGGAAGCTTCGGAAGGCGATGTCCATACATTATGTCCCGTATAAGTCTTTGACTCCATGCGGCCGCACGCTTCGAATCGCCAAGGAACTCCATGCCTCGACGTATCTAAGCGAGCCCCGCACCACGAGCTTCTACCTGCGTCTGCACATGAAAACTATGTGGGTGTCAGTACTCAACTGTACCGGTGGGGTGAGCTCCTCGCCCGCCCATACAAAACCGACACAATTTATTTTACTTTGTGCAATACAAGCCCCTTTACGATTGTCTTTCTAGTCTTGCCTTAGGATCGATTTTAGGACCGACGCCTTGGTCTATTTTGTGTCTCTAGACCGTCACCGTGCCTTGCACTAATAGTGTACTCACACTTTACCGCTAGACCTTCTCGTTCCAATAACGTCAATTTATCGCCTCGTGCTTGCCTTTCGTGCCATACTCTGGGAATTAACAAAACGGTCGTGCAATGAACTTGATTCGTGCTTTATTATCACTGAGGCAGTGCCTCCTTGCTTAGTCTTGCCTATACTCATGTTGTGACAACGCGGCCGTGCTCACCTCTCGAGGTCGTACCTAGCAACTCAACATAACTTAACCAAACTTGCCCTACGGTCCTTTTTGAATTAACTCGCAACGACTAACCCAACTTGTTGAACCGGTGTTGAGAACTCAAGCACGACGCCGTATCTCGTACCGAAGCACTTGTCTTTACGCATAGCCAAATCTTAGGCTTTATAACACCTTATGTGCATACCGTGCACACATTCCATAACTCAACACATACCGTGCTTATACTTCCTTGGTTACGATCGACACCGTGCATGCGGATTCGCCGCTTAGCACGCCAATTATCTATATGAAAGGCCACTGGCATGACAAGCCATCGCAGATATAGCTCGGATAGGCGACGGGTCCTTTTATGCAAGGTAGCTAGCCCCATGGAAAGCCCCCGACTATCCACACAATACGTGCGCTGCTATAACGTCTACCCCCTAGGACGACTGGGCCCGGTGCCCCGACATATAACCAGTCTAGGCAGAAATTCTTGTCGACAAGTTGTCCAATGACCACACACCTACGAGACATCTAGACTCACGTAAATACATGGCCTAATTTGTTGGTACGACTGGAACTATACTTAGCAACTCGTGCTCTGAACCATACTTTGCATAACGTGCATCAGGACCGTGAGACTCCCAACCGAGGGACCGCCTCGTACATCTTAACGTGGATAGGAACGCGAGACCCCCAACCGAGGGACCGTCTCGTACAAATTAACGTAGATAGGAACACGAGACTCCCAACCGAGGGACCGCCTCGTACAACTTAACGTGGATAAGAACGCGAGACTCCCAACCGAGGGACCGCCTCCTACAACTTAACGTGGATAGAAATGCGAGACTCCCAACCGAGGGACCTCCTCGCACTCTATGTGACGAGCCTTAAGACCGTGGGAACAAATGGATATATGCAGCCGTAGAACTATGGGACCGTACATCCGCTCAACTTGAACAACTAAATTCTTTTGGGTACCTAGACTTAATCCATAAGTCGTGCGATGCAACTTAGCTCGTGGGACGATTAAGGCTACACCGAGCCTTGCATTCGAGGAAACATGCATGCTTTATTGAGCATCTACGCGGGCGACGCCTATGACTTAGGCTAACTCATAGTTTGTGACGAATACCAACTTTTCTTCTCCCAAGCCACGGGACAAAGGATCGGGTGTCATTTTCAAAGCACGCCATGCACCAACTCTATTCCCACCGTGGGACGTTTTCCATGTTCTAAATTTGATTCGACACGTCGGGATTATTCCCTTAGCTATGTGGATTCGTCTCTTTTATTATCAAGCCTATTGTGCAAGTTGAAAACACGCAATTTATTATGTGAAGGCTAAGATGAGGCAAGTTCACTGAAACTACCCCACTTGAGCGACGTCTTCGAGTCGCCATTGTAAGGCTAAGTCTGAACACCGTCGGCGTTTCGATTCCTCCGATTGACTAAGCGGGACGGGGCACTACATCATACACCACTCAGAAAAAGTTTTGTCCTCGAAACATACATGATTACACTTATCGTCTTATAACTTGATTCAATATCCTACGTTTCTCGCATATGCTACTCCTATGCATTCCCTCACTCCGAGCCACGCTCGTGCTATCGCTAACTTAGTCGTAGGGCACACCAACCGATCAACCAACAATCAAACTCGTCTCAATTCAATGATCGCATTACCATCAACATTTCCTCAAAACTTACGATCTCAAAATCCTCGACACTTTCCCGTTCCTCAAGTCTCACTTGATTCAACATATCACTTAGTTGGATCGTGCATATATTCCAGGCATCCCCAAAATACATGTATTTCAGCCAAGTCTCGTGATAGAGAATCCGCCATCACCACTCGAATCGGATCGTGCACATATTCGGGCGTCCCTGATATACGTGCATGTCAACCGAGCCTCATGAGTGGTGCTTCTACTATTTCTTATCGCTTCGCACTCGGACGTCTGCCTAACCGCTAGGCTATGTCTTTCCGTCAGTACTAGAATCATAGTTCCCAAACAACGATATCAACACTGACCCTATCCTAAGGTCAAACCAAATCGATAGTACGAAATTTTCTATCCAAGCTCGCATCTCTCCGATTTCTAAACATCGAGCATCGATTCCCTATGCACATCTCAATATTCGTCGCACGGGGTCCAAATCGTTCAGCAAAGCCATCCTACGATAACTCACGTTTCAATCAATTCCACGTTATATCAATATCGTTTGTTCATCAAACCGTTTCGCATAGTCTATCTCTTCGAACACGTTCAATATTAGTTCGCCTATCATTCATTCTCAAATCAAGTACGTTATAACACAATTCATCTCTAAACCATATTTCATATTTCACGTTTCCGAAATCATCTATTCCAATTTACGTAATCGATCACAAGGTCATCTGACTTAACAATATGCCACGCTCCGATCTCACGCGAGTCCGATTATCCATGGTGGGCATGAAATCACCATGCAACGCTCCCACAGAATAATCATTCTCATCGGGGCGTAACTCTTGTTTTGGGTCTAGACTAAATCATTCTCGATGCGCAGATTGGACCTACACAATCCTCAAGTTTTATTCAATTATAAATCGTAAGTCCTAACATCCTCGAATTTGCCTTCGCATCAAACCGACAAGTCGGGACAATCAAAGTTGTCGCATCCTGATATTTTAAGTTCGATCATTCCCGCGACATGAATTACCATGTCAGCGCTCACACGGAACGATCGCCCCAAATCCGATGCAACGTATGTGCGAGGCTAGAGTTGCGCTCGCGCTAGACAAGATCGTCGACGCTGTGGTTATCTGCGTAACCATTAAGACACGATCACTTTCACCCAACATTCATCTCAATCAAAATCCTAAGTATAACATCCAATCGTAGCACTTGCACGATCATCATTCACCGAGGCAGAGTACCCCCGAGTTATCGCATATCATCTTTGATACGCCTCAATACCATCGACGATATACATAACCTGACGATCTTCGTTTGTAACGAATTCTGAGTCGTGCGAATGATGCTATCGTCCGACTGGATAATCTCCTCGACATTCAAATTCAATTTCGATCATTATCCCTCGAATCGTTCACAACATCAATTTCCTCAAACCCAAATTCACGTATCGTTTATCCGTCTATCTTAAGTCATTGACCAACGTATTTTCTTAACTCGCATCATTCCTTGCTAACTCAATCATCGAACGACATCCATTCCAATCTACAGAGTCGTTTGTGTACCTTCAAAGTCAAACCATTCATGCACGCTATCTTTCCGTCGTGCTAACTTTTCATATACGATCTGTATCAATTTCTTCAATCAAGTCATCCATTTATTTTATCGTTTGGAAACTCCATTCAACCATTTCGTAACTCGCATTACCATTTACAAATCGTCCGAACGATATCTCGTTTGCGACTCTCGAATCATGACCAACTAAGCGCTACTCGTTCTAAGGTTTTACGATATCATCGCTTGTGGACGCACTCGTACTATCCGTAATTCCTTTAGTTTTGCCTGAACAATTTCTATAACGTCCATACACCACTCAGGCTTAAGTCATTCTACAAATCCTCAAAACTATCATTCGAATCAAAATCGACTTCTTTGAATCCTGTTCGAACCATTCCTCGAATTTCAAGCACGCTTATCTATATCGCATAGACGTTATCGTCGCTCGATAGCACTCTATCGGTAGCCACTCTAAGTATAGTTTCGTTCCTGACCGAGCGGTACTCAATATCGCTCGCAACTCGCTTGCACCATAAAGTCTAGGTGCGCGACACGCGGCACAACTTAGCCAAAAGGTCGTGTGCATAACCATCTCGTATGGACTATACTCCAACTTTTGTACGCTCATTTGCTAACATCGACGTAGGACTATTTAGGCACGCACACAACTTGCTAACTTTAGCATGTGTTTTCTATCAACTCAAGGTCAACACCGTTCGGCCCAAAGGCCATCGTCCATCGATGCGTTCGATTGAACAATTGTACGAGCTTTTGAAAATATTAGACTTATTGTATGGATATCCCGTGGGACAATTGAGAGAGAGCGCACCAACGATATCAACATACGAAAGCAATAATTCAGAGTTTGCAGAAACAACAGAGTTAAAGAATTCAATCGATAGTCCAAGGACGTAAAACCATGCTCTGAAACCATTATGTCACGCCCCGCTCCCGTGGGAGCGATCGTCTTCGCTAAGGCGTGATGCCGCACGAGCCTAGATTGCACTCGTGCAAGGCAGGTTCCATAACGGCCGATTTCAGCAGCTGCGACGGGGTCGTCGCACAGAAGTCCCAAGCAGAGACATTGAACACGCAGCAAAAATTTAGAACAAACACAAGTTATTCAAGGAAGCTCTTTATTGTTATCGAAACAACATTTACATTGGGGCACAAGGCCAAGTTTACAATCACTCAAGCTCACTCTTCTCACATTACAAGTCACTTAGCTCTCTTTCATCTCTCGATTACAATGCTTGAGCCAGCGAAAGCTTCGGAAGGCGATTTCCATACATTATGTCCTGCATAAGTCTTTGACTCCACACGGCCGCACGCATCGAATCGCCAATGAACTCCATGTCTCAATGCATCTAAGTGAGCCCCGTACCACGAGCTTCTACCTGTACCTGCACATGAAAACATGTGGGTGTCAATACTTAACTGTACTGGTGGCGTGAGCTCCTCGCCCACCCATACAAAACTGACACAATTTATTTTACTTTGTGTAATACAAGCCCCTTTACGATTGTCTTTCTAGTCTTGCCTTAGGATCGATTTTAGGACCGACGTCTTGGTCTATTTTGTGTCTCTAGACCGTCACCGTGCCTTGCACTAATAGTGTACTCACACTTTACCGCTAGACCTTCTCGTTCCAATAACGTCAACTTATCGCCTCGTGCTTGCCTTTCGTGCCATACTCTGGGACGTAACGACTCGGTCGTGCAATGAACTCGATTCATGCTTTAGTATTACTGAGGCAGTGCCTCCTCGCTTAGTCTTGCCTATATTCGTGTTGTGACAACGTGGCCGTGCCTCACCTCTCGAGGTCGTGCCTAGCAACTCAACATAACTTAACCAAACTTGCCCTACGGCCCTTTTTGACTTAACTCGTAACGACTAACCCAACTTGTTGAACCGGTGTTGAGAACTCAAGCACGATGCCGTATCTCATGCCGAAGCACGTGTCTTTACGCATAGCCAAATCTTAGGCTTTATAACACCTTATGTGCATACCGTGCACGTATTCCATAACTCAACACATACCGTGCTTACACTTCCTTGGTTACGATCGACACCGTGCATGCGGATTCGCCGCTAAGCAAGCTAATTATATTTATGAAAGGCCACTGGCATGACAAGCCATCGCAGACATAGCTCGGGTTGGCGGCGGGTCCTTTCATGCAAGGTAGCTAGCCCCATAGAAAGCCCCCGACTACCCACGCAATACGTGCGCTGCTATAAAGTCTACCCCCTAGGACGAATGGGCACGGTACCCCGATGTATAACCAGTCTAGGCAGAAATTCTTGTCGACAAGTTGTCCAATGACCACGCACCTACGAGACATCTAGACTCACGTAAATGCATGGCCTAATTTGTTGGTACGACTGGAACAATACTTAGCAACTCGTGCTCTGAACCACACTTTGCATAACGTGCATCGGGACCGTGAGACTCCCAACCGAGGGACCGCCTCATACTTCTTAACGTGGATAGGAACGCGAGACTCCCAACCGAGGGACCGCCTCGTACATCTTAACGTGGATAGGAACGCGAGACTCCCAACCGAGGGACCCCCTCGTACATCTTAACGTGGATAGGAATGCGAGACTCCCAACCGAGGGACCGCCTCGTACAACTTAACATGGATAGGAACGCGAGACTCCCAACCGAGGGACCGCCTCGCACTCTATGTGACGAGCCTTAAGACCGTGGGAACAAATAGCTATATGCATCCGTAGAACTGTGGGACCGTGCATCCGCTCAACTTGAACAACCAAATTCTTTTGGGTACCTAGACTTAATCCATAAGCTGTGCGATACAACTTAGCTCGTGGGACGATCAAGGCTACACCGAGCCTTTCATTCGAGGAAACGTGCATGCTTTATTGAGCATCTATGCGGGCGACGCCTATGACTTAGGCTAACTCATAGTTTGTGACGAATACCAACTTTTCTTCTCCCAAGCCACGGGACGAAGGACCGGGTGTCATTTTCAAAGCACACCGTGCACCAACTCTATTCCGACCGTGGGACATTTTCCATGTTCTAAACTCGATTCGACACGTTGGGATTATTCCCTTAGCTATGTGGATTCGTCTCTTTTATTATCAAGCCTATTGTGCAAGTTGAAAACACGTGATTTATTATGTGAAGGCTAAGATGAGGCAAGTTCACCGAAACTACCCCACTTGAGTGACGTCTTCGAGTCACCGTTGTAAGGCTAAGTCC
Organism: Iris pallida; assembly: GCA_029216955.1. NCBI lineage: Eukaryota > Viridiplantae > Streptophyta > Magnoliopsida > Asparagales > Iridaceae > Iris > Iris pallida. The sequence continues at coordinate 15,749,818 of JANAVB010039219.1, read as the reverse complement.
GAACACCGTCGGCATTTCAATTCCTCCGATTGACTGAGCGAGACGGGGCACTACACACGCCAACTTCACCACCATCGTATTTTTATCCGAAGCCCACGAACAAACTTCAACACTTTTCTAAAGAAAGCTTTTATACGCCAAGCTTGTACAACTCGAAACTCCTACTCGGAAACCACCGGCACTTAGAAGGATAGAGTTGACTTGGAGATTTGAAGATTAAAGCTTTAGGAATGGAATAGAAAGTTTAGGAATAGATAGAGAAGATGAAGATTGAATCTGTGTTTAGAAATGAAAATTTCTTCTCCATTTATAGGTTTTTCTAGGGCAGAGTTCGGGCAGAACTCGGTACCCTAACGTTCAAAAATTCAAACATTGGAGATCCACAAGAATAGGTAAAACTTCTGACCAGGAGTAAATTCTGCTGACCGAATTCGGTCGGAGTTCGGGCAGAACTCTGGCAGAGTCCGGTTAGCCTAATTCCAGGACAATTTTGGTTTTTAGATCTGGTTTGGTTTAGGATCAAATCAGGAATTGGTTTTGTTTGGTTTAGGAATGAATCAAGATGGATTTGGTTTAGGATAGACTTCTAATTGCCAGTGATCCTGATTCACAAATAATCTAGACTCAATAAAATAGAAAAATACAAAATAAATATAAAATTCTTAGAGACGACGCAATCTGCATTCTTTGTTTCTTTTTATATCGAGATTGAAGTTTTAAGACACTTATCGAAATCGGTTTGACTATGGCTAAATGTGCCAACACTTTGTTTGTTTTTTCATATGACTATTCTATGCGGATTGAGATATAATTGACCTAGTTTATTAGACCTATACTTGCCCTCTAGACAGGTCCAAGCATATCGTATTATTTACGTAACTATACTGATATGAGCCTGCAAATAGGAATCTACCAAAATAGGATCTTATCCATGATTGCCTTGACAATTCTCTTTCAGACTATTCAATCGCCTTTATAATCCTGCATTAGTATTCGACCACATCCTCCTTGAACTCTTTATTGTCTTACGCCTTCACCTATTTCAAAAATACAGACCCTCGTGCTTGAGGGAGGATATCCGCACGGACCACTTTCCGACCAGGCGACACAATTTATGCAAGCTAGACAGCAGGCATAAGTATAATGACCAAGACAGGCCTTGCCATGACAATAAAAGCCGGAGCAACAACACAAGAAGCAACTGAAGGTCACAACTTGAAATTTTGTGATAAGGATAGTGAGTAGAATATTGGTTTGCATTTGATTATTTCTTGCTCGATTAGGAAAGACCATAGAATCATAGCACACCTCTAGAGTAACCTTAGAACCCTTAGCATTTTCTTTGACCATGGTGAGTTATTTTAATTTCGAGGACAAAATTCTTTGAGGGTAGAATGTAGACCCCCTAAATTTTTGAAATTATTTTTTATTATTTACTTGACTTAAATAGGGTTTTATGGAATTTATGAATATTTTTTAATTAAATAGTTATTATTATAGAAGGCTTTAGTCATGGTTAAGATTTGGAGTACAAGATGACCAAGAATTTTGGTACGGATAGGTAGTCGTAAGCTTTGACTAGTGTTTTAGCCATGGTAGGAAAGACCTAGCTGTAGCAGTGTCCCAGCTAGGAAAACCAGTCAAAGTTGTGACTTAACCCTATAGACAAGTTAGTTATTTATGATCAAGATTATTGACTTTTAGGAGAACCAGTTGTACCAAACCAGTCCAACCTGGACCCGAACCGAATCTAAGCCCATAAAAGCATATAGTGAGACCAAAGACACCCATGTAGACATATTTTACGTAGATGCACATACTTCATATTTTTATTTTTAAGGATTGACAATATTTTATAAATATTGTTATACGTATTATATAAGTATTATTAATTTTTATATGATATTTTAGAATGTTTGCACGACTTTCAGTGGACCTATTAAATTAGAGGTAGAATGTGTCATCCAATGATATACCTATTATTAGCTTATTGTATTTCGTTATCGTCATTATATTATTATTGATAGTATAATTATTGTAAAGGTATCTTATTCATTGACAATTTGTGTTCCGTACACTAGGAAAGGATAATATTAAGTTTTTTTTAGAATTTTATGGAGTATTATACATATATAAGATATGTGTGTGTGTGTGTGTGTGTGTGTGTGTGTGTGTGTGTGTGTGTGTGTGTGTGTGTGTGTGTGTGTAGAAGGATATATAAAAAAGAAAAAAAAAGGACTTATTATTCCTATCGGGAATAGTAATCGGGAAAACCTGATCCCCCTGCTCTATAAATAGGCCGAGAGAGAAAGATGGGGGATACCCGCAAAATCTTAACTCTAAACCTAGCCAAACCCTCCCCTATCCCCAGGAGACCCTCCCGACACCTTGCGCCACCATACACGGTCGGTGGATCACCGGACGGCCGGCCGCGCACGCCAAAATTAGTAGCAGAGGCAGCAGTAGTAGCAACCCATCGACCCAACTTCGTAGCGAGTTCTTGCGACGCTCGATCGATCGTTTGTGATCCTCTCTTCTGGTATGTAGACTATCTATATGACTCTTGACCCCTTCAATTATTTTGAATTTATATGCCCTAGATTTCCCAAGAAATCGACGCAAATCGACGATAAAACTGGTTAGAAAACAGTTTTAAAACAGTCTATGTACCCCTATTTACGGACAGATTCTTGTCAACATGTTAATGATATTTGGAAACTTTTTGAACAACATTTTAGATCATCTATAGGACTATAAACCTATTTTATGGTTTCAGTTTTTATCTAGTAAACACAAAGTTATTTGTTCACAAAAATTAGAAAAAACCACGTAAAACTATTTTTGAAATTTTGGATTTTTCTCGATACGGGATCTGTTCCGACAAATCGGATGACTTGGTCGCAACCCGCGGGCATCGAAAGATGCGTACGGATGTTACAGACGTGTGGTCTTTGACGGAACTCGAATTGGTTGCATCTGTACGACGAATTCGAGGCGTATCGGTAGAGGTACACCGTATCGGCCCCTTTGCAAAAACCCTAATTACTTTGTGCACGTTCGTCACATCATGATGAAACTTACGCCACTTGACTCATATTATTTTTTGGTCCTATGAGCCAAGTTTGGTCCGATTATGAGAAGGTCGACCAGAATGCTATTTTGGCGGACCCATGATCCAACTCAATGGACAATTTTGTGCACTGCTCATCGAAATCTAAATCTGGACATACCTTTGAGTTTGTATCGAAAAACTGAAATTGTAGGTATATAATTTATTGACTTTAAAGACCATAGGTTCCGGTACGCTTTTCGGTGCAAAGCGGGTCCAACTGTGGACACTGTTTTGGCACAAAATTACTATTTTCTTCCTGTGTCCTGAATTGGACTTATGGGTAGTCAAAGTTAACATTTTTCTTATGCCAAACATGTTGGTGATGTCCATTTCAGCATTCGGGAACATTTGCGGAAGTTCAGCTTTCTGGCTCACTGAGGATTGGATATTGTTGGTTTTGCGTGCTACTACCAGGCAAGTATATCTTGCCTTTCCTTACAGTTTATTTACATGCTTATATTCCTTCTCATTTTGTTACATGCCATTATTTAGTTCCTTTGGTTGATTTGGTTGATGTGTGTTTCTTCATATTATGCATATCAGTTTAGTTATCTCGTTCATATATCGTCATTGTTTGTGGTTTGACATTGTAGTCCATACTAGATTTATTTGAGCCTGTTCATTGACTGAGTCATACCATTCGTAGGATGACTGCATCATAACTGAACTTCTATTCATATTTTTGTTTATTCTTAACCTGAGAGTCCACGCAGGGGCGAGGGTTGATTGCTTAAAGCTAACCTGAGAGTCCACGCAGGTACGAGGGTTAGTTGTTTGTTCAAACCCGAGAGTCCACACAGGGGCGAGGATTTGATTATTCGATGACTTCTTGCCATGTGTTCATGTAGGAACTTGGCAGTTATTACCAGTTTTCTTTCTAGCAGTTTATTTATGCGTAGTTGTTCTTATATGCATGTTTTCTTGTTGCTTAGTCGTTTTCTGTTTCTATCCTGGTTTTCGTTATGCATATTTTCTGTTAGATAGGCATGTTTTATGTATCTTGCTAGTCTCTTGATGACCTGGTGATCTCTCCAGGCTTAGACAGAGAGGAGGGCTATCCCGAGATATACGGTTCTGGAGTCAAGACAGGTGACGTACCTTCGTAGGAAAATGAGATAGTGCCGATGACTTCTCTTGAGACATGTCTCTTTAGTTTAGACTTGTTACTTTATTTTCTTATTTCCTTGTACTAGACTTATAGTAGATGATTACTTGTTTCCTTTTACTATGGCTTCGGGATGTTTTACCTACACAATTATATCCCTTTACTGCTGGACATTTTCTATTTATTATATTGGACTTTGATTACTTCTTGGACAGTTATTTTGTATGGATGAGATTAGATGTATACCTATGATTTGTATTGCATTCTGGGTTGTTATCATGATTTACAGCTTAAGTATTTCGCTAATGGGCTTGCTATGAGATTTGGCCTATTGGTGAAGTGTTGTTGGCATGTATCATATTCTTGGTCCTACCTATTTTAGGACTGGGGCGTTACACCACCTGAATTCAGCGTATCACTTAGTTGGATTGTGCACATATTTTAGGCGTCCTCAAAATACATGCATTTCAGCCAAGCCTCATGATAGACAATCCGCCATTACCACTCGAGTTGGATCGTGCACATATTCAAGACGTCCTCCAAAATATATGTATTTCAACCAAGCCTCGTGAGTGGTGTCTCCACATAGTTGAATCATTCTATCCACTAATGCCAATATCCAAGCTCTCCGCACAGGGATGTCTACCTAACCGCTAGGCTATCTTCACTAGACTAAAGCCAACGTCAGTATTGGAATCATAGTTCCTAAACAATAATATCAATACTGATCCCAATCCTAAGGTCAAACCAAAGTTGATAGTACCGGGTTTTCTATCCAAGCTCGCATCACTCTGATTTCAAAACTTCGAGCACATATTCTCCTATTTGCACTTACAATACTTAGTTCAAGGGGTCTGAGTCGTTCAGCAAAGCCATCCTACTGTAAGTTATGCTCAAAAGAGTCCTCTGTATATCACTATTGCATGTCCAAACTAGCAATTCGTATAGTCTATTGTTCGACATAACAAAAGGTTGAACGAACTTTTTGCTTTATTGAACGTATAAGGTATCTGTGTACAAAGAAGGAAGTCCTAAATAGGATATTCTAAGTACAGGGAGAAGAGGTTTCTGGAAAAGTGTGACGGTGGAGATTGAGCGCTGCAGCGGCTCCTTTACTCCTTTGACGATCTGACGACGAATCAACCTTGCTATGGCTCTCTGGCGCCTTTGATGGGACTCTGGGATCACCGATCAAGAGGCTGTCTGGAGGAGAAGATCCCTAGAAGATAGTTGGTTGATTGGTTCTTTGGTTGATTGGTAGATGAGGATGGTCGACTCTTTGTGGATAGAGATTGCTGATCCTTTGAAGATTGTCGATTGTTAATTTTCCTTCTGTCGATCGATGGTGGAAGAAGAACTCCTTCTATTTATAGATAATCGAGCATATATGCGATGTGCATTAGGGTTCCTAAGATATGAAAGAATCTACCGTCATTGTACGATACGGGCTTTTGCGGCACTGACACGTGGTGGACATCGAGATTTCACTCAAACGAGATCTCTGGTGGTTATAAACATAACCGAATGAGGTGACACGTGACGCATGCCGATTTGCTTGCTCGGATACAGCCGAGTAAATCTTAGGATTTCATCCTAGATTTGGAGTCTAATTGATCCTCATCTAAGATTTAAATCAATCTAATATGATATCAATCATGATTTAATCACAATCTTCTTTGCAAGAGACGGTTTAAACAAACCAATTGGGGTGGACCCATGCTTCATGTGCCTCTGGTGAGGACTAAGTACTGCTGTGCTTCTGGGGCGACGAGTAGACCGTGCTTCTGGAGACGACGGAACCTCTGTGCTTTCAAGCGACGAGTGGAGTTGGCTTCGAATGACGATGAGACTTCTGTGCATATAGAGCAACTTATGAAACTGTGTTTCAGGATACCAGAGTCACTGTGCTGTAGGCGACAAGTAGGCTTGTGCTTCAGGTTGGTGAGGTTACTGTACTTTTGGAGCGACATGCTAACTTGTATTGGTTGCGATGGGAGTTCCTAAGTATCTTGTAGAGAAGTGACTTAAGCTTATGAACCGTAGCAGACGGCTGCGCCATGGGAATAGAGATGGTGTGAGCATATCACCATCATGTGCCTCATGTGGATACAGGTAAGTAGATGTGCCTATGAACAGTGAAGACGTTGGCTGCGAAGGGAAGGGTATGACACCCTTGTTTGTCTAAGATTGGCGCAGACAGGTAGCTGCGCCTCTGGAGTGAAGGCACCGACTTCTGAAGCAAAAGAAAGGGAGGGGGGCCTACCACCATCTTGTTTCTGAGGTTGGCGCAGGCAGGTGGCTGCGCCTCTGGCTTGAAGGCTTTGGCTTCTGAAGCAAAGAGCAATAAATATCCACTCTTTAAGGAACTTTCCTCTTAATTGCCACCGTAATATGGGGAATTCCAAGGGTCTAAGACCAACATTCAAAGTGTTGAGTTTTAGCCCATTAATACGGGAATTCTGACCATCGGCCATGTGGCGTGCGCTCTGGGCCATTCTCGGTCCTATAAAAGGGGAAGTTCTCCTCTAAAGAGTCGTTGTCTTCTTCTCGACATCCTTCACCACCATGCGAGATCCAAACTTAACTTCGAGCGACGATCGGCCTTGTGTAAGTTGGCTGCTGGTTGAGACTTTTTTTGTTTGTAGGAGCCATGTTCTTATGGAATAACTCTATGTAGAAGGAGCCATCGCTGCCCTTGAGAAGTATACAAATGTCCTTCTTAGGAAGTTCGACTCTGAGCGACGTCTTTTGCATTCATCTGAGATTTTTCTTGCTTCTACATCTATCTCTTCCAACATGTTCGATATAATCCACTTATCCATTCTATCCAAGTCAAGTGCACTACGATACGATGTGTTACTAAACCATATTTATCATAACATATTCCCTACGTCGCTTAACACAATTCACGTATTCGATCACGAGGTTGCCCATCATAACAATATGTCACGTCCCAATCTTCTCCAAGTCCTATTATCCATGCTGGATATGAAATCACCATGCCAACGCTCCTGCAGGATAATCGTCCTCATCGAAGAGTAACTCTTGCTTTGAGTCTAAACTAATTCATTCTCAATACGCAGATTGGATCTACTCAATCCTCAAACTTACTTAATCATCAACCACAAGTCCGAACTATCCTCGAATTTACCTTCACATCAAACCACAAGTCAAAATAATCCAATTGCCACACCATGATCTTTCGTAAGTTCTATCATTCATGCTGGACATAAATCACCATGCCAGCGCTCCTGCAGAATGATCGCCTAAATTCGACGTGACGTATGTGTGAGGCTGGAGTTGCACTTGCACAAGACAAGAATGTCAACATTGTTGTTATCATCGAAACCATCAAAACACTTACGTTTTCATCCAAGTAATATATTAACCCATTCTTAGACCTTTCCTCAAGTTATAACATTTCTCACATCATGATCATCCACTCTGTCAACATTTTTGTTTCACATAGTCTGAGCACTGTTCATTTATCACTACAAATTCCAAGTATAGCATCCATTGGAACAATAACATTTAACAACATCGTCATTCCTCGAATCAGAGTACCCCCAATTTATCGCACATCGATCTTTGATACGTCTCAATACCATCGATGATATGCATAACCTGACGATCTTCCTTTACAATGAACTTTGAGTCGTGCAACTGATGCCATCATCCAAACTGGATATGCCACTATCTCCTCGACAATTAAGATCAAATTCAACCATTATCCCTCGAACTAGTTACATGATTAATTTGTTCAAACCTAAAAATCGAGTACGTTCATATGTCTATCTCAAGTCATCGAGCAACATATTTTCTTAAATCGTATCGTTCTATGCTAACTCAAGTTATCGAGCAACATTTATCTCAAATCCTTAAAGTCATTCTTGTATATTCGAATCATTTTCATGCACGCTATCTTCCAATCATGCTAATTTTTTGCGTATGATTCACATCGATTTCTCGACTGAGTCATCCGTTCGTTACACCTTAACTTTTTCTCGATTCAATCTATCTACTCAATCATTTTGTATTTCATACTCAGCACAATCTTGTCGATGCGAGTCATCTTCTTGCTTGTTCGAATCAGCTCGTACTAACTATCTAAAGTCACAATTACTTTGAATACTCTTCCTAAGGTTTTGCATAGTCGTGTCGCTTGTTGATGGACTCATTGGTACCCCACAGCCTCAATCGATCGACATCCTCGAGGCTATCCCATATACTACTCAGGGATGAAGTCATTCGACAAATCCTCAACAAATTTTGAATCACAATAATTTTTTCGAATCTTCGTTCGAACCATTCCTCAAATTTTAAGCACGTTCATCTATATCACATTGACGATATCAACTTCCGAGGGCACAACTATCGATAGTCATTTCGTATCCTATGAATCAAGTCAAACTCATTCTTATCCGACACAATTTGAATCTCGCACACAATTTTTGCTAACATCAACGTAATTTCGGTATATATGCCCAGCCCGACTTAGCCAACCGTGTCTTACGTGGAACTATCTTTGTTCAACCAATTTTTCTTTCATACAATTTTGTAAAATATATAGACTTATTGTATGGAATATCCTGCAGAACATTGAGAGAGAGCGCCAACGTATCAATCGCAAAAACAACATCAGAGTTAAAGAATTCAATCGAAAGTCCAAGGAAGTAAAGTCGTGCTCTGATACCATTATGTCACGCACCGCTCCCGTAGGAGCGATCGTCCTTGCTAACGCGTGATGCCGCGTGAGCTTAGGTTGCGCTCAGCAAGGCGGGTTCCATAACGGCCGATTACAATAGCTTGTAATGGAGTCATCGCACAGAAGTCCCAAGCAGAAAAGTTGAATAATAAGGGAACATGAGTACAAAAAAAAATCTAGTCTTTTTATTGATAATGAACATAAGATTACAGAGGGCGCAAAGCCAGATTACAAGTCGCTCAAGCTCACTTTCTCTCATTGTAGAAGCATGAAAAAGAATAAAAAAAGACCTATGCGGCTCCAACAGAAGGATCCCAATGCGGCTCGGGATCCCCATGCGGCACAGACGCCCATGCGGCTCAGGATCCCTATGCGGTTCAGACGTTCATGCGGTCAAAATCCTCATACGGATAGTTCCATGCGGCTCAGAAAAAAAACCACATGGCCTTCAACAGTACCTCTCTACATTTTGCTGCATTTAACGCTCTGACGGCTGACAGCTATAACAGCTCTGACAAAAGGACGTAATAATGACTCTGACATAATGGCGTGATCCTAGGAAAGAGGAGAAAATCTCCTTATAGCTGGCAAAATCCAACAAATTCCGAGGCAACTCCATGCGGCCGCCCATGTCATGCGGCCACCCATGTCATGCGGCTGCCCATCCTCATGCGGCCACCCATGTCATGCGGCTGCCCATCCTCATGCGGCCGCCCATGTCATGCAGTTGCCCATCCTTATGCGGCCGTCCATCCCCATGCGGCTGCCCATCCTCATGCGGCTGCATGACTCATACGGCTGAGAGGACCACCCATATGCGGCTCTGCCAAGATGGTCCAGTTGAGACACGTGGTGCTCTTCGTGACAAGTGAGACACGTGGCAATCTTATCTTCCCTGGAACTATGGGTGCTAACAAATTCTAACAAAATTAGATTTGTTGCGATCGTCATAATGGCCCAGATCAAATCAAATCAAGCAAATTGGACACATGGCAGGCTATCACAAGTCACGAATATTCATGGCAATCAACATTTATTGCCCACAGAGATTTGATGCAATCATATTAATTGCTCAAAATTATTACATTCAAGATGTACGGCCCAGATTGATAACTCTTAAAGCCGCCGACTTTTCAAGAGAGGCAATCATTTGCAAACCCTAATGATCACATCCCACTCCTATAAATAGCAAGGTGTCATTCCCTTGCAGCACACGGAGAAAAGACAGACGGAGAAAAAGACAGAGAGACAGACAGACAGAGAAGAGAGCGGAGCAAAGAGAGAGAGTGCTACAGAGACATCCAGAGATCTAGCAACCGAAGGCGCAAGAGAGTCTCCCTACAAGTCCAAGAGCATTTCTTCATCAGAGCCAAGGCTACGTCTGATCGTCCAAGGAGTAAGGCAGAGCGGCCGTCGCTTTTCCGAGCCTCTATCGTCACCCCCAGAATCAAAAATAAATAATTATACTTAGACTGCCGTACCTAGGTTTTCGTCCCTAGGCTTTCTTTGTACAAGCGAGTTTGTATTGTGAAGTAAAAGTCCAGTCCTCCGATATAATTGTTCTGTTCTTTTATAATCAATGGCAAACACGATGGCGACTCTGCTGGGGACTAACTTCTCCACGGCTGAGGAGTTGGTGACGCAATCAGACGCAGCCAAACTTGGCTCCACTCAACAAATGCTGGTCGCCCGGTTCGACCAGCAGGCGTTTGAAGAAATGCTCTCCGACGGGGGCGCTAGCCCGGTCCAGCGGCGAGCCCGCACGAAGAAGGTCCGCAAGGAGTGGAGACCCAAGTCATTCGCTCCTCCCCAAGCTTTGTATGGAGTACTCTCTGCTGTCCAAGACGGCAAAGGCAACTCTCATGCGACCCCACTTCAAGCCATAGAAGACTCTGGTGTCCCCAAGTCCGACAGAGGAAAGTACTACGATGCTGGACTTGCAGGGGCAAAGGGAGATCCTATTTGCTCCAGGAAGAAGCCGAACAAAGGCACTAGCCGCCGGCTGAACATTCATGCGGCCAAGATTGCCAACCGCATGTATGATGTCCATGTGGCCGAAATAACCAGCCCGATACAAAATAGCCATGCGGCCAAGATCTCTAGCCGCATAAAGAAAACTCATGCGGCCGAGACTTCCAGCCGCATGAAGCAAACCCATGCTAGTCGCATGAAGGCTATTGATTCCAGCCGCATGCTGTCTGCTCCACGCGGCTCAGGCTCAGTCTTCGATCGCCTCTTCTATGGTCCTGATCTCTCTCTGTAGTACAACTTAGACTCTTCCTACTATGTGCCCTCACGCACTAAAGAGAAGAAGTCCAAGGCAGCGCGAGCTTGGCAAGCTCAGTCCGCTGTCCTGACCTCTGACCATCCGAGTGCTCCACATACTGTTATGCAGGCCTCTGATGGAAAGTTGTACAGAACCACTCGAGTCCAGCCCCGGCAGCAAACGGACAGAGTGGTTCCCAAAAGTCTCCCAGAACCTAGGGAGCAAACATGGTCATTCCTGACCCATCTGACTTGCGTAAGGTCATCCTCCACAAAGGCAAGGAAAGAGGAGAGGCCTCGGTGTGCGAAGAATCCTCCCACGGACATCACTGCACCCAAGTCATTGTCAACTGCTGCTGCGGTAAGGCGGTAGTACAAGCAGACCGACAGTCTGTCTTCTGACGGTTGCAACGCCCAAGCTCAGAAGATGAGGTGCTCCTCGTCGCCTCCTGCAATTCTGCTCTAAAGATTCCCGGCAGCGGAAGAGGAAAGAAAACAAATGCCTCCAGCCCAAAAGTTTCAACCGGCATAACCAAGAAACTTTTTTCTAAACGGTTGTCTACCACCGTTGCAGGAGGAGTTTACCAAGGGACCCGCTCAAAGACAAAATCTTCCACACTTGGGGATTCGTCGTCCACACTCGAAGACACTGGAGCTGGGGGTAGCACTCCTCCAAATATCTACGATAATTCGGTATTCCAAGAGGATAATCCAGATACAGCAAATCTCGACGTCCCCGAGGGCGTCCACAACTCTCAAGACGAGGCAAGCTCTGAAGCTGGGGGTACCACTCTTTTCGAGTCTGAACCAGAGGAAAACATTCCCACATACCACGACGACTTCTCTGTACGAGGGTAAAACTCAGAAGGCACGTCCTCTACCGTCCCTTCCACCTCTCATCATATAAGAACGGTATTCATGAGGAGCAGCATCCTGACTGGGTCGCCAACATAGTACCAGTCCTCAAGAAGAGTGGAAAGATTCGAATCTGTATCGACTTTCGCAATCTGAATGAGGCATGTCCTAAGGATGAGTTCCCTCTCCCTATCACAGACATCATGATCGATAACACCTGTGGCTTTGAGCGTATGTCATTCATGGATGGCTTCTCGGGGTACAACCAAATCAAGATATTCCCCGACGACGAAAAGCATACATCATTTCGAACACCAATTGGCACATACTGCTACACAGTTATGCCTTTTGGTCTAAAGAATGCTGGCGCCACCTATCAAAGAGCAATGAGCATCATCTTTAGAGACCACTTGCGCAAGACAGTGGAATGCTACGTCGACGACATCGCCGTCAAAAGCCGCTCTAAGCAAGATCATCTGCATGATCTGAGGACAGTATTCGACCTGATGCGAGCACACAATTTAAAAATGAATCCCACAAAATCCTTCTTGGGCGTATCCAGCGGGAAGTTCTTGGGTTTCATCATTACCTCCCAGGGTATCCACGTGGACCCTGAGAAGACGAAGGCGATCATGGAGATGGGTCCCCCGAGAAATCTCCGTGAACTCCAAGGCCTTCAAGGGAGGCTAGCCTACATCAGGAGATTTATCTCTAACCTCTCCGGACGATGTCAGCCATTCACCCACCTCATAAAAAAAGGCGTTTCATTCGTATGGGATGAAGAATGTCAGCGCACCTTCGACAGCATCAAAGAATATCTGACGAACCCTCCAGTCCTGGTAGCTCCGATTCCTGGAAGACCATTCTTGCTCTATGTACGAGCGATGGAGCATTCTCTCGGCGCTCTGCTAGCACAAAATAATGATGCAGGACATGAGCAGGCTATTTATTACCTCAGCCGAATGATGATGGGGCCGGAGCATCGATACACTACCATGGAGAAAGAGTGTCTTGCTCTAGTTTTTGCCATTCAGAAGATGCGACACTATGTTACAGGACAAACCATCTACGTCATATCAAGAGTCAACCCCCTCAGGGTCTTCATGACCAAGCCGGGTGCACTCAGCTCTCGCCTCGCCACCTAGGCGATATTATTGTCCCCATACCACATGATCTTCGTCCCACAGAAGGTTGTTAAAGGTCAAGCTCTGGCAGACTTTTTAGCAGCTCATCCAGGTTCGGAGTCAACCAAAATAGATGAAGAGATTCCAGACGAGGTCGCTAATTCAAATATGGCCTCCCAGGATACCATATGGCGAATGTTCTTCGACGGCGCTTCAAGAACTGGGCCCAAGGGCAACATCGTCGCTGGAGTCGGAGTAGTACTGATTTCTCCCTCCAGGCTAGTGATCAATCGGGCTTACTCCCTCACAGAGCCCTGTTCAAACAATATGGCCGAGTACAACGCCTTGGTCATTGGCCTCCGACTGGCAAAAGAACTGGGGATAGAGCGCCTTGAAGCATACGGCGATTCACAGTTAATCGTCAATCAGATTCGGGGTTCATACGAGGTTCGCCATGAGGACATGATCCCCTACCACCAAATAGCAATCGACATCATCTCATCCCTGGAGGGGTTCTTCATAGAACACGTTCCCAGGCTCCAAAATATTGAAGCCGATGCCCTAGCTGGTCTTGCCGCTTCCTTAGTAGTACCGAATCATGCTCATCACCTGGTGGACATCGTAGGCCGTGAGTTGGTCTGCCCTAGAAATAATGTTCAGTGTGTGGAGAGTCACTCCGCTCTGACAGTCGACGAAGCACCAGACTGGAGACAGCCATTCATCGACTTTGTCGTCTACGATATCCTGCCAGAGAATCCGAAAGTGGCCACTTCCATCAGAAGGCATTCCCTCAGATTCTTTTACGATACAGAGACAAAAATGCTGTATCGACGATCATACGATGGATTATTGCTTCGATGCCTGTCAAATACAGAAGCCAAAGAAGCCGTACGCGAAGCTCACGACGGCGTCTGCAGAGCCCATCAACCTGGCCCGAAACTACAAGATCGCCTTCGCCGAATGGGCTACTACTGGCCCACGATGGTCGCAGATGCGATAAACTATGCACGAAAATGCAAAGCTTGTCAAGTCCACGCAGACTTCATCCACCAGCCATCCGAGTTTCTACACCCGACAGTAGCGTCCTGGCCATTCGAATCATGGGGAATGGACATTATCGGTCCAATCACTCCACCTTTGTCCCAAGGACATCGCTTCATACTCGCCATCACAGATTACTTCTCCAAATGGACGGAGGTTGTTCCGCTTGCAGAAGTGAAGACTTCAAACATGATCAGCTTCGTCAAGCATCACGTCATCTACGGCTTTGGGCTGCCTCGAAAGATCATCCACGATAATGGTCCACAGTTCGCAAGCCACACCTTCTATCGATTTTGTGACAAACACCACATCCAGAATATTGCTTCAACACCATACAACCCCGCGGCTAATGGTCTGGCTGAAGCATTCAACAAAACAATTATCAAGCTTCTCAAGAAATTCGTGTCATCAAACAAACGCGACTGGAATGAAAAGCTCGGTGAATGCTTATGGGCGTACCGGACTACAATACGGTCTGCCACCGGAAATACACCATTTTCTCTGGTATACGGGAGTGAGGCAGTACTCCCACTGGAGACTCAAATCCCTTCACTCCGCGTCGCTCTCACCTATCGACTCACGACAGATGATAATCACCATCGCCGACTACAAGAGTTGGAGGCCCTAGATGAGAAGCGCCTATTAGCTCAACAACGAATCGAGCTATACCAGACACGTATCTCCGGATCTTTCAACAAGAAAGTTAAAATCAGAACATTCCAAGTGGGCGACCTCGTTCTAGCAGTTCGGAGGCCGATGGTTATGACTCACAAAGCCGCCGGCAAGTTCCAACCAAAGTGGAAAGGTCCGTTCATCATCGACGCTGTATTTTCCAATGGAGCTTACCGCCTCGCAAAACAAAATGGAGACTTGCTCATGTTGTCCATCAACGGCAAGTTCCTAAAGAAGTATTATGTCTAAAACGACATCCGCCAAGGTGATGTGTTATGTACCCCGCTGGTGCCGCTGAACTCACATTCCAACTACAAATCCGCTAAAGTGATGAGTTACGTACCCGCTGGTACCGCTGAACTCACATCCCAACTACAAAATCTGCCAAAGTGATGAGTCATGTACTCTTTCGTACCGCTGAACTCACATCCTGACTTCAAATCTGCCAGAGTGATGAGTCATGTACTCTTTCATACCGCTGAACTCACATCTTGACTTCATGTCTTCCACAATGATGAGTCATGTACTCCTTCGTACCACTAAACTCACATGCCAATTCCAAATCTTCCAGATTGTCGAGTTATGTACCCGCAGGTACCGCTGAACTTACATTCTGGCTACTACAGATAAATCTACATCGCATCTTTTAGGCAGTAAGTCATGTATGATTATACCTCTGAACTTTCTTTCTAAAAGAGCTCTCTCCTCATGATCCAATACCCGCACTTTCAGTGCACAAAAAAGGGTAACCGATCCACAAATTCTCCAAAACAACCAAGTCGATGTTACCTCTGAGTTGTCTTCACTTCCACCAAAAATAAACCGCCCCCTTACATAGAACTTTCACGTCCTCATTACCTCTGAGTCGTTCTATATTCCCTTCATGGAGCCCACTCCTGCCATGTCCTCATTACCTCTGAGTGGGAAGGCTCCATCGAAGAAACCCTCATATTTACCACGTCCTCATTACCTCTGAGTAAGTATGTTGGTTCTCTCTCGACTTATTATCCGTACCAAAAAAAAACCCCAGGGTACGCCAAGGATAATAGGTCCACAAATGTCCTCTGTTGACCACAAATGTCCTCTGTTGACCACAAATGTCCGCAACTGACCACAAATATCGTACTAGGTCCCCTAGTACATCCACATCTTTCCTCATTATCACATGCTTTTGGAGCCCAGCTGTTCCATAGCATTCTTTTACCCAATACATAGAACTTCCACGTTGATAGCACCTCTGAGTTATTTTATGTATCCTTCATGGAGCCCCCTCCTGCCATGTCCTCCTTACCTCTGAGTGGAAAGGCTCCATCGAAGAAACCCTCATATTTACCACGTCCTCATTACCTCTGAGTAAGTATGATGGTTCTTCCCTCCCTCGTCTTATTATCCGTATCCGGAACCAGGGTACGCCAAGGATAATAGGTCCACAGAAAGCCTCTCATTGGGGCAACTACTACAAGCAAAGAATGGAGCGAATATATTTCGGTCATTCAAAATCGGTTACATTCACATGACTACATCTCATGAGAAGCCAGAAAAGTTCTCTATCATTTCATTCAGACAAAAAATGAAGAAGATTACATTGATGACCGAAGGAAGCAAAACACAAACCGCAGTAAAAGACAGACAGAAATATCAAGACAAAAGATAGACATTTATGAGAGCCCACGAATCCTAGTTGTGGGGGCGCATATACCAATCCCTCAACTATTTGGCATATAGAGGATCTACCTGAGCAAATTCCTCATCCGGAGTAGGAAGGTCAGAATTCCCAGTACTACCGCCGTCAGACTGGGGCTCCTCCTTGACAGCAATGGACGCCAGCTCTCCTTTCTGTTCCTCCATAACAAACGATGACTCTCATTTTTGAGGAGGCAGCAGCTCTTCCTTCACAATGATCCCAGCCTTCGGCGAGGGTGCTACAAGAATCAAAAATAAAAAGAAACAAAATTAGATGGACAGAGCCTTGCGCAGCCCAAATCAGACAAACTCATGCAGTCCATTAGGAATTCATACGATTCTGTTCAGAGGGACTACATGCGGTTCAGTTCAAAAGGTGCCTATGCGACTTAGTCGTTCTCATGCGGCTCGAACATGGAATATACCCCATGCGGCTCGAGACGTGCATGCGGCACACATAAAGATGAAGGCTCGCACATAAAACATACGACGTAGCCATAACAGTTAGGATTCCAAGCTCACACAAAAGTCCTACCAAATAATGGTGGGGTGGACGTCGGGGTGAACTATGGGCACGTCAGCTGGCGGAGGAGCTGCCACATTCGTCGTCGCAGTTGAAGTAGAAGCAGCTTTCTTACCCTTCGTCGCCGACGAAGACGCCACCTTTTTACCTTTCGCCGCAACAGTCTTCCTGGGATCCATTACTGATGATCAGAGAAAGAAGATGAGGGCAAGAAAGCTAAGGCAAGAGCAGAAAGTAAAGAAAGTCTTCCTTCTAAATACTGCTATTTATAGGCAGAGCCCCCCCATAGACCGACGCATCGATCCATGTGCAGTATAACCGACTCTTCGGTAATCAAGGCGATCCGATTATTTAAGGCTAAACTATTGGGATCCTGCCCCAAAAAGTGGCCTTAAATCTGACAGTAAATCAAAGGCAATCAATGCAAAGATTTGCACACATGGCATGAAGACGTGGCAAGAAGCCCATGCAGTTCAGATGGCCATGCGGCTGAGGAACCCATGCGACTGGAACGACCATGCGGCTCAGATGGCCATGCGGCTGAGGGGGCCATGCGGCTGAGACATCTATGCGGTCAGAACATCCTATGCGGCCCGAAGAGTTGTGACATGGCTATGATTCTTATTCAAAGTATTTCAATTTTGCAAATTGAAAACTTTGAAGGGGGTCTTGTAAAAGCATGGAAAAGAATAAAGAAAGACCTATGCGGCTCCAACAGAAGGATCCCCATGCGGCTCAGGATCCCCATGCGGCTCAGACGCCCATGCGGCTCAGGATCCCCATGCGGTTCAGACGTTCATGCGGTCAGAATCCTCATGCAGATAGTTCCATGCGGGTCAGAAAAAACAGACACGTGGCCTTCAACAGTACCTTTCTATATTTTGCTGCATTTAACGCTCTGACGGCTGACAGCTATGACAGCTCTGACAAAAGGACGTAATAATGACTCTGACATAATAGCATGATCCTATAAAAGATGAGAAAATCTCCTTACAGCTGGCAAAATCCAACAAATCTCGAGGCCACTCCATGCGGCCGCCCATGTCATACGGCTGCCCATGTCATGCGGCTGCCCATCCTCATGCGGCCGCCCATGTCATGCGGCTGCCCATCCTCATACGGCCGCCCATGTCATGCGGTTGCCCATCCTCATGCGGCCGCCCATGTCATGCGACTGCCCATCCTCATACGGCCGCCCATCCCCATGCTGCTGCCCATCCTCATGCGGTTACATGACTCATACGGCTGAGAGGACCACCCATATGTGGCTCTGCCAAGACGGTCCAGTTGAGACACGTGGTGCTCTTCGTGACAAGTGAGACACGTGGCAATCTTATCTTCCCTGGAACTATGGGTGCTAACAAATCCCGACAAAATTAGATTTGTTGCGATCGTCATAATGGCCCAGATCAAATCAAATCAAGCAAATTGGACACGTGGCAGGCTATCACAAGTCACGAATATTCATGGCAATCAACATTTATTGTCCACAGAGATTTGATGCAATCATATTAATTGCTCAAAATTATTATATTCAAGATGTACGGCCCAGATTGATAACTCTTAAAGCCACCGACTTTTTAAGAGAGACAATCATTTGTAAACCCTAATGATCACACCCCACTCCTATAAATAGCAAGGTGCCATTCCCTTGCAGCACACGGAGAAAAGATAGACGGAGAAAAGACAGACGGAGAAAAGACAGAGAGACAGACAGAGAGAGGAGAGAGCGGAGCAAAGAGAGAGAGTGCTACAGAGACATCCAGAGATCTAGCAACCGAAGGAGCAAGAGAGTCTCCCCACAAGTCCAAGAGCATTTCTTCATCAGAGCCAAGGCTATGTCTGATCGTCCAAGAAGTAAGGCAGAGCGGTCGTCGCTTTTCCGAGCCTCTATCGTCACCCCCAAAATCAAAAATAAACAATTGTACTTAGACTGCCGTACCTAGGTTTTCGTCCCTAGGCTTTTTTTGTACAAGCGAGTTTGTATTGTGAAGTAAAAGTCCAGTCCTCCGATATAATTGTTCTGTTCTTTTATAATCAATGGCAAACACTCATAATACAATCTCTCTACTCTCTCTCATCTCTTAATACAAAGCTCAAGGCTTGCCACTGTAGATGCTTCGGAAGGCGATGTCCATACATTATGTCACGTTAAGTGAAGTCTTCAATGAGGTCGTACGTCTCAAAATGCCAAGGAACTCTGTGCCTCGACGCATCCAAGCGTGCTTCGCCAAACGATCTTCTATCTGTGCCTGCACATGGAAACTGTGTGGGTGTCAGTACACAATCGTACTGGTGGTGTGAGCTCCTCGCCCACACATATAAAACCAACACGTTCATTTAGTTTGTACAACATATCCCTTTGATTGTCTTTCTAATCTTGTCTTAGGATCAGTTTTAGGATATAGATTCCGGTCTATTTTGTGTCTCTAGATCATCATCGTGCCTCGTACCGATAACTTACTTATCCTTGTGCTGCTAGACCATTCTCGTGTCAACAATATAACGTACCGACTCGTGCTTGCCTTTTTACTCATACTTGAGACGCAATAACATGGTCGTGCCATAACTCTGTTCGTGGTTGAACATCGAGGGCATGCCTCCCAACTCAATATGACTTTAACCCAATTTTCTCTCATGGCCCTTCCTGACTTAAACTCGAAACTCAATCCCAAACTTGTGTAACTTGTGTTGACGACTCAAATATGACGTAACATCTCGTACCAAAGCACGTGTCCTTGCTATAGCCAAGTCTTAGGCTTCTTAGAACTTGTGGTACGGACCGTGCACACACTTCGTGAATCATTCATGTCGTGGTTATACTCTTTGTAACTCAATTGACACCGATGATATGCTTCTTTACTCAATCTATGGCATGCACGCGGATAGCCGCTATTATGCTGACTCATCTATATGGAAGGCCACTAGCAATATCAAGCTATACTCGGACTTTTGCATATAATCACTTTCGCGTGCGAGGTACGAGCTCCACCGAACGTCCCGCAGCATGTATTGTAATGGCCACTTCAATGTGAGTCACACCGTCGTTGAAGGTCATAGAATACCAATAATTCCTCCTAGGCCGACACGAACCCGGTGCCCCGGCGATCATTCGAGGAACCAAACCTTGTGCACAAGTTGTCCAATGACCATGCAATGGTGCCTACCTAACTCACCATATTACTCAACCATGTTCTTCTTTATTCATGACCTTGCTTTCCATACTTCATTGGAGACTTCCAAATGAGGGACCGCCTCGGCGACAAACGGTCGTATGAACTTTTCCATTCTTGAAATCCAGAAAATAGCTACTGCATAGCCTTCTTACTTGACTTAGACAAGACGTGTTCCATACGCACCATAGACCGTTGCATACTTTATATGACAAACTGTAGAATCATGGGACGTATCACTTGAATTAGTTGTGTACCATGCCTTAACCCAAATATGTTTCATACAACGCTGCCACCCAAGTCATATTCTATATGACGAGCCTTGAGACTATGGGATCGTACACGTATTCAACTTGAACAACCAAGTTCATTGGTGCCTTGACTTATGCCATAAGCCGTGCGATGCAACTTAACCCGTTGGACGAGCAAAGGCTATGCCAAATCTTGTACCGTAAAAACGTACATTGAGACGTGTGGGACAATTATGCTATGCCAAGCATTAGATGGTGGGACAGTGCATGCTTTATCAAGCATTCATTTCGTGTGACACCTATGGCTATGCTACGTCCATAGCCTTGTGGCAACATAAACCAACTTTCATTCTCCCAAGCCACAGGACGAAGGACCGAGTGTCGATTTTTGAAAGGACGTCGTGGACATTTCTAAGCCAACTGTGGGACCTTTCCATGTTTTAACTCAATCTGACACATAGCTGGACTATTCCCTTAGCAATGTGGGTTCGTCTATTTTATTACCAAGCCTATTCAGTGCAATAAAAACTTTCATTTTATTAGTGTGAATGCCAAGCTGAGGCAAGTTCACCGAAGCCACCCACCTGAGCGAGGAGTTGCCTCGTCTGAGCGGAACTTCGAGCAAGTCATTGCATAGCTAAGTCCAAACACCGTTGGCATTTTGATTCCTCCGATTGAACTAAGTGGGACAAGGCATTACAGGAAGTTTGCTCTGCAACGCAAGCTTGAGGATGAACATCAATGATGGCCAAATAGTTATGTCCTGCAAAGGAACATACTTCGGGAAGCCTTCTGTACCGAAGGGATGTTCAAACTTTAACTTGTAACTCCGACTGAGTCAATGCAGTCTCCTCTTCTGGTTACTCTCTTGAGTTGTGGCATAACTTATTATGACATGTTCATTCTAAAAGAACTAACAAGATGTCTAGTCTAGGGCTTATCTCCAAGTGTGGGGTAAAGAGGTAGGGGTAAGGAGGTAGAGATGTGTGAAGTCTGTGCGCAAACGAAGATCACAAGAAAATTGTTCAAACGGGTAAACTAAAGCATAAATCTTCTGGAATTGGTGCACTCAGATATTTATGACTTCAAATAATTCTCCACAAAGGACGGGATGAAGTACTTTATTACTTTCATCGACGATTTCTTGTAGTACGCGTTCGTCTATCTGCTCAAGTCAAAGGATGAAGCACTCGAGAAATTTAAGGACTTCAAGGCTGAATCCGAGGTTAAATCGGACAACAACTCAAAAGACTCAAAAGTGATCGAGGCGGAGAGTATATCTCTTGAATTCGCATCATTCTGCAAAGAACATGGAATTGTCAATGAGACAATTGCTTCGTATTCTTCTTAATTAAATGATATTGCAGAAAGGAAGAACAAAATATTGACAGAGATGATAAACTCAATGCTGTTGATTGTGGGTCTTACAAGTTGCTTCTGGGGAGAAGCTACGCTTATGGCTACATTCATTCTAAATAAAGTATCGCATGTAATTTCCGATATCATTCCTCATGAACTCTAGTTCAAAGTTAGACCCAATTTGAATGTCATTAGAGTGTGGGGGTATCTGGCATTAGTGAAGCTTCCAGACTTCAAGATTCAGAAGCTTGGTACGAGTACTATGAAGACAATCTTCCTAGGTTATGCTGAAGAGTGATACTTGGAGGTTTCTTGATATTGAATCAAATCATATCCATGAATCTTGCAATGAAGAATTTTTTGAAGATAAATTTGTAGGACATAAGAATGTTGTTCTCATAAATATTCTGGAGAATAGTATAAGTGCACAGAAGGCTGAAACTTCAAATGAAGATGTATTTCAAGAATAAGTTGTTGTCGTAGAGACAATGGAACTAGAACTCGCAGAACCTATGTCTAAGCGAGTAAGGAGACAAAAGGACTTCGGAGATGATTTTGCCACCTATCATATGGAAATAAATTCGCTTGCCTATGATAAGACGATAAAGACCAGAGATGATGTCGTCTGGAAGGAGGCTATTAATAATGAGTATGATGTAGGACCGTTGAGCATCTCTAGAGGGGTGAATAGAGTGTATGCGTATGTAGCAAAAAATATCACCAAATAAAAATTTAAGCACTATATACTATGGCAGGTAAATGACAGTAAATAAATTATAATAAAGTAAAAGTCAAGAAGATCAAACTCAGTGACACAGCAACGTATACTGGTTTCCCTTTAAGAGGACTAGTCCAGTCTCGAGTACACTTTCTCGATGTTAATCCACTATGACACAAACTAATTGAGAACTTGTAGTCTCTTACAATACCATGCTTGGTGACGAGAACACGACCGACTCCAGAGGACGACTTTAAAAACTGGAACATTTTCTAGATGCAGCCTCCAATACAACTCTTCAACACCAAAACCCTAGATCGAACAAAACTGTACTGACTTTGGCTAAGAGTGGCATAGGCTTGATTTGAAAGCGTTGGCCCGTAGAAAACACTTAAAGAGAGAGAAAAAAGAGTGAATAAGTGATTTGGAAATGAAAAAGTTCTTCTCTATTTATAGTATTTTTGTAGATCGAATTCGGGCCGAGTTCGAAGGCAAAAATCTTGCATTCGAACGTTGGATGCAGATTTGGGGGGATTTTAAACCAAAAATCAAACTAACTTCGACCGAACTCGGGCCGAGTTCGGGCTGAGTTCTGTTTGGTCAGAACTGTATAGTATGGGCCAAATTTGCATGGGTTTTAGGCTTTTTAGAATGTGGACTTTTGTATATGTAGATAGGTAGGCTAATTTGTTTGTGGACTGAGAAGAGCCTAAGCCGGTACCAATCCTGATCAACCTTACATATTTTTTAGACTCAATAAAAATAAAAATACAGAAAAAATACGAAAAATCTTGATCTTGATTCCAGTAGCTTTGGGTTCTTTGATGACGATGCGGTGTTGGTACTTTGTAGTAGTATGACATAGATGTAGATGTTCTTCTTATTTGAAACTTGCAATCGCTATGGCAGTATGTATATTTTGTGTATCGACCAAAGTTGATGTTGATTATCAAATCAGCTGTGATAATTAACCAATGGGCCAACAAATCTCCTCCATTTTGATAATTAACAATCTTTGAGTCTATACCAAAATATAATAAAATAATATGTAACTATGAAATTTGTACCTGACTTGTTCTGAATCTAGAAAATTTTGTCTTGGTATATGCTCTTTGTCATATACTCAATATACGGCTCCCCCACAATTTGTGAAGCCAACAATAACAAAGAAAAAGCAACGTAATACCAAAAAATAATATGAACTAACAAGTGAATGACCTCAATAGTAGCAGTAACAAAATATGAGTAAATAGATGAAACCGACTACAACTGAAATAAAATAAGTCCAAAGTGCATAAACAGTGCAACAAAATAAAATAGTCTAAAATGTAGAGAAAGTGTCACTACAAGATCATCATCCACCAAAACATGTCCATAAAATACTAGTCTAAAAGACTGAATCATATATCAGCACCATCACCCGGGACATCAGCAGGAGGCTGTGGATCAACGTAGGCTGTCGTCGGATCAAAGAAGATGAATATTGGATGATCCTTGAGTCTCGGTCCGTCGAAACCAGGATGACGGAGCATAGGAGCTGGAACAGTGAGATGATGTGCCAACGTCCACTGGATGTCAGCCATGACATTTCTCAAGACCTGGGCCTGAGAAATGTGGTAGAACTCAGCATTGGAAAAGTGATTCATATAGGTCTGATGTTGCTGTCCCTGGAGAGTGACAAAAGTATCGAACCTCTGATAGAGCTCGTCAAAGGTATGGCCTGGAGTTGCAGGGGCTGGAGCATCTATTGGGGCTACGGCTGGATCAAGTAGAGGCGGAGGTGGAGCACCGCCAGGAGGAGGTGGGGGGTGAGGAAACTTCCTATACCTAAAGAGCTCAGAAGACGTTCCAAAAACATGACACAAATCGAGATCGATGTCAAACTTCTGGAAGAAAACTGCCAAGTGCATAGGGTATAGGAGGTTTTGGCCTGCTCGTTGATAGCTCACCATGGATGCTATCATAGTCTTGGAAAAAGAAAATGTAACCCAAAAATGTATATGATACATAGTAGATAGCTCTAAGAGCGTGATCTCACCAGTGGATCCCGTCTTAGAAAGCAGAGATGAATAGATGATACGATGGAGTTCATAGAAATGCTGGTTGCGGTGACGTGCATACAACCTTGACCAGGAAACCGAACTCGGATGACACAACACTACCTTGAAAGATTCAAGAGTCATGTCAGCAGGGAATTGAACTTTGTTAATATCGGCTAGAGCGTCACCGTTATCAGGCATAAGGAAATATTCGTTCAAATCTGTAGCACTAAATTCAAATTCATTGCCTCTGACACAGGAATGAATACTGCCGTCTCCTTCTTGCATGTTGCAATAAAACATGCGGACAATATTGTCAAAGATAGAGTGGGAAGTCTCTGAAAATTCTCATAGTCCTAGGTTTTCAAAAGTAGTGGCATACTCCGAAAAGATAGTAAATTTGATAGTCTTTTCCAGGCAAATTTTTTAATACCTAAATTGAATAAACCAAGAGAGTGATCTCTCTCAAGAGAAAAATAGGGACGATTCAAAGTCATCATCGTCATCCGTACGAGTCAAAGTCCTCATCGTCATCAGGACGAGCGGGACTGAACAAATTGATTGGTTCATACTCCGAAGTAGAGGATGAAGCTGTATCTCTATTTTTCCTCCTCTTGGAAATTCTAGAAACCATGAATAAAATGAAGAGTAAAAGATAGAAATATACCTCAATGGAGATAAAAAAGTGAAAGAGAATGTCTTCAACACCCTTAGATCCGAAGATTTGGAAGTTTGAAGACTTGTGGAGTAGGAATCCAAAAACTAAGGTTAGGGTTTTTGAAGCTCGGGGCGGCTGTTCTTTGGAGTGAAGAGAAGGGGGCTTCTGTTCACTGCTATTATATAAAAATATCCCTATAGAGTTCTGGCCGAACTCGGTCCGAGTTCGGCTACTCAAATTTTAGGTCATTTAATGTGTAATGAATGATAAAAACAACTCAATAACTTTTAACTCTTTGATTTAATTAATATTCATCACTTTGGGTTAGCTGTAGGGGCCAGATCCCAGCTAGCGGTAGTCCGAAGAATAGTGCATTGTGTCACTTCAGGCTATTTATGCCTGTATGACAGAAGGACCCTTTTGGCTTGTACCCAAAATAATTTTAATTGATAAATTTCTGAATAACAAGTTTTAAGTATTTTTATTAATAATAACGCACTATGACTCTGAAAATTCAAGTACGCCTAAATCTTGACGCAGATAATTGAAACGATCTTTAGCTAGTGGTTTTATGAAAATGTCTGCTAGTTGATGATCTGTGTCAATAAATTCTAAGCAGATATCTTCGTGTTGTTGGTGATCACGTAAAAAGTAGAGTCGTATTTCTATACGTTTAGTGTGTGAATGACATACTAGGTTCTTAGTCAGATTAATAGTGCTAGTGTTGTCACAGTAAATGGGAATCTTAGTATAGTACATATTATAATCTTCTAGGGTTTGCTTCATCCACAAAATTTGACCGTAACAACGCCCGTCGGTGATGTATTCTGCCTTAGTTGTTGATAAAGCTACAGAGTTTTGCTTCTTGCTAAACCAAGAGACTAAACTTTTCCTAGGAAATGACATGTATCGGTGGTACTTTTACGGTCTACTTTGCATCCAGCAAAATAAGTATCGGAGTAATCGATTAGGTCAACGATGTGGTTTTGGGATACCATAAGCTGACTTTCGAAGTTTCTTTAAGGTATCAGAAGATACGCTTAACGGCGCATAGGTGTGATTCCTTAGGATTAGTCTGATATCGTGCACAAATGCAAACGCTAAACATTATATCAGGACGACTAGCAGTTAGGTAAAGCAAGCTACCAATCATACCCTAATACTTACGCTGGTCGACCGGTTTGCCACTTTTATCAGTATCAAGTCTTGTTGATGTTGCCATTAGTGTGTCGATAGGTTTTACGTTGTCGAAGTCATACTTCTTTAGTAAATCCTTCATGTACTTGGCTTGATTGATGAAGGTTCCCTGCGAGTGCTGTTTGATCTGGAGTCCTAGGAAGTAGTTGAGTTCTCCTATCATACTCATTTAAACTCACTCTACATATACTTAGCAAAATCTTGACAAAGTTCTTCGTTAGTAGAACCGAAAATAATGTCATCAACATAAATTTAAACAAGTAAAATACTGTCAATCGAAGATTTGATAAACAAGGTTTTATCAATTCTTTCTTTTGAAAAACCATTTTCAATTAAGAAATAACTTAGGCGTTCATACCTAGCACGCGGTGCTTGTTTGAGACCATAGAGTACTTTTCTAAGCTTGAAAACGTGATCAGGTTTTTAAAATCTTCAAAACCAGGGGGTTGCTTCACAAAAACTTCTTTCAAAAATCTGTTCAAAAATGCACTTTTGATGTCCATTTGAAACGTTTAAAATTGAGAAAACATACAAATGCATAAAATATGCGAATGGACTCTAGTCTAGCACCATGAGCATATGTATCATCATAATCAATCCTTTCTTCTTGATTATAATCTTGTGCCACTAGACGTGCTTTGTTGCGTAGAACATGTCCATTCTCACTCAATTTATTTCGGAACACCCACAATTATCGATTGACTAATAGGTTTAGGAACAAGTTCCCAAACTTGGTTTCTCTCAAATTGATTAAGTTCCTCTTGCATGGCATCAATCTAAAACTCATCAGAAAAAGTATCTGCTACTGATTTAGGTTCTACTTGAGAAATGAAAGCTACATTTGCTTCTTATCTCTAGTAGAAGAATGCGTACCTACTCCTTTAGATACATCACCAATTACGAGTGTCTCTAGATGGTCTGGCATGAACTTCATCTTCTTAGGTAGACTTTCCATATAGCCCTTGTTGGTAGCCGTATCTTCGGGTGTCTTGGATTTATTTTGTACATCCTTATCGTCACTGTCGTCAGATCTCTAAATATTGAGCTCATCAAAAGTAACATTAATAGATTCTTCAATAATCATAAATCTTTCACTACACTAAAACAGACGATTTGCGACAGTTAAAGTTGTCCAACAATGACGTATTAAAACTATAGTTACATTTTTGACGGATTAAAACCGTTGTTTAATATTAAAACCATTCAACCCAAATACTAAATTTGAATTTGACGGACTAAAATAGTCAATATTTTGTTGAAAATTTTGGCTCCCACTAGTCCGTTGAAACTTTTGGCTCCCTCCCATTTTCCAGAACGGGCGCTGATGTCCTTTTTCTCAAATTTCTAAAACCCTCTCCCCCTCTATACTCTTAGGGGGCGTTTGGTAAGCGGAATACAATATAGCCAAAAATTCTATATTCCCGGGAATCAAATTCCAAGAAATTAAATTCCCGGGAAAATTACATTCCCATGTTTGGTGACAATATAAATATTCCCCGAAAAAAAATAAAAAATAATAATAACGAAAAAAATGAACAAATATAAAAACGACAAAAAATCGGTAAAAATGACAAAATAAAAAAAAACGACAAAAACGAAGAAAAATCAGTTAAAACGACAAAAATGACCAAAAAGCGACAAAAAATGTATAAACGACAAAAAATAACAAAAAAAGGGTAAAAATGACAAAAATAACCAAAACACAACAAAAACGACATAAAATCGGTAAAAACGACAAAAAAAACCAAAATCCGGCAAAAACGACAAAAAATAAAAAAAAATCGATTAAAACGACAAAAAATGACAAAAAAATCGGTTAAAAACGACAAAAAAATCGGTTAAAAATAACAAAAAAATCGGTTAAAACGACAAAAATAACCAAAAAGCGACAAAAAAGAAAAATAATCAATAAAAACGACAAAAAAGGACACAAAATCGGTTAAAACGACAAAAAATAACCAAAAAAACGACAAAAAGGTAAAAGCGACAAAAATGATAAAAAACGACATAAACTTAGTAAAAATGACCAAAAAGCGAAAAAAAAGACTAAAAATCAGTAAAAACAACAAAGAAACTACAAAAAACG
Source organism: Iris pallida (assembly GCA_029216955.1). Classification (NCBI taxonomy): domain Eukaryota; kingdom Viridiplantae; phylum Streptophyta; class Magnoliopsida; order Asparagales; family Iridaceae; genus Iris; species Iris pallida. The sequence continues at coordinate 15,721,252 of JANAVB010039219.1, read as the reverse complement.
ACAAAAAAATCGCTTAAAACGACAAAAATTGACAAAAAAGCGACAAAAAGGACAAAAATTGGATTAAAACGACAAAAAATAATCAAAAAGTAACAAAAGAAAGACAAAAAATGGGTAAAAACGACAAAAAATTGCTTAAAATGACAAAAATGGGTAAAAACGACAAAAAATGACAAAAAAGCAATAAAAACGACAAAAAATAATCAAAAAGTGACAAAAGAAGACAAAAATGGGTAAAAACGACAAAAAATTGCTTAAAACGACAAAGATGGGTAAAAACGACAAAAAATGACAAAAAAAACGATAAAAACGACAAAAAATAATCAAAAAAATGACAAAAAAAGAAAAAAAATGGGTAAAAACGATAAAAAATTGCTTAAAACGACAAAAAATTGGTAAAAACGACAAAAAATGAAAAAAAAAAAAACGATAAAAACGACAAAAAATAATCAAAAAGTGACAAAAAAGACAAAAAATGAGTAAAAACGACAAAAAAATCGCTTAAAACGATAAGTAATTGGTAAAAACGACAAAAAATGACAAAAAAAATAAAAACTACAAAAAATAATCAAAAAGTAACAAAAAAAGACATAAAATGGGTAAAAAACGACCAAAAATTGCTTAAAACGATAAAAAAATGGTAAAAACGACAAAAAAGCGATAAAAACGACAAAAAAAAAGAAAAAAATGTTCAAAACTAATCAAAATTGATCAAAAAAGAAGAAAAAAATTTAGACAATTTTTTTTTACCGCAAAAAAAAAAATACCCACCTATTCTCAAGGGATGGAATTCCCATGTTTTATGGATAAACTATTTATCAGGATATTTATAATTTTCGGAAATAATTTTTTTATAAGTCAAACAAATATGATAATAGATTTCCATCTTAAATTTTTTCGAAAATAAAAAAAAAATACCGCTTAGCAAACGCCCCCTTAAAACAAACACATTCCATAGATTACGGGAGATAATGTGGAGATCGGATTTTGGAGCTATGGATCAGTTAAAGGTTAGTCTTTTCATTCGATCTCAAATTCTAGAGAGATTTAGTGATTGATTGTTGATCAATCAATGTTTTTGTGTATTTTAGGAGTCGGGATCTGGAGATCCAACGAGTTGGGAGATTTTGGACATGCCGTTCGACTCCAAGGCAAGCTGCGTTGATTAACAGACTACCAAGACTCCCCTCTGGAGTGGAGGGCCAGATGGACCGTGAGAGACCTCTTTTTTTCTTTCGATCTGATCAATAAATTTTGATTTTGAGCTAAATTTCTAATTAGGGTTTTCTATTTTTTGGGGGATTTTGGGCTGTGCCAATTTTCCCATGATTTATTAGTATTATTATTTTTCAAGAGAGATGCATTATCTAGGTCTAGTTTGGGTGTATTTTCAAACCATGGTGCCCAGACGCACATGCCATGGTTCTTCCAAATTTTTTTGCCTCATTTATGTATTGTTCTTTTGAATTTCTTTAGGATGCAAAGAATATAGCCTATCACAATCAACTTATCCCAAGAATGCCTCCTAACTATTGAGGGAAGCTTCTTCGTCTTTGAGCTCTGGCTCTGCTTCTATGGAGGCTGCATATTCATGGGTTGTGAATTGTATTGAGTGAACGATTTTGCTAGTAGTGAGGGTTTATTAGGCCCTGTGCACTACTTCTACAAGTTAGTTCTTCCATTAGGTAAAATTAAGAAGGAAGCATACAAATTAACCTGTGATTGAAGATGGCCAGGTCTATTATGACCAAAATGACTTTGAGAAATTCATTCTGAAGCTCCACTAAACCCTGCTTGTGTAAATAGACCTTGTGATCCATGATACATGTAATCCTAAGTACAATTGGCCTTTAGATTTAGACAGATGAAATTAGAAATAAAACCTACCAGAAAAATATGATAGAGAAGCAAGCAGAAAGATGGGTGCTTTTAGAAACGAGCTACCAGAGAAATGAAATCATTTTCGATGTCCAAATGGGAATACCCTGTATATGGTTAACATACATGATACAACATGATATATCACAAACTCGGCATGTGTTGAAGGAATGTGAATCATAATAGTAGAAAACCTAAAACATGAAACTACGAGTGTTCTATGACTCTACAAGAGGGGTACTAAAAATAAGGGGAAATTTTGTATGACCAACATAGACCAAATTGGTGGAATGATTATTTATATTTTTCTAGCTTCTTTAAATACTTTTTCTTATTTTTGGATTTCCGAAATAAAAAACCCGATACTCAGATCCGAAACAGCCGACAATGATACTCATTGGACAGGTTTGAGACCAATTCCTATATTGTGAACCATGGTTTTATTCTTTGAATAAACGAAATTGTTTTATTCTTTGAATGAACAAAATTTTGCAGGTATTGCATTTAGGATAGCATGCTTGCTTTGTTTGGATTAATGTATCCATTGTCAGTTTATTAGACATTGTTTTTAATTACAAACTTACATCCTTTTCTCTTGATCTGTATCTATATTATCTTTTGATTACGTGGATAGATAGACAGTGATCAGCTAACACACAAAGCACTATCTCTAGAATTCAAGAACAAATCAATGAATCCAGATGGAATTTGCTCTTGTGACTTGTTTTACTATGCTCTGCTGCAAGTCAATTCTTTATTGGTTGATCTGGTGGTATTAGTTGTTAGGAAATGAAGATATTGTAATAGACTTGGACATATTGTTATATAGAAGGGAGGTGTGGTTACAATCAATATTTGTTTGTTCAAATCTTTGGTTTATCAACCACAATATCAGCAAATAGGAGGAGGGGGGAGGAGGAGCATAGGGTAGCGCCCATATCAAACATAATAGGGAGGGGAAAGGAAGTGGCAGAGGAGAGTATGGACTATGGAGACATCGGTGGAGTGATGTGATGTAGACAAAAGAGATGTCATACAAAAAAATGAGAAATACTGGGATGATCTAGTTCATTTACGTTATTAATCCAAGTGTAGAGTTGGTTTTTAACTGATGGTAACCGAGGGGGACTCATAACTGACTTTTATGTTGATACGAGGGATTTTAAGAAACTAACAAGATTTAGGGGTCTTGTGTAATAATATAATAGATTTAAGGGACTTGTATGCATTAAAAACCTATTTGTTTTCATCATTTTCTTATGAAAGGATTATTAGAAAATAGATCCAACAATGATTTCCATACGTACAAAACAAATTCAACGATAACTAAATACATAATTTTAACATATAGATAGAATACAATATATATGAGGTACGGTCCATATGGGTTTGTCGCTAAGAGGCATTGTGAAGCATGCTTAGCATGAAAGGAGCCTCCCCCAACCTGTATCTAGGCGTTATGTGACTAGGCTCATTAACTCTGATATTCCTCAATTTTGTCTTGCCATTGGCGACACCTTACTACTTGTAGTTCCATATTGGCATGTCGTCTACCGCCCGAACTAGATTAGAAGGTACTGCCCTCTGTAAGGAATTGTAATAAACATTGTTAACAACTCCACAACTAAGAAATCTGAAGGTTGACATAAGCCAACGATCAACATAAACATATCGATAGTCAATAAATTCATTCTATAACAACGACAACAAAGCCAGTATCCCAAATTTTTGTAGTCGGCTCTTTGAATCCTCTTCTTTCATTCGGCTCTATTAAGGGTCATGTTCTCTTTAACACTAACAAAAACCATATCCTCTTCTTTCATTCGGCTCCATTAACTATTGTATTATTACTTCTCCTTACTGGAAGCTCTATTGGTATGTCTTACACAAGTTCATGACTCCAAACCACCTAAGACTATTTATTTTTCTCATCTTGTCCTCAACTAGCATAATAGATTCAATCTAATTCCCAAAATTATGAGAGAGAAGTCATATTGACTGCCACATTTTAATAGATAACTTGAATAACTTCAGTGAAGTAAATTAATCATCAAGAAAAAAGTGAAAACAACTTATTTATCATATCATACATTTACCATCCATTTTGAATGAACTAGTGCATTTGATGGAGCAATATACTAATTTTTGTTTATCGCATTATTAGTTGATGCATCATGCATGCATGAAATAGATTATCCGGCTCTGTTATGTTTGCAGAAATTAGGCTTGTTAATCCTAGACTCGTAAAAATTGACATGCTCAATGATGTTACAAATACATTATGTGAAAACAAAGTTGTATATTGAACAAAAAAACAAAATAATATAGTCCTATATCATATGGAGGATTCAAAATAAGTAGTTCAGTTGTGACTACTTTGTGAATCCATTAAACAGTCATCGATATAAAGATCATAGAGACTTGTCACCTAGAAATATATTATCACTCTCCAGTCCAACTTAGAATGGATTGAATTTAAAATATTAGAAAATAAGAAAAGGTAAATTAAGTTAAACAGGCAAAGTACTGGACAGCAATAGATACCAAAAAAAGTATATAAAAGGAAAATGAGAGACCCACAAAAGCAACTTATACAATATTTGGGAAGGGTTGCCTACCCAATAGCGGCCGGTACCTATAATGAAACGGGTGAAACAACCGAATCAAAACCAAGAAAATCCCCAAAACCACCCAAAACTTCTGTAATGACAGACTCATAAGAAGGGTCTGATAACCAGATAACAGTACTGCAATCCTTGCTTTAAAGGCATGGTTTTAAGATTCATCCCAATTCAGGACATAAGGCCCAATTTATATTCATTTCAACTAGAAAAGATTAATGGGATACTTGGTCCAAAATCACATTCCGTGGAGACAATCGAAGCATGCATATAGGCAAGAATGCCAAGTTTGTTAAATTGAGGCTTCTAGTATATAGGTACATGCATTGAAGAGAATTACTTGCAATTTTTTGACTATTTATTTATGTACTTTATTTCCATAGTTGCACAGTTTGATTTTTCCTGGCAAGAATTTCCAATGCTTATGCCAAAAGGAACATAAGCTTTTGTATAAACTTTTTTTTTATAGGCACTTTCTCCTTTGTCTCTCTAAAATATGGAGTTTTGTAGGAACATGGGTGGTTTTTTACTAGGATTGATATATTGCAATTGGATAATAGTGTTTTAATATTTTCTACTTCTCTTTTTTACTGGGATACATACATGAGATTTGTTTCACTGATACATATATGAGACTAATACATACATAAGATTGATCACAAGCTATTTGATAGAGGCTTTTCAAATACGTGTTTCAATATGATGTCACTAGAATCTACTTGTTCTTGTGTTGTTTTAATTTTTCAGTAGGACCAAAGTGGCCTATATATAAACAATGCTATAGAAAACTCCACCGATGTTGTTAAGGAGTAGATGAGATTTCGGGTGTTCTTTTAATGCTAACATTGGCGAGCTACTAGGTATTGGTTATCGTTGTGTTTCAGCTTTCAGATATCATCTGACTACTTGCTAAACACGAGCTCTTTTTTACCTCAACCTTGCTACCTGCTTAACCTTCGTTCCATTTTGTGAGTGAGGATAATCCAAACCCTTCCCCTGATCTGGTAATGATTTGTCCTGAATTGCTCTTAACATTGACGCGAAAAGGGTAATTTAAGATGTTCTTCCTTAAAAGTATCAAATTGGTTATTTTATGTTTTTTTTAGTAATGACTAGTGTTTATATTGTGAGAGGATTAGGATGTTTCGACTAGGGTTATAGCCGATCTGTTGGGACCGGAGCAGACCACCGTGTCGAAGGTGATGACGAGGAACCCGACGTTCGTCGTGGCTGACATGCTGGCCATGGATTGTAGAGAATAATTGTTGTGTATTTTATTGATAGGCTACTCCACTACTTATAGGGAGTCTAGCTCCTCTTCATACTACATTTTCCAATGTGGGACTAAATCCCTTATTAGTTCTCAACACTCCCCCTCAAGATGGACGATAGATATTAATCATTCCCATCTTGTTACATAGCTTCGACAGACTCAATGAACTAAGACCCTTAGTCAGACAGTCTGCCACTTGTTCTTCCGAGCGAACATGATCAATCTTCAGTATCCCTTGTTCCAGCTTTTCTTTGATGAAGAATCGATCGATCTCGATGTGCTTCGTTCTGTCGTGCTGAACTGGATTGTTAGCTATACTTATTGCAGCTTGACTATCGCTCAGAAGACGTAACGGTGCTCCCTTGTCCAGCTTCAACTCTGTCAGCAACGCTTTCACCCACAGCAAATCCGACACTCCCAATGTTGTAAAAATCGCTAGGCGGACTCGGTGCGGCGGAGGTCCGCCTAGCGCCTAGCCCGCCTAGGCGGCGCCTAGAAATTTTTTTTTTTGAAAATTTTGAAAATTTTGAAATTTTGAAATTTGAAATTTGAAATTTCAATGTTCTAAAATCCAAATACTATCTTAAAACCCAAACAAATATCCAAAATACAACTAAGAATAAACAAAATAAAAAAATCAAAAAAATTCAAAAAATCCACCGCCTAGGGGCGCCTAGGGCCCGTCTAGCCGTCTAGCCCACCGCCTAGGGAGTTTTCGGTGCGGTGGGCGGGCGCCTAGCGCCTAGGCGGCGCCTAGCGCCTAGCGCCTAGGCGGGCGCCTAGGCCGATTTTTAGAACACTGGACACTCCTAAAGCCATTGCTCTGTATTCTGCTTCAGCTGTAGACCGTGCTACCACTGACTGTTTCTTGCTTCTCCATGATACCAAGTTTCCTCCTACAAAGACACAATATCCCGTGGTAGACCTTCTAACGTCTATGCAGCTCGCCCAGTCTGCATCGCAGTATCCCTCAACTTCTATACATCTATTCTTCTTGAACCATAACCCTTTCCCCGGCGTCCCTTTCAAATATCTCAAGATCTGAAACACTGCATCCATATGACCCGTTCTTGGATCATGCATGTAGCGACTTACTACACTCACCGCAAATGAGATATCAGGACGAGTGTGCCCCAGATAAATCAATCTCCCTACAAGTCGTTGATATCTTTCACGATCAACTGGCTCTCCTGCTTCTGCTCCCAACTTGCACTTCTGGTCAATTGGAGTGACTGCTGCTTTGCATTCCAGCATCCCTGTCTCCTTCAGCAGATCTAGTGCGTATTTTCTCTGTGAGAGAACAATTTCTTGTTCGCCTTCACACACCTCGATACCTAGAAAGTACCTCATCGCTCCTAAATCCTTCACCTCAAACTCCTTCGCGAGTTTTGACTTCAGCTTAGCGATCTCGACTTCATCATTACCTGTGATTACTATATCATCCACGTATACAGCAAGTATAGTGATGTGGCCTCTTGCATGCTGAAGAAAGACCGTATGATCTGCATTTGCTTGATGGTATCCCATGCCTGTAACAGCCTTTCTGAATCTGTCAAACCAGGCTCAAGAAGATTGCTTGAGTCCATATAGTGACTTCTTTAGTTTGCACACTTTTCCATGCGACGTTCCTCCGTCTGATTCTGTAGCGTAGCACCCTGGCGGAAGTTCCATGTACACTTCTTCTTGTAGGTCCCCATGGAGAAAGGCATTCTTCATATCTAACTGGTATAGCTTCCACCCATAGTTTGCTGTAATGAAGACTAGAGTTCTTACGGTGCTCATTTTCGCTACTAGAGCAAACGTCTCATCATAGTCGATGCCATATGATTGTGTGTATCCTTTTGCAACCAACCTTGCCTTGTATCGTTCCACTTTTCCTTCTGACGTCTCCTTTACTGTGTACACCCATTTGCATCCCACAGTTTTTTTTTCTTTGGGTAATGGAACCAGCTCCCACGTCTTATTTTTCTCCAGTGCCCCAAGTTCTTCCATCATAGCAGCTTTCCACCTTGGATCTTTTTTTGCTTCTTGCCAACATTTTGGCAACGAAGTAGAGTCTAATGATGCAATGAAGGCTCGTAATTCGAAGAAATGTTAGAATAAGACAGGTAGTTGGCAACGAAGGCTCGATAATTCGAAGAAATGTTAGAATAAGACAGGTAGTTGGCAATATCATGTTCATAATCATCAAAACGACTAGGAGCTTTACTCGCATTGATGCGAGAAGATCTCCTTAAGGGAGCAATAGGTAGTGGAGAGATCATACCATCAGAGTCAGAGAGATCCGCATCAGAATCAGATTGATTCAGTGCGGGAGCAACATCTTCAAGAGTTGGAGCAGGAGTAGACGAGAGACTTGGTACAGTAGGCACAGGGCACGGTACAGGCACAGTACTGGACTTCTGCTGTCTCCTTCTGTAGACATGGAACTCCTTTTCCATTGTTTGCTGTTCCTCCTATTTAACATATGTATCTTCTTCATCTTCTGTATCGGAGTCACTGCTTTCTCCCCCTTTCGTCCAGTTTTCCACGACCGGGCATGGAACCGATCCGACTACCACATATGGACTTAATTTCTCCCCCTCACATCTAACACCCTCTGTGTTAGGTGTGTCACCAAACGCGGAACCGTCATCCGAACCGTAATATGGTTCCAGTTCTCTGAATGTAACGTCCATACTTACAAACATCCTCCGCTCAACTGGGCTCCAACATGCGTATCCCTTCTGAGTCGTTGTGTACCCGATAAATACACACTTAACCGCTCTAGGATCCAGTTTGCCAACTTCTGGCCTATTATCTTGGACAAAACATACACATCCAAATACTTTCGGTAGAACAGTGTACGTGGTTGCACCAGTAAGCATCTCCAACGGTGTCTTCCAGTCCAATACCTGAGATGACATTCTGTTGATGAGATAAGATGCCGTTAACACCGCTTGCCCCCATAAGTGTTTCGGGATATTCATAGCCAACATCATCGTTCGTGCGACCTCCAGCAGGTGTCTGTTCTTCCGTTCGGCCATACCATTTTGTGCCGGTGTATAGGCACATGAAGTTTGGTGTAGTATTCCATGAGCGGATAAATACTCAGCAACCTTCTTATTTGTATACTCTGTCCCATTGTCAGACCGTAAGCACTTAATTTTAGTGCCATATTGAGTTTCTATCCGACGATGAAAGTCTCGAAACGCCTCAAAGACGTCACGTTTATTCTTCATAATGTAGACCCATGTCACGCGAGTATAACAAGCAATAAAAGTGACGAACCATCGAAAACCGTTAATACCGGTTATAGGACAAGGGCCCCATACGTCCGAATGTATCATATCAAATGCAGCTGAACTTCTACTTCCTGAACTCACATACGTGCTTCTGGTATGTTTACCCAACTCACAAGCATTACAAAATAACTTCTCTTTATTAGCCCTTTGGTATAAGGACGGATACATTCGACTAATAATTTTAAAAGAAGAATGACCGACACGCTGGTGGTGGAGTAGCAATTCATCTTCTACACTGCGCCGTGAATCTTTCGGTGGTGTGTCTGCTACCAGAGATGCCAATGCTTTGTCCAGTCCAGTCCTGTCCAAGTACCACAGCCCCTTATGCCATATGCCAGTCCCTAGTCGTTGTCCTGTCCCCTTCTCCTGAAAAGTCACCGTAGGAATGTCAAAGGAAACAGTACAGTTAAGATCAAGAATAATGTCACTAATAGAAAGAAGATTGACAGGAAAAGACGGAGCATGTAAGACATTGGTGAGAGTGAGGGAAGGGGTGCATGCGACAGTGCCTTTACCCATGACAGGGCTGGAGTTACCATCAGCAGTCTGAATGCTCTCCGGCGTCGGTAGGTGAGTATAGTCCTAGAACTCACCGCGGGACCCCGTGACATGGCGAGATATCCCAGAGTCCATAATCCAACCTGGTTGGTGGACAGCTGCTGCAAGAGCACGCGCAGGAATACCTGTTCTGGTTTGGGCAAAGCAAGTGATGTGGTCCCCCGAGGTAGATGACGCCCCATGACTGCCGTCCGAACCCAGCTTCGTGCTGTGTAACCTCGCGAGGAACTCCTTCTCAAGAGGGGTTAACTCAGCCAGGTGATGTTCTTCCCCTTCCTCCGCCAGATTAGCTTTGTGTCCTCCAGAATAATTTCCCCTTCTACCAGCATAACCGCCTCTACCACCTCGACGTCCTCCGCGGCCCCGTCCATGATCACTCGACTGACTTTGCAGGGGTTTTGGACAAAATCTGATGTAATGTCCTGAGTCACCACAATTGTGGCAAATACCGGCCACAGAGGGAGGCTGATTGAAGGCGGCAATGGCAGACTTGTCAACATCGGCTTGCTCCCCCTGAAAAGAGCACTTGTTGGACATCAACTTCAAGCGAGCCTCTTCTTGTGCCATGGCAGCTATGGCTTCTTCTAAGGTTGGAAGCATGGGCTGTGCTAGGAGTACATTCCTTCTATGCTCAAACACAGAGTTAAGACCCTTCAAGAACTTCATCATCTGTTGTCGCGAAATATAATCCAAGAACTTTTGGAAATGTTTCGCAAATGCCGGTTCGACTTGGGCATCTTCCATCCCAAGAGGATCATAGTGATCCAGATCAGACCAATACTTCTTCAACAGTGCTGCATACTCAGAGATGATGCGGTCGTCCTGGGCCACCCTATCAAGTTCATCCTGCAGTTGGAAGACCCGTATAGGATTGCCTGAGCCTGAGTACATATCCTTCAAAGTCCGCCATATATCAGCAGCAGCCTCCATCGCCTCTACATTGTCCGACACCTGGTCGGTCAAGGAGACTGTCAACCATCCAGCCACAATATTGTTGACAATTTCCCAAATAGCAAACTCCTTTGAGGAGGGATCATCTGGCGTCTTGGTTTGGCCATTAACGTAGCCAACCAAGTCACGTCCCTTCAGCGTCCGCATGGCCTGCCGTGACCATTTCAAGTAGTTGGATGTTCCTTCCAACTTCGTCTCCAGCTTGTCCAGCTTCCCCATTTTGTAGGGTGACGGATCCACATCAGTATGGATCACACGTGGGGTTGCCTCGGTTAATCTCTTTGATAAAATATCAACCAAGGCCTTCATCTCTTCTGCTGTCAGTTTACCACTGATCGAATCCATGGCGTCTTCAACTGTGATTCGTCGTCGTCGTCGTCTTCGTCGTCTTTGTCGGCTTCGTCGTCGTCGTCTTTATGTAAAGTCTTCAACAGAGACCTTATGAATGCGCTGTTAACGTGGCCAACACCGGCGCGCGCATGTAGATCCTAATTTGCAGATCGAGAACGGAAAACAAATAAAGCATTTGTAATTCCGGAGGGCGTAATCTAGGAACAGAAGGTGCAAGTAAAGCATTTGACAGCCATCCGTCATCGAATAACCACCCACATAATCTCTCTCAAATTAGGTTTTTTTTGTGAGAAAAAAGGGGGGGTGAGTTCGGCAGCAGTGGGGTCGGAAGAGGGGGGGTCGGCAGCAGGGGGGGTCGGCAGCAGGGGGGTCGGCAGGGGGGGTTCTGCAGGGGGGGCGTCGGGGGGGCAGGGTGCAGGGGGGGTCGGCAGGGGGGGGGGGTCGGCAGCAGGGGGCAGCAAGGGGGGGTCGGTTTGCCGGGTTGGGGAAGGGGTGGAAAAAAAAAAATTTGTGGTTGTGGCTCTGATACCATGTAGAGAATAATTGTTGTGTATTTTATTGATGGACTACTCCACTACTTATAGGGAGTCTAGCTCCTCTTCATACTACATTTTCCAATGTGGGACTAAATCCCTTATTAGTTCTCAACAGAAGCTTTGCAGAAAATGGTTCAAGGTTGGATCTTTTGGGTAATTGCTATGATAGTTTTGCATGTTTCTTGTGATTATGGTTATTTTCATAGCGACTAGATGAAATGCAGCTATTCATTTAGTTAAACGGTATTTTTTAGTGTAGTTTTTGATATAAAGTAGAGCACTAAAAAACATCATATAACACCACATTGCTTATTATTTCGTACACAAGTAATGATGCATTGTTTGGTTCTTTTGCAATTTAGGTTAGCTACTAGATAAACTTGTTTGTTTCCCCTTATTAACACTTTACTGTCTTTTCCATGTGTTCAGGTGGAAAGGGTTGCGAGCATGTTAAATTACTTTCTCCTACAACTTGTTGGGCCTTAAAGAAAATCACTTACTGTTACTGTAAAAGATCCTGAAAAATGTGAAGTTAGACCAAAGCAATTGCTAAAGCAGGTTAGTATCAGGAAGAACTTGACTGAAGGAAATTTTCATGAGTCTCCCCATCTTATTTTATTGATTTTGTTTGTAATACTTTTCTTTTTCTTATGGATTTTGATTCTTCTAATTGGTAATGGTAAGATTGTCAAAATATATGTTCATATCACGAGGGGTGACAAGGATAACATATTTTCGGCTGAGAGCTTAACCACATCACCTATCTTCCTATGATAGTATGATGTGGGTTCTATAGGGTGACGTGTACTAATTATCATCTACATATTAGTACCTGATAGTTTCCTTGGGACTGATCAAGTGAAAGAATTTTTTTGATAGTTATTCTTCTATTTTCCAACTTTTACTCTCTGAAAATATACGACTCGATTGGAATTCTCTAAATGGCTCAGTTCCTTATGAGTGACAATAATCCGATCAGAGTTAACGAACTGTAACTTACTGCCTATATGACACAATCTCAAGTGCTAGATATCACAGTTCATGTATCATGTCGTATCCAATTACTATTTGTGTAAGATGGATGCTCAATTGACCTGCCACTCTGCTATTTTTACATACTTATCTACAATGTTGTCTTTCTTGTTTATGTTCCATTATTTAATCTCTCCAAGAAGGTTTCCTTATTTAAGTGATGAGGGGTTGCAAACAATGACCCTGCAGAGGTTGGGGGTCGTTGGAGCCCATGTTGCGGATTGTGCGAAGGTTGGCTCCATGGTCCGGTCAGGGTCTCCGTAGAGGATGTAGGATTATAGTTGGTCATGAGGGTTTGTTTATGCGCAATGTGAAGCAGCTGATTATTATGTTAATTGTGTGTGGATTGGTTTTTAGCATGTTTATTCACAAGTTACAGTATGCATGTGTCATTTATTAGCGTACAGTCTTTAAATATCATTTCAGTTTTAATCTTATGCTTTTCTTTGGTTTTGGTTAGGCAATTGGAGTAAAAATGTGTTCAGAAGAAAGCTCTGATGCCACGTCCAGAACCCAAGTGGACGGTGGTAAGTATGCGTATCATTTGCATCTTTTGTTGTTTAGTTGTCGAGAAAGTAATGTTGCATGCTTATTGTTTCCTTTTAAATGATAAATTTGAGATAAATGATGTGGTATGAGGTACTAACATGTCTAATTCATGCTTGTTGTTGCATGCTTGTTGTTACCTACTAAATCAGTCTTTTTTTGGTTCAGTCCTGCTTCAGTTATGCATGAATCCATATAGGAGCAAAAAAATTATGTAGCACCTGTCTAATTCTGTCTTTTTGTTGTCTAATTCATGCTTGTTGTATCCATGTAGGAGCAAAAAAAAATGTAGAACCATCGTCATTTACATATAGACACAAGAATTAGTCCAAGTGCATTTTTTGTCAATTTAGCAGAACCATCGTCATTTACATATAGACACAAGGAATGCAGGCTGGAGTAGTACCTTATAGGAGCATATTTTCTGCTCTCAAAATAATTACACATGAAGAAGGCATCTGAGGACTATACAGGTTGGTGATCGCATTCATTATCTTTACAATGTATTGATCATAATTATGGGTCTAGCCTGAAACTTTAACTCTTTCCTAATATGCTATGTTTCAATGCATATAACAGTGACCTTCCTTCTCTAGCTGGGGTAAATCGCATACATTTTTCTTGATAAGTTATTTATGAAATAAATTCTACTACAATCTGGTCACCTATTATGGTAAGATTTATCATGGATGTAGTCATATATTTTATTTAATGGTTTTTCTCTCGTAAGTTGTGCCCTGTTCTTATGATTTTTTTTTTTCTCTTATAGACATGTACCTTGCTAATATTCCATTTTATTCTGTCATTACTTGTTTGTAGTGAAACTGGTGTTACTCCCTTTTCTCGGAACGGTATCTTGTATCCTATGAGCATATACTACCATTTTGCTAGAGCCATCTCGAGCACCCATTTTTTCCTGATAGAATTGCAAGTAGTCCCCATTACTGGCATCCATGCTGAGTGTCAAACTGCCCATTTTCAACATATAATGTAGAACAAAAGGTTCTTCCTTCTATAATGTTCAAAAGATCAATTTCCTCAGATTAAACTTGATACAGGTGGCAAACACGATACATATTTATTTTTAAAACATTCATTAAAGATAACTGCAGCCCGGGTTTATTGTCCATTGTTTACTTCTTGGTAAGAATGACAAACATGATACAGATTTATTTTTAAAACTTTTATCTTAGAATTTGTGCATTATTTGTCTATGCAGTTGGTTTCATTGAAGAGCTTTCATGTTAGATTAATGAGCATTGTGCTTAACATGGATGTTGATCCTTTGACTACTACGTGGGATTCTTCAAAAGCTTATCCATTTGTCCCAGTGGTGCCATAGAAGTTGCCTGATATTAGCCGATTAAATGTACATATAAATCCTCTTTCCATCAGGGCGTCGTTTGTAACTAGACCTGGTATTAGCCAATACTTGGCAATGGCTAGTATTCTTGATATATCATCTCTTAACCAAATTTCTTAGCAACGGCACCACCAAGCAATGCAATTATACTAATAGATACATTATACATCATGAATATCCCCAGACCTCTAGCATCTTATAGACTTCAGTACATAACTAACATGAGTCAACCAAGCAGATTTAGATGATGAATCGACGTGGGCTCATTGCTAATAGGATCCTGAGCCTGTTCGGGTGAAGAAGGGTCAAGGAAGTAGAAGTTGATAAGAAGTAGAAATAGTTAACCTATATAATTATTCAGGAAACTTTAACTTAGTTTTTTGAGATAATCTTGTACTAACATTAATTACTTTTTTATAGTGGTTTGTGGTTGTAGTCTCACATGTGAATTGTAGTCTCACATTTTACAGTGGTTGACAATATGTGATATAACCTTGTACTAACATTAGTTATGTTTTTTATACTTTATGTACTAAAAGTTGCATGTTACAGGTTATATTGTGCACCTGACGAAAATGTAGGATACATTTATTTTCTTACCATTGGATAGTTTTCAAAATGCAATTATTGGAGATGGCATTCTTGCTCCATCCATGTCAGGTATCTCAATGGAATCAAACCAGTTGGAACATTGGTCAGTCCATTATGTTAAAACTTTCCTGGTGCTCTACTTGTGATGTTGCCTAACCTTGGTTATTTTTTATGCAATAATGTCTGCATGAAGTAGTCTTCAGGGTGAAATTTTGGGATTTGGCACAGGTTATGATTCCACATTGATGAACTTCTCTTTTTTTTTTGCTAAAATATGCAATCCTTTAACCATAAGAACTTGCTAGCTTTTGATTAAAAGTATTATTGACTTCCTCTCAAGTTTTAATATAGTTTTGTATCTTCTTATAGGCTATGTTGTCCTCGTTTTAGTTGTGATCCTTGTTGTGTTTTTCAACATAGAGTTTTGGGACTAGGAAAGTTGGTTTTCTGTTTGCTCCAATTTTAGCACTTTGATTCTTCAGCCTGGATCAATTGGAATATACAACATAGTTAAATTTGATATCTCTGTTTCGTGCGTTACAGGTTGGGGTGGTAAAAGTGATGTTGTCTCATTGTTGAAAGAAATTGTTCGTGTTGGGGAGAGTTGTCATGACCTGCAATCTGATTCGAGAAGGGAGGACGTTGAAGAGTTTCAAAGCCTAGAGACAGTAAGTTCTTTAAACTTGCCATTTAGATTTCTCCTTTGATCTATATAATTTTTTTGGTATATTGCAGGTTGCCCTTTGGATTTTTCGTATATTGCAGGTCTAGTTTTACTTCCTTCATTATAAACCTCTCCAGCTTTTTAGTCTTCTGCTCTTGATATATATAATTGTTATATATTTTTTTCTTGGGTGTTGTTGTAGGTGATAATGGAGATGAGAGGGAGGCGATTGCAATATTCATGGGTGGTGGTGTAGTTTTTTTTAAAAGTGTGTCATCGTCCAAATTTTCAATGCATAACAAGCTAATATACTTGCTTAAAAAATGGGATTTTTTTTCTTGTGGATAGCCAATATACTTGCTGGGCTTCTATATCTCCAAAAAAATGGTTAAGGCTATTTGACATCTTTAAATTCTTTCTTTTGTAGTTTTTGATGTTAACATAAATGTTAATGTTAAGCTTATAATTTTATTGTCGATAAATTTTTTTGATAGGAATGAGGTGTTGTTCGAGACAGACAAAAAGTTTGAATATATTACGGTTGGGAAAATGATTAGTTGGCCAAAATATTCAATTCAGTTTGTTAGGTTTTAACTTTTTTTCTACTGCACTTGAGATTGTAAGCAAGTAATGACATTCTTTTTTTATTCATCATGAGAACCAAGTCATTGTAAGCTAGCAACATTGGGGTTTCATTTTGATTTTGATAGAATATTACTATGTAAAGTCTACATTTATTCGTTAATACAATTTTGATTAAGTTTTTTTAATTATTGATGATTGTTGATGTTTATATGAAGTTCTATTTTTAGATGTATTTTAGTTTTATATAGAGGATGAACATGCTTATATAACTTTCATATGGATTAATTGAATTTTTTTTGAATTATGTTTTCAGAAAAACGACAGACCTTAACTGTTGAAGAGAAAAAGATTATGTTCGACCAATTTACAAATTATTTGACAGTTGTAGTATGTTGTTTTTATTTGACAGACAATAACTGTCATTTTTTAGATAGGAAACGACAGTCCGGAACTGTCGTTTATATTTTGGAATGCGCTATTAACGACGGATGTTCTAATGGATTAAAACTGTCGTTTATCGTAATTTATGACAGTTTTGGTCTGTCATAAATCGTCCATTTTGGTGTAGTATATCCTTTACTCTTGGCAGCATACCCGAGAAATATTCCTTGGTCTTCCTTCGAGTCGAACTTACCCAAGTTATCCTTTGTGTTCAGGATAAAATAGCGACAACCAAAAACTTTGAAATAAGAAATATTTGGAATCCTTCCAAACCACAATTCATAAAGGGGTTTTCTTCGAGATAGGTCAAATTAATACCCTATTTAAAACATGACAGACTGTACTAACAGCTTCTGCCCAAAAATATTTAGGAAGATTATGCTGATTCAGCATGACTCTAGCTATATCGCTTAGAGTATGATTCTTTTTGCTCCACAACACCATTATGTTGAGGAGTTCTAGGACAAAAATTTGTGGTAATATCTATTATCATCACAAAACTTTTTGAAATCAGCATTTACGAATTCGCCACCATGATTACTTCAGATTTGAGTAATCATGAAGCCTTTTTTTCGTTTTGTACCTTTTTGCAAAATATTTGAAATTCAAAAATGGCATCACTTTTGTTTGATAAAAAGAAAATCCAAGTATATCGAGAGAAATTATTAACTATAACAAAAGCGTAGAGTTTACTGTCAAGACTAGCGACTCTACTAGGACTAAATAAATTCATATGAATTAACTACAAAGGTTTCGAAGTACTTACAACGTTGATGGATTTAAAAGATGACTTAGTTGTTTTATTCTTTTTACAGTCTGAACATACCATGTCTCTCTTGAAGGTGATTTCTGGGAGTCCTTTGACCAGCTTTTTAGTGCATAGTCTTGGGATAGTGTCCATATTGGCATGTCCTAGCCTCATGTGCCATAGCCAGCTTTCATTCTGATTGGCTACTAGGCACTTACCTGTATTGTTAGTACGTTCTAGAAAGAAAACATAAATATTATCTTCCATGATCCCTTCATATACGAAATTTTCAGTAGACATCTCATATATATTTTTTTTTTTTTCAGTAGACATCTCATATATTTTCAGTAGACATCTCATATATTTTCAGTAGACATCTCAGTAGACATCTCATATATAGAACATTTGTCTTTCACCAAATTAATGCCATAACCATTATATGCCAAATAACTTATGCTCAATAGGTTATGTTTGAATTTTGTGACTAAACAAACGTCTTTTATTTTTGGATAGGAAGATATACCAACAGTGCCGCTACCTATAATATCACCTCTCAGATTGTTACTGAAGGAAACATATCCTTCTTTCTTCATCGATAGTGTAGCTAATAAAGATGCATCACTAGTCATGTGTCGCGAACATCCGCTATCGAGTATCCACTTGCTTTTAGCATGAGAGGGTTGAGGGTCCACCTACAAAATGAGTAGATGAATCATTTGGTGCCCATTTCTTCAAGGGTCCATTATGATTAGTCTTAGGAATCCAAGCAAGTAAATTTGTGTCAACAAGCATCCTACCTCTACAATATTATGATATGTGCCCGTATGTACCATAATATGTGCATGTGATTTTTGAAATTGTGCTCTTTGTTTCTGTGTTGACATTCTTATGTGTCTTTCTTGGAAACCTGTATGTGAAAGCACGACCGTGAGAAGCATGTTGCTTAGGTGCTTTCTTTGGTTTAGTCGTTTGTGATGTATGATTGGTAACCTTAGGCCGTGTAATAGGGATGACTTGTTGGCCTAACTTGATCTCTAACTTTTTAGAGATAGCACAAGACTCCTCGAATTTAGCTTTCATATCTGTGAGTCTTTGCTCAGTAACTAAGTGTCTCTTCTTCTCGATGTCATAAAGTTCTTGCACCTTAACATAGTCTCTTTCTTTCTTTTCTATGGTGAGGATAGCCTCATGATAGTCCAATTTAAGTTTGGCTATCTCTTCCGTGTCACATGTAGTAGATGTCTCTTTAATGTCTTCAATAAGATTAGATAATCTAGCTACTTCGGTCGTGCATACCTTAATCTTTTTGCGAGATGACTTTTACTTGTCCAACACATTTTTGTGTTCTTCAAGTAGTTCGCTAAAGGCATTTTCTAATTCATCGAAAGTAAATCATCATACAGAGGGTTTTCAGATACCTTATCATATGCCATCAGACAGATATTTGTACTGCTGCTGGGTCTGTCCTCCTCCTCTGATTCACTGGTCTCACTTTCGTGCCCGATGCTGGTGTTAGCATACTTTCGACCGGTTGTAGCTTTTCTGCTCGATCTTGATCGGTCGTATGGACTATTTTTCTTAGACAGTGAACAGTCCTTCTTTATATGCCCTGACTTCTTACATCCGATGTAGATTGTTTCTTTTTCGTTGCTTTCGTAGATGTTTTCCTTCTTTCGGTTTGATCTCTCAAACTTCAAGAATTTTCTGAAAATTTTGACCAGTAGGGCCTGTTCATCACCATCGGAATCTTCTTCATCAGAGTCATTGCATGAGACTCTTTTGGCTTGTGCTTTGAAGGCAATTGGTTTTTCTTTGGGAGTTGATTCTTCAATTCTTGCAAGTCCAGCTCATGGGTCATGCGCTTGCCTATCAGTATCTCCAAAGTCATCGTGGTGAGGTCGTTTCCTTCTATGATCGTGGTGGCCTAGTTCTTTGTTAGAGCTCGTAGTACCTTCCTGATCTTTTCATGATTGTTGTAATCCTTACTAAGAAATTGTAATGGATTGGTAATATCAAGGAAACGAGTGAACATCTATGTAATTGACTCACCAAATTTCATCTTGAAGGACTCGTATTCCTGTGTTAGTCTACTGATTTTGGATTCCTTCACTTAGAAAGTCCCTTCATGAGTTACCTTAAGAAGTCTTCAAATTTTATTAGGCATCGTACAGGTTGATACGCGATTAAACTTAGTTTTGTTAATTGTACAGAATAGTGCATTGATGGCTCGTGCATCTAGACTAGCCTGTGTCTTTTCATGCTCCATGTATTTGTCATGTGGCTTGTCTACTAATATACCATCAATTTTTGTTTTAGGCGGTTTCTTATAACTGTCTATAACTATCGACCAAAAATCGAAGTCCAGTGACTTTAGAAAGAAACTCACTCATGTTTTCCAATAAGTATAATTCGTTTCATCAAATAGTGGGGGTCTATTTGTGGATTGCCCTTCACCGTTGAATATAGATTTAACGGCTCCCATCCATATATATATATATATATATATATATACTTTCTAGATGGTTATGTATATGTATATGTATAATCTGCTCTGGTACCAATTGTAGGACCGTTGAGCACCTATAGAGGGGGTGAATAGAGTGTGTGCGTAGGAAGCGGAAAATATCACCAAATAAAAATTTAAGCACTATATACTATGTCAGGTAAATAACAGTAAATAAATTACAGTAAACTAACAGTCAAGAAGATCAAACTCAGTAACATAGTGATGTATACTGGTTACCCTCTGAGAGGATTAGTCCAGTCTCAAGTACTCTTTCTCAATGTTAATCCACTATAGCACAAACAAATTGAGAGCTTGTAGTCTCTTACAACACCGTGCTTGGTGACGAGCGCATGACCGACTCCAGAGGGCGACTTTGAAAACTGAAACATTTTCTAGATGTAGCCTCCGATACAACTCTTCAACACGAAAACTCTAGATTGAACAAAATTGTACTGGCTTTGGCTAAGAGTGGTATAGGCTTGATTTGAAAGTTTTGGCTCGTAGAAAACACTTAAAAAGATATAGAAGAGAGAGTGAATGAGTGATTTGGAAACGTGAAAGTTCTTCTCTATTTAGAGTATTTTTGTAGACCGAATTCGGGCTGAGTTCGGATGCAAAAATCTCGCATTCGAACGTTGGATGCAGATTTGGAGGGATTTTAAACCAAAAATCAAACTAACTTGGACCGAACTCGGGCCGAGTTCGGTCCAAGTTCTGTTTGGTCAGAACTGTATAGTATAGGCCAAATTTACATGGATTTGGGGCTTTTTAGAATGTAGACTTTTGTATATGTGGATAGGTAGGCTAATTTGTTTGTGGACTGAGAAGAGACTAAGACAGTACCAATCCTGATCAACCTTACACATTTTTCTAGACTCAATAAAAATAAAAATACAGAAAAAATATGAAAAAGCTTGATCTTGATTCCAGTAGCTTTGGGTTCTTTGATGACGATGCGATGTTGGTACTTTGTAGCAATATGACGTACATGCAGACGTTCTTCTTATTTGAAACATGTAATTCATGTAGCAGTATGTATATTTTGCATATCGACCAAAGTTGACGTTGATTATCAAAATTAGGTGTGACCATTAACTAATGGGCCAACATATGACTCAATAACTTCCAACAATACTTGGGTGTTGGTTGATCTACCTGAAGGAGCAAAACCAATCGAATGTAAATAGATCTTCATAAAGAAGATGAAGGCCGATGGAACTGTATATAAGTTCAAGGCAAGGCTGGTAGCCAAATGGTTTTCTAAAAAATAAGTGATTGATTATTTTAACACATATGCTCCAGTAGCGCGGATGACGACCATCAGGATGTTGATTGCTCTGAGTGCAATTCATAGGTTGGTTATTCATTAGATGGATGTTAAAACGACATTCCTGAATGAAGAGTTGATCGAAGAGATTTATATGAAACAACCAGAAGGATTTATCGTCAAGGACCTTGAAGACAGTCTACAAGTTGGTGAAATCTTTATATGGTCTGAAGCAAGTTCCCAAGATGTGGCATGAGAAGTTTGATAAAGCCTAAGATCAAACGGCTACAGGGTCAGCGAGATGGACAAGTGTGTGTACATAAAGTTTGTTGACGGAAGAGGAGTTGTCATTTGTCTGTAAATGGACGACATACTGATCTTGGGTATAGGTCTATCATGCGTCATTGAGACAAAAAAGTTCCTATCATATAAGTTCAGCATGAAGGACTTAGGGGAAGCTGATATTATCCTAGGGATAAAGACCATCCGGACAGACACTGGAGTGGCACTGTCTGAATCTCATTACATTAAGAAGATGCTTGTACGCTATGGGTATCAAGATCTTCCAGGGATCGGTACTCCGTATAGGTGTGATAAGAAGCTGAAGCCAAATTGGAGGGACAGACAACTGGAGTACTCAAGCATCATCGAAAGTTTAATGTATGCAACTATTACTACAAGGGCGCCGTTGTGGAGATGGTAAGTCGGTTCACGAGTAATCCAGTTGTTGAACACTAAAAAACTTTGAAAAGAGTGATGAGATATCTCAAGAGGACTCAGAAGTATACACTACACTACATCGTTATCCAACAGTAAATGAAGGCTTAAGTGATGCAAGTTGGTGCTTGGAAGCAGAAAGTGAAAGGTCCACAGGAGGATACGTCTTCTCTATGGGTGGAGCTGCTGTATCATGAAAGTCGAAGAAGCATACTATGCTCTCTCATTCTTCAATTGAATTTGAGTTCTATGCACTGGTGACTGTAGCGGATGAAGCATAATAGCTTCAAGAGCTCATGTATGATCTTCTATTAGTTGGTGAGCATATTTCGACGGTGTCGATATACTGCGACAACCAGGGAACTATAGTGGTTGCATTAAATGACCTATTCAATAGCAAGAATATGACTGTACAACTAAGTAATATGGCGGTAAATGATCTTATCAAAAGAGGAATCATTATCGTGGTTGATACTTGGAGCCAGGATAATCTGGCAGATCCATTCACGAAAGGTCTCAAGCGCCAGCTGGTCAAGGATGCAGCAAGAAACATAGGCTTGAAAACATTCTGATATTGTGTCTTTGTAATTCTACAAGTTTTATCTATTAGTTCAAAGAGAAATCTAGGTATCTAGCTTTTGGTTCAAGAAGGACTATTGACTGAGAGAATATGAGGAACAATGGATAGTCTTTTGAGATATTGAGGGATTACGGACCCCAAACCACTGTTGTCTACTAGTTGTTCTTTGTATAGAACAAGTCATGTGGGAGGATATCTTAGACGCCTTAATGAGTTCTCGGGCATCTTGAATGTCCGGCGTGCTTTATAGGAAGCATGGGTCGTGCGGCACTATATAGGAGCGTAGTACTCCATGCTACAGTTGGGTGACACCACCAAGAGGTACCTCGAGAGGGTAAAATCTTGGCCCCGGGCCATGTCAAGACGGTGTACCACCGCACATAGGTAGGTGGCCTAATGTTGTAAAATAAAAAGTGGTAGGCAGTACTACAAAGTGGTTGGTGACCTTATATTACAGTGGTGTGACACCACTGAGAGGTACCTAAGAGAGGGTAAAGCATCCACTATGCGAGCCATGTCATAGCAACGTAAGTACTACAAGGAAGCACAAGTCTTCATGCTGGGTAGTATGGCACCACAAAGAGGCTGGACCTCATGCTACAGTAGAATTATACTACGATGAGGTGTAGCTTCGGCTTTGGACCATGTTATAGCGGCGTAGCACTGCAAGGAAGCGAAAGGCTTCATGTCATGACTCTTTAAAAGAACTCACCTAGAGTGTATGGAAATAGATACATGCCGTCTCTTGAGGGTAAGCTTGTAGACACCCAAAATATATACACCGAAATCAGGCAGGCACAGGGCTTGTAATGTGCAACCGGAAGCACAGTTGATGTCATTTTGTGAGTGGAAAGAATTGTAGCTATGGTGCAGAATTCAAGGCTTAGTCCATTTTTGTATCATATTCCTATTTGATCCATACGGGAAGATTCAAATCGAAGCAACATCTATCCTAATTCATGATGGAGTCATTGTGAAAATTGCTCAACCTATATATATTGAGATATATGGAGGATTGCTGGTATTTTTTGCCTTTGGACTAGTGAGAATAGTCCCACATCGGCTACACCACCAAGCGAGTATCTCAATATAATGCTTTGCTTGTGTTGTGGTGTGCACATGGGGTGTGGTGGGGCACATGTGGGTGCCATGTAGGGGTATTTTCCGAGAGAAAAAAGGATAAAGTCCACAAAGGAAGCATTTATGCTTTTTGTCATACTCATGTGAAAATTTTCTTAGGAGCTAATGTCACGCCCAAGACCCAAAAGTCACGGGACTAGCACATGACACGGCCAGTTGGTACATTCTTAAGGTTAATCCTAATCTAAGGAACCCCCAAGAATGCACTTAAGTTGTCTAAGATATAGTCTAAAATGGCAAGGCAACTATATCACAATCCAGATAATAATCTCAAGTGAAAACCAAATACACTAATGCTGATCAAACAGTAATACACTGATGACACTTGAATATATATATACAAGAATAGACATTTTGTAATAAAGTTGGCCAGACCTTAATACACATCTGAACAAGCTTATGACAAAAAAATAAAGCTTGTAAAACTAGGTTGTACAGCTAAAGATGTCATCTTAAAATATAAAAGATGAAAGAACAATAAAGTACCACTAGCGATACCTGAATCCTGGAGATACAATCGTCCACCAATCTACTCTTTTATACTAGCAGTCTCAGCGAATACCTGGAGAGATCATCATGCCCTTAGGGGACTAGCAAAATACATAAAAAATATTCCGGATGTAACAATATAAAATATACAGGGAAAATTGGAAATAGTCGTGAAAGAATCAACTAAGACACAATGAGACTAAGACACAAGGGAACTAAGACATAAGGAACCTAAGACATAAGGAACCTAAGATAATGGATGCCATACTAGAAGTGGCTAACAATGAGTCAGGTAAAACTTATAGATTGTAGTCAAGGCAAGCATTCCTAATCTATAGTATCCCAATCGTAGTCAAGGCAAGAACTTCCAATCGAGATGGTCAAATAGCCAATTCTAGTATCAAGGTCAAGTCAATTATATAGACCCTAGTCAAGGTAAGAACTCATAATCTATATAATATCATAGGTCAAGTCATACTTAAGTCCTGTCAAGTCAAGGGAATAGTAGTGTAGGACTAAACAACTCTGTCATGAGACACATGTGAACACGAAGACTAATATAACAGATAATGAAAATAAAACAGAAATCAGGTACGTGAATGTAAGCTAGAAATAAGATAAAGTAAAACTAGAAACAAGATGAGTAAAACTAGACACATGATAAAGCAATCATGAATATAACAATATAAGGAAAAGGAACAACGGAGAAGTAAAGAACATGCATATGCATATAAAATATACTGTACAGGTTGGCAAGGTATACTTGCATGTCTCCTGCAACTTTGCAAACTGCTGTCCTACTACAAGATCCTCGCTCACTCCGTCACACACCTATCATAATAAAGCTACTATTAATGGCATACTTACGTCATATCCTACACGGACTTACCATATCTAGGCCCAATATATATATACGACACTAATCCTATTAACTAGTCAACTCAATCTAACATATATATCATTAATTCTATTTAATAAAGTAATGTTTTTATACACGAAAAATATTATAATTAATTCTGGGAAACTAAATTTAAATATTTTATAATAATAAGTAGTCTATTATTCCATAGAAAAATAGGTACCAAGTTCTCATATTGACTCGTCTTCAATATACATTGACTTGGTTCATAGATTTTATCCCAAAACAACAATTCCTTAATATATCTAATTCTATAAAAAAATACTAATAAATAGGTAATAATATTTTTTTCATATCAAAATATGCACAATAATTATTTTGGAGATGTATCATGAAGTTCTGAAGCATATTAACACATAGAACTCATGAATTTCGGTGTTTCTATATTACGGCAAAATGTCTAGATTTTTTAATAAATAGCAAATGAAACCAAAACGCTACAAAAGTATATGCGTTGGAAAGCTTAGGAAGTCTAGTTTCGTAAAAAAAACATATACAAGGTCGAAGTGGCACAGGAAGTGGATGAAAATTGCCTCACAATAGAACTAGTCTGTTCTGGATACCTTTTCGTAGAACAGACACCCCGACCAAACCATAAGGAACATTATGGATGCCCAATTCGAAATGAAAATAGACACAAATATCTTTTTACTAGTTTTGGTTTCACAAAAAGATGAGGTCAAAAAGTACACGAAACCCTAGATGCAAAATAGCGTACCTATTAGAACAAATTCAGACTTGGATCCCGAATTTCGGTTGACTTGTAGGACTATTTTGGTGTATTATAAGGGATCGTGAACATAAGGGGATAGATAGGATTGTAGAGGGTCGCGTAACTTCGAAATGAATGTCATGGAGCGTCACAAGAGGTCGAGAAGGGGTCAAAATTGATATTACGCCACAAGGTGCTGCGGCTGAATTGGGGTGGGAGGGGATTTCGATTTTTGCAATGTATTGGGAGAGGGGCTGCAAGTTTTGAAGGTTAAAATATAAAACTTTTGAATTTTATATATTGGGGTTTGGTGTGTAGTACCCCGCTTTCGATAGGCGACGGACTTCATAATATACTTGCGCCGAGTCAGATCGGTCGGGAACTTAGATGGCCATCTGACTCGATCGCTGAGTTTGGTAAACGATAATACCTTACGGCATCGATCAAATCGATTTAGACGGATGATACGAGAATCGATCCAACTAATAGAACGACTTCTGTTGGAATAAGTCCTAGATGCAGCGGGCTACGTCTCGGCGAGTAAGCTCTATATAAGAGTCCCTTCGACGGGACCGGACCGCTGTATGGTTTTCTTGGAGCTTTTGCCGCTTGGTTTTGATGAAAGTGCTTTCGCGTCATTTTCTGAATGCAATCTACGAATTTCAAAGCGAAGGAATAAAGAAGGAATCCTAACTAAGTGTTGGTGCCATTGCAGGAGCTCGCATAACTAAAGCTTGAACGTTGCGAAGCGCTTCGACGGTCGGTACGATCAAAGAACTTGGTGGATGATTCGGCCCCTTCTTTTCTACTCTGTCCCGCAAACGAAATTTTTTTGCCTCGAATTCATTCAAATCGACGATGCCAAGTTAAATGCGTGCCAATCCACTAAGGTCAAGAACTCGGGGAAAAACGTATCGATTTAGAGTAATTTACTCTGAAAATATAAGTTTCGCACCAAAACGAGAAGTTTAAGGTTCTAGTAAAAAGATAGACTATTTTATGTGCTGCAAAATAATATGAAACGTCGATTGTGGCTTACAGTGCCGCAGGAAATTTGGTGCCTACGGGATGCTAAGTCGGAAGTACAGCTCGGGGAAAATGATTCGTTGCATGAGTAGGGCACAAATAATAACATCGCTCAATACTGTCCGTGCTATACAAATTTGTCTGCACATATTAAACTGTTCACGCATTGGCATGGTCATGGACAGCTTGTGCACAAGTTGAACTTTCCTCGATGCGGTTTTCGGAGCATCGGAACCGAATCGACCTAGGGGAATAAACAAATTCGTGCTTCGGCGCGAGGCATTGCGGAACCTGCAGCAGGGCTTGCAACCCAAGCTGACAGGCACGTCGTAATGCCATATAAAAGTTCCTCGTGGTACATAGCATCAATGAGCGCACATGTAAGATACTAGCATGCTCATCTATTGTCTTATGCAGGAATAATTACTATCTCTGTTTTATGTAGGAACGAGCACGGCCGTGGTAAGAATTGTGATAAATCGTTATGTTTCACTGTATGCTTTATTACTCCAAAGATGGCTATCGATATGAACTGAATTCGTTTAGTTCTAAATAGAAAGAAAACTCTAAAGCATGCCTACCTTAACAATCAGAGTCGGTTTAGACGAGTGAGTTTGTCTCGTCCACTTAGCAAGTGTACTAATCCCCTCCCCCAATTCTCCAGGTGCGGCGGGAGCTCTAAACTGAAGCTGAAGTACGGAAAGGCATTTTGAAGCTCTTCCTATTCTGAAGTATTTTGAAGCCAATTCATCAAAGGCTTATGTATAAAGGGGCTAATGTATGGAACGTCTAGTGTTAGTTCAGGCAGCTTGTCGAGTATATTTCTTTTGTTTTCAATCAATGTAGCCGCAACGACATCCAATGTAATTACGACTTGCACTTCGTTGCAAGCTATGAATGAAAAGCATATTTCTATCTTCCTATACTGCGTCTCAATTTGATGTGATTTGTGAAGTTTCAATTTGGCGTTTCAATATAATAATCAACGTAATGTTCTTGCCTTGTACGAGTGTAATTCCAGACTCATACGACATCACACCTTAGCGAGGACGATCGATTCGGCATAATAACACCGGGGACGAACGGTTTGTCGACTCGGGGCGTGACAAATTGGTATCAGAGCACAGTTACGTTTCCTCGGATTTTTGAAAGATGTTTCATTGTTGGAATGTTCGTTGCGATTGCTCGATTGAATGTTTGTCGACATGCTGCGTAAAATAAAAGTTCCATACAGTAAGCCCGTAGATATTTTTGAAAAATACTAACAGGTTTACTCTGTTTTGTAGGAATGACTAAGAAAAATAAGAACAATCCTGGCACAACAACCCAAATTGTGGATAGTACGTCGAGTTCAAAGAGAACTGGCCCTAGCGAGACGACGATGGAGAAAATGCTACAGTTGATGGAGCAGCAGCAGCAACAGCTTCATATGCAAATCAAAGCCCAATTTGATGGGAGTTAATACCAAAGCAACGGTCGTGGTATCCGAAGAGAGGCAAGATGTTCAAGATGAAGTCGAGGAAGAAGTCCAACCGCAAATGATAAACTCTTCTTCCCTATTCAAAGCAAAGGAGTTCCGCAAGATGAACCGCCGAAGTTCAATGGCCGAGCAGAGCCCGATGTTATAGTGGGATGGCTCGCAGAAATGGAGGACTTGTTTGATCTTC
This sequence comes from Iris pallida, assembly GCA_029216955.1. Classification (NCBI taxonomy): domain Eukaryota; kingdom Viridiplantae; phylum Streptophyta; class Magnoliopsida; order Asparagales; family Iridaceae; genus Iris; species Iris pallida. Next base: position 15,692,807 of record JANAVB010039219.1, on the reverse strand, counting down.
TTTGTATCGAAGGGTCACAGAGGGTGGCCTGTGCGGCGCTACAGCTACAACTGAGAGTATACGACTGGTGGGCGGCGAAGAAACATGAAATCTATGAAACCGATCCCAACACCAAGATTTCCTGAGGAATGTTCAAGGCAGCCTTTCTTGAGAAGTATGTTCCTCGCGCCATCCGTCGATAGAAGGGGGATGAGTTCATGATGTTAAGCAAGGGAATATGACTGTTGAAGATTATGATGTAAGCTTCTCAAAACTTGCAAAATTTGTTGGCGCCTTCCTACCCAACAAAGAAGAATGGTGCGAGCGTTTTCAACAAGGCCTCAACGATTAATTGTGTAGGGACGTCATAAATCAGCGATGCCGAACTTATCGTGAATCCTACGAAGCCGTACTTGATAGCGAGCGGATCTTTGGCCGTATGTCGCAAAGGGCCGTGCCTATCGTCCGCAACAATTTCAACAAGCGTCCTAATGATGCTAGAGGATCGGGAGTACACAAGCGTCCAAACACATCCGAGAATCGACGTTCGTATCCAGGATTACATTGCAATACCTGCGGCAAGCATGGACATCGTCCGAGCGATTGTTTCTACAGAACATGTTACGGGTGTGGCGAGAGGGGCCATTCAAAGCCGTAATGTCCAAGGAACGTTCCGAATCAACACAACCCACCAAGGAATGTTCCGAATCAATATAAAGCGCCTACATTATAAGGCATAAATGCGGTACCCATGAACCTGCAGAATCAATGCCATGGAGCTCAAGGCCGAGTTTATGCATTAACTCGGAACGAGGCGTTCGCGTCCGAAACTGTTGTAACAGGTATATTACTCTACAAAAATATACCTGCTCGAGTACTATTCGATTCGGGTGTGACGCATAGTTTTATATCTGCTGATTTTGCAAAAGAAAATAAAATAACCATGCAATCACTAGATATAGACATTAGCGTTAGCACTCCGTCGGGAGTCGATATGCCTGCGAACTTTATTTGTAGGAATGACCACATTTGCATCGGGAGAAGAAATTTATCCTTGGAAGCCGTCGTACTAGACCTCAAAGAGTACGACATAATCCTGGGAATGGATTGGTTGGGCGCTTGCCATGCAACAATCGAGTGCGCGGAGAAGAGAGTGGTATTTCGCCTTCTTGGCGAGACAGAGTTCTCATATTCGTGTGGTATGGTCTCGAAGACGGCAATGATGGTATCGGCAATCTCGGCGAGGCGTATGTTGCATTCCGGCTGTACGGGATACTTGGCATCAGTTTGAGATACGAGGAAGGATATTCCAGACACAATGCAGACTGATGTTGTGGCAGATTTCCTCGACATTTTCCCTGATAAGATGTCCGGGATGTCGCCGGAACGAGAAATAGAATTCAGCATCGACATCTTTCCGAATACACGGCAGATGTCAAAAGCGTCTTACCGAATGGCTCCAGCTGAACTGAAGGTGCAATTATAAGAGTTGCTAGACCGCAGATTTATTCGCCCTAACGTCTCTCCGTGGGGAGCTCCCGTACTGTTTGTGAAGAAGAAGGATGGATCGATGCGGCTACGTATCGACTACTATCGTGAACTCAACAAGGCAACCGTACAAAACAAATCCCTTGCCACGAATCGATGACTTGTTTGACCAACTGCAAGGCACGTCAATATTTTTAAAAATTGATCTTCGTTCAGACTATCATCAGTTGAAGATCAAGTCGTCTGCCTTCCGCACTCAATATGGTCATTATGAATTCCTAGTCATGTCGTTCGGTTTGACGAATGCCCCAACCGCTTTCATGGATCTGATGAACCAAGTCTTCCGACCCCAAATCGATAAATTTGTAGTCGTGTTCATCGACGATATCTTTATCTACTCAAAGAATCGAGAAGAGCATGTAGAACACTTGAAGACGGTATTGCAGACTCTGCGTGAAAATAAATTATATGCCAAGCGGAGTAAATACGAGTTCTGGATGAGTAGTGTGACATTCCTCGGACATGTAATCTTTGCCGAAGGTGTCGCGGTAGACCCAAAGAAGATTGAAGCGGTGGTAGATTAGAAACAACCTAACTCGGCTAGCGATATTCGAAGTTTCCTGGGCTTAGCGGACTACTACCGAAGATTCGTGCGAAGCTTTTCAAAACTAGTGTCGCCTCTGACTCGCCTCACCCAGAAGGGAGTAGTATTTGAGTGGAGTGACGACTGTGAATCCAGCTTTCAAGAGTTGAAGCAACGGCTCGTCTCAGCTACAATCCTTGTACTTCCAGATGGTCCAGAAGGCTTTCAGATATTCAGCGATGCATCAGAAACTGGCCTCGGCTACGTACTCATGCAGAGAGATAAAGTCATCTCTTACGCTTCACGGCAGTTGAAACAGCACGAGAAAAACTATCCAACGCATGACCTAGAATTGGCGGCGATCGTGTTTGCATTAAAACTCTGGCGGCACTACCTCTATGGTGTGGCTTGCAGAATCTACACAGATCATAAAAGCCTGAAATATTTGTTTACGCAGCGAGAACTCAACTTACGGCAGCGACATTGGCTTGAACTCATAAAAGATTACGAACTAACGATCGAGTATACGCCGGGCAAGGGAAACGTTGCAGCCGACGTGCTTAGCAGAATGTTTATGGGATCACTGGCCATAAATAATGAGATACGACGAGACCTTGAAGCGATGGGTATCAAACTCGGAATTGAGTATCGACACCTGCACCTAGCTCAGTTGAAGTTAGGTTCGAGCCTGCTTAGCAAAATAAAGACCGCACAGAAGGACAATTCATTCCTGGAGAAGATGCGCGAGCTAATTTCAACAGAAAGGACGACTGACTTTACGGAAGACGGAGATGGAACGATGCGACTAAAAGGAAGGCTCTGCATTCCTGAAACTGCCGAACTCAGAAAAGAAATTCTGACGGAGGCACATTATGCGAAGTACTCGTTACATCTTGGAAGCACCAAGATGTACAAGGACTTGCGCACAAACTTTTGGTGGCACGGCATGAAGAAAGACGTGACTACTTTTGTGTCGCAGTGCATGGCGTGTCAGCAAATTAAGGCAGAACACCAAAGTCCAGGCGGAGAGCTGCAGGACTTCACCATTCCCGAGTGGAAGTGGGACAACATCTCGATGGATTTCATTGTGGAATTTCCGAAGACGCTGCGGGAGAATGATGCGATTTGGGTCATTATTGATGGATTGACCAAGTCGGCTCACTTCATCGCAATTAAAGTAGGATGGAGCGTCGACCGGTTAGCGCAAATCTATATCGACGAGATTTTTTGACTGCACGGGATACCGGCCTCAATAATTTCGGACAGAGACGGGCGATTTCTATCGCATTTTTTGGATGATCCTGCAAGCGGCAATGGGGACCAAACTAAATTTTAGTTCTGCGTACCACCCCCAGACAGACGGAGAGGGTAAATCAAATCTTAGAGGATATGTAGCGTCTGTGTGCGATCGATTTAAAGACTAGTTGGGATACGCATTTGTCGCTTGGGGAGTTTGCGTATAACAACAGTTATCAGTCGAGCATTCAGGGCTCCATATGAAGCGCTCTACAGGAGGAAGTGTCGTTCTCCAATATGTTGGGACAAAGTCGGAGAGCGACAAGTGCTCGGACCGGAACTGGTGGAGCATGCCGTCGAAAAGGTCCGCTTGATTCGAGATAGACTCCGTATCGCGCAAAGTCGACAAAAGAGCTACGAAGATCTTCGTCGACGATCGCTAGAATTTTTGGTCGGAGACCATGTGTTTCTGAAAGTAGCGCCTATGCGTTGCATGATGTGGTTCGGCATTAAAGGCAAATTGAGCCCGAGATTTATAGGCCCCTTCGAGATCATCGAGCGAGTTGCCACGGTTGCTTATCGGATCGCGCTACCTCCTGCCTTGGCTGATGTGCACGATGTTTTTCACATTTCACAACTTCAAAAATACGTGCATGATCCAAGTCACGTGGTTAGCTTCGATCAGTTGGAGCTACGTACTGACTTGTCTTACTCGGAGGAGACTATTCAAATTTTGGTCCGTAAGAAGAACGTATTACGAAATCGGTCGATGTCCTTGGTCCGCATGCTTTGGCGGAACCATTCAGTTGAAGAGTTGATGTGGGAAATGGAAGCGGAGATGAAGGAGAAGTACCCTTCGTTGTTTGCCTAATTTAAGGTCAGACCCTTGTTCTTAAGTTTTGGGACGAAACTTTTTCTTAGTGGTATATTATGTAGTGCCCCGCTTTCGATAGGCGACGGACTTCATAATATGCTTGCGCCGAGTCAGATCGGTCGGGAACTTAGATGGCCATCTGACTTGATTGCTGAGCTTGGTAAACGATAACACCTTGCGGCATCGATCAAATCGATTTGGACGGATGATACGAGAATCGATCCAATGGAACGACTTCTGTTGGAATAAGTCCTAGATGCAGGGCTGCGTCTCGGCGAGTGAGCTCTATCTAAGAGTCCCTTCGACGGGACCGGACCGATGTATGGTTTTCTTGGAGCTTTTGCTGCTTGGTTTTGATGAAAGTGCTTTCGTGTCGTTTTCTGAATGCAATCTACGAATTTCAAAGCGAAGGAATAAAGAAGGAATCCTAACTAAGTGTTGGTGCCATTGCAGGAGCTCGCGTGACTAAAGCTTGAACGTTGCGAAGCGCTTCAACGGTCGGCACGATCAAAGAACTTGGTGGATGATTCGGCCCCTTCTTTTCTACTCTGTCCCGCAAACGAAATTTCTTTGCCTCGAATTCATTCAAATCGACGATGCCAAGTTAAATGCATGTCAATCCATTAAGGTCAAGAACTCGGGGAAAAACGTATCGATTTAGAGTAATTTACTCTGAAAATATAAGTTTCGCACCAAAACGAGAAAGTTTAAGGTTCTAGTAGACTATTTCATGTGCTGCAAAATAATATAAAATGTCGATTATGACTTACGGTGCCGCGTGGAATTTGGTGCCTACGGGATACTAAGTCAGAAGTACAGCTCAGGAAAAATGATTGGTTGCATGAGTAGGGCACAAATGATAACGTCGCTCAATACTGTCCGTGCTATACAAATCTGTCTACACATATTAAACTGTTCACGCATTGGCATGGTCATGGACAACTTGTGCACAAGTTGAACTTTCCTCGATGCGGTATCTGGGACATCGAAACCGAACCGACCTAGGAGGAATAAACAAATTCGTACTTCGACACGAGACATTGCGGGACCTGCAGCATGGCTTGCAACCCAAGCTGACAGGCACGTCGTAATGCCATATAAAAGTCCCTCGTAGTGCATAGCATCAATGACCGCACAAGTAAGATAGTAGCATGCTCATCTATTGTCTTATGCAGGTATAATTACTATCTCTGTTTTATGCAAGGACGAGCTCGGCCGTGGTAAGAATTGTGATAAATCGTTATGTTTCACTGTATGCTTTATTACTCCAAAGATGGCTATCGATATAAACTGAATTTATTTAGTTCTAAATAAAAAACTCTAAAGCATGCCTACCTTAACAATCAGAGTCGGTTTAGGTGAGTGGGTTCGTCTCGTCCACTTAGCAAGTGTGCTAACCCCCTCCCCCAATTACCCAGGTACGGCGGGAGCTCTAAACTGAAGCTGAAGTGCAGAGAGGCGTTTTGAAGCTCTTCCTATTCTGAAGTATTTTGAAGCCAATTCATCAAAGTCTTATGTATAAAGGGGCGTATGGAACGACAAATGTTAGTTCATGCAGCTTATCGAGTATATTTCTTTTATTTTCAATCAATGTAGCCGCAACGGCATCCACTATAATTACGTCTTGCACTTCGTTGCAAGCTATGAATGAAAAGCATATTTCTATCTTCCTATACTGCATCTTAATTTGATGTGATTTTTGAAGTTTTAATTTGGTGTTTCAATATAATAATCAACGTAACGTTCTTGCCTTGTACGAGTGCAATTCCAGACTCGTACGGCATCACGCCTTAGCGAGGACGACCGATTCGACATAATAACACCGGGGATGAACGGTTTGTCGACTCGGGGCATGACATGGTGGGATCTAGTTTGGGTTGATTTGGTTGCCTATTTTAAAAGATATACAAAGTTCTATCTCCAAGGATTTAAATTGAGTCAAAAATAGGAAAGTTGTTATGGAGTTCGTTTAAATTAGATTTGATTTAATGTGGCTGTACATTAATTCATATAAATCAATCTAATTTATGTGTAATATGTTAAGATACCCTAGAATAGGCTCCATGGGTCCCTAGTTGGACTAGTTTTGGGTTGGTAGAATTTGTGATTGATTTGAGTCCAATATGTCTATAGTTTCGACTTATGTACCACTTAAAATAAATAGAGAAATCCAATTGAGCGGCACACTATTAGCATGTGTAGTAGGCTCAAAATAGGTCAAAACTACGACGTTGGAAAACCATGCTGTCTTCGAAATTCAAAATAATGCTTACTAACGAAAAACCATGCTAACGTAACTAGGAATAGTTCTAAGGGTACACTACGTCACTACGGTCTCTCATAATAACTCGAGTAACAATCAATTGCAAGCGATTTCCTATACAACGTCCCCACCATGAAACTATAAATTGTTACCTCTAGTCGTTCCTCCTGGTGCTACAACGATCATGTTGAAAGATTGTCCTCCTTGACCATCAGGCCAAGAACTTAACTATTAGTCCCTTAACCACTATATCCTTGATTCTTTTTAACCTTTGAATCTACCGACTAATTTTCTCAAAGGCCTTGTCCTATATTTTATTCAAGCCTTGAATCTAAATTCAAATAGTAACAATAATCTTTAACCTTTCTAATCCTCAAAAATTTAATTTATCGATACTTCTTAAAATTCTCAAAATTTCAAATGCAAGTCCACTCTGACCTTAGTCTCCTCAAAAACTTTAGTGCTAGAAAATTATACAATAGATAATCTTCTAAATTTCTAATTATCAAATCTCATAGCCTTCAAAATTTAGATTCAATTCTAGCCTTCAAAATTTAGATTCAATTCTTCAAGACAATTTTTTTTCTTAAGTCAAATCTATATCCTCAAATTCTCTTCTATTGTTAACATTAACTCAATAACCATCAATATTCTTCTAAAAATTTATGAAGTCAAATGCACTAGAATGTCTTAATTTTATTTCACTCGATTTTCTTTCTCAATCACTATCTAAGTGTTATACCTTTAAAAATTTCTCTCACAACTTCTATCTACCTTAAAAATTTCATAAACACAAGATTATAACTTATATGAACATCCTCAAAGTTTAAATTAAATCCAACTCCTCTATCTCAAGGTTGTAAATTCATAAATATTTCTTCAATCATCATTAATTCACCACCAATGAATCACATTGTGCCTTGAGTACGTCTACCCATCTTTGGTCAACTACCCCCATCAAACACATGCTGCCATAAAAATTCTATAACCCTTGCCCAATAATTATAAGAATCAATATCACTATATACTTATGGCATCCCCAATCCCCTCATATCTATCAAGCAACCAAAATTCGATAAGCAAACTAATTTACACAACTACCTAAGAAATATTGATAAAAATTCTAATAAGCACGATCATTCGTCACTCCGAAATAGAAAGGAACGAGAAGCAATGACATGGAAAGCAAGGGAATAGTTGAGTGCAAATATGAAGTTTCAAGAACGATAGAAAAATTCTAAAAGAATTGTCAAGGCAGTTGTGGATTGAGAATCCTAAGAGTCTATTCAGATTCGTAGGCCCGCTCGCACAGTAATGTAACCGAAACGGCTAATTCGACCTGCATGGACCACCACAAAACCTGTCACGCCCTGGTCCCAAAAGTCACGGGACTAGCACGTGACATGGCCAGCTGGTACATTCTCAAGGTTAATCCCAATATAAGGAACCCTCAAGAATGTACTTAGGATGTCTAAGATATAGTCTAAAATGGCAAGGCAACTATATCTCAATCCACAGATAATAATCGCAAGTGGAAACTAAATGCATTAATGCTTATCAAATAGTAATATACTGATGCCACTTGAATATAATACAAGAATAGACAATTTGTAATAAAGTTGGCTAAACCTTAATACAATCATCTGAACAAGCTTATGACAAAAAAAATTAAGCTTGTAAAACTAGGTTGTACAGCTGAAGATGTCGTCATAAAATATAAAAGATAAAAGAACGATAAAAGTACTACTAGCGATACCTGAATCCTGAATATGCAATCGCCCACCAATCTACTCTTCTATACTAGCTAGCAGTCTCAGCGAATACCTGGAGAGATTACCAGGTCCTTAGGGGACTAGCAAGATACATAAAAATATGTCGGATGTAACAATATAAATATATAGGGAAAATAAAAAATAGTCGCGAAAGAATCAACTAAGACACAAGGAGACTAAGACATAAGAACTTAAGACATAAGGAACCTAAGACATAAGGAACCTAAGACAGTGGCATGCCATACTAGAAGTGCCTAATAATAAGTCAGGTAAAACCTATAGACTGTAGTCAAGGCAAGCACTCCTAATCTATAGTATCCCAATTGTAGTCAAGGCAAGCACTCTCAATCGAGATGATCAAGTAGCCAACACTACAAGAAATATCCCTATTTTGCAACAGTTTTAGTGCAACACTTATATGGTGTTGCTGAAACTATAATTTACAATGGTTACGTAATGGTTGAAATAACTGTTTCCAAATTAAATATATTTGCAATGGTTAGAGATTAACCATTGCCTAGTAAACTTTTTTACAATGGTTCATAAAAGCTTGCCAAATATTTTTCTTTTTTTACAACGGCCAAACAACGATTTTATAGAAGTGTTGTCAAAGTTTGTTGAATGTGCAACGATTATGCAAGGGTTTAAAGTATATTATAAATTTGTTAATATTTTGCAACAATTACATAAAGCCTTATAAAAAGGCTTCTTGTTAGCAACAATTGCGCAATAATTTGTAACCTGTTGCGAATGGGGCTTATTATTTATAAAAATTGTGCAACGATTTTTAAAACTAGTTGCAATTTTTTATTATATAACAACGTTTGTGAAAACCGTTGTCAAAAGATGAACAACCATTGCAACATATTGATCTTGCAACAGTTTATTTATATCCGCTACAAATTCATTGTCCAATTTAAATTTTGTTTAATTTTAATACAAAATAGGTATTTAAACATCATAATTACTCATTTGAATTTGAAGTAAGTATTAATTGGTCTCTTGTTGGTTAATAAAAAATGTTACATAATTGGTATTTAATATCGATCCAAAATCCTCAATCGATGGAAATGATATAAGTACTTAAAAGTGTGTGTGTGTGTGTGTGTGTGTGTGTATGAGCCTCTAACATAGTGGTAGAGAGGAGGTATGTGATCCGGAAGGTCGGGAGTTCGTGTCCCAATGGGGGTGTTTCAAGGTTCTATTTACCGAGGGTTATTTACAATAGATATTGACTGTTGCCTATTATCCACAACATTTTTTAATCGTTGCATGAAACATTTAGGCAACAGCAACCATTGCGTATTACTCCAAATCTACAATGGTTTGTTAATCGTTACCAAATATATTATTGACAACGTAATATAACCATTATGCATTAACGTGAGACCCGTTGTATAATACGTTATTTGTAACTATTTATAAAAATGTTGCAAAAATCCCTTCTAACCGTTGCAAGAGGAATCCGCAACGCTCGAATTTACAATGGTTCCAATAACTGTGTGGATTGATTTTGTAACAGGTTATATTATTTTTGTAATGGTTTTCGACCGTTGTAAGACACCCTAATTTTTTGTAGTGCAATTCTAGTATCAAGGTCAAGTCAATCATATAGACCCTAATCAAGGTAAGCACTCACAATCTATATAATATCATAGGTAAAGTCATACTCAAGTCTGTCAAGTCAAGAGAATAGTGGTGTAGGACTAGACAACTCTGTTATAAGACACATGTGAACATGAAGACCAATGTAACAGATAATGAAATAGAACAGAAATCAGGTACGTACATGTAAGCTAGAAAAAAATAAAGTAAAACTAGAAACAAGATGAGTAAAACGAGACATATGATAAAGCAATCATGAATATAACAATATGAGGAAAAGGAACAACTTTGAGAAGTAAAGAACATGCATATGCATATAAAATATACTGTACAGGTTGGCAAGGTATACTTGCATGTCTCCTGCAACTTTGCAAACTGCTGTCCTACTCCAAGATCCTCACTCACTCCGTCACGTACACCTATCATAATAAAGCGACTATTAATGGCATGCTTACGTCATACCTTACACAGACTTACCATATCTAGGCCCAATAGTCAACTCAATCTAACATAATAGTATTAATTCTATTTAATAAAGTAATATTTTATATACTAAAAATATCATAATTAATTCTGGAAAAATATATTTAAATATTTTATAATAATAAGTAGTCTATTATTCCATAGAAAAATAGGTACCAAGTTCTTATATTGACCCGTCATCAATTTACATTAACTTGGTTCATAGATTTTCTCCCGAAACAACAATTCCTTAATATTCTAATTCTAGAAAAATACTAATAAATATCTAAAATATATTTTATATCAAAACATGCACAAAAATTATTTTGGAGATGTCTCATGAAGTTCAGAAGCATATGGACACATAGAACTCATGAATTTCGGTATTTTGATATTACGGTAAAATGTCCAGATTTTTAATAAATAACAAACGAAAACAAAATGCTGCAAAAGTATATGCGTTGGAAAGCTTAGGAAGTCTAATTTCTTAACAAAAAAATATGGAAGGTCAAAGTGGCACGAAAGTGAATGAAAATTGGCTCACAATAGAACTGGTCTGTTCTGGATATCTTTCCGTAGAACGGACGCTCCGGCCAAACGGTAAGGAACTGTGTGGGTGGCCGATTGGAAATAAAAATAGACAGAGAGGTCTTTCTACTAGTTTTGGTTTCATGAAAAGATAAGGTCAGAAAGTATACGAAATCCTAGATGCAAAACATCGTACCTGTTGGAACAAATTTAGACTTGGATCCCGAACTTCGATTGACTTGTAGAGCTATTTTGGTGTACTAGAAGGGATTGTGAACGTATAGGGGGTTAATAGGATTGTAGAGGGCCGCATTAGCTTCACAATGAATACTCATGGAACATCACGGGAGGTCGAAAGGGGTCGAAATTGCTGTTACGCCACAAGGCTGCGATTGAATTGGGTTGTGAGGGATTTGGTTTTTGCAATGTATTGGGAGAGGGACTGCAGTTTTTGAAGGTTAAAATATAAAACTTTTGAGTTTTATATGTTAGGATTTGGTGGAATTTGGTTTGGGTTGATTTGGTTGCCTATATTAAAAGATATACAAAATTATATCTCCTAGGATTTAAATTGAGTCAAAAATAGGAAAGTTGTCATGGAGTTAGTTTAAATTAGATTTGAATTAATGTGGCTGTACATTAATTCATACAAATTAATCTAAAATATTTCTAATATGTTAGAATAGGCCCCATGGGTTCCTAGTTGGACTATTTTTTGGTTGGTAAAAATTTTGTGATCGATTTGAGTCCAATATATCTATAGTTTCGACTTGTGTGCCACTTAAAAATAAATAACACATGAAATCCAATTGAGAGGCACACCATTGGCATGTGTGTAGTAGGCTCAAAATAGGTCAAAACTATAATTGAGTCGAAAGGTCTGGATCGGTTTTGGCCTCAAATCAAAGTTGAAAAAATATATCGAAATTACGACGAAGGGTAAAATAACTATTTTGATCCCAAAGTTGTTTAAGAAATATGTAGTAGAAAAAAACATGTTTGAGTGGGACATGATATATCAAAATAAAGGTGGACTCGTCTAAAACATGAATATAGAACTTGTTTCGAGGAATTGGTCAATATTGTGCTTTAAAAAATCAAAGTTACGACAAAATGCTTATATAGCCACAATTAAAAATAAAATATGGTTTAATTTATAAAAATTATATAAAAAAATAATAAAGTCCCAAAAAAATTAGAGTGCTTACAGCTAAGCTCCAAGGGGCTTAGTGACTCGGACTTAGACTTGGACTCAGACTCAAGGATGGAAAGTGGCACTTTGTTGGCGCACTTTGCACTTAGCACGTCAGCATCGTCGCATGACGCTCGGGCGCTCGTCTTATACGTGAGGTGCATGCACGGAGCATGAGCGGGTGCATGCATGGGTGCAGGCGCATGCTAGGCTCTGCTACGTGTGTCTAGCCACATGGGCTGGTGCATGGTTCCACTAATATGGCGATTTGAATGGTTATGGAAGATTGTGTCAATTATTTAAATCCATCTTTTGAGAGATTTGAATTAACTCAGTCAAATCTCTCCATATATCGTTGAATCTTTCTATAAACGGTTGTGGAAAGATTGAATGGTTAATTCAAATCCATTTTTTGTGGGATTCGAATTTAAATCATTCATATCTTTCCATGGTTAACTGACGTCCAGGATTAGAGTTAGGTTTTCCAACCAACTTTATAAATACTCTCTTTGTGCCTCTTTGAGAACTACTTCGAAAAATGGAGAAACGAAGAGAGTTTCTTTGCTGCCGCTATTGGAGTCCCAGAGGAGTTCTTGCGAGTCCAGAAAGAAGGTGCCAGCGAACGTTCCAGAAGTTCTTCGAGAACTTGCTGGTTCTTGGAAGCAAAATGCGTGGGGACGAATCTTGATTTGAGCAACGGTGATCTTTATCACCTCAGCAATGATTGTTTCGTCTTCTCCTTTTTTTCTTTCTACTGAATTATTGTAATCCGTTCTGTCTGTCTGCAACTGCGATTTCAAGGAAGAACAAGAAGTTATTCTATCAGTTTATAACAAAAGTTGTAATTAGAAGATTATAGTGGTTCCTGCTGAGACTTAAGGTTCACTGGAGAGCAAATTTGTTTGCACAAATCTCCGAAGTCCTAAAACTCGGAACAGAGAAGGAAACTTGTTTGCGTGAGATCTCTGTTTCTGATCGTTCTGCCATCTAAGATCTATTTCAGGAATAAGAGGATCAATATTAACATTTTGGTTATAAGAAAAATGTTAACTACTTGTATCAAAATTTAGTAATGGTGGAGTAATGCAAATGTCTATATACATTGAATGGAAATTATTTTTTCAAGAACAAACTTTCATGCTTTTTCACCATCTAATAATAAACAAGTGGAGCTAAAGGTGACATTAATATAATTTCGTATCAGATAGAAAAACGATCGAAATTATCTAACATGATATTTCGATAAGCTAAAAGAAATTGGGTTACATCTTTTTAGTAAGATTAGCCCATTTAGTGCACCTCCACGCGAGCATAATATTCTTAAGGTTTGATCAATGCCAAATAGAGATTGTAGAACTTCTGAGATAAAATTTGATCTTCTGGGAGCTACTAGAGATAAGCTTCTAGAGAGCTACTGGAGAAAATGTAGAAGTCTGTAAAGAAAATAATGACTCTGTAGATAAGCAATTATAGTAGAAGAGAGTGTTTGAAAGCTTCTGCCAAAAAACCTAAAGCCTCCTTCAATTTATAGATCCAGAATCTAACCTTTGTAATCTAACGAAAAATCTAACCGACGGTCAAATTTTTGTAATTTAAAAAAAAAACAAAGAATGCGCCAACTTATCTCGTACATTGTGAAATGTACCAATCCTACTGGCACATTCTTCGATTTTTTTTTTCTTTCGATAATTTTTTAGGAAGTGCGTCTGTCCGACTAGCACATTTTACATGTATAGAAAATTTTGACAAAACCTACTCCCTACAACAAATTTCCTCTCCATACTGTACAACAAATTTCCTCTCCATACTGAAATTTTTATGTACATATATCTTCGCAGTGAATACAAATCACTCGCAAACCCAAGCAGCACCAAGAAACAGAATCATACTGACATAAATCGGTTAACATTCTATTTGTATTTGGAAGAAACCTAAACTTGTTAACAAATTCTCCACAAACCCAAGACTTTGTTTTTAACAATTGACTCCACTATGAAGTAACAAGTGGAAGTGATATAAAGAGTAGAAAAACACTCCATTTGAGTGACCGTCCCTTACTCAGTTTCCTCAATTAGCATATTTCTCTACTGCTTTTACCGGGAAAAAAAGTATGAACAATCCACTAGAAAAGAGCAAATAACACAAGAAAATAATCGTTGTCGTCATCGTCATAAAGTCTCCAATCACCAGAATATATGACCAATAAATATACATATCTAAAAGCAACTGTGAACAGTTATTAAGCTTGGATTTGGAATATAATTGAGCGATTCTCAGTGTAGTCTAAGGTTTTAGATAGATACAGTCAAGCAAAATCCTCGGAACTTCCTCAGGAATATATCAGAAACATGACATTCTTATTCAATCCATTATGAGTAGACCAAAGGAGGCCACCATTAGGCCAATCAACCTCTCAATTGGGACTCTCGACTGGTAAGGGGCACATATCGGACAGGAAATTCGGTTCGGATGGTCACTGAGCCATCATCCAGCTTGTCAACCACCTGCAATTCCTGGCTGACGGTGCCCACTGGAATTACTAACCTACCACCGGGCTTCAACTGCTCGAGCAACGCCCGGGGGATCTCAGGTGCTGCTGCCCCCACATGAATTGCATCATATGGCGCCAATTCTGGCCAACCAAGCCTACCATCTGCGTTCAGGTATCTATAGTCAGTAGGTTAGTCAAGTAGTAGCTCATCCATATATTCTAGGAAACCAAACATTCATTACGGAGGTACCGGGTTCAAATAAAGACGATACAAGGAGCTGAGAGCACTGTGAGAACAATTACTTCTTTAGTTCTTTCTTCCAAGCAACTGAAGTAAACTGTGTTTTTAGCTACGACTGTGATTTCATTGCCATTAAGCTATGACCAAAAACAATCCACAGGAGAGGGTGTGACAACTATGATCCATAAATTGGAATGTGGGTGATGAAGAAACTAGGGTCAAATGGAAGCAAACAAAGAACTCTCAATGTTACGTACAATAACAACAAAGCCTTTATTCAAGTTTTTTTGGATCGGGTGGTTAAGCACTGTCCTGTCTAACACTAACAAAAACATCTTTAAAATCTCGATCCATGTTCGTTTAGGCCTACCTCTAGTCCTAGCAACTCCTTTAACTACTATATTGTCCCTCTTAGCATCTATTGGAGTACTTGTCCCATGAAAAAACAAATTCTAGATCCTAGGATAAATCCTTGCCATTGGCTGGACCCAATATATAGTCTAAACCAAAAAACTCAACTTAAGCATAGGCTTCCGCAGTGATCGCCGGGAGACTGGACTTTTCTAGTAACCAATTTCTTCTAGTCTTCTACTTCTTTTGGCTTCTGTCTCTGGTTCTATTGGCCCCATGGGCCGTGGTCTGTGCTCCACCTCGAAGAAGTCTCAAGCTCTCCACGAAGATCCTCGGATCAAGCTATAATCGGCTAAGGTAGATGGGATTCAGTTAAATTATTTGAAATCTCTGAGCCTGTTCTTTTCAGCAAACCCGACTTAAGTGATGGGCGGTCAAATTTTTTAATGACCAATATTATCGCAAACAGAAACCATCAATTCCACGCAAGAAAACCAACTTTAAGGGTTGGCATAGTTTGGCATGCAGTCATAATGCTTGGTCAACTTGTATCTTTCATTAAGAGTGTGCTTATCGGTGTATATACACAGGAACTTATCCGTTAGGGTATAATTATAAAATTTCTGTGCTGCATGATGGAATAATTTTCTTGTCCTGCATGCTTTAACCATTTAAAGAACTGCACCAGCTACTTCATATGATTCACAGTCCACTTCCCATCATATCTGATAGCTCTTTAGGTACTTCTCTAGTGCAACTAATTGGATATGACATTTGTCTTCTAAAATGTAGCTGGGTACTCTTGTTTTAGAAATCAAACTTTCTTTATTTTTAAACTTAAAATACATGACTTTTGACTAAAAGTTCATGTGATGACTATGGTGCTCTTTTGGTACTTCGTGGGCAGGGCTGCAATCGAGTTTAGCTGAGACGATCCTTGCTTGTTCAAGCTTGGCTCGTTTAAGGTTGGTCCAGCCGAGCTCAGCACGAGCTTGTAAGAAGATGTTTTTGCTGACAAGCCAAGCTCGGGTCCTAGAATTCATGGGCTATGGTCATTTAAAGTCTATGTTAAGCATAAGAGAGACTTTGGCCATCTTTATTTATACTACCGTTCCCAATGGCATTTTAGTTCCCAGCCGATTTGGGACTAAAAGTTTTGCGCTCTATGTGAACTTACTTGACAATTTCAAACCCAAATTCAGAAACTTAGAACTTATATATGGGTTGAGTAGAGAGTCAAACCAAAATAGTGGAGCCAAGCCGAGTAATCGTCGAGCTTCTTCACGAGCTCACGAGCCGAGCTTCCTATATTCAGGCTCGGTTTGTTAAGGTACTTGGGCCTCATTT
The DNA here is from genome assembly GCA_029216955.1 of Iris pallida. Lineage (NCBI taxonomy): Eukaryota > Viridiplantae > Streptophyta > Magnoliopsida > Asparagales > Iridaceae > Iris > Iris pallida. The sequence continues at coordinate 15,676,395 of JANAVB010039219.1, read as the reverse complement.
CATGTTCAAGCTCGAGTCATTACAGGAACTGAGTCGAGCTGAGCTGAGTAGAACTTGCGAGCTGCTCTATTCATTTGCAGCCCAATTTGTGGGCACTTCGGTAGTGCAGCTAACTGGAATATGACCTTTCGTTTAAAATCCAGTTGGGTACACTTGCTCTCATGTTTTAGAAATCAAACTTTCTTTGCTTTTAAAAACAAAACAACATGGTTTTTTAGTAAAGTTCATTTGATGAAAATGGTGAAGAAATTTAGAATCTTAAATTAGTCATCAAGATGTGTTACTTGTCATTTGACTTGACAAAGGATCTAGCTGCTTTAGAGCACTAACACTGTCTAACGGTCTTCAACAAAAGGTCAGCTTACAAAGAATATTACAGCATGTCAATCAGGCTGCAATTTTGCTTCCATTACTGAGAAACAGATGTGAGAAATCTAGAAACGGGGTATCCACCACAAGATAATAGTTTAACAGGGACATACCAGTTACATGGATAGAAAGAGAACCATCCTTCAATGATGAAGATGCTGCACTTCGTTTGATATTCTCAATGGAAGAAGTAACCAGCTCAGGAATGTGTTCAACACCTACAGCACAGCCTTGCGGTCCAACCATCATTGCAAAGCATGCTGTTAAGTATCCAGTCCCTGCACAGGCCCAAAGAAACATGTCTCCTTGCAATGCTACAAGCTCTGACTACACAGGTCTCAAAAGAAACACATATCCTAGGCAAACTTGTTATGTCATATATATCGACTGTTCTATTTAACAAAGCCGACTGCAAATGCAAATATTTTATACTTATTACCAGATGTCACAACTGAAAGAAAATGATGAAGACAGTTCATAAAAAGAGGGTACGTGGCTTTGAAGATTTCTCAAGATTTTGGGTCACTAGGACATATGAATCGTGGAACTTTGCTAATAAGGCTAACAACCATGAAAGAAAAAAACATACAGCTTTGGTATAGTAAGAGATTCCCCATTTCTCCCTTTTGTATTAGCCTTATCTTGTATGTCTCTGATTTAGTCTGCAACTGGGTAGGAACAAAAGTGAGAGGCTCATTATGTCTTATAGTGAAATTTAGGAGAGAGACGGAAGAGAGGAGTATAAGAGGGGAGTGCAAGCGCATAAAATCTTGCATCTCATGTTATTTATATTAACATACGATTGATAAATAAACTCACAACTAGTTGAGTGTATCCACATAAGGTAATAAGACCGACTTTTGCCTCTAATATCAAATAAGACTTATTTATGGCTCTAAGATCCCCCTCAAGCTAGAGCATTGAGATCCAACACGCCCAGCTTCCTACATAAATAAGAAAATGGACTACAAGCAAAGTAGTTTTGTGAGGATATCATCCAACTGATTCTCGGCCCATCTGCCCGAACAAGTGGAGCGAAAATCTATTTCTTCACCAGCAAATCATCAATAAAATGGCAATCCACCTCGATATGTTTAGTGCCCATAAAATATGGGGTTACTTGCAATGAATATTGATGATATATTGTCACAATATAGTTCCATAGGGATAGAAACCATAACCCCCATGTCATGAAGAAGAGACCACACTCTATCATCTCAGAAGTTGTATGAGTCATAGCATGGTATTCGGCCTTTGTACTAGAACGAGCTATAACGTTATACTTCTTACTGCGCCACATCACAAGATACCCCTAACAAAGGTAAAATATCCAGAAGTAGACCTATATCACTCCGACTAGCTCCCTAATCAACATTACTAAAATTCATCATCATGAGAGTCTATGATGGTTTGTACACCAAACCATTTTCAAGTGCACCATTAAGTATCGCAAAATACGAGATATAGCCACCCAATTTGGCTATCAAGGAGTCTGCAGAAACTGACTAACTACTCCAACTACATATGTTGTAATGCCCCGTTCCGCGCGAGGCATTTGGGTTGGCTTGTTGGACGCAATCAGAAAATTTGACCGTGACTTGGGTTGAAAATCAAAAGAATTAAGACTGGTGCAGTCTCTTAGCTGGCTAGACGGAATGAGTATTAGAACGTGGCTCGCTGGTGGAGCTACGTCTAGTGGGAATATGTGTGCGATCGGAATAAGAAGACTCTTTATGCAATGTGAGTGGAACTGTCATTCCTCCTCCCTACGCCTTCATGCTTAATAAAATAGAGTATTGCAATGCTATGATTTGCCCCTAAATGTTCCATGTTTTAGTTACTGGATAATAGAGATGCTTATGTTGCCTAATATTGAAATGAACAACATAGGAACATTGAACTGCTGAATGAATTACACTTGAACTGCTAATGTGACTTGATGCCTGAGAATGAATCGATAATATTCCTTATGCTTATCGTTGCCGGAACAAGTAGAACACTTAAATGTGATGCCTTGTGAATGATAGAATAAGAAATGAACTGGCTGTGCTATCGACCCAATGAACTAAATGAAACACTTGAATCATGTACACTTTGAGTAACTGTTGCCAAGATATGAAATGCTGCATGTTTTCTAATAAGCAATGAAATGATAATATTGTCCCTATGAAATAAATGAGATGCTATATGCCCCTTGAAAACTGAATGATATGATAATGCTTTAATGTATTTAAGTTGATGCAATGCGAAAGGAAGAAATTGATGCAATGAGAAATGATGAGGCTTGAGATCGCTGAGATCACCAAGTAAAATGATGGTAATGTTGAGAATAAGTCATTGAACATGACTTGAATGAGATGAATGATGATGCACTGTTGCCTTTACTTCTTTTAATATTTTATCATGCGATTTTGTGCACGATCGAGTCGGACACGCATCCGTATCGTCATAGGACAACTTGTATACAAGGTTTGGTGATATGTTTTCTCGGACGGCACCCCGGGACGTTAGGGGGACCGATCCGGCCTAGGAGGAAACATTGACATGCTTTGGGAGCACGGTTATTGCGAGACACTCTTAGAGGCTAGCTACCTACTTTGACTGGACATTGCAATAACTTAAGTCCTATCACTACTAAAATATGCTATATTAGCGACGTAATAAATAATGTCGCTAAAATATGTAATATAGCGACTCCTTTCTACAGACATCGCAATACGTCGCTGAATAGCGACGTTCAGCGACAGTAGGTAAATTACGTCGCTGTACAGCGATGTTCAGCGACATATTATTAAAATATGTCGCCATATATTAAAACGTTTGCGACGTTTAGCGACGTCGACTCTTGACGTCGCTAACTTTTTTACTTAGGGCACGCTGTTTCCTTTTTCCCCCCTCACTCGAAAAACTCAAACTCGAAAATTTCTTCCCCCCCATGGCGACCCCTTCCCCCCCCCCCCCCCCCCCCCGGCGACCCCTACCCCCCCTCCTCCTCCTCCTCCTCCTCCTCCTCTTCCTCGAGCTCCTCCTCCTCGAGCTCCTCCTCCCCCAATCTGAGCTCCTCCTCCTCTTCCTCAGGTAAACCCTAACCTAACTCCTCTCCCTCCTCCTCCTCCTCCTCCTCCTCCTCCTCTCCCATGGACACACACACAAACACACAGAGACACACACACACACACACACGGACACACACAGACGGGCCGAACCCAATCGGATAAACCCGTTAATGGGTTGGGTTAGGGTTGAAGATACTCGGGTTCGGGCTCGGATTTGGGTCAAAATATTTGAACCCTTGTAGGTGTTAGTGCATGAGTGAGGGAGTGAGTGTCAGCCAAGAGTGTGTGTATCAGTGCTCCACACACATGGGTATTAGTGTGTGCATGCCTATGTGCATGTCTAAAGTGTCAGAGGGGAAATTCTACTGCTAGTGTAGGAGCAAGATATGTATCATGTATGTGTTTCTTGTGTGCTGGGTGTAATGTGTGGATAGTATAGTGTATATGAGTAGTGAGAGGGGGATGGAAGGGTGTGTGGAGCAGTATACAGGAGCTGATGAGTCTGATGAGTCTGCAGCAGGCTACAGCTGATGAGATCGAGCACAGTATACAGGAGCTGATGAGTCTGCAGCAGGCTACAGCTGCCAGCTTGCACACGCTCACCGAGTCTACGCAGCGCACAGAGCGTAGACAGGTCGAGCTAGAGGGATCGCAGAGGACCATGTCTGCCTCACTCACTCAGGTATCGGCTTCGATTGAGGAGAGTACTCAGAGGATGGTGAGTACCCTTGCTGCGCATGGTGAGCGACTGCGAGAGCTGGAGCAGATACGTCCTCCCGGTCCATCGACGGCGCCGACTCCAGACATTGCACTGCCTCCTACTGCCCTTACGGTGCAGCTCACACAGGAGCAGTATGAGTACATGCTATCCCAGATGCGCGGCAGGGGTCCTCAGTGATCCAGTAGATTTTTTTTTATCATCTTTGTATTTATTGGCCCTATGGACCCATTGACCGTTCTGTACACTGATTTTCATTATTATTTGACTCTGTTGGACATGTATGTTTGTTGGACATGTATGTTTGTGATATTTAATTTGTTGGTATTTTCATTGAGTACATGTATGATATTTAGTTGTAGACTGTTATGATGGGAGACTGTTATTCATCTATTAGTTGTAGACTGTTATGATGGGAGATTGTTATTCATCTATTAGTTATAGACTGTTATGATGGGAGACTGTTAATTATGATGATATCTGCGACGGGGATGACAAATATACCTACGCTGGGTTATAAGCGATGATCTGATATACAAAGGAGGTGTTGTCCAAATTTTTAAAAAATATAATGTGTATTTTTGTAATGATGTGTGTCTGTGTTTACAGTGTATGTGAAATGCAGTGTTCGGAACCATCGATAGTTTCGATTACTGTATGTTTTATCTTGGACAGAAAGAGCAACTGTTCAGGGTGTACTTCTGAGAGCTTAATTTTCACATCCTTCACTCTCTCGGGACGTCGTACAGGATCCCGAGAAGGTGAAGGACGTGAAGAGGAAGCTCTGAGAAGTGCACCCTGAACTGTTGCTCTTTCTATCCAAGATAAAACATAGAACAGTAAGCGAAACTGTCGATGGTTCGAACACTGCACTTCACACATACTGTAAACACAGACACACAGCATAACAAAATACACATTATATTTTTTAAATTTTTTTTTCCAGTATTCTGCGACGGATAGCGACGGATAGCGACGTAACGTCGCTGTACGTCGCTACCTTGCTGACGTGGAAGGCATGCCATGTCATCACATGGCATGCAATGAACGTCGCTAAGTAGTCGCACTACGTCGCTAACTTTGCGACGTAAAGTTGTCGTCGCTCTCCGTCGCTAACTTTGCGACGACCCAGCGACACGGCAGTGACGTCGCAAACAGCGACGTAGAGCGACGAATTTGTCATCTGCGACTAGCTTTTTCGCGACCTTCATTTTTCGTCGCTAAAGTCGTCGCTAATTACGATTAGCGACGTATTTTTCATAATTAGCGACGTATCTGGACGTCGCTAATCTGTCTTATTTTAGTAGTGTATATGGCAAATGTCCGTATGGTTTAACAACGCCAGTGGCCATGTAGTCAGGATGCACGCTAATGAATGTTTTGTGCAGGCAGAGTAAGTATATTTGCTAATCTGTATTTGATGCAGGTACGAGGAGTCAGCTATCGGTAAAAAATCACTTAAATGTGATATATTCAATACATATGTTGATTCATCTTGCCTGCTTAACATGATAACACCAAGTATGCTAGAATGATGCCTTACTATGAACGCTGCTCAATCATGACTTACATATAAAACTGTTGCTATAGAAGAGAAATGTGAGAACATATGTTGTCCCTCAATTACTGTTGCTTCCACAAGAACAATACTACTACAAGTTTACATGTCCTTTCAATGAATATTGCTTGAACTGTAAACTGAAACTAGGCTCCAACTAGAAAGATCACTCTAATGAATGCTTGCTAAAATTGACCACTTAGTGTCGGTTTAGGCGAGTGGGTTGGATTCTACTCGCCAGTACATAGATGATGTATTGACCCACGTTGTGGGCACTCTTTTTAGGTGCTTGCGCTCAGAAAGTTCTATAGACGAAGATTGGCTTGATCGGTCCCGCGGCATCGAAGATTTGTTGGGCAAGCAGAAGCTCTCTTTCCAAAAGATGATATCTTCTGTCTAAAAGGGCATAATGTATGGAACATTGTATTCAGTTGTACCAGTGAGTTGTAAGCCAAGTCGGTATATCGAGTTGTAATCCAATGTATCAAAGTATCAAATGTAAGCTTTATGGCATTTGTACAGTTGGCTATCAATGTAAAGTGAGATATGTTGTAAACTTTGTATTCCATTACAAGTCTTGTACTCTATTTTCAATTATCAATAAAGACAGCTCATTTCTACATATCTCTGTGCGACTTCAAATTTTCTGCTTATTTCCGCTGCTACAATTCAAATAATATGTTTTATTCAATGAGTAAGAACGTCCTCATTATCTTCAATTAGTCTGCTTCTGTAGCTGCGATGTGTTCCTATTTGGAGATTATCAATTATATACCCTTTTTGCCTTGTACAAGTGCAAATATCAGACTTGTACAGCATCACGTCCAAGCGAGGATGATCGATTCCAAGAATTATATGTGAATGAAATGACTCTGCGGAATCGAGGCGTGATAAATTGGTATCAGAGCACTACTTTACGTCCTTGGTCTCTTATTTGATTTGTTTCAAATCAAAGTTGCATCGCGATTAACCAAAGTTGCTTCCGCGATCACTCAACGTTGCTTCCGCGATTAAATCAAAGATTGCTTCTGCGATTATGCTATTGTTGTTCCTGTAATCCTTCAAGTTGTTCGTGTCTGAAAGTTTGTTGACCCTCTTGGCTGCTCACTGGATGTTTCATACAGTAAGTCTAAATACATTGTGATGCCCATGAATGAATGATTGTTGTTGGTTTGGACACTAATAACTCAACAATAACTCGATGCCATAGTATGTTATGTTGTGAATGATGTTCGGAATGTGAGAATAGAGAAAAGTTGCCATGTGTGCTTTTGGAACATGTTTGACAACTGCATCGTACGTTGGAAAAGAATTGTGAATGGGACAAATGATGGATGAGTTCAACAGAATTGATGAGTTAACTCATGTGTGTTGGCTAGTGCTTGTGAGATCCTAAGAATGTTGGCTTATGATATTGAGGCCCGAGATGTTGGCTAAGTGTTGTGATCATTATAGATCACGAATGTCCGAAATAGACTTGGGTTTGGTATGGTTTAAGGATGGCCTCATTTCTGAGTGGTATATTGCCTCTACCACTTCAGAATGAGATGTATCGTGACCCTTTCCATAGGATAGCAACGAGACTATCTATGAGTATTGGGTAGTGCCGAGACTTAGCTGAGAGTCATGACATGTTACTAGATGACTTGAGTGTCCCTTGACAGTAATGTTATGCTGGGTAGCGAGATTGTCGGAAAGTGTAATGAGTGCCTTGGTTGGAAATTGCTCAGTCTGACAATAGCTCAGACTAGCAGGATTATAGTTGTACTGTGGATAATAAATTTGGCTACCGAATGTTGTGTGGCTTAGAACATTGAACGATAGTTGTGACTAGTTGGATGGAAATCATATGTGGCTATTACAAGTTGGTTGCTAAATTGAAAGTTTTGAAAATATTATCGGTGACTCGAATAAATATTGGAAATATGTGCTATGACCCTAAGGTGCGACAGATGTTAACTCATCTTGATTATCGAAGGATAGAATCAGTAAAAGTTGAGTTTGCATTTGCCAAGATTGATAGTCGTTGCATGCGTATATGTATGCTAAGAAATTGAAGTGTATCCTAGAAGTAACAAGTAGTGACCCCCGAATATTTGTGTTGCATAGAGAATAGTTATTGATACATGAATTGTCAGATTTAATGGAATAGACTACTCGACCCTTGCGGTATGAGATGTTAAGAATGTCCATACGAAATTTTGATGGCTGGAAAACGAATGAGATTTAGAACCACAAAACGTGTTGGATAATGTCGGTATAGACGGCTGTCGGTTGGGATATAGATTGCTGGTTTATGATTTAGTGGTATGACTTGTCATACAGACCGAATAGTATGATTCTATAGTGTTGTTGTGACACTATCAGAATCGATGACCCTTGAATAGTTAGTCTCGGTATATAGATCCGTGTGGATACGAAGGAATTGGAATAGAAATTGGATCATTAGAGAATTTACTTTATGGATTATTAGATCGTTAGGAATTATATGTCGGGTCGGAATTTGACCGTAAAGTTGCTAGATCGATCTTAGTCGATCGTTGGATAGGTCTAGAATGAGCCTCTGTGGGAATTAGTTCCTTGAGTTGAGGATGATCCTGGATAGATAGACTTGACCCTAGCAACCGTGGACTGCATGATCAATTGTCGGCATAGTCGACAATGGCGATTAGTTATTCAGATTAAGTTAATACCCATAGGTTTGGGTAGAGTTCTTTACAACTGTCGGTTGCTCGTTGGCACTAAGAATAAGAAACTAGTATAACCCTAGTAGCCGTCCACTCTAGGAAAGTCACCAAATGATTAGGTTTACCTGTTGGTATAGCTAGCCTTAGAGACTTGACAGAATAATAGGGTGACCATTGGCGACCCGTAGGATAACCTTTTTGTATTGAACGAGAGATGGTGATGAGTATAACCTAAGAAAGTATATATTGTAAGTATATGCTTCAACATGAACCTTAGAGATGTTTGATCCTTGTGAAGTAATATGTCGGCCTTAGCGGGAACTTGAATCGTGGGATGGACTTGAGTTGTATGTATCGAGTAATGAATTATTTCATGAGATGGAATTGACTGCTCATGACGAGAAAATTGGATCGGTATCTAAAGTCGGGTAGATGGGTTAATCTGGACTATCGCATAGAATTGTATCCTTAGCTCGGGTAATCGATAGTGGGTGACTTCAGATTGTATCTTTTAGAAAAGATGAATTGCCTCGGTAAGAAATATCGTTGGATTCGGAAAGGAATAGGATTGCATATTGTGAACTCTTGGTATGGTTGGCTCTAAGTTAGACCCTTGATCAAATATTAGAAATATTATGCTTGAATAAGGAATTTATCTGAGTTGTCCTTGATGTTGAGTGTTGTGGTTGGAAAGATAGCGATTGTGGCGAAGTAATAAGTCAATTGAAAAGATGTTAAGTCGGATTTGGGAAAAAGAGTTACAATCGTGGCTTATCGAATCGCACTAACATAGGAATTGGTTGAAGTACATATATTTTAAGGACGCCTAAAGTATGTGTATGGATCCAACTGAAGTGATAGCTGCGACAGAGATAACACTGTAGAGGGAGCTTATTGAATCGCACTAGCACGAACTTTGGCTGAAATGCATGTATTTTGGGGACGCCTAAGATATGTGTATGAATCCAAACGAAGTGGTAGGCTGCGACAAAGATAACAATAGGAATATTGATGAATCAATAAGAAGTTGCGAGTATTTTGGAAATGAGAAAGACGGATTGAATCATCGATGAATTAAGTGGTACAGTTGGATAACAATCTCGAAATTTTCTAGAGTGCCAAAACAGATATTAAATTGAAGCTGAATGAGAAACTTGTTGTGACTAAGTGAATTAGTAGAATGAGTTGTTTCCTTAAGTTTCGAGGACGAAACTTTTTCTGAGTGGTATATTATGTAATGTACCGCTCCGCACGAGGCATTTGGGTTGGCTTGTTAGACGCAATCAAAAAATTTGATTGTGACTTCGGTTGGAAATCAAGAAAATTGAGACTGGTGCAGTCTCTTAGTTGGCTAGACGGAATGAGTATTAGAACGTGGCTGGCTGGTGGAGCTACGTCTAGTGGGAATATGTGTGCGATCAGAATAAGAAGACCCTTTATGCAATGTGAGTGGAACTGTCCTTCCTCCTCCCTACGCCTTCATGCTTAATAAAATAAAGTATTGCGATGCTATGATTTACTCCTAAATGTTCCATGTTTTAGTTGTTGGATAATAGAGATGCTTATGTTGTCTAATATTGAAATGAACAACACAAGAACATTGAACTGCTGAATGAATCACACCTGAACTGTTAATGTGACTTAATGCCTGAGAATGAATCGATAATGTCCCTTATGCTTATCGTTGCCTGAGCAAGTAGAACACTTAAATGAGATGCCTTGTGAATGATAGAATAAGAAATAAACTGGCTATGTTATCGACCCAATGCACTGAATGAAACACTTGAATTATGTACACTTTGAGTAACTGTTGCCAAGATATGAAATGCTGTCTGTTTTCTTATAAGCAATGAAATGATAATATTGTCCCTATGAAATGAATGAGATGCTACATGCCCCTTGAGAACTGAATGATATGATAATGCTTCAATGTATTTAAGTTGATGCAATACGAAAGGAAGGAATTGATGCAATGAGAAATGATGACGCTTGGGATCGCCGAGATCACCAAGTGAAATGATGGTAATGTTGAGAATGAATAAGTCATTGAACATGACTTGAATGAGATGAATGATGATGCACTGTTGCCTTTACTTCTTTTAATACTTTATCATGCGATTTTGTGCACTATCGAGTCGGACACGCATTCGCATAGTCATAGGACAACTTGTATACAAGGTTTGGTGATATGTTTTCTCGGACGGCACCCCAGGACTTTAGGGAGACCAATCCGGCGTAGGAGGAAACATTGGCGTGCTTTGGGAGCACGGTTATTGCGAGACACTCTTAGAGGTTAGCTACCTACTTTGACTGGATATTGCAATAACTTGAAGTCCTATATGGCAAACGTCTGTATGGTTTAACAACGCCAGTGGCCATGTAGTCAGGATGCACGCTAATGAATGTTTTGTATAGGCAGAGTAAGTATATCTGCTAACCTGTATTTGATGAAGGTACAAGGAGTTGGCTATCTGTAAGAAATCACTTAAATGTGATATATTTAATACATATGTTGGTTCATCTTGCCTGCTTAACATGATAACACCAAGTATGTTAGAATGATGCCTTACTATAAACGTTGCTCAATCATGACTTACATATAAAACTGTTGCTATAGAAGAGAAATGTGAGAACATATGTTGTCCCTCAATTACTGTTGCTTCCACAAGAACAATACTACTGCAAGTTTACATGTCTTTTCAATGAATACTGCTTGAACTGTAAACTGAAACTAAGCCCCAACTAGAAAGATCACTCTAATGAATGCTTGCTAAAATTGACCACTTAGTGTCGGTTTAGACGAGTGGGTTGGATTCTACTCGCCAGTACATAGATGATGTACTGACCCACGTTGTGGGCACTCTTTTTAGGTGCTTGCGCTTGGAAAGTTCTATACACGAAGATTAGCTTGATCGGTCCCACGGCATCGAAGATTTGTTGGGTAAACAGAAGCTGTCCTTCCAAAAGATGATGTCTTCTGTCTATAAAGGACATAATGTATGGAACATTATATTAAGTTGTACCAGTGAGTTGTAAGCCAAGTCGATATATCGAGTTGTAATCCAATGTATCAAAGTATCAAATGTAAGCTTTATGGCATTTGTACAGTTGACTATCAATGTAAAGTGAGATGTATTGTAAACTTTGTATTCCATTACAAGTCTTGTACTCTATTTTCAATTATCAATAAAAACAGCTCATTTCTACATATCTCTGTGCGACTTCAAGTTTTCTGCTTATTTTCGCTGCTATAATTCAAATAATGTGTTCTATTCAATGAGTAAGAACGTCCTCATCATCTTCAATTAGTCTGCTTCTGCCGCTGCGATATGTTCCTATTTGGATATTATCAATTATATACCGTCTTTGCCTTGTACAAGTACAATACCAGACTTGTACGGCATCATGCCCAAGCGTGGGCGATCGATTCCAAGAATTATATGCGAGTGAAATGACAGAATCGGGACGTGACATATGTGATATTTAGTTGTGCAATAGTACGGTAGATAAGCTTTCCAACAAACCGTATGTATAGTCCAATATCCTTAAATAAGTCCCCCATGTCAACATCAAGTTTGACATGAGAATCCATAGGAGTATCAACATACCGAAAGTCCAACATCCCTATCTTTGAAAGCAAGTTCAAAACATATTTGCACTGCGACACATACACACCCATCTTAGATTGAGCAACCTCGATTCCAAAAAAATAAGAAAGAATACCTAAATCCTTAGTTTGAAACTAATGAATAAGGTAGGCATTTTCGGAAATATGAACATAATCACTAAATATAATGATATCATCACTATAGGCAATCACCAGAATAACCCCTCTTGTAGAAGATCGGCAAAACACTGAAAGATCTGGTAAGGGGTGCTGAAACCCATATTGGACGAGAATTGAACTATAAACTTATCAAACCAATCTCGATAAAATTGTTGCTCTATATAAAGCATTCTTCAATTGAAACACCAGAATGTCACTACAAGACATAACATATCTTGGTGGCTAATCTACATAAATCTCCTCTTGTTTTTGAAGTATAAAAAATATGATAAATAATCCCAGCAGATATAAAGCAAAGCAGTGTCTCTAGCGAAAACAACAGAGCTTGCTAGTCTACACTGAAAGATTGTCTTCACTGGAGCGCACAAATGGACAAGGCTCCTAGCAGATGGAAACTCTTTTGCTTAGCACGAGTCTCCAAACAAATAATCTTCAAGATTTCAGCAATTAATAAAGTAAAGTGGTCAGAGAACACCCGGAACGAACCTCAAGAAACAAGAAAAAATAGATGCAAGGTCTTTTCGCTTGTTTCTACTACGTGGCGAAGAGACAAGTGTTTCTTCCGCACACAAAGCGTCCGCAGAGCACATTTATTCTGTTGAAGAACAAGCAACGGAAATTGTTCTTCCCGTTGGGACAAAATTAATGTCCTGAGGTGACAACTTTTAGAGTTACTCTAGTCGGTAAGTTCTCAGCAGAATAGTCAGTACAGCTGAGAGTTGTTTCCGCATGAAAGCGCTATTGTTGATATCTAGGAGAACGTGTACAGCTGTAAATCCATATTCGCTACCATGGCTACTTCGTGGGTTGTGCGGTTGCAACCACACAAACCATATATCATCCTCGCATTGTTTTAGAAAAACGTACCTCGCTTCGTGTGCAAGAGGTGGGCCATGTCAGCATTCAGTTATTGCTCTGAGTGAAACAGTGATTTCTGCTCAGAAACTGTTTCCGGATCCTAGTGGAAGTTTCTTTTCCGCCAGATAGCGTGTTTCTGAGGGAAGTCAAAATAACTGCTTTTTGGCTAATTTTTTATAAATAGCTAGTTCTTTGCAATTTTCGAGAACAACATACAAGGCAGTTACGTACACAACATACATCTTACATCAATGAACAGCGAGCTTTTGCTCACTTCATATTCTTGTACTTCTTAGTTCTCGAGTATTGTTATATCGCCAACGGAATATAGGAATCGCGTGATGATTCAACCTCCATCGTCTCATCTCTCCAGAATATCAACTTGGCTTTAAATTTTGTATTTCAACAGTTTGGTAATAAATTGAGTTGTAACAAGCTTCAAAGTTTTTCGAAAAGAAATTCCTATACTTTTCTTTTCTATCCAAAAATAAATGATGACTATACCAGGGACTTCTTTCTCCCCTGATGAGAAAGCGGTGGTACAATCTGATATTTCACTCATGGGATCCTGTAACTACCGTTCCCGAAAAATTCTATTTTTAAATTTTCTATTATTTTCTAAGTTTAATTTGAGATTATTTTAAATAAATAATAGTTTCAATATTTTTCTATTTTGAATGATTACTAGTGGTATTTTATTAATTTTAGGATTAGAAGTTAGTAATTAAGGACCCATGAGGAGGGAGTGGTAATCCTGTAATTATTTGTAAGTAGAGTAGTTTAGTCATATTAGAGAGTGGGATGGCATTCTTGTAAATATCATTGTAGGATATTTAGTTTTGGTAATTTCCTATTAGCCTCAGCCCTAATGATTAGGTGAAAACTTTCTAGAGTTAATTAGTTAAGATGTGTTCTTAATTAATTGGCATGTGCTTATCAGTTAGTTATAACTAACAAACTAATTTCCAAACTAACTTGCTTGGAGCCCAAGTTTCTTCTTTTATAAATACCTAACCATCATTAGTATTAATCATTCCTGAAGCAATTGTTAGCCAAGCCTAACCCATCTTCCTCGTGTCCAATCCGTGTCCACCCGTGTCCATCCATTTCATTAGTACTTCCTATTCTATTACAAACACATTTCCCGTGTCCGATATTCTGGACACCCCATTTTCATGTGTCTTGCAACCCAGGACACCGACAGCAAACCAAAATTCCAACAGCCGTGTCCTGAATCCCCAGGACACGGGATACGAGATACAATTAATACAGACACCACAGACTCTATCAATATAACCCTAAACCTATTGACCTCCTCCAGTGTCGATCGACCTCCGCCGGAGCTCCGTTGGCCACCGCCGAAGCCGCCACTCCGCCATCAGTCACCACCGACTTTCTCTTCTCCGCCGCCTAGCGCCGATCGAGTCACCAGCAACTCCGCCCCGGTCGAGACCCTCTACGACCGGAGCCTTGACTTCTCTGCCAGATCCACGTAGATCTCCGTCGCTGGAAGTCACGTCCCGCTTCCGGAGGAGCGATCATCCTCGCTAAGGCGTGATGCCGCACGAGCCTAGGTTGCGCTCGTGTCCAGAAACGACCGATTTAAGCTAGGCCACAGAGTCACACAGAGTGTCCCCATTTGCAGCAGAATGTAAATGAACACAAGTTGTAACAAATGCAAGCTCTTTATTGATATTCAAGAAGTAATACAAGCGATGCTAGGCCGAGATTACAATTCGCTTAAGCCCTCTCTCAAAACATAAAAGGTGTGCCAAGCAGCTTACAAGATGGAATGATACATGACGATGTTTCGATACATTATGTCCTGTATATGGTACTTCAGCTCCTTTACAATACTCCAAGGCTCCAGAGTTAGCTCCGCGCCTTAGCACATTCGAGGGAAGACTCCACACCAGACGAGGTTCTCCCGTACCCTGCAAGCGGACAATGTGGTTATCAGTACATTGCATGCACTGATGGGGAGGCTAGCTCGTCCAATCGCTCTCATTACCAAACACGTTCAATTTACTTTGGTGCACCATCTATCAGTTGTCTTTTTAATCTTGCCTTAAGACCAATTTTATGGCATATATTGCGAAACCTATCTCACGTACGGACATCAAGTGTCGCATAAAGATAACGTACGCAACTTACCATACTTACCATATGATCTTCCTTGTCCAAGGTAAACCAAGTTAGCTAACATATTTTACGTAACACTTGACAGATTTTCATAGAAAATACGAGTATCATCAGCGTGTTTCTGCCTCGGGTGAAGTACTCAAGTTTCTTTCAGATGTTCATTCAGTTGTTCAGCTTACTCAGATTACTTGTTTCAATGAAAAGACTCACACGTGGATTGCCACCAGCGAGCCTACTTAATCTATATGCATCGGTCGCTGGCAATACAAGCCATTTGGACTTCTTGAACATGGTTTTCGTAGTATCTATCAGACGGTGATAGCTGGTACACCCTGATAGGCTACGCATACTGGCATTACGTCGCTTGAGTGTCTAAGCCCGCACACAAGTCGTCCGTAAGCCGTGATTCCTCCTAGGCCGGCACGATCCCTGGTCACCCAGCTTCTGATCGCCCAAGGAATCCCTCTTTCTCTTTCCTCGTGCACGAGTTGTCCGTGACCATTTCGTTTTCACTTTTTATTTTCAACTTATCGGCTCTTTGAGCCAAGCTCTCTGAGCCAAAACGGATTACCGACTAGGTTGCGGCGGCATCTGTACAGCGCAGGTAACGAGCCTCGTTGCACATCCCCGCCATACCCGTCGCTAATCATTCTTTCCTTTCTTTCATCTTATTCACTTAGTCATTCATTTATTCGTTCATTTCACTTATTCCCGGCACGATCCCTGGTACACCCAGCTTCCGATCGTCCAAGGAATTCTTCATTCATTTGTTCTTTCTCTCATTGTTCATTCATTCATTATGCAGCTCCCGGTACGGGAACTGCCTTGGCGACCCAACGGTCCCGAAGCCTTTCCATGTTTCCATTACTCGGCTCGGAAAAACTATTTCGATAGTCTTCATGCCTCAATTCAGTAAACCATTCATTGTTCCTTACCTCAAGTTGTGTTCATTGTTTCATTGCATACTTGAGCGCATAAGGTACTTGAAACGTAAGCTGTGCCTTGGCACGAGCGTGAAGTACGGTGCGAGAATCCAAGTAAATTTCCAAGTTCATTTCCATGTTCTACACAAGCATACATGATGAGATTATTCCCTTAGCTAGGTGCGTTGAGTTCTCTTATTAGCATGCAGGGGGTTATCGCCTAGCGATCTAGCAATATTGTCCGTATTATTATGTGTCTAGGCTAAGCAAAGACAGGTTCATCAGAGCCACCCACCTTAGCGATGATCACATCGGCCGAGCGAGACTGCGAGCATGCCTTCGAAAGTTTAAGTCAGGATTCTTCTGAAGGGCCAAGTCCATTGACTTTGCCTTAGTTCGTTGCAAGACAATCTTTTGATTTTGCAGGCACCTTTGCAAATAAAACAAAATGTCGACCTCTTATCATTCAGCGTAAAAGCGTAGCCTGCACACGAAACCAACTAAAATCAATATTCGATCGAATCGGACTTGTGCGTTGCATCAATTCGATTTCTTAGAAGCTTCGAACTAGCTTAATGCTTTCTCTTGGGCTAACTTAACACTTGCATTGATTCACATCGCTTCATCGGGTCAACGCAACTCTTCAAGTCAATGACTCATCGTAATGCACCGTGCGGAGCGGAGCATTACATAATATACCACTCAAAACAAGGTTCGTCCTCGAACCAAAACCAACACTCAATCCAAGTATTTTTTTAGATCGTTTCACGATCTCATGCCACTATTGCTTGAATCATACAACTCAGTTTGGATCATACACATATTTTAGGCGTCCCACCAATATATGCATTTCAGCCAAACTCAGTTGTAGGATATTGGGACAAAGCTAATAGGTAACTTCTCATCTTCAATTACTTGTTATCTCGTACTCTCGATCGGACTTAGTCTCTAGTGTTTGTTCTCGCAATTCTACTGCATATGCATATTTATTTCATACGTGATCACCCAACAAAAGTCACGACACACTTTGCGATTCAAAAATCGCACATCTCATTTGTAGGTTTCGTATGTACCATCAATTCTATGTGTCGCGTCAAGTCGTCACGCATCCGATCGCAACAAATTCTGAGGTCCCGTCTCAATGGCATAAACTAAGTTCAACATATCCAAGTCACGTTACGTCTATATGGTTTCGCACTCGCAACTCTTTATGTTCTCAAGACCATTCATGAATCACGTCTGTGGCTACCCTCGCTAGGTAACTTATCCGGATACCATGCTTAATTCTTACGGCTGAAGAGTTCAACTTGTATCGCCGATGCTCAAAGGCAACAATCTCTTCGAAACAAGGTCTCTTACAATACGTTCATCTCCGATTCTCGATCGAGTACAAATCCTTTTACCCAAGGACAATCCCAGCTAGTTCGTTTTACAACATAGATCGTTTGTTAAGCGTCTATGAATCTAACGTTTACGTGAGTTAAGATCTATGACACCATCTCTAGGGTCGTTCCCTTGTTCTCGCTTTCATACACAACACGATTCTCGTAATGGCCTATCCGCATCAATATGCTAAGTACGTTCATCAACATCTATTCGATCGTCGACTAGCAAACTATTCGAGCACATGTTCGATCAATCATCGAAGCCTATCCCTATCAATCTAGCCCAAGGCTGTTCTATCAAATCTCAAAAAACATATTCGATCACCTAGACTTATCCTCAACATGCACTACATCATCATTTTATCCTCGACGCAATTTCTCATGCGACTTCATTAGGGTCATCCTACTGTCTCCGACATTTACTTTGATTTGGCGGTGAAGTCTTCTAGGGTCAGCTGTCCCGAAGCTACGCTCGATAATTGAAGATCATCGACGAGGGACGGTTATTATGAACCATGCTATATCCTATCAAAAAGCCAAATCAATTTTCGACAATTCCTATGAAACTTTATCCAATCCGACATAATTTATCAATCCACAATACATCTGCCTACCCGCGCAACTGATGCGTCGTTACTACTCGAATCACTCATGTACTGCCATTAACAATATCGCTAACCGAGCAATATTTGTTTGCCTTGGGTACGAGTCTATCTATCTACGGTCAATATCCGACGCACGCTATGCTCATCGCAACAATTCTTGAATTCACCTTCGCATCAAACCACAAGTCAAATTCAATTTGCCACGCCTTGCAAGTTCGACCATCCCTGTTGGGCATGAATCACCAAACCAGCACTCACGCGGAATGGTCGCCCTAATCCGGCGTGACGCATGTACGATGCTGGAGTTGCGCTCGCACAAGACAAGAACGTCAGCGTTGTGGTTATCGTCGAAACGATCAAGTCACTATCGTTTTCAACTGAACTGACATCAACTTAACTTGCATCTTATTCATCCAACAACAATGCTCAACATAATTCCGTTCACTCGATCAGAGTATCTCCGAGTTATTGCATATCGTCTTTGATACGCCTCAATACCATCGTCGATGTGCATAACTTGAACATATTCCTTTCTCTTAAACTCTAATTCGCTGTGATCACTGTTATCATCCGAACTTGAATACGAATCAAGTCTCGCACGCATCAAGATCCATCCAGTCGTACTTAGCTAACTTTCCTCATCGAGCGACACGATTCCCAATTCCTTGTATTTATTCTCGTAATCTCAAATTGTACTTCGAAATCGTGCTATCGACTTTTCGCGCTAACTCAAATCCGTTCGCACGACTCTTCGCATCTAACCGACTCGTTTCGAACAAGTTTTCGCACTAACTCAACTCAAATTGACCGAGTCAACTATTTTCTTAACGGAAAATTCCTTCGCAATTCTCAGCCTATCGTTCAGTTTTCACTCAACGAATCCCCGTTCGACTCATCATCCAATGATGCGAGTCCGCGCCTGATCGTTCAACTCAATTCATCGAAGCATATTTGCATCGACTTCTATCGATTCACTCCCACTCGAGTCTCGGCACTATTCCGTCCGTTGAGGACAACTTATTGCAACCAACAAAATCATCACCATGCAATCTATCGCAAGTCACCAAACTGCTTAACATAACTATCGCTAAGTGGTATTGCATATACCACTCAGAAATCGAGCATATCGTTCTTGACATCAAATGTTTCGATGCCTTGATCGCATAAGTGGTATGGCATATACCACCCAGAAATCGAGTCGTTCCTCTAGCAACATGCTAAGCATTGGTCCGATGTCTCTATTGATAACACTCTAAGTGTAACTTACTCTCGCTCGAACGATATTCAATTTCGTTCGCAAACGCGCTCGCACCAGAAGGTCTAGGTGCGCGATACTCGGCACAACTTAGCCAAAAGACTGTGCATAGCCATCATGTTCGAACTATACTTCGGTCTCGTACACTCCTTTCTATTGTCAGCGTAAGGTCCTTTCAGCCACACACACCACTTGCTAACTTAGCATGGGTTCTTTTCAATTCAAGTCCGACACAGTTCGACACAAAGGCCTTCGCATATCAATTCCGTTCAACTGAACACTTGCACGAGCTTTTGAAAATATTAGACTTATTGTATGAAACATCCCAAGGCACAACGAGAGAGCGTACACTTCTTCTATTCATGATCGAGCTTTCAAAACAGAGAGAACCGACATGAAGTCCAAGGACGTAAAGTCGTGCTCTGATACCAATCTATCATGCCCCACTCCCGGAGGAGCGATCGTCCTCGCTAAGGCGTAATGCCGCACGAGCCTAGGTTGCGCTCGTGCAAGGCCAAGTCCAGAAACGGTCGATTTAAGCTAGGCTACAGAGTCGCACAGAGTGTCCTCATTTGCAGCAGAATGTAAATGAACACAAGTTGTAACAAATGCAAGCTTTTTATTGATATTCAAGAAGTATTACAAGTGGCGTTAGGCCGAGATTACAATTCGCTCAAGCCTTCTCTCTCAAAACAAAAAAGACGTGCCAAGCGGCTTACAAGATAGAATAATACATGGTGATATTCCGATACATTATGTCATATATATGGCGCTTTAGCTCCTTTGCAAGGCTCCAGAATTAGTTCCGCGACTTAGCACGTTCGAGGGAAGACTCCACACCAGACGAGGTTCTCCCGCACCCTGCAAGCAGATTATGTGGTTATCAGTACATTGCATGCACTGGTGGGAATGCTAGCTCGCCCACTCGCTATCATTACCAAACCCGTTCAATTTACTTTGGTGCACTATCTATCAGTTGATTGTTTTTCTAATCTTGCCTTAGAATCAATTTCATGGCATATATTGCAAAACCTATCTCGTGTTACAGACATCAATTGCCGCATAAAGATAACGTACGCAACTTACCATACTTACCGTATGATCTTTCCTGTACAAGGTAAACCAAGTTAGCCAACATATTTTACGTAAGACTTGACGAATTTTCATAGAAAATACGAGTATCATCAACGTGTTTATGCCTCGAGTAAAGTACTCAAGTTTCTTTCAGATGTTAATTCAGTTGTTCAGCTTACTCAGATTACTTGTTTCAATGCAAGGACTCGTACGTGGATTGCCACCAGCGAGCCCACTTAATCTATATGCATAGGTCGCTGGCAATACAAGCCATTTGGAATTCCTGAACGTGATATTCGTAGTATCTATCAGACGGTGATGGCTGGTGCACCCTGATAGGCCACGCATACTGGCATTACGTCGCTTGAGTGTCTGAGCCCGCACACAAGTCACCCGTAAGCCGTGATTCCTCCTAGGCCGGCACGATCCTTGGTCACCAAGCTTCTGATTGCCCGAGGAATCCCTCTTTCTCTTTCCTCGTGCACGAGTTGTCCGCGACCATTTCGTTTTCACTTTTTATTTTCAACTTATCGGCTCTCTGAGCTAAAACGGATTACCGGCTAGGTTGGCGACGACATATGTACAGTGCGGGTAGCCAGTCCCGTTGCACGTCTCCGCCATACCTGTCGCTAATCATTCTTTCCTTTCTTTAATCTTATTCACTTAGTCATTCATTCATTCGTTCATTTCACTTATTCCCGGCACGATCCCTGATACACCCAGCTTCTAATCGCCCGAGGAATTCTTCATTCATTCATTCACTTGTTCTTTCTTTCATTGTTCATTCATTCATTATGCAGCTCCTGGTACGAGAACTGCCTTGGCGACCCAACGGTCCCGAAGCCTTTCCATGTTTCTATTATTCGGCTCGGAACGACTATTTCGATAGTCTTCCTGCCTCAATTCGGTAGACCATTCATTGTTTCTTGTCTCAAGTTGTGTTCATTGTTTCATTGCATACTTGAGCGCATAAGGTACTTGAAATATAAGCTGTGCCTTGGCACGAGCGTGGAGTACGGTGCGAGGATTCAAGTAAATTCTCAAGTTCATTTTCATGTTCTACACAAGCATACAAGATGGGATTATTCCCTTAGCTAGGAGCGTTGAGTTCTCTTATTAGCATGCAGGGGTTATCGCCTAGCGATCTAGCAATATTGTCCGTATTATTATGTGTCTAGGCTAAGCAAAGACCGTTTTATCGGAGCCATCCACCTTAGCGATGATCCCATCGGCCGAGCGAGACTCCGAGCGTGCCTTCGAAAGTTTAAGTATGGATTCTTCTGAAGAGCCAAGTCCATTGACTTTGCCTTAGTTTGTTGCAAGACAATATTTTGATTTTGCGGACACCTTTACAAATAAGACAAAATGTCGACCTCTTATTATTTAGCGTAAAAGCGTAACCTGCACAGGAAACCAACTAAAATCAATATTCGGTCTAATCGGATTTGTGCGTTGCATCGATTCGATTTCTTAGAATCTTCGAACAGACTCTCTCAGGCCAACTTAACACTTGCATTGGTTCACATTAGGGGTGCAACTCGGGCGGGCTAAACCCGAACCCGATCGGATAAACCCGTTAATGGGTTGGATTAGGGTTGAAGATATTCGGGTTCGGGCTTGGGCTCGGGTTAAAATATTTGAACCCGATCAAAAATTGGGTTGGGCTTGGGTTCATGTGTTGGGTAACCCGAAGAACCCGAAACCCGACATACATATAATTTTTATATATATTGTTTCATACTACTTAAATAAAAAGTTTAAACTATAATTTTTTTCACCCGAACTCTTCAACTCCTTGTCCTAAATCTCGTTTCAGTTTTATTTTGTAATGATTGAGGCTTGATTGCTATTTGATTATGCATTTAATATTACTCTTGTTTAAAATTATGTCCAATATCATATTAGAGTCCGATAAACCCGATGGACCCGACCCAATCCGAGCCCAACCCGATCCTCTGGGCTTGATCTTGGGCTTCATATGTTGAACCCGAAGTCGGGTCGAGCTTAGGCTTGGGCTAGGCTTATGATCTATCGGGTTGGGCTCGGGTTGATCTCAAACCCGACCCAACCCGTCCGAGTTGCACCCCTAGTTCACATCGATACTTCATCGGGTCAACGCAACTCTTCGAGTCAACGACTCATCGTAATGTACCGTACGGAGCGGGGCATTACACTGGAGGTTCTCTGCTGAGATCCGATCATCCGCCTTCTGGAAGCACCCCCGCCTCGACCGGAGCCTCCACCATCATCATATCTCCTCCGCCGGATCCGATCGCCGATGCATCATCATCACCATCACCTCCATCATTATCGATCGGATTCCTCCACCGGCTCCTCGCCTCTCAGGTCTGCCCCGCCACAGGACTTCCATCGTAGTTGGGATCCGTCTCCATCTTCAACCAGTCCGTCACCTCCCAGCCTCCGATCTCTCCTTCAGCCACCGGGTTCTCCCCAGCCGTCAGATCCGCATCTTTGGTTGTTCCTCCATCCGCCGCCTCCCCATCGACCAGCATCGCCAGTGAGTCTTTCTCTATCATCTCCTTCTTCATAGTCTCCTTCTTCTGTAGGCTTAGGTTTTCATAGGCGGCTGAACGTTGGTGAATGAGTAGAGAGAGTGAGATCTAAGAGAGTTTAGGATTTGTTAGATTTGCTTCATCGTGGCTGCAAGTGAGAGAATAAGCTGATAGGTTAGATATTAGGGTTTTTGGTATAAGTTGATGGGTCGGATCCAGGTTTAGGTTAGTAGGCTTTGGGGCTATGGGTCGGGCCCATTACAAGAATAAGAGGAAAAACAAATAAAAGATGCAGCAGCAGTGATATAGGTAATTGGGCTGGGCTTTTCGGGCTGAATAAAAATAGAAAAAAAAAGAAATAAAAAGGGAGAAAAAGTGTGGACTCGGTTCTCAGTCCAGCAGACTTGGGCTGATCTGAGAATAAGAGAGAAAAACGAAAAGAAATATATTTGGGGCTGTGGGCTTAGTGTAACCTGTGGGCCAATTAATAAGGAAGGAAGAATGAAGAAAAGAAAAAGGAAAATAGAAAAGAGAAGGAAAAAAAATTACTTTGTTGGACCTATGAAGTAGAGGTTTTGTTGGAGTCATGGACCAAGCCTAGTCTTCTATAGAATTAATTTAGTCTCTATAATTGGGTTGAGCCAATGATTATTATTATAGGTTTTAGGATTTGAATCATGTTATGAAGTTCTTTAGGGAATTTCTAGTTCTTAAATAGTTATTAATGAGGTTTTATTCTATAATAGGTTTCTGGACTAGGCAACATGTCAACTATTAGACCGAGGCAAGTACACTCCATACTTATGTTTCTAAATACATTATAATTGCAAATAGTTTTCTTGTCATGTCATATTTCATATTGCGACACGATTCTACACGTGATTGTGCTTCTTATCAGTGATCATGTTCCTTGGTCGTGATTCATGTTTATTGTTTATGGTCGTGATCGTGACTTGTTTATCGTATATTGATCATGACTCGTGACTTGTTTATCGTATATGGATTATGATTACCGTACATTGATCATGATTTATCGTTATTGATTGTCTCATGTCTCGGGGAAGGGGAAATGCCAAGTAGGTATGTGGTCACACCCAATTTTTATCGTAGATATCGTAAATAGCACACATACACCTCATGTATGTCGTGCCGTACTCCTATCATTAATAGCCATCTTCGGATGTGCCGGATTACCCTAGCCGACCACATACTGAACACGGTATTTCAATTGTACATGGTTCTAGTCGTATTTATTCTTGATCATGGTTTCTCATAGTTGTTCGTATTGCAGGTTGCATTGCATGACATAGTCTCGTGTCACGATCTGGTTCATTTATTCTCCGCATTTACTTTATTGCATTATTTTGTATTGTGCGACATTTGTTTGGAGGGTTGTACTTTGCTCATTTTTTGACTGAATGACTTGGATTGGATGACGACTCAAGAAAGATTCTGGAAGACTCTAGAAGATTAGGAGAGATTACTTTTGATGTATTAGATGTATGAGTTATTTCTTGAGGATGTGGATTGTCGGATTTGTCTCACAAGCCATACCCGATTATGCGGACGTGGGACGTGACACGTTTTATGGTGTCTTATGAAAGTCAATCTAATGGTGCTTAGGATTAGAGTACCATTGGGAGCCTGTGAGAATAGGAATGCTCAATCATGACTTAGGAATTCTCGATTCTAACTATATGCTTATTCCTTATGATCTTGTATTTAGAAGTAGAATATTATTAGAATCATATGCATATATTCCTTATACTAGTTGTTTCCTAAGTATTTCTAAGTCATTTGACCCTAGAATCTCATTATCTCCTGTTCTCTTTCCAGAATGGCTAAAGGAAAGAGAGTGACTCGAAGACGTAATCTGGACATTGCTGGTTCCGGATGATCGTCTACATCTCGTCCCATGACTTCCAAAGGGACCAAGACCCCTTCACCATCTTCACCTTCTCCATCTCTTCCAACCCAAGAATCCAATCCGACCATTCCTATTCCTGAGGATTTGCCTATGAGTGGATAGCAGATGTTTGAGATTTTCAAAGGAATGATTGAAGCACATAAGATTCAGACAAAAGCACAGAGGGAACAAATAGCTGCTATGAAAGAAAGAATGGACAGTATTCAGCTAGCAACTTTAGCAGCAATAGATAAAGTAACAAGTCAGAAAATTTCTGCACCTAAGGAGGGAACTATTCTAGATTTTATGAAAATGCGTCCCCAGGAGTTTTTTAGCACTGAAGGAATATTGTATGTTGATGAGTTGTTAGAAGATATAGAAAGGATTTTGCGAGTTGTACGGCTTCCTGATGATTTGAAAATAGAAGACGCTGGACTCCAACTTCATGACTTAGCTAGAACTTGGTTTAGGAATGAACCTAAGTTAGCCAACCCCAATCTAACTTAGGAGAAGTTTAGAAAACAATTCAAGAGAAAGTTCTTCCCGGCTGTTGCCAAAGAGATATTAAAGAGAATTTCAGAATCTAGAGCAAGGTGATATAACAGTGGATGAGTATACAGCTGAGTTTAGCAGGCTTCATGGTGAAAGATCCTAAAGTCGGGGCTCGAAGGTTTCGTCATAGCTTAAATGAAGAGATTAGAATCTATGTCATAACTAATGGTGCTAGTACCTATCTGATATAGTATCCATAGCTCAGAGAATAGAAGTTGATCTGGAACGCAAGAGGGATCGTGATAAAGGCAAGGATCCCAATCCTAGACCGGCGAAGCGCCATCTTGTTCAGCAGCAGATTGTTCAGGATCAGATTCCGATAGAGCAGTTGTTCCAAGAGCCAGCTCCTGTTCAGAAGCAGGGTAAGGTTATTTGCAATTTCTGCAAGAGGTCGGACCACAAGTGGATATGGATCAGGTGACCATAGAGTCAGAGACTGTTTACGTAGGAGATTCTAGAGTTTGATTCTCATAGAGTGATGGATTCATGATCTATTAGTTGCATTTCTAAATTTGTAAATAGAGGAGTGATTGAGAATAATGGTCAGTGAGACCTTGTAGTAGTTGTAGTAGTTAGTAGTTGTAGTAGTAGTGTAGTAGCTATAGTAGTGTGGGATGATTACCTTGTAGTTTTCCTTTCTTTTCTATCATATCTTGTAATCATTTGACTTACCTTATCTTGTAATAGGACTTTACTTTCCAGTTGATTTTCAATAGAAATCATTTTTGATGATTCTCTAAACTACTATGTCTGAACTCTAATTTTGCTAGCTTTCGATTCTTCCCCAATCACGACTATATTTGGATTCTATTTTTGGAAACATTACTAGTTTCCGATTCTAAATTTTGATCGTAACTATATTCATATCCTTATTTTGACTCATTACCAGATCTTTTCGATCCTATTATTTTCGTGTCTAAATAATTTCAACCATTTCGATTTTATTTCTAAATCGTATCTGACTTTTACTCTTCAATCGTGCCTAAATGCCTTGACTATTAACTTCAATTCCATTAACCAATCATTCTATGCCTAGATCTTGACTCTATCGTGACTTAAATGATCTTGTCTATTTAGAGATGACTCTAGTAATCATAAATTGTGTCATACGATTTTGATTCATTTGTACCATGCCTAAGCTCATGTCTAAACTTTTGACCTTCGATTGTGCCTAGAAGCTTGCCCTTTGACTGTGTCTACATTCTATTGATAGGTCATTCTATACTTAGAATTTTTGACTTTATTATGACTCGATCCTATCGTCCTAACCATATGATTTTGAATAGCTTAAATCGTCTCTAAACGATTTTGTTTGTCTTAACTATATCATGAATAAAACGCCTTTGACTATACTTTGATTCCACTCTTGATCATATCTAAACGATTTAGGATCGATCATTCCTAAGTGAGATTGCGATCATACATAAATGACTAAAGTATTTCTTTGATCATATCTAAATAGTCATGATTTTGACTATCATTAGTCGTTCCCCATAAATTGATCCCGTCTAGATATTCTAATTTGACCATGTTTCAATTACATCCTTAAATCGTGTCTAAACGATTTAGGATTTCATCCTTGACCATTCCCAAGTAATTTCAATTTTATTTCGTGTCTAGAACAACTTTGCTCGTGACTAAAAGATTCCTTTGTTCATATCTAGATAATCGTAATTTTCGACTATTCCTAGTCATATTAAATAGTTGATCGTGCCTCTGATTTAACCATGCTTAGATCATGACTACAACCATTTTTGCTCTATATTCTGTTCGCGCCTAGATATTTTTCCATGACTAAGTGATTTTGATTCAATTAGGTGTCGATTTTTATCGTGCCTAAATTATGATTCTTTATCATATACGTGACTTTGATTCTATAATCGATTGTGCGTAGATGACTTAGGCTATTCCTAGTCATGGCTAGGTGATTTTGCTCACCATGACTATATAACTGTGTCAAATAATCTTGGCCTTGATCACATCTACATAATTTTGATTATAACTATATAATTTTGATCTTAATCATGCTTGGATTCTAATATGACCGTGACTAATACCATTTTGGCTCTATTCCAATCGTGCCTAAATTTTGATTTTGATCATACTTCGATGATCGTGCCTCGATGACTTTAATTCTACTAGTCTTGGCTAAATTGTGTTTCCCTTCGTGCCTAACCAATTCGTGATCATTATTCGTGCTCTCTTCAAATTCCTGTACTCGATTATTTAGTCGTGCTAATTCATTTCAAATCCTTATGATTATTGTGCTTAATCGTATATGTTCTTTTCTATTCACGTTTGTACCTAACTAACTTTAAATATTCGTGCCATTTCTGTATTCAATTATTTCTAGTCATACCTACTCGTGCTAAATAGGTTCCATTCTACTCACAATCATGTCTAACTAATTATTGATCGTTACTAATCATGCTATTTTCATATTATGTTTTCGATTATTCTAATCGTGCCAAATAGGTTTTTCTCTTATCAATCAAGTCTGAATGATTTTGATCATTGTGCCATTTTTGTACTCTCGGTCATTCTATTTGAAAATTTGAGGACGAAATTTTTCTAAGGTGGGTAAATTTGTAACTACCGTTCCCGAAAAATCCTATTTTTAAATTTTCTATTATTTTCTAAGTTTAATTTGAGATTATTTTAAATAAATAGTAGTTTCAACATTTTTCTATTTTGAATGATTATTAGTAGTATTTTATTAATTTCAGGATTAGAAGTTAGTAATTAAGGACCCATGAAGAGGGAGTGGAATCCTGTAATTATTTGAAAGTGGAGTGGTTTAGTCATATTAGAGTGTGGGATGGCATTCTTGTAAATACCATTGTAGGATATTTAGTTTTGGTAATTTTCTATTAGCTTCAGCCCTAATGACTAGGTAGGAACTTTCTAGAGTTAATTAGTTAAGACATGTGTTCTTAATTAATTGGCATGTGCTCATTAGTTAGTTATAACTAACTAATTTCCTAACTAACTTGCTTAGAGCCCAAGTTTCTTCTCTTATAAATACCTAACCATCATTAGTGTTAATCATTCCTAAAGCAATTGTTAGCCAAACATAACCCATCTTCCTCGTGTCCAGCCCGTATCCATCCATTTCATTAGTTTTTCTTATTCTACTACAAATACATTACCCGTGTCCGACATTCTGGACACCCCATTTCCTGTGTCCTGCAACCCAGACACCAACAACAAACCAAAATTCCAGCAGTCGTGTCCTGAATCCCCAGGACACGGGATACAAGATACAATCAATACAGACACCACAGACTCTATCACTGAAATCCTAACCTACTGACCTCCTCCAGTACCGATCGACCTCCATCGGAGCTCCGTTGGCCACTGCCGAAGCCGTGTCTCCGCCATCAGTCACCTCCCGTCTTCCTTTTCTCCACTACCTAGTGTCGATCGAGTCACCAGCAACTCCGCCCCGGTCGAGACCCTCGACGACCGGAGCCTCGACTTCTCTGCCAGATCCATGTGGATCTCCGCCGCTGGAGGTTCTCTGCTGAGATCCGATCATCCGCCTTCTAGAAGCACCCGCACCTCGACCGAAGCCTCCGCCATCATCAGATCTCCTCCGCCGGATTCCGATCACCGACGCATCATCATCTCCATCACCTCCATCATCATCGACCGGATTCCTCCACCGGCTCCTCGCCTCTCAGGTCTTCCCCGCCGCAGGACCTCCACCGTGGTTGAGATCCGTCTCCATCTTCGACCAGTCCGTTACCTCCCAGCCTCCGATCTCTCCTTCAGCTACCGGGTTCTCCCCAGCCGTCAGATCCGCCTGTTTGGTTGTTCCTCCATCCGCGCCTCCCCGTCGACCAGCATCATTAGTGAGTCTTTCTCTGTCGTCTCCTTCTTCGTAGTCTCCTTCTGTGGGCTTAGGTTTTCATAGGCGGTTGAGCGTTGGTGAGTGAGTAGAGAGTGGGATCTGAGAGAGATTAGGATTTGTTAGGTTTGCTTCATTGTGGCTGCAAGTGAGAGAATAAGCTGATAGGTTAGATATTAGGGTTTTTTGTATAAGTTGATAGGCCTAGGGGTGAGCATTATTCGGTTTTGGACCGAAAATCGAACCGAATAAGAGATTCGGTTCGGTTTTAAAAAAATTCGGTTCGGTTTCGGTTTTGAAAATACTGAACTTTCTTATTCGGTTTCGGTTTTGGGTTTCGGTCCAAAACCAAAAACCAAATAAGAAATTTAGTTACAAGATATATATATTTACAAGATATATATATATACATATATATATATATATATATATATATAGGTATATTTAGTTACTATATACATTAACAAAAAAAGTACAAATAAACCAAAAAATCGAATAAACCGAACCGATTTAATTCGGTTCGGTTTGATTCGGTTATGGGCCAATTCGGTTCGGTTTCGGTTTTCGGTCGAATTCGATTATCGGTTATTCGGTTCGGTTGGAACCGAATTAACCGAATGCTCACCCTTAGATGGACCGAATCCAGGTTTAGGTTAGTAGTCTTTGGGACTATGGGCCGGGCCCATTACAGGAAAATGAGGAAAATGAAATAAAAGATGTAGCAGCAGCGATATAGGTAATTGGGCTGGGCTTTCCGGGCTGAATAAAAATGGGAAAAAGGAAATAAAAAGGGAGAATAAGTGTGGACTGGGTTCTCCGTCCAGCAGACTTGGGCTGATTTGAGAATAAGAGAGAAAAAGGAAAAGAAATGTATATAGGACTGCGGGCTTAGTGTAACCTGTGGGCCAGATTAATAAGGAAGGAAGAATGAAGAAAAGGAAAAGGAGAATAGAAAAGAGGAGGAAAAAAAAATACTTTGTTTTGCCTATGAAGTAGAGGTTTTGGAGGAGTCATGGACCAAGCCTAGTCTTCTATAGAATTAATTTAGTCTCTATAATTGGGTTGAGCCAATGATTATTATTATAGGTTTTAGGATTTGAATCATGTTATGAAGTTCTTTAGGGAATTTCTAGTTCTTAAATAGTTATTAATGAGGTTTTATTCTATAATAGGTTTCTGGACTAGGCACCAAGTCAACTATTGGACCGAGGCAAGTACACTACATACTTATGTTTCTAAATACATTATAATTGCAAATAGTTTTCTTGTCATGTCATATTTCATATTGTGATACGATTCTACACGTGATTGTGCTTCTTATCCGTGATCATGTTCCTTGGTCGTGATTCATGTTTATTATTTACGGTCGTGATCGTGACTTGTTTATCGTATATTGATCATGACTCGTGACTTGTTTATCGTATATGGATCATGATTACCGTACATTGATCACGATTTATCGTTATTGATTGTCTCATGTCTTGGGGAAGGAAAAATACCAAGTAGGTATGTGGTCACACCCAATTGATATCATACATATCGTAAGCACACATACATCTCACGTATGTCGTGTCGTACTCCTATCGTTAATAGCTATCTTCGGATGTGCCGGATTACCCCAGCCGACCACATACTGAACACGGTATTTCAATTGCACATGGTTCTAGTCGTGTTTATTCTTGATCATGGTTTCTCATAGTTGATCGTGTTGCAGGTTGCATTGCATGACATAGTCTCGTGTTACGATCTGGTTAATTTATTTTTCGTATTTACTTTATTGCTTTATTTTGTATCGTGCGACATTTGTTTGGAGGGTTGTACTTTGCTCATTTTCTGACTGGATGGTTGATATAGGCTAGGGCTTGAGGACATGACTTGAATTGGATGACGACTCGAGGAAGATTCTGGAAGACTAGAAGATTTAGGACAGATTACTTTTGAAGTATTAGATGCATGAGTTATTTCTTGAGGATGTGGATTGCCGAATTTGTCTCCAGAGATGGAACATGTATATGTACTCGAAGTGATAGTGAATGTTGTGGTCGTGTGTTGGCTTGGTTTTAGTTTTGTTTCTCGTCTAGTGTCATGATTGAGCAAAAGATTGATCTTGAGAATAATTGATGACTATCGAGGTCTAGACGGCTAACTACCGCCGATTCCGCGGCGTAGGCTGGACGCGCTCACAACCCGTACCCAAATATGCAGGCACGGAACGTGACAGATCCTTCACCGACACTTTGGTTATTGAATTTGACTAACAAAAGTTCGAGGAGATATCTCCGAGGGCTCTGCTAGTCCATCCCGTGCGCACCGTCACAAGATATCTCCCGCCGAGCTGGTGTTGTGAAGAATGTTGATATTCCTACCTACAACATGCGGCTACCAAAGCCACGTGCCACATATCCTGGCGCCGAGTGCAAAGGCAAGGAGATTGTGGATTACCCTACCTGCAACATGTAGCTGCCAACGCCACATTCAACATATCCCGGCGCCGAGTGCAAAGGAAAGCCACGTGCAACATATCCTGGGGCCGAGTGCAAAGGCAAGGAGACTGTGGAGCATATCAAGGTTGTCAAGATCCACGAGTCAGTGGATCAAATTTTGAGCAAGGCCAAAGTCGAGCCTCAAGCAACAAAGAGGCCGCAAAGGTGTAACAACCAAAACATGCTTAATGATTCAAACAAGTCGCAAAAGTTTATTGGCGGAAGAAAATACTATAACGTCATGAACTTAAGTGACTTTGAGTCACAAGTATTGTACAAGAACAAACAATATACTGTTGCCAGCGGAAATAGCACTTCCTGCTTGGCCAAAAGATTGGATATCACTGCCCAAACTTCAACAAGGGCAACACACCATGTTTCTGGCAGAACTAACATGTCTGCACAGAAACTTACCAATCATGTTGCTGTCCGGTGCTATAATGGAGTGAAACTACACGATCTTCCGCACGGAAGTAATGTGCGCGCGGATGAAAGTAAACATGATGTTGCCCAAGTTACAACAAGGACAACCCAAAGAACTGCTGTGAAGAACTAAGAACCTTAGACGGTGGTAACCATTCTGCGTAGGAAGTGTAATTTCTGCATGAAGAATCATAACAACTTTCGCACGGAAGGTGATATTATTCCGCGTGCGAACAATAACAATGATGATGTGACCGGAAGATTGTCCAGCTGAAGGAAAGCTACATCGCCAAATTCCAACCAAGTATTTGACTTCAACAATTGGAAATACTATGCTGACACAACTTTCAAGAAAAATAAACGACAGTTTGTTCCTCGAAAGGACAAAACTTCCGCTGGGGGTAACATTTCCAATAGGGGCGAACTTCCCGTTAGGAGTAATGTTTCCGCTAGAGATGTAATTGCTCACATAACACCCCTGTACGTTGGGGTAAACTTCCCTCTTGGGTAGTGATTTCCACTGGAGTACATATTCTCGTCGATGAACATCATCGATTATTTCTTCATCTACTTCCACCCAGGCTTTTGTAGGACCGATTGTAGGAACGAGTTGTAAAGCGCAATACTCTAGAAGGGGGGGTGAATAGAGTAGACAGCGGAAAATAACTATTTAAAAATGTTAGTAACAAGATCACAGATAATATATCACAGATATGTAAATAAAAAGTAGAGAGTAGAGAGCAAACGCAAACACAAGGATGTATACTGGTTTCCCTCTGTTGAGGACTAGTCCAGTCGGAAGAACTCTAGCTTCCAGTTGAATCCACTATGGAAAATCATCACAAGTTTTCATCCGAAGATCTTGCAACTTCTACAACGCGAGCTTTGATCCGAAGTACTCGTCCAACTTCAATTGTGAAGTGTGTAACTTCAATCAAGCCTCCGATTACAACCACTCTGAAACTTCTAGACCGTACCGCACTGGCAAATCGACTAGAGGATTGTAACTGGCTTGGAATTTGAAAATGAATAGCTCAGAATACTTTGGAAGAAGTAGTAGGCTTATAGAGAAGAGATATGAAAGTGAATGAGTGTGTTAAAAAGATCGAAATCCTTCTCTATTTATAGTTTTTCCAAAGGCAGAATTCTGACAGAATTCGGGCAGAATTCGGGCAGAACTCTATGAGAAAATCTTGGTGGGATCCGTAACTGCAGGAAGACCAAGTTCAAAAAGGAACGTTCACTAACCGAACTCTGGCCGAACTCTGGCCGAATTCGGGCCGAACTCTGGCCGAATTCTGTCTGAGTTCTGTTGGAGTTCTGTCAGGATTTTTGCAAATTGGTTTTTGGGCTTTTTGAAAAGTCAGGCAGTTAGGAAGTAGTTTGGGCTTATGTAAGTGGGCTTGTTTTCAAAATGAAAGGGTATTTTGAAAATGTTTCTTGGGTAGCCTATTTGCCAGTACGATGCAGTGTACATCGTATTCCTAGACTCAATAAATATGCAAAATACATTGACGAAATAGGAAAACCAAGCGCCCTTAGATGACGCCTTTCTTCAAATATTTGAGCAGACTTGAAGACGCCTTTTTCACTTGACGGCGGTTGTCCAAAGATAAACAGATCTGGAAATCTGAAT
Organism: Iris pallida; assembly: GCA_029216955.1. Taxonomy (NCBI): domain Eukaryota; kingdom Viridiplantae; phylum Streptophyta; class Magnoliopsida; order Asparagales; family Iridaceae; genus Iris; species Iris pallida. The sequence goes on along the minus strand of JANAVB010039219.1, from coordinate 15,642,615 downwards.
ACCTTTCGGGGGCTTCGCCCCCGAACCCCTGACGGGGGGCGCTGCCCCCTCGACCCCTGTCCGCTGACCGGGCAACGGAACCCCCGATGCGAGGCCCCGGATAGGTCGTTAGGCGGTCCAGAGAAATCTTCTTGTATAACACCGTCTTTGGCCCATCAATAATTCTCTATTGCATATGTCCTGGTTTGACAAAGCTTGATCATGCTTACAGCATGTCTACAAATACATGTTAGACAAACGAAACCAATATGATACAAGCATAGCAATATGATATAGAACATTTAGGACAATGCTAATATTAGGACAATGCTAAGATTAAGTAGCAACATGGTAGTGATTACATGAATATTAGTGATGTTATAATGTTAAACTTAATTGATTAGCCATATTCAAAAACATGATATAATCATTGGGCTAACAGCTTTCAGTGCAAGATCGCCTGAGCTTTGACTTACGGGAGCACCACAATCAGAAGAGAAAGACTCCATGCAATCCAGAAGCTGCATCAACCCACCTATGGACTACCATTCAACTTGTTGTCATCAAATAACAATTCAATATTGTTGTTCCAAGCATTACGAAACACCTGCTAGACCGTCTGTCTTCAGCAGGCTTCAAGTTGTTGCACCAACAAGACAGCGAGCTCAAAGGCGACAACAACAACGAACTTCGATATGCCTCAGTTAACATGGTGGGGCGCCTATCTCATAAGAAGTAGTCAAAGAAGCGAGGAGAAACCAGTCAATCTCCAGTGCTTGTTGCTAATCCAATGTATTATGAGGACAAACCCTGAGCGGATTCCCGTCCTATTCCCATTGGAGGTGTGTATCAAGGCACCAGATCAAGGAGTCGTTCATCACATTCGCACTTTACTACTCCAGCTGGGGGTAGTCAACATCTGGATTCAGATTTTAAAACTGAAAGCACCAATTCAGCTTATACATCCTCTGATACTATTCAGTCTGATGAAAGGTGGATTGTACCAGCCTACATGGCAATGCAAAACGACGGGCCAAATGAAGACATTAGCCGTCGTATGCAGGATATGGAGGTGAAGTTTGATAAATTTCAAACTCTTAATGACAATGTTCACACGACAGGGTTCTGCTACTGTCGCTCTACCACCTCCTTGACAATCGACTGCTAATGAAGACAATCATGACGTTGCTGCTACATCCATTGCTCCTGAACCTGATACGTCTCGGGGTAAAACTTCTCCTGAGGATGCTATAAAAAACATGGAGGCTAAGTTTACGTCCTTGCTCAACAGGGACAATCTCCAGAAAGCAGGAGCGGGCTTGCCATACTCGATCAAATGGGACGAAGTTGTTAGTCCTATCAACTACAAACCTCTTACGTTTGTACCATATGAGGGACTAATATTTCCAAGTCAACACCTTTATCATTTTAGTCCTATTTCGTCTTCATGACAACACTGAGCATATTGAGGTTGAAGGGCATTTCATTTGGGACAATGTAAAGATTAAGGAAGATCGTACTTATCATGTACTTGCTAGCTCCCGGTTAACCTATATCCTCATCGAGGCTCTTCCTCAACCTGTATCCCAACAAATACTCCCATATTCTTCAAGATGGGCTTGCTTGACATCTACACTCCAACTTGTGGGGAAGTATAAGAGCGAACCCATATCTCTTTTGCATTAGCCTTCTCTCCTGTATTAGTCTTTGTTTTAGTCCAACATTCTCCAGGAAAAAGAATGAGAGTCTCACTCTCTTATAAGTTTGTACTCACTCCTAATTAGTAAGTCAATCCATTGAGGTGAGCCTTTAAATCTCAACTGGTATCATAAAAAGTCTAATACATGAATTCTCAAATGCTTCCCAGACCATCTACATACAAAATTGATAATCTCATTTCAATGCAGTAAACTACTAAATGGAACTTACACATGATTAGTTGCCAAAAAATAGAAGGAAAAAAGAATTAATATAATTAGGCAATTTAGTAACTTCAGCAATTAAAATGCAAGAGCGAAGAGTTATTCAAATTCATGTTCAAATAAACCAATACAAGATTTGGGGTTCCTACTTAAAAAATTATAAAAGCATAAATAAATATATTAGTAAATAAATAAATAATTAATAGGGGAGATGTATTGATAGAAATTCCTTCAACTTTAACAGGCAATAGCTACTTAAGCCACTAATTCAATAATAAGAAAACATTAAAGTTTAGCTTAGTCACTAAGCAATGAAATAAGAAACGGAACTGCTACGTTGCCCGCGGTTTGTAACCGCGGGCGTGACCACCGGCCGACGTGGCGGCCGGCCATTGGCCTCCTGGTCCGGGTGGGACCGGGAGATAGCAGGGGGCGCCAATGGCCGGCCGCCACGTCGGCCGGCAGTCACGCCCGCGGTTACAAACCGCGGGCAAAATATCATTTTCGAATAAGAAAATATAAAGAAACTAAAAACAATGTGATTGTGTAGGTAAGAACCTGAACCAACATCTAATGCAAGCATGCCAGGCTGCAGATGTTTCTCCAATACTTCAAGACAAGCTGCATGCATATGAGGTGCTGATATAGTTGCATTATAACCTATCTGCATAGGACTGTCAACATAAGGTAGACTTCCATCAGGAACGAATAAACCCCTGTCAATGGTCTCCATTACTTCTGCAACTTTCTTCGACTTGATTCTTCCACACTGCTTCAGATGCTCCACCAAAACTTTGTTTTTATCAATCGAGCCTCTAGCATGTTTCTGTAATGTCAATATAGCAGGCAAATGCATCACATTCCACACAAAGAAATTCATGCATATCTGCTATAATCCCATTATAAAGAAATATGTACGTGATTGCAACTACATACCAAGGTTTTAAGTTCGGCCGAAACCAAAATGTTTATCCCATTTACATGATCCTAAATTCAGCCCGAAATCGATTCTGGACAATACTTTACTAATACTCCATATAAAACATTCATGTAACTAAAAAGCTTGGTTCTTGTTGTTCAGATGTTAAAGAGTAAAAATTGTCTTTGCCTCTATTGTGGATTTCATTTTCCACTATAAAAGTAACTTAAAAGAATTTATGAGTAAGATAGGAAACTATATATACTTGTATAAAATTTAAATAAACTGTATAACTTTACTAAAAAATTAAATATGCATTCTTTAGTTGAATGTAAAAAAAATGATAATATAACTTAGATATGCAGTTCTATAAAATTGTATTTCTTAGATATAAAATAGGTACAAGCGACATGAATAACTTGGTACTTTGTGGTTAGTGTTAACAGAATAGCTAATTTAGCTAATTATAATATTAGTTGATTCATAAACTTCAAGAGTAATGGATCGAACAATGTTGTTATATGTGGTAAAATAGTCAATAAACAATAAAAAATATTAGTATTGTCAGCATGTAATTCAGCAATATTTATCATAGTTTCATTTAAACCAACTCGAAAACATTTATGATTTTGATAGAAAACTATATATACTTGTTAGAGTCATAAGTCAGTCTTATTTTCTTATTTGGGTACAATCAAGTAGATGTGTGTTTATTTATCATCATATATTAATATAAATACATATGAGATGTATATTATGGTTTTGTCCCCTTGCAGTCTCTTCTCTTATTTCTCTATCTCCTCCCCTCTTCTCACTCCTTTCTCTCTTCTTCTAAATTTCACTATATTTATATAGTGTTGTCCAGGAATTTGGAACCAACAGAGATGGTTGACGCTAGGTAAACAACCGGTCATAAATATCTTGTTAATTCTTATGGGGAGTTTGCTTATGCTCCATTGTCAACCCTATTACGATGGGAAAAGGTTTGGACGATGATGATGAATGCAAAAAAATTATGCCTAAACATATAAAAAATGATTTTTTTTTTTTACTTTAAATTACAGCAATCCAGAGACCCGATATTTTGATCATAACCAACAAATTTATCGAAACTTCCGTGACAACAATTAAAGAAGGATCAAACACCGATACCAAAACCGAGATTATTTCAACCTTGCTACACACATAAATAATTAGTTATGGTATCAGTTGATTATAGAAAAGAGTCGATGACTGATTGAAAGACCTATTTGAGCACAAAAATGTTAGGTTATACAAAAGTCATAAGTGAACTTTCCAATGGCAGGAATAAATCTACTCACCATCTAAAATGAATTAGTTTGCTCAGAAACATTCGAACAGCGGAAATAGTCTATTCTGCATAACAAATCTTATACACAATAACCAAAGAAAATATCCTAGTAAGAACTATGACCTACTGTGCAACCTTTCCTAAAAGAAAATATCAACAGTACTGGAACCAATAGAATCAATCAAGGTTGTAAAAGGCGCTAGGCGCTAGTCGGGGGGGCACCGGGCGCCTAGCTTGCTAAGGCGGTTGCGGTTCAAAAAAAAACTCCCAAAAAAATTTACTGAAAAATTCCAAAAAAAGTCTATAAGACCCAAAAATATGCATAGTTGGGAGTCGGGGGGCCTAGGTGGGCGCCTAGGCGGACCTCTGGCGGGCACCAGGTGCCTAACTCCTAGATGGACGCCTAGGCCGATTTTTAGAACACTGGAATCAATAGGATAAATATTTCTATGCGTCAGAGGTACACAATTCTGTTTACACTGGTTCCTCCAGGATTAGAATGTACTCATATTGCAACAAGAATATGGTTGACGGAGCATATGAGAAACTTAATTTTTGAACTTTAGAGAAATTTACACTTACCCCAATCAGTTTCTTAGCGACTTGTCAAGCTAAAAGCCGGTCCTTATTCCTTCATTTTTAAAAAGGGGAGCTTTACCTGTTTTAGGCTCGCTCTATTAATAGACAAGGGGTCCTCGTGCCGGTCTGAACAAAACCTCTGTGGTAGAGATTACTAACCTCATGTGCACTCACAGCTTGATACATGAATATGCATAAATGGATGTAAACTTGAATTAACCTAAATATTATAAATAAAGTACCAAGGGAAGTGCTTAAAAAATAACAATGATCAAGATATAAAACAAAAAACAAACAAACCTATTACTAGTTGGATGCAGTCATGGAGCATGAAGACAAAACTCGCAGGGCATGGAGATTTATGGCTGCAGACATCTTGCACCCATCAAGATGTACCCCCCCCCCCCCCCCCCCCAACCCACCCACACCCCCGGCAACAGTTCTTGCTTCTTAGCTAAAGTAGCAGGTTAAAATTCTTTTATCCTCACCAAGTTCCTTGAGAGTTTTAGTCCAGAAGGAATATGGAGGAAAAGTTAGAGACATATCAGCACCCTTGTGGTAAAGGATAAGGTCGGGTTAACACGAGATAAGAATGAGCCATGTGCAGTCTGCTGTGCACTGCATCGTCCATGACCAGGAGCATGTGTGGAGAGAGGGAAAGTGAGCAGAGGCACATTGGCACTTTAATAAAGCATTAATCTCATGAATCACCTATTGGGGTATCAGGCAGATCCATAAGCCTTATATCGGAAACAAAAGAAATCAGACCAACTGACGGCTTTAGCTTAGAAATCATCAGTAGCCAAACCAACCGACGAGGCAGTCAAAAAGAAATTAAGAGGTCTAGTGTTTGCACCGGCAGCAAATTAGGCGAATAGCTCACAATTACAGTGCAAATGGATGAATAGGATTGTCAAGTAATTACCTTTTCATTTTTTTTTTGAAGTATATTTCTAGTTGAGTGATCTATCACAAACAGTAGTCAATATCAGAAATTGATGCTGGTGTCTAGTTTAGCTTGGAAGGTAATTCCATAAGGAACCCAAAGAAAGACAAACCCTCGACTAAGGTTTCTTCATTTGATCTGCTTCTCTGCCAAAACAATCTCACCGGTACTTCCAGGCATTTAGAGGGGTCCACAATCAAAACTTAGTTATCCTATACCTGTCACAGACAATATATAATTGCTATTACAATGAACTTTCTACCTTTCTCCTCTTCTGCTTGTGGGTCTGCTTGTGGGTGTACTTATCATATGAGATGTATACAAATGCATGTGTATGTATGTATGGGCTTATCTTTTGTACTTATTATGTTTTCCTAAAAGGACGTACAAATGCCACAGGTTCGGGCCAATGCGCGAACTGGGAGGATCAAGATGTACGCAACGCGTTCTGTGGAGAGAATGTTTCACAACTTGAAGATGCATCCTTCAGGATGCATGCAGCAAGCCTTATCGTTGCACCAAGTAGCGCCCTCTATTTTATATTTCTTACTAGAATACATGTGTTTGAAAGATTTAGAAAGGTTTTCTTATGTTTTCACCTACAATGTGTTAAATTTTACTTCATTTATTATCCTCTTTGTCCTTGTCCAACCTTCGAATGACTCCACCCCATCCCTATGAAAAACAGAAGCTCGAGCTATCCTTCTCCATGTACTCTCTCTCTCTCTCTCTCTCTCTCTCTCTCTCTCTCTCTCTCCCCCCTTTTGGAGATTGAAACTTGTTGACAAGTCTCAGAATGCTGGTGTTTGTGAGTTGGAAATCGGCACTCCTGAATGGATTCATTTAATGATACTTTTATTGGGTTTATGTCCTCCATCCAATTAAGCACCCCCAGGTTCACAAAGTTGGGTGGCAGTATGACTCAAGAGTAGTGGTCTAAATGCGGTACATGGTGGTCCCCACGGCAGATCACCACGTAGCCACACGACATGAAATTTAGGTAAATGTTGGCCCACATCGAGTTCAGCGAGATATGTCAACTCAACATATGTCATACATCCTATCCTATACTTCTAGAAATAATGAGAAGTATTTGCTTTTGTATTTATGTTGACTTTAATGCCCTAAACAGACTCCTATTGATGGTTTCTATTTAACTGATATGTAAACAATAAACTCAATAAGGTTATCAACTGAACACCAAACCTAAATTACATTGATCGTTTGGATCCTCCATTTCAGATCTATGGTAGTTGCACCTCATCAGCAATTATGAAGGCCTCCTTAATGTTTCATTTAGGTATGAACCCAACCCTAAATCACTCGTCCTTTTACTCGTCATGGTTTTTTTGTTCCCTTCATTTTCTCCTACATCAGCTCCTTCTTATTGCCGGTTTTACGGTTTCTGATGGCCCTCAAAACGGATTCACCGTGTAGCTACCATGACATGCTTAAAATGTTGCATGTATGGAATTTGGGTAAATGCCGTCCCACATCAGGTTCAACAAGATATGTCATATCGATATATGTCATACATGCCATCCAATAACTTTTAGAAATAAGGAGAAGTATTTGGTTTTGTATTTACGTTTAGTTTAATGTGAAAAAACGAATCATATTGATGGTTTCAATTTAACCAATAATTATCAACAAACTTAAAACGGAGTTTCGGGTGTTCTTTTCAAAAAGTCAAAAAAAAAAAAATATATTACTTGTTAACTTGGAATGGAGTAATATAGATATGGAATAATATTCAATTGTCCACAACAGTAGATATTATTGTTTATTTACTTGCTTTAGACAAATTACACTTGCAATATATAGTTTTGAATGTAATATCATTAAGATGAATGAATGCTATGATTCCATAGATATACAATTTCAATAAATAGTAGTAGTTACAACATGTGGAGAATGAATCTCATCTACACACTTTAGCATGTCGATATTCGACGCTACAAAATCATTTTATTAACGATGTTTTTTTTTTCTAGTTTTCTTTAATCAATTGATCAAGAATAACCCTAATGTCCGTATTGACAGTATCGGTTGGTGTCAATTGGGATAGATAAAAGATAAGCCAAAACCAATACGATACTATGTTGGCCAGTACGCAAACAATGCTCTAGTCTCCATATTTGTAGTTCGGCTAAATTACAACATGATACCCTCAAGTATTCCATTTTTCAACTTGATACCCTCAACTTTGATAAACGTCAACTTGATAGCCTAAAAACTAAAAATGACCATATTACCCTCGTCCCTTCCTCCCTCCGCTTCCTCCCGGTGGCTGCACCCCCGCAGCCCCTCTCCCAGCATTGCACCGCCTCCGGCAGCTGCACCCCTGCCCCCAAGGTTGTAAAAATCACTAGTCGACCGCTAGTCGGTTTGCGGGGAGTAGAGATTAATCGGTTTGGGGGACATTACTAGTACATCCGACTCAATGTTTTGAAGGATGCCCACTGGTGTAGTGGACAGCCCCTCATAAATGCGCCGGTTCCTCTCCTTCCAGACATGCCAAACAGATGCAGCAAGTCTCAATCTGGCACATCTGGCCCAGCTCTGCTCCTGGCCCCTGTAATCACCAATCCACTTAAGGATTTCTCTGAAGTCCCGCTCCCTTCCAACCCCTCCCAAGTGTCTCCGGCTCTGCTCCGCCCAGATGCTCCATGCCACGTGGCACTGAAAGAACAGATGTCCAATGGATTCATTCTCTGTCTCACACAAAACACACTTAGGGTCAGGGACAGGGACCCCGAACCGAAGTAATCGGTCCCTAGTGAGTAACCGGCCCAGCACCAGTTTATAAGCAGACAGTTGCATCTTCCTGGCAAGCCCCTTCCCCCAGACAAAGTCGTACTCCTCAATATCATCGAAGTGGGGGCGAACAAGGTCGTAGCAGCTGCTAAATCTGAACTCCCCCGCACCCTCCGAGCGGCCGGGAGGGGCCCAAACCCAGACATCAGACAGTGCCGTAGGAGTGATCTGCACCTGTCTGATCTCCTCACCTAACTGAGCAGTGAAACGATACTCCTCTGGCCTCCAGACCCCACCACTGATGATGTGCCTACAAGTCAGACCTCTGTACGCCACACCGTCCCTCTGGGGACCCAGAATCTCCAGAAGAGACTGACCTGAAATCCACGGATCGAGCCAAAGGTCCGTCTCCCCTCCCTCCCTCATCTTCCTCCGAATAGCCGTCCGAAGTACAGGACGGTTCCTCAGGATATGCTTGAAAGACACAGAGAAGTTGTTGTCAATTTCACATACCCAGAAGTTCCTGCCCCGGAGATACCGACTAGTCATCCAGGCCGACCAGAGAGAATCGCCCTGAAGGAACCTCCATGCCAGCTTGATCCCCGCTGCCTCCCTGACAGATACAAGGGATCGCAGACCCACACCTCCCTCCTTCCTGGGCTGACAGAGCTGCTCCCAAGAGATGGCATGAATCCCCCCATGCCAAATGAACTTGGCACATATGCCCTCAATCTTTCTGATAGTAGCCAAAGGAACCATAATAGATTGGAGCCAGAACAAAGCAATAGCAGAAATGACCGATCGAACCAGCTCAATACGCCCTCCAAAAGATAGGCCAGCCGCCTGCCAGCCCTCTACCCTCCTCTGTGCAAAGTCCACCAGACTCTGACATTCTCGGTCCTTCGCGTAGTTGACGGAAAGGGGCACCCCCAGATATTTCACCGGGAGGTCCCCTTTTCCACCCCAAGCTCCAGGGCCCGCTCCTCCTTCAAAGTGCAAGAGTTGCTGAAGTAAACTTTGCTCTTGTCCCTATTTAACCGAAGGCCCGATAGCTGTCCGAACTCTTCCATCACTGCCGCAAGCTCCCTCATCCCTCGCATGGAAGGCCTCAACAAAACCAATAGGTCATCCGCATATATGAAATACTCTCCCGATGCACCGCAATGTCCATCAAACAGGTGAAATACTCCATCACGAGGGTGAATAGGTAGGGGGAAAGCGGGTCCCCCTGCCGAAGCCCCCTGCTACTGCCGAAGAACCCGTATGGAATACCCTGAATGAGGACCGAGAAAGTAGGAGAGGTGATGCACTCTCTGACTCTGTCCACCCATGTCTCGGAGAATCCCATCGCACCCATCAAATGACAGAGGAAGTCTCTGTTGACGGTGTCGTAGGCTTTCCTCAGGTCGAGCTTCACACAGGCCTTCATCCCTCCAGGCTTGTGGAACTCCCGAATCAGCTCATGAGCCAGCAGGCTATGCTCCGCAATAGACCGCCCCTTGATGAATGCCGCCTGATTCCGAGAAACCAGGCCCTGCATAGCATCCTCCATCCTCCTGCACATAAGATGAGTAATTATTTTATACAAATAATTACAGCAAGCAATCGGTCGAAAGTCAGCAAGAGAAGTCGCCCCCTCCTTCTTGGGCACTAGCGTCAGGAAGGTGTGGTTCAGCTCCTTCAGGAGCTTGCCCGTATCAAAGAACTCCTGAACAGCCGCAAGGACCTGGACCTTGAGGATACCCCAATGACGCTTGTAGAAGCCACTGGAGAAACCATCCGGCCCAGGAGACTTGGAAGCATCAGCCTGCATCACAATCGCCTCCACCTCCGCCATCCGGATAGGAGCCATAAGAAGACTATTGCCATACTCCGTAATCAACGTTTTCGTAGTCAGCTGCGGGAAGACTATTACCAAAGAGAAAGGCGTACATCCGGTCGCATTGCGAACTGTGGAGTTTTAGATGGTGATTCATCGTCTATCTCCATGTCTTCTTCTCCAAAAGAATGAGACGAAGGTTCATAGTCAACTTGTTCGTCATCACTCTTATTGCTCTCTGAAGCTTCAGCAATTGGTTTGAGAGTAGTGGCTTCCTTCACTGATTCTTCCGAAATCAGTAAGTCATTAGCTGTTTTAGCCTGATTCTCGGCCTCTACTGCAGGTTGACCAATCACCTGCGCATCATCGGCCGTTGGCGGAATCGATTCTATATCAGAAGGCATGGATGATCCAGCAGGCTCAGGTACATCTTCTTCAATAGGTTCCGTCTTTACAGAAAAAGCAAAGGCAGTTTGCTTTTCTAAAGCTAATCGCTCAGCACGATCGGTGGGACTCTCTGCATCGAGACAAATGACGGATTTAGTTTTTGAAACTATCACTTTCCTCCCTATTCTTTTTGTGAATGGAACATTAGGATAATCGTCTTTTGAGTCACTACCTGCTTCATCAGCATCTCTGACTCGATTGGAAGCAGGAGAAGTCCCTGGAATGGTAATTCCTCCACGATTTCGAGTCTCTGCCCGAGTAACTCTTTTTGGGGCAGGCCCAGCAGCACCTTTGCCCCGCTTTCTTTTCGGTGTATTGTCAGCAGATATACTCTCTTCAGCACTTCCAATGGGCACATGTAATGGTTGATGAAGGTCATCAGAGAAGAAGGTTTCTAAAACTTCATCATCAACTTCATCAGTAGTCAGAGGATCTTCTTGGTCATGACAATCTCTAGGCAGGACTGATTTGGTTGATTTCTTTTCAATATGAATAAAGCTTCTACCTAAGATACTGAATTTTTCATCAAAGGTATTAGCTGATACATAGAATTTGGCATAAGACGCCAATATTCTAGCTCCTCTTCGATAAGTGACTGGATCTGGCATGGAAAAGGTAGCTCCTGTACCTTTAGCAATGTAGTATATCCAAGCTCTGGCACCATCGATTAATCCACCCTGGTAGCCAAAACATGTCGTTATATTGCCCACATGCAACTGATCATAACCAAATTGCCGAGCAAACCTACTCGGAAGATATGGTTCTAGATAAGTGATGTTGTCACGGCGGCAGATTAAGTGAGATAGCCTGATCCTTTTCAGCCATTCATGTTGAATATCATCCAATTCATTGCCACCAATGCCATCAACCAACTTCCCAGGCATGGTTTCATAACTAACAGGTGGAGGAACACAAGTGAAGCTCCATAATTCTCCCCTGTTTAATATAGTTCTGCAATCTGTCAAAGTGTCATATTTCCACTTTGGTGTGTGACTGTATCTTTCCAGAAAGGTGTCATCTGGTCTAGCCATCCCAGCATTCATGAGAGATTCAAAATGAAGAAGTAGCCACCCAAATAAATATGTAAAGGGCATTTCTACCCGAGGAAAGGATGTAAGGCTCTTCCTTGCCAATTCGAACATTCTATCTGTATATGCCCTTAATCCAGCATTCAGACGGCATGTCATTGCTGTCAGCAAATCCATCTTATACCCGAAAGTCAGACGGACTGCTGCGAAGACAACTCCTCTGTGCATCCTGTCTGCTGAACAGGTGCCAGGTACTACAAATTTTCTCAGCCAGAGAGATATAAATCCGGCCAGATGACCTTCAGCAGATAATTCTAGGCTGCCCTGCTTAATATAGGTCTCAAACCTATCACCGGCTTTATAGGTGCCTTCGTCTTCCTCAATGACGATGTCGTCATGAGTGGTGTCCCGGATGAGCTTATCAATCTCAGCTTGATTCAAAGGTTTAAATTCACCGACATAGTGCTCAGTCTTCTTCTTCTTCTGAACTTCATCAGTACGGCCTTGAAATAAATAGGCCATCCATTTAGAAGAATAACAGTTGGAATCTCCTTCCCTACCTTGTCCTTTATAAAAAGTCTTACAAATACTGTAATGACACATCAATTCTTCAAAGACATGAAGAACCATTGGGTTGGCTTCGGAGATCTTATTCATTTCATCAACGAAAGGGATATACTCTTCATATGGCAAATCTGCTGTTGGCAGCTGAGAAATATATGCCATTTCATGAAGGGCGAATCCCATCTCGCCTCTGGGAGTCATGAAGGTGCCGGTACGGTAGTTATACCTCTCCGCCAATGCCAAGAACAACTCTGGGTTTGGTCTAAAACCATAAGCGGTGCACTTGATGGCATTATATAGACCTATTGCCTTTAATTGTTCCCCAAAGTTTTTCAAAATCCATCTTACAAGAACAGTCCATCTGGTATTTTCCGGATTTACCAGACCAGTCAGCCTCATAGACTGTTTTGGGTAGATGGCATTTTCCAGTTGAGCAAATTCGTTTGCAAAGATTGGGACTCTGACTGGCTTCAGAAGTGCTGAGTCCTCAGGAGGGATGGTGGCAGGTAGCAGTCCTCGCAAAGCTGTGACATGTGGTTCAGTACCACTGCGGAATCTTCCTTGACGATATCCTATCCACCCAGCTTTTGCTTGACGGGATGGAGTGATATCCCACTTCATTTGTCTTTGACAACTCGCATGAAATAAGCGAGCTATGTTGATGCTTTTTGATAAACCAGTCAGATACATTGGCTGATTCACATCACCATCCCTATAATAACAGTATGATACTTTATCCAGAGCAGGCTGAGAGTTTATGTCAATAGCATCTCCGAAAAGAAATGCTGGCTTCGAGTGGGTAACACCATCCACACTCTGTAAAGGCAGTCCACTCATCAAGTTCAGCAAGGTGTCATTTTCCTGATTTGTCAAAAGAGCTATCCTTGTAGAAGGTCCATCGAATTGGGGAAAACGAACATGTGATAGGTCACTGTTATAGTTATTTCCTACACATCCTTCAAATTCTGCCTCCTGAGCCAGAATATCCACTGCAAAAGAAGAATAAGAAGTTAGAAATCTTCAACACAAAGAGATGGCAAAGTTCAACATACGTTCAGTTTTTACTAAGCGTACGGCAGACTCAAAGTTCAACATACGCTCAGTTTTTACTAAGCGTACGGCAGACTCAAAGTTCAACATACGCTCAGTTTTTACTAAGCGTACGGCAGACTCAAAGTTCAACATACGCTCAGTTTTTACTAAGCGTACGGCAGACTCAAAGATTAACATATGCTCACTCTATCCTAAAGCGTATGATGGATTCAGAGATCATTTTTTCTATCCTAAGTGAATTTTAAAGTTCAGTTTATGTTCAGCTTGAGCGTATTAGCGTATGGTTGACAAGATGATCATCAAAAAAATACGCTAACACAGGAGTTAGCGTATCTCAGTGAGACAACTTGACATAGCGTATTCTTCCAAGATAGCGTATTTCGACATTTCTATCAAAAATACGCGTATCTTACAGAATATGCTTCAAACATATTTTTCGTATAAACGAAAAACATGGAATACGGCTAAACCCTAAAGAGGGAAGCGTATTTTTTGACGTATTTTGACCCTAAAAAGGGGATACGTTTTATGATTTTGTTCTAACCAGAGCCCTAAATAGGGGATAGTTATTGTTCATCATCTTCATCCTCACCATAGAGGGGCTTCAATGGGCGTTCACTTCGTCGAACGCGTTCATCGGTAGTCTTCTTAGCAGCGGCGGCGGCGGGCTGAGATGACTCCGCAGGAGCCTTCCCCTTTCCCTTCGCAGCAGCATCAACCTTGGGCGCCATTGATAAAGCTTGAGTCGAAGAAGAAGAAGTTGAGTCTTGAGTTTCTTTTTCTCTCTCGAAGACGAATGCAAAAGTAAAGAAATAAATTAGGTTTTGGAAGACCTATTTATAGAAGAAAAGAAGAAGTTCAAACGGCGGTTGTTCTTTAAACATAATCCCTAAAGATTTGCACTGATATTGAGGAAGATAACAAATTCATGCCAGCGTGTCAGGACTTATTCCCACTTTAAGTTCAAAGTAATTTCGAACTTTTGAAATTCATAAAGTTCGAAAACTTTGAAGGGGGTCTTGTAGGGTGTGAAAATTATGACACGCTGACATAAGACTCAGCCAAAGTCATACGCTCAAGGCCATACGCTCAGTCAAAGCCATACGCTCAAGGCCATACGCTCAGCCAAGGCCATACGCTCATCTAAAGGCTGTGCGCTCAGTGAATATTTTATTATTTCCTGAGATGACAGCACAGCATGTATTTAATGAAGGATGAATCTGACACTTCGTCTTTCGTGCAAAGACAGCTGCCCTATGAAGATTAGCCGTCGTATAGGTTTTAGAGAAATGATTTTGTCTCTTACGAGGACAGCTCAGCAGCCATTATAAATGCACAGCCATCATTACTGTCATTTCTGACAGTCTGTCAACCATCATATCTGCAGCACAACGCTCAAGAGATATTTGTCAGTATTAGAAGATATGGCATATTTGAGAAGATTGAAGACAGCCACGTGTCTACTCCCTCAATGCATACGACTCCTTGCTCAACCAAGTGAGCGTATGGACTCCATACGACTCCTTGCTCAACCAGTGAGCGTATGGACTTCATACCAACCAAGTGAGCGTATGGACTCCATACGACTCTTTGCCAACCAAGTGAGCGTATGGACTCCATACGACTCCTTGCTCAACCAGTGAGCGTATGGACTTCATACCAACCAAGTGAGTGTATGGATTCCATACGACTCCTTGCTCAACCAGTGAGCGTATGGACTTCATACCAACCAAGTGAGTGTATGGACTCCATACGACTCTTTGCCAACCAAGTGAGCGTATGGACTCCATACGACTCCTTGCCAATCAAATGAGCGTATGGACTCCATACGACTCCTTATCAATGAAGTGAGCGTATCAGCTTTATATAGCTCTATATTGTTCAAGTCAGTGTTTGCAAGACATGTGCCTTCAAAAGCTAGCGTATGACCCTTCTTCAACAAAGACAGCGTATCACAGCAAATGCATCCAGGATGACTTTCAACGTACAGTCAACACACGTTCTCACGTGTCCTGTACTCAGTTACCCACTTATTCAGAAGTTATGCAACGTGGCATCCATGCCACCAATCTCTCCTAGATATATTCCACTACTTTCAACCGCACTCCAATGTGTCTCCATCAGAATTCGCCACGCGTCCCTGCAGTTATGCACACGTCAAGTAACTGACTAAGCGTATGCTTCAGAACAGTTATCCAGAACTCTATAAAAGAGAGTTTCTTCATCTTCATCAGATACTACAATTAATTCAGAGAGAACAAAGAGATTGCCCAGTTGCTGTCCAAGTTCTTCGAAGTTCGAGTTTTCTTCATCGCATCGTCCAAGGGATAAAGTAATCGTCTTCTAGATTAGATTCCTACAGTTGTAATTTTCTCAGATATAAAATAAATAAAGTGAATTTATTTATGGAAAACAACTGTGTGGAAAGAACTGATGTTGCAGTCGGTTGTAGTTTTTTTTGCATTGGATTTTCGGGTTAGGTGGGCTCTTGACCCTTTTTTTGTTTTAACTAAAGTCCAATCGGTAGACTAGGGGCCGCCTAGTTGACCAACTAGCCGTAATCGACCGATTTTTTTCCATCTAGGCGATTTTCGATTTTTCCTGACGACTAGGGCAAAATCGAGTCGGCAGCGACCGACTACCGACTACCGACTAGTCCCCGACTAGGGCAAAATCTAGTCCCCGCCTAGTTGACCGACTAGTCGGCCGCCTAGCAGGATTTCTGCAACACTGCATGCCCCCCCTCTCGGCGGCCCCCCTCCCCAGCATCGCCCCCCTCCCGACGGCTGCACCCCCCCTCCCCAGCGTCGCGCCCCCAACCCCGTCCCTCCTCTCTCCGTCCACGGTGGTGGAGGCAGCAGTCATGCGCGGCGGTGAAAGAGGGAGAGGGGCTTGGGGGTGAAGCACGGGGGAGGGGGGCGCTAGCTGGTGCAGCCGCAGGTGGGGTGAAGCGACGGGGGAGGGGGAGTGAGAGGAGAGGGCAGGAATAATTTGGTCATTTTAAATTTTAGGATATCAAGTTGATGCATATCAAAGTTGAGGGTATCAAGTTGAACATTTGTAATAGTTGAGGGTATCAAGTTGTAATTTAGCCTTATTGTCCTAATATCTTCCAAGATATTGTGAATCATCTTAAAGACGACATTTCTTTTTTTCGAGGAGTATTTAGGAAATTTTTGCACCTAGTTGACTTTTTTAGTCCATTATGAATATCAATATCTTAGGATTAAGATCTTCTAACTTGGTGTCGATTGGGATAATTTTTTAAGGGTACACATGCATTAGGAATTTTATGAGGGTAAGAAGCAAAAAAATTGAGTATTTTAAATTTTTTAAAGGGTATACATGTACTTGTTTTTTCACCTTAATGGTCTTTTATCTCCTAAGATGCACTTCCGCCCCTGATAATAAAGGATGCTTCAAGTGATCGACATGCATATAGACAATAATTTTGACATTTTTTAGTTGCGGCAAGCTAGCGAGTAGGAAACAGAGCTATCACCAATAGTCTTTTTGGAGTCTATATGCTCTTGTATCTTTGATCGTGTCATTGGAGTAATGGAATCGCCCTTCCTTTCATTATTTGGCGTAGTGTGTCATAGAGATTAATGCAATACCCTATAGCATATAGGGTTATCTTACTTCTACATCTAGACTCTTTACATGAGCTTAATATGCTCATCTAGAAGGCTGGTCTACCTACAGGCCAACTGACCGTCTTGATTTTGTGGCATGAATCTCTCATGCACATAGCTACGTTTGCTAGAAATAGTTACCAACATACTAGATGTTGGGAAAGTCTCCACTTCTTGGGCCAGATTCATCAAGCTTATCTGGTCCACTCCTAATTTTGGTCTGAGGCTGTCTACCTTCGAGCCTCCTTCGACGATCTACGAATGACCATGACCCGTGGTAAGTCCACAAAGGCGAGTAGGGGTTCTCGCCCGTGGACCATCCGACGAGCAAATCAATCACCAGAATAGAAGAAGAGTAAAAAAATTGACAGGAGTTCGCCTAGAAATTTGTGCTTACTTTCTTACCACCTTTTGGGTGGGGGCGGGAGGGAGTATTTATAGTAGAGAGTGAGGGAGTATGTGCTTGTTGTCCAAGTTTTATTATTTACCAGTTTGTCATTAGATAGTTTATTGTGACTAGGGCTCAAGCCATTTTATTTACAAGTTTGTCATTAGGTCTAACATTTGACATTTTCTAGTTTTACCTTTTTGTCCTATGTTCATCCAATCATTTTTCTGGTGGGATGTTCATTATGGGCTTTCCTTCAGCTGAACTTTATTTGGTGACTTGGGCTTGATTTTTATTGGAATGTTCTTGCTAGGCTGAGTTACTTCTGTATATATCCTCATCATTTGTCCCATGTGACAGTGTTTATTCATTAAGTGCTGGCACACTTTGTAGTTTTTAGCCACAAGTGACTCTGCGGACTGATGTGTTTGCTTTGTTCAGATATCAACACAAACGATCTTCCTCATGAAGCCCAAGAATTTTCCTGCCATCTACAAATTGCGGACACCTTATCAGGGTTGGCTTCGATACCTCTGCTTTATCGTGAAGCCCAAGAATTTGCATGATTGCTAAGGCACACTTCTTGGGATTCAACTTCATCTTATACGTTATGGACTGCAGTATCTTGCTCTAGGTCATTCTTGCCAATGGGTTCTATTGATCTCTTACCGCTGCTAGAACGATTGGGCTCTTCTAATGTTTGGGTTTCTTCGCCCCTAATATTAGTACAGAGTTTAGTGTTCCACTTGGCTTTGTTTTCAAAAGTCCTTTTCAGTAAATTATTTCTGAAAACACCTTATGCTCTGGCTTTCTAGGATTAAAGGCTGGTCAATGAGCAACATTTCTATCAAAGTTACCCTGGGATCAGGTATTTGTAGACATTAGGTTTCTTTGAGATCTTCAACATGGTCGTCTACCTTCTGGAATTTTACTAGCAGATCATCTACATAGACTTCCATGTTTCTCCCCACTTGGTCGTAAAACATATGGGTCACTAGACGCTGGTAGGTAGTACATGCGTTCTTCAGGCTGAAAGGCATCATTTTGTAGCAATATTTGCCCATATGGGTGATAAATGTTGCCTTCTTCGTTATGCAAGTGCATCCTTTTGTGACTGTACCCTGAGTAAGCGTCCATGAAACTTAGTAGTCCTTGGCCTGAAGAGCTATCTACTAACTAAATTTTTGGAAGTTGAAAGCTGTCTTTGGGGCAGGCCTGATTCAGATCAGTAAAGTCTACACACATTCTCCATTTTCCATTACTTCATCATAACCACATTGGAGAGCCACCACGGATAGTGGACTTCCCATATGAAGCCAACACTTAGAAGTTTATGGACTTCCTCCTCTATCGCTGCCTGCCATTCTGGAGCGACATTTCACTTACTCAACAAGACAGCTTAAAGTTATAGCTTATTTTCAACTTGTGAGTAGCGACGCTTGGGTCAATCCCCCGTATGTCTGATGGATGCCAAGCAAAGATGTGTAGATCCATCAGCTTCTCCTTTAAATCTCCTGCCACTAAGGTACCCATCTTGACACATCTTTCCGGGAACTTCTGGAAACTGGCACTTTAATGAGCTCCTTTGCAGGATCTCAGTCTTTCTCTGGCAAATTCTTTCACTTCAGGCTTGACTGAGCTGAGTGGGAGAATGTTAGTGATGCTCCACATCCATCTGCTCAAGAGGCTATCATTGCAACAGTCTCACGCTTCAAATTGTCGGCCCCTCATGCACCCTATACCATTCTCAGTAGGAAATTTCATAGCAAGATGATACGTGGAAATGACTGCATTCAAAGCATTAATTGTAGGTCTGCCTAGTATTGCAATATACGAAGAGGGTAAGTCAACTATCAAAAACTTCAGTTGGTACACGACCTCCATTGAATATTCTCCAAACATTACATTCAGATCTAAGATTCCGAGGATCGGCGTTGAGTGATTCATGAATCCATAAAGATGTCCCGTGTGATTACCTAGCTCAAAAGACCTGATTTTTCTAACCCGCCTTTCATTTTCTTGAAGGTGCTCTTGTATAGTATGTCTGTTGAGCTTTCTCTTCAAGGAATACTATGTTAACTTTGAGATTTCCCATTATCAGCGAAACAACCAAGGGGTCATCGTGGTGGAGTAGAACGACATCCTTCAAATCCTCGTCTGCGAATGAGATGGTATGCTCAGGGATCTTCACCCTTTCGGAAGAGGGTTCTATCATATTGACAGTTCCTTCATTGACAGACCGCTTGTATGTTCTCTCCTGGCTTTGGAGCTTTCCCCTCCTAAAGTCAACCCTCCGCCGATAACATTGATGGTGGCCACAATCTCTTTGTCAAGAGCAGGCGGGTTGGCTACATGTTATCGACTTGGGTGGAGTATTTATCCTTTCCGGGGGAAATTGTTTTGTTGTCTGTAATTGTAAGGCTGTTGGTCATTGCTCGCATTTGGGTTAGGATTACCGAACCTGGGGTTGTTCATTTGCGGTGGCCCGCCCTAGGCTGCGTGCATTTGTTGATTCAGGAATCGTGTCAGCTTTCCAGTATGTATTTGTCTTCCCATCTCTCATCCCAGGTCCTTACAACTTTCAGTGGGATGACCATAAACACCATGGTAATCACAGTACACCCCGGACCTCTCCGAGCCTGAAGTTTACTTGTTGGCATGGGAACTGGCATTGGGTGTTTTGATCACCTTTGGTGTGCATGAATACTTATGTTATGGGGCAATTTAATTTGGCTGTCTTGATAACCTTTGGTGTGCATTAATACTTCTCTTATCAGGTGATTTAAATGCTAGTACCCAAGGGTCAACGGCTTGTAAGCTTGCTACCTCTCTCCCCCAGTAGTGGCCCTTCTCTCCTTTTGTTGACGGATAGCTGAGTTTTATTACCTGCAGCGAACGACGAAGACGCAGCTAAATCCATCTTCAGGTTGTGCCTCTCTTTGGCCCTTATGTACTCTTTAGCTTTGTCCATGAGGTCATTATAAGTCGTGAGGGATTATAAGAGATGAGGGACAAGCGGCCCAACTTTTCTGCTAGCAAGGAGTCTTCTAAGAGTCCTTGCACCATAGCTTTGATCAACATTTCGTCATTGACACATCCAGTGGCTGTGACTGCTGTGGAAAGTCGTTTATAATTGTTCAAGTGATTTCTTCGGCCCCTGTTTGATGAATAGCAAGGTTGTGAAAAGCGCTAGGCGCTAGTCGGGCGGACACCTTCTGCCTAGCGCCTAGCCCACCTAGGCGGGTGCCTAGGCGGACGCCTAGATCTAGGCGGTTCAAAAAAATAAAAAGAATCCAAAAAAATCTACTAAAAATTGCAGAAAAAAATCCATAAAACCCCAAAACATGCATAGTTGGATGTCAGGAGGATTAGGCGGGCGCCTAAGCGGACATCGGGCGGGCACCTAGTGCCTAGCGCCTAGGCGCCGCCTAGGCGGTCTAGGCGGACGCCTTTTAGAACAGAGATGAATAGGATGCTCGTGTTTTTCTTTCTTCTTTTGTTGCCAACAAAATGCGTTGAGAAACTCCTTATCAGCTGTTGGGAAGAAGTTATGGAGTTTAACTTAAGAGTGTTGAACAAGTCAAGGGATACTTCTCTCAAAGTGATGGGAAACATTCTGCAGTTAACCAAGGTAGTCAAAGGCGCAAGGCACACTCGAGGCGCAAGGCGCACTTAAGGCGCGCTCCCGAACGAAGCGAGGCGCACTTAAGGCGTCCTCCCGAACGAAGCGAGGCACAAAAATAATAAATTATATATATAATCTAAGTTTACACTATGTGCACAGGATAACCCTTTGAATTGAAGTTTTAAGACATAAAAAACAAATACACATAAAAAAAAGATTTTTCTTGGGCTGCCATTGACGATCCCATATATATAGCCTAGTGGTAGTGGTGAGGCATGCGGCCCGAATGGCCAGGAGATCGATTCCCAGTTAGGCTATATATATATATATATATATATATATATATATATATATATTAATACCTTTTCCGCTATAAGCGAGGAATAAATTCACCCTTATTCCAAAATATATATATATATATATATATATATATATATATATATATATATATATAGCCTAGTGGTAGTGGTGAGACATATATATATATATATATATATATATATATATATATATATATATATATGTCTCACCACTACCACTAGGCTATATATATATATATATATATATATATATATATATATATATATATTTGGAGAAAGGGTAAATTTTATTCCAAAATCAACTCATACAATCTTACAACCATGGGTAATCCCACACCCAATTAGGATGCCATGGCATTTACATCAAATTCTATATTATGTAGAATGCTTATAGGAGGGGTGGTTAGCCCCTCGAAAATACGACGATTCCGTTCCCTCCAAACATGCCAGACGGAGGCTGCAAGCCGTAATCTGGCAGTCTTGAACCATGTCTGCCCCCTTCCTCTTCGGCCTCGTATCCCAGTAATGATGTCTCCGATCTCTCTTCCCGTGTCATAACCTCCCTGTTGGCCCAATGATGGTATCATGTTTTTGAATATGGTTAATATGTTAAGTTAGCATTTCATTATCACTAATCTTTATACTATCGCTATAGCATTTCTACTTATACTTATACCTTCGGTGATATGTGCCTATTGGTTTACATATTAGTGATATGAGCTTATCTATCTTAAATTTAATCGGGTTGCCAAAATCAAAACTATGTTTTTGATTGTGGTCATTCAATTAAGTTTAATCATTTTGATATCACTAACATTTATGCTATCACCTTAGCAATTATACTTAAACTCAGCATTGTCCTAATGTGCATTAAACCTATCATAGTTGCCACTATGTATATTGCTTTGTTCGTCTAACATGTACATGCAGAAAAGCAATAAGCAAGATCAATGTGGACATATGCAATGAAGAAATCATGGTGGGCCAAAGACGATGGATCCCATAAGATTTTTCTGAACCACCCGACGACATCTCTGGAGCCACGCACCGGGGGTTCCGCTGTCCGGTCAGCGGACGGGGGTCGAGGGGGCAGCGCCCCTCGTCGGGGGTTCGGGGGCGAAGCCCCCGAAAGGTATTCAGTTTTTACAAACTGGATATCTTTGGACAGCTGCCGCCAAGGGAAAAAGCCAGCACCTATCAAAGGAAGAAGCCAAGCCATGCCATCATCATTTCAAGACTCTAAAGAAGCCTGCTCCTGCCTAAGTTTATTTGGAGTCTGTAATGAGTCTTAAGAATTATTGTAAACACAAGAAATGGATGGCAAAATCGAAAGCTAGGGCAGAAATAAGCCCAGGATCATTTTTGGTGGAAAACGGCATACCGACGGTATACCGGCGTATACCGACGGTATACCGGTTTTCGTTCACAGAAAGTTTCTGTTTACAAAACCGGCATACCGACGGCATACCGGTCCATACCGACGGTATACCGCTTCCGAAACGTTGAAATTCCAACGGTCGAATTTCTAGCCATTAATGATCCCAACGGCTATTTTTCTAGCCGTTGTAATCCCAGACCGGTATACCGCCGGTATGCCGGATCATACCGGCGGTATGCCGGTTCGTGGACTGAAAAGTTGCCTTGAGCTCTTTTCAATGCTTTGGTTATAAATATCCTTGAACCCCTTCATTCAAGGTTGATGCTTTTGAGCCTAAAAATTTCTAAAGCACCAAAGCCTATCCACAAACAACTCTACAAAACTTTCATTTGTCATCCACAAATTGTGTTAGAGTTATTGAGTTGAAAAGTGAGATCTTCATCTTATTGTATAAGGAGATCAAAACCTATTATGAAAGGTTGAAGTTGGAGAGTCTTCGTATCCAAACTCTCGGTTGAAGTTGGGGAGTCTTCGTATCCAAACTCTCGGTTGAAGTCGGAGAGGCCTTCGGATTAAAGCTCTCGTTTAAGAAGTTGGAGAGTTCTTCGGATCCAAACTCGTGTGTAACTATTTACTCAAATAGTGGATTAAAGCCGGAGAGAGTTCCGGGACTGGAGTGCCTCTTGGGAGGATACCAGGATATATCGTGTGTCGGTATTGTTATTGCTTTTTCTCTTGCACTTATATTTTTAAATATATCGTGTGTCGGTATTGTTATTGCTTCTTCTCTTGCACTTATATTTTTAAATTGCCCATTAGCTTGTGCTAAGTGTTTGATTAGTTAGCTTGACCCTATTCACCCCCCCTCTAGGGTTCCTACACTCCCAACGCTATATATATATATATATATATATAAAATCTACGTTTATACTATATGCACACAGGATAACCCTTAAACTGAAGTTTTAAGATATAAAAAACAAATACACATAAAACAGATTTTCTTGGGCTGTCAATGGCGATCCCATTCCAATATTCAAGAGAGGCTCAAAAATAGTATTCAAAAAACAATATTCAAAGTTCCAAAGAATTCAGTGAAAAAACAGTACAAAAAAATAAATTAGTTCAAAGTTCAAACTGTACAGTAAAACATAGTATAAAAAATCAGTCAAAAAATAGTATTAAAAATAATATTAAAAAGAACATTAAATTTTCAGAAAAAAGAACATTAAAACAGTATTAAAAAGGACATTAAATTTCCAAGGCGCGCCTTAGCTACTCCATGCGCCTCAGAGAAAGGTGTGTCTTAAGAAACGCGTCTTGACTGAAGTTTCATGAGGTGCTGCCCCTGCACCTAGGAGCAAGACGCGCCTTTGACTACACTGCAATGAACAACTTATGTTGCATTGATTGTCCGCAAGCGAGATTGGAAGTTTTCGACGTTCATCTGGGTCAATCTTCCCATTGTACTCTCATATCTGTGGAATCTTGAACCCATCGATCTTTCTTCCATCTCTCAAAGCAACAGTGAAAAGAGATGTCTCTAAGTCGAAAGCATCAGCAGGATCACGTGTTGTCTCGTTGGCCGCCTACTAATGCAGAGGTATATCTACGCTAATTGAAGCAGATAGAGAAGGTGGTTTGCCATGAGCAGTGGTGGCTGATTTGTCGTTTGTTGATTAGTCGTAGTCAGAAGTTGATTCCAGTGTGATGGTAGGGGTTGTGCAGAGTCATGAGGAGAAACGAAAGTTGCATATGATAAGACATTAGATGTTGTGAAGCAATATGCAGCATAAGCGCGACGAAGGGATACTGAACATTTGGATGATAGATAGTTGTGTGGAGTGGAAGGATTGTATACGTTGGATCTAGTCAACTGAGCTCTGATGCGCTACCGCACGCTGAGTGACCCAAGCAGTCAAAGGAGGGAGATGCTTAATGGTAGGCTGCATGATTACGCAGGCAACTGCACATAGGAAGGGTTTATCGGTGGCTAAATGGCAATCTAGCTGAGATTATTAATTCTTGTCAAAGGCACTTCTGGGTTCCTAGTGCAGTGGAAGTCAGTGTCGTTGTCTGAGGGAAGCGCACTGACGAACTTACGAGATTACCTCCATACATGGGTATAGACTATAGCATTGCCATGGTTGACGTTGTGAAAGGGAACGTTATGTCATGATGCCCCTTATGACCTAGGCGACACACGTGCTACAATGGCCAGGAGAAAGGGTCGCGATCCCGTGAGGGTGACCTAACTCCAAAAAACAGTCATTAGTTAAGATTGCAAGTTACAACTCGCACGCATGAAGCTGGAATAGCTAGTAATCATCGATCAGCCATACTATGGTAAATTTGTTCCTGAGCCTTATACATACCGCCCATTACACTATGGGAGCTGGCCATATCTAGAGTTGTTACCTTAACCACAAGGAGGAAAATGTATATAGAACCTAGAGATAGACAAGTTCTCATAACATTAGGAGAAGTTTGAGTACTATGGAGAGATAGGGAGTCATAGGAGTTCAAAAACTCTAATGCGGGCGAGTCGTAGTCGTCAAGGTGTCAGTGGGCGTACCACAATCAACCCGACAGTAGACGTAGGGGGTATCGATGGACCAGCGGCGGAGAACATCGCCTGTTAGACGAGCATGGGATGTGAGGTGATCGACTGCGAGAGATATGCTTGTAACTGTAGAGTCATAGCAGGGGAGTGACCAGTAAACTATGGAATATTCACCAAAGCTTGGGGTTGTCGCAGTTGCGGCTCCTGCTCCCCTTGCGAATGGCGCACTCGTGGTAGCTACAGCAGTGTACGCATGACTCAAACACGACGATGCCCCATTAAATATTCCTTGGGGTGTGTTCATGGAAGACAAAGTGAATTCGTAGAGATCAGAGGACCCATGGGTTTGAGTCGTAACCTGAATGAGGACCGATCCACACATTCAAGTTAAGAGCCATGTGGTCTCTGACACAGGCAGTTGGTCTCCGTTTTGTACTAAAGACTGCAATCTAGACCGCAGGTTATAGTATGCAATAGGTCGAGGGTACATAATGGAACTCCTCAAACGTAGATGCCATAAGCAATCGAAGAGGGATTTTCCATAGACCGCACCAAATGTTAGAGAAAGTCTCCACTTTTGGAGTCTGATTAACCAATATGAACCGATCTACTTATGGTTCTGGATCTGAGGCTTCCTCTTCCTTCGAGCCTCCTTTGACGATCCCCAGACGACTACAGTAAGGTCACAAAGCCGAGTAGGTGTTATACCGATGGACCATCTGACGAAAAAATAGTCAATGGTATAAGAGAGAGAGAGTAAGAAATTTGACGAGACTTCACCTAAATTTTTTTGGATATATTTCCTTACCATTTGGGAGGATATTTATAGTAGGGAGTGACATAGTATGTACTCAGTATTCTAAATGGCGGTCGTCCAGGCTATCAAGACGAACACCTAGGCGATTGAGACGGATGCTTAGGCGCTAGGAGACCACTCTCAGCACCGCTTTTGTCATTGACAGTGGAGTAGGCGGCCAACATAGGTGAGGCGACATAGACGGACGCCTAGACGGAGCAATACTTGACTAGATAATTTGGTAAAACAGTTTACAAGCTTTATGGACTTATCCTTCACTTTTACAAGATTGAAATTTTATATATCTTTGTTCTAAAACTTAGTTGTACATAAAATATCCTTAAAATATGCATATTATGTTAAAAAAAATAGTGATAAAATAGTAAAAATGTCCATATTATCGTCTAGGTAGCAGGTGGACCCTCTCCATTAGGGGTGAGCATTATTCGGTTTTGGACCGAAAACCGAACCGAACCGAATAAGAGGTTCGGTTCGGTTTAGAAAATACTAAAAAAATTTATTCGGTTTCGGTTTCGGTCCAAAACCGAATAAGAAATTTTAATTTATGTGTGTGTACTATATATATATATCTCTTATACAAAACACAAAGGTTTTTAACTCCTAGGGCTGACTGTGCCAAGATAAAGAGTGCTTGAGATTTAATCTTGGTGAATCAACGGTTGTGGGGTTTTATGGGGAAGAGCATTATTGGGAGTGGGGTTTTATGGGAAAGAGCATTATTGGGAGTGGGGTTTTATGGGGAATCCAAAGATGGGGATTTAATATTTTGATGGTTGGGATTTAATATTTTGATGGGGGCCTCAAAATTATTATTGTTCGTTTAAAATTGGGGGTCCAAGATTTTGAGGGGGAATACCTTAAATGAACCATGTCCTATGGGCACGGGTTATGACTAGTATATATATATATATATATATATATATATATATATATATATATATATATAGAGAGAGAGAGAGAGAGAGACAGAGAGAGAGAGAGAGAGGTATATACTAAATATATGGGTATATACTATAGGTATATATTAAATATGTATAGGCATATTTAGTTAATATATATATTAACAAAAAAAGCGCAAAAAACCAAAAAATCGAATAAACCGAAAATCGAACCGATGTCATTCGGTTCGGTTTGATTCAGTTTTGGGTCCTTCGGTTTTGTTTTGCTTATTCGGTTTCGGTCCAATTCGGTTTTGTGTTATTCGGTTCGGTTTAAACCAAATTAACCGAATGCTCACCCCTACTCTCCGTCGCACATCCGCCTACCACCGTTTAGAATCTTGTATGTGTTTGCTTCCTAAGTTTAATTATTTACCAACTTGTCACTGGATATTTTGTTGTGCTTGGGACTGAAGCCATTTTATTCACAAGTTTGTCATTAGTTATTGCTTGGACACTTAGTTTGACCTTTCTGTCCTTTGTTCATCAGTCCATTTTCCTGGAGGGTTGTTTATTCTGGAATTTCCTTGGGCTCAACTTTATTTGGTGACATGGGCTTGATTTTTA
The DNA here is from genome assembly GCA_029216955.1 of Iris pallida. Lineage (NCBI taxonomy): Eukaryota > Viridiplantae > Streptophyta > Magnoliopsida > Asparagales > Iridaceae > Iris > Iris pallida. The sequence continues at coordinate 15,615,059 of JANAVB010039219.1, read as the reverse complement.
TTCAATTAGACTACAGAAACTCAAATAAGAACTTGCAATATGGATGAGACATGTAGATTTCACTAGCATTGAAAGTGTATTTATTTTTCTATTTAGCCCCTTGAAAAAATCAAGGGATGAGATGCATGTAATCAAAAGGCCGAGTTGTAAAATAAAGAACTCATGAGTTCCTCTAGGATTTTTTTTTTATTATTGGATTGTTCTTACTGGGCCTAGTTACTTTTGGGTAATACCCCATCATCACTAGACAGTCATAAAAACTTTGTCAAATCCTTTATAGAACTTGCAGATCTTTCATGGCCTACGCACAGCCAACCCCATTCTGTTGGGGGAAGGCTTGGATGACAACGATGATCGTGTTAATCTCCTTTTTCTTTTTTATTTGGGACTTGTTTTGTCAATTATCTTTAAGGAAATTAGAAGGATTTATCCCGCGGATTTTCACAAAGAATAATCCATACATAATTTTTAGTTCACTAGTAGATGAACCGAGGAAGTGAAATCCCCGATCATTGTTCTCGTGCCTATAACAACTTCGTGTCGGCTTCCCATCTCAAGAATTCCAAGAAGATGGGAATGAGAAATGTAATAGCATCATCACTTTCATTTATACGGATTGCCACAAAATTACATGAAAAAAAAAATAAAAAAATGGGGAAGGAAATCAAATGAAAATGAATGATGAAACTTACTGCAGGGAGGAAACAACTAAGTAATAAGCGCAGTACCTCCATTTTCCTATAGATAAATCCTATAAACAACTAAGTAATAAGCGCAATACCTCCATTTCCTATAGATAGATCCTATGGATAGATGATATTATTCCAGAGAGTGAGCAACTCCTAAACGATTCCACAGAGACGGGAGAGGAGAGAGAAGCAAGAATAGAAAGCTGCGTAGGTTCAACGCTGTGCTTTCTTTATTTATTTCTCCATCATCATCATTCCCATAGAATAGCATCTTTGGTTTGTTGCTTCTCGGACTGGCTTGTGTAAGCCAAACGAGGTTCGGGTTGGGTTAATATTAGGGATAATTTATCAAAGGTTTTTTCTAAGGGCACCACGCCCAAAAAATTTTCAAAATATTACAAGTTTGCCATCAATTTTTTTTTACTTGGGGCTAGTCCAAGCAAAGGTATAAATACCAACTTTTGTTTTCTTTTTCTCTCTCCCTCTACTCTTTTCTTTTCTCCCTCAATTCTTTTCTTCTCTCCCTCAACTCTAGGTCAAAGAATTGAACCCCAAGTTTTTCCCCAACCTACATTTTTCTAAATTTTTCTCTCAACTCTAGGTCATTGAATTTTATCCCAAATTTGACTTCTCTCATTTATTGGTAAGTCATCGAATTAATATATGTTTAATATTTTAAACATGAATTTCACATATAAAAAGTTGAATTATGTGTTTAATGTAGAAAAATATTGAACATGAAACAACCGGGATCATCAAATGTTGTATACTCTCTTCCCGCCGCGTCCGAAGAACACTTTGATGCATCGGAAGCCCTCTTGGTAACTAAATTTTAACTTTTCATCGGATGAAAAATCGGGTTGTGACACAGAGGACTGTCACCTCTCTGGCAGTCCCAATCATAGATTATGACTGCCAGAGATGTGGCAGTCCTTCACATATGTAGGACTGCCAGGGGCCTGACAGTCCTACATATGTGAAAGACTGCCACCTTTCTGGCAGTCCTAATCTATGAAACCTATTTGCTTTATGATGTTGTCTAATTGTATTAACTTTTAAGTTCTATTGTAGGACTTGAGATCTTCCGATTTTGTGGTACCTGTTCCAATTGCAGTCAATGTAGCCCATTTATTCTGGACCGATCTTTATTTTGAATCAAGCGATGGTGCGGTACATTGGTGTCAAGAAATTGGACGAAAAAAACAACATAGTTCTAGTGATATCCAGATCGGCCCGAAATCGTCCGGGACGACAAACTGTGGTGGCTAACCACTACGACGTTGAAATCAACTAAGTATGGATATATTTAAAGTTTGACATTTTGTATATGGAGGACCATTTTTGTATACAATGAAATATGAAGTTCAATATGTTATATGTGTTTACATGTGTGCTATCTGTGTTATATGTGTCTTCCTGTGTGCTATCTGTGTTATATGTGTTTACATGTGTGCAAGTATGTGTGGCAAAATATACCAATTTGTTAAAGTATCTGATCCAGTATCAGGACTGCCACCCCCCTGGTAGTCCTAATTGAATGTAGGACTGCCAGGGGGGTGGCAGTCCTATTTGTAAGTCTGTGATGAGAGTTTTGAAACTCTCTATCACAGAGAGTTTCAATTAGGATTGCCACCCCCCTGGCAGTCCTACACAAAAGGAGGACTGCCAGGGTGCTGGCAGTCCTAATTGAAACTTGTTGTTATATAAATGGTCATTCTCCTGTGTTTTAGCACGGAGAATGGACATTCTTCGTGTAATTTAGCACGGAGAATGGCCATTCTTCGTGTAATTTAGCACGGAGAATGGCCATTCTCCGTGTAATTTAGCACGAAGAATGGCTATCTCATCCAGTATCAGGACTGCCACCCCCTGGCAGTCCTACATTGAATTAGGACTGCCAGGGTGCTGGCAGTCCTAATTGAAACTTGCTGTAATAGCAAGTTTCAATTAGGACTGCCAGCACCCTGGCAGTCCTAATTCAGTGTAGGACTGCCAGGGGGTGGCAGTCCTATTTGTAAGTCTCTGTAATTTAGCACGGTCATTCTCCGTATAAATTAACACATAGAATGGTCATTCTCCTGCGTTTTAACACTGGAATGACCATTCACCGTGCTAAATTACACGGAGAATGGCCATTCTCCGTGTAAATTAAGACGGAGAATGAATTCTCCTGCGTTTGAAACACTGGAATGACCATTCTCCGTGCTAAATTACACGGAGAATGGCCATTCTCCGTGTAAATTAAGACGGAGAATGAATTCTCCTGCATTTGAAACACTGGAATGACCATTCTTCGTGCTAAATTACACAGAGAATGGCCATTCTCCGTGTAAATTAAGACGGAGAATGGTCATTCTAGTGCATTTTATGGTCAGTTGAAACTTTGGAGGGCCATAACTTTTGACTGGAAGGTCGAAACGAGGCCCGGTTTATCGCAAAATAAGCGTATCTTCGAGGAGACTGAGATTAACATCTTCATCGTTAGACGGCCTTTCGAAATTTTAGAATCGCAAAAAAATGATGTTTGGACCTCCATTTTAGCACTTTTGCTGAAATTTTAGAATCGCAAACAAATATTAATTCAATGACTTACAAATAGAATCTCCAAACAACAAATATATCCTTCAAGTTTCAAACAACAAAAACATCTTTACAAAAACATCCAGATTACATCCAACTAATGATCATTCCACATCCAACTACATATCATGCCGGACCTTTGAACGAGACTCCCTATTATTCATGAAGGGGAACTCGACCACGTCATTGATACGATCAACCTCGTTGGCGACCGCGATACTAGTGTCACTTTGGCAACCTCTCCAGAGTGTTTGGGCCAATTCCTTCACCTTTTGAGACTGTAAATAAAAGTATAAGTGAATTAAGTCTACAAACATGAAAATCTCAGTCTAATTACAAATACGGAACTCACCATCCTCACCAACCCAACATAAATAGGACATGCAGTTACCCCCGCATATGAGAATCATGCAGTTACCTACCCCCATATCTCATTACAGTAGGACTGCCAGGCCTGTGGCAGTCCTAATGTAAATCAGGACTGCCACAGTCCTGGCAGTCCTCCTTTACAAGAGGACTGCCAGGACTGTGGCAGTCCTGATTTACATTAGGACTGTCATAGGCCTGGCAGTCCTACTGTATTCAACCCGTACGGCCAAAACGACATGCTCGTTTGTCGTAATCTAGGGTTAGGATTTCAAGATAAAATGTGGGTTTCTAGTGTTCGAAAATTTCTTTCATGAACCATAAAGAGATTCTAAACCTAATTTATCAAAAAAAATTAGAGAATTAAAAGTATTCTAGGGTTTTAAATAGAATATACAAAATTTTTGAAGAAATTAGGAAAAAACGTACCTAGATTCTGGTTGCTTTGACTTGCGTGTCATCTCTTCGAATCTACGAATGTTGTGGAAGAAATCTTGGTGGAGGAATTGGGAGTGGAGTGGTAGAGAAGAAAAAATTAGGGTTTTGGGAGAGGGAGAGGGAGAGAGCTCTTTTTTTTTCTTTTTGAGGAGAGAGAGTGTAGAATGAGTAATGAGAAGAAATGAAGGGTTTGGTGGGTTGGGCTGCCCCCAAGCAAAATTTGGGTGCCTCCTAGCAAATTCTCCACCTTCTTGGGCTGCCCCCAAACAATTTTTGTGGTGCCCTTAGAAAAAACCTTTCAAATTCTCCCATTCAAATTATTGAAAGGTAAATTATATGGACACATCAAAATGTGATCATGCTAGCCCATTTTGAACTTTGGTTTATTTACAAGTTTGCCATTGAAGAAAGTGATCATGGCTATTGTAAAACCCTACAGCTAATAAAAAAAGAAAAAAAAATAAACAACTCACACCCATTCAACCCCCTCCTACTTCCCTCCACGTTCACCTCACTTTCCCCCAAATCCTCTCTACCACACCCTTTCTTCCGTACTACCAGCACTCACCTCACTTCTCTCACAACTCCAAACTCAGCACCCCATTCCTTCATCTCTTCTCTCCTATTTCTCTCCCAAACTCCCACAATTACCATCACCTTTCCCCTCTCCGACCCTCTATCGCCACCGCGACCAGCCCTTCGCGGCCAACCCCCTGACGCACGCCCGCCTCTCCGCGCCTTCCCGCAGCCCCGTCGTGCCAGCGCTTTCCGTCAGCGCATCCCCGACCGGCGCTAGCACCCGTCGGCCCTCCAGCGACTCCGCCCGCCGCCTCCGCAGCGCCGGCGACCGCCGCCAGCGCTGTCCCGGCACCGTAGTACCTTTCGCGCGCTCCTGCGCATACCGGCAGCGGCTTCCCGCTGTTGTCTCGAGGCTTCGGCCGGCAGCAGTCCTTCGTACGGCCCCGTCATGCCAGTAGCCTTCCGTACCGCCCCCGTGCGTACCAGTAGTGGCTTCGCCGCTGTCCCGCTGTCCTGTGCGCCTCCCGTGCGTCAATTCCCGCATTCATTCCGTGCCGTCCACGTGCACGTGTCTGTGCCCGTGCCCGCGTGCGTTCCGAGTCTGAGGCATCCCCTCGGTGCTCCGTCTCAGCGTTCGGTATACCCTACAACTTTCTGTTAATTTTACAGAACTATTTCTGTTCCAGGATAGCCAGTTTAGTTATTTTAATTAGTTTCCTATTTAGTTTCGGTAATAATTGTTAGCATTAAATGATTAGCGTTAATTGTTATATTAAATCATTAGATTATCGACTACTTTAATTATGAATAATGTCGTAGTAACTTATTTCAATTATAATTTCATTATTATCCTTAATTGATAAATTTAGCTTCAAATAATTAATTATATAGCAAAAACCTACTTTTTATATAGGAAATGATATTATAGGCAAAACTATATATATACTTATGTTTTAGGTAAAAATATATTTAATTTCTTGTTATTAACCATTATTCTGTTAAATAAGTTTACGGAATGAAAACTAGAATTAATAACGTATTTTTCAAATAAAATCATAATTTTACTAAAATGAGGTTTTATGTAATTTATTATTAGAAAATGATTTTTTAACTAAATAATAGTATTAGTAAGATATTTCGTAAATGTTATTTAGAAAATAATTAAATCAGTTTTATAATAATTTTGAGTTTTACGCGATATTTTCTATTAAAATAAGGTACGATATAAACCGTCACTACTTTGATAATATTCCAAAATACATTATTTTTTGCCTATTTACAAAATACTAGTAAAATAGTTTTACCAAAATATTACATATTTAAATTATTATTTTCTCTAATAAAAATGGCAAATGTTTATAATTAAAGTAGATTTGTGTTTATTGGCTCTTTTAGCTAATCTTGGAATAAGTTCTAAGGACAAATTATTATTAAATGTAGGTTCGGATACCGGACCCTAGTCGATACCTTTCCAGCCGTTATCTTCCACACCGAGGTTACAACCAAAGCAAGTTTCATATCTATTCCATGTCTGTATTTTATTTTGATAATTAAATGTATGCATCAGTTAGATATATGTAGTATAGTTACACTGATTCACCGTGGATCCCTCTCAGACTCCACATAGGTTGATGGATCGCTGATTGGCTATCTTGACATGTTGATTATTGACTCATTAACTCATTGCTTGGGAATTGCTTGGGGGGTAGTATAACGTCTGTGACCAAAGCCAAATTCTGCTCGTTTCTCGTCTGCGCTAACCCCAACCTCACTGTGGGTTGAGCTGTACCATATACTTTTCGTTTTGGCCAAAATGTTAGTATACATATTGCCTCTATCCCAGCCGGTCACAGGCCCTGTTATATACTCAAACACTAGCTTAGCATTGCACTATTCTGGACATTGACATCATCTTGCTTGTTGGTCTTTTTACTATTAAATACAAGAAAAATATATTGTTTCTTAAACTGTCTCGCACTTTACATTTATTATTAATTTAGAATTGCTAGATGTGGATGAAATATGTTCTTGCTCCCTCCTGACTGGAGATCCAACATTTTTAGGTGATTGCGACGAAGATGAGCTGCCTTACTGCACTTTCTATAGGACAGACTTGGGTCCCGCAGAGGCTGAACCAGGAACCCCTGAACCCTAGAATATTGGCTTATCACTTTCCTTTACTTTCCTTTTTAGATTATATTGTAATAAAATGAATATTGTTGTTATATGTTTTAATTTCAGACTTTTCCCAGTTGAATAAAATATTTTATTTCCATTAGATGTTTCTGCATGTTGTGTTTCACTACTTGATACAGCTTACTGTCGCCGTCTCACAACGGTGCAGGCTGGGCATGATCCGACTAGATCCACTACATTGGGATCGAATCGTGACATATTTTTAGTTGTGGCCCATGCAGGTCCGTTCTGTAAAGTGGTCTAGTCAACTTAGTCTAGACCATCATGCAGTTCTGCGACTTGACTTACGTTTAGTTAAGATTTTAGGAAAATAGACTTAGAAATAACTAGAACACTTAGATAACATTTACCCTGTTACATTATATAGGACCGAAATTATATATTTAAAAATCTATTTTTGCTTGCTTATAGTTTTGTAGGTTACCTTGCTTGTATTTGTACCTAAACCTTCAGATCATGACTAATATTCTAAAACTATTCCCTTGTTGGCTTTGCTAAACCATTTCAACTTGACTTCCTTGAATCAATAAGACTTACTTTTTAACCCAACTTACCTAGCAAATTCTCAAACTTTCCTTGGATAACAAATTTTTTTTTCAAAATAATTTTGGTAAATGTCAGTATCCTCTGAGTGATTTGTCGGGAATATTCTCATTGGCTTCTTCAACTCAACTCGAAGCTTTGATGCTTCTATCTTATCTTGTGTCCAACTCAATTAGTCATAATCAAGTTGATCAATTTTATGACTTCAAACCAATCTCTTAAATCTCAAGAGCTACTGGAACACATATTTATCCTGATAAATTTTCTTGATTCTAGAAGAACATACATCTACATCTCTTCCTATCATGATTAGAACTTTTGAACTCGTTTGAATTTTTCGGAAGCTCCTTTGAAATTCCCATGGACAAAGTTAAGAAAATATTCAGTGACCTAGTATGGCTTCGCACATATGCGTTGCAGCCATTTATCTGAATTATGGAAACTGTGAGTTTACTGCAGCCAGATGCGCACTGGCGAGGCATAGACTCTAAGTTGAAGTGATTTCAGGTGTTCATAAGTTTTCGGATATTATTGAGACTATGTCCTAAATGCATCATGTTTGTCTCCTATGTTGTTCAGCCAAAAAATGGATAAAGTTGATAGAAGATTCGGTGATCTATCATTATTTGAGTCATGGAACCAAAGGTTCAGTACAGCCAGATGTACAATGGCGGGGCATGAATCCTAGGCAAAATGACTTCGGATATGTATGGTTCTGGGTACTATTGAGACTATATCCCTGTTATAAATATATCATGTTTGGTCTCTTATTACCATTGATAACTTTACAAGAATTGTCTTGATTCGTTTAAATTTTGGATTATTTATAATCTTAGCGACTAGTTTAAATTTTCAGAAATCATTTCTATAGGATTCATATGGGAATTCCACTTGATTTTCTAGGACTGTTTTCCAACATTTTAGTACCATCAAATTATTATGACTTTTGCCAATTAGAGGATTTGCATTTCTACCGGTTGTCTCCATTTTCATAAATCTCTTATCACAGCCTGAAAGAATAGATTTCCTATGAAATTTCACTTGATGTTTCTAGAACTTATTAGGACCATATCAATCTCTATTGGCTCAATCTCTTTCCTGGTTCAACTTTAGTACGTTGATTATATTTTGTTAAATATTTTGGAAGTTATAGATAGTTGCGGATAGCTCTATATATTAAATAGTTGATATACATCTTGTAGATGACTATATGTTTATAGTTGATAGCTATATGCGGGAGAAACATAGATTGTTACCTATCTCATTTCTAGTAAAGGCATCTTTGGGATCAATATTAGTTAGCTAAAGGGTAGGAAAGGTAGAAGAATACCTTGAGAAAGCTAGTCTTGAGAGAGTGGTATATCTTAACTTGTGACTTATTCGGGTTAGAACCGTTGGTGGTGCTCACTAGTGCCTAAACCTCGTTCAAACAAATGAAGGTATTTGGCAATTTTGAATTTTATGATTAAAGGAAGAGTTATGAAATGATAGAGAATAAGCAGTGAGAAATTGAGATAAGACTATTGGCATGTAACCTTGGAAAGGAACAATTGGGTTTGCAATTCTACCAAACATTGGAGACTCATATTAGTTATGGTAAGAATGATTGAGATTTTGTGATATTTTTGCTAATGTGTTTGGATGAGAACGATTGTTAGGTACATGGTTAAAGATTAAAATTTGATTAGTGATTATATTGGTCAATTGATTTCAAGAATTGGAAATTCTTGAATATGGATCATGGGTCAACTTTAAAGAATTTTCTAAGGATTTACTACAACAAGTGAAGATTGTGACTTTGATGTAGTCTGTTTTGGAAGAATGGCTGACAATAGAAAATTGATGTCTGTAAAATGATTTGATCGAGAGAAATACTTAAAATTTGAAATACATTTGGCATACGAGTTACATACAACGATGAATGGAAGTTTGATTTAGATGATTTATAAATCCAAATAGATTTAGTTTTAATACCTTGGTAGCTGCCTTAGTTTTTTGTAGATCTTGAGAGTTCAGCTAGTTTAGCGAGTTAGAGATTGGTTTTTGCATGTGTATTAATAAGATTTTATCTTGTAAGTTATTTTTTCCTGCACATCCTATCTTTTGACTGTTGAAATAGTAATACGATATTCTTTCTATCCCCTTTGATCATCACTCAATCCTCAATAAAAATATCTTGTCTGATTACATTCCTATCATAGCTATATCATTCTAAATCATCCTCGATATCCTACTATCATACAACTTGTTGATTTTTCCCGAGTCACAAACCTTTATACCCTATTCCAATTTGATTTGAAATTTTTAGTCCCTCATCTCAGAAGATTCCATTATTTTCTGTCTTTTCAATAAACGATTGACTTACGTTTCTTTTTGTCTTTTCTGTTTCATGAGACCTCATTTGATTTTTCCTATTTTTATGATCATATTTAAATTGTACCTAGATTTTCACTCATGCCTAAAATGATTTTGATTAAAATAATATTCTAACTCTATTTCAGATTATATCTAGATAATTCGATCGTGTCTGATGATTTAAATTCTATTTTTGATCAAGACTAGGTAATTTTGATTGTACCCCGATCCTTATCTTTGGAATTTTGAGGACAAAATTTTTCTAAGGGGGGAAGGTTGTAAAACCCTGCCTCTAATAAAAAAAGAAAAAAGAAACAACTCACACCCATTCAACCCCCTCCTACTTCCCCTCCACGTTCACCTCACTTTCCCCCAAATCCTCTCTACCACACCCTTTCTTCCTTACTACCAGCACTCACCTCACTTCTCTCACAATTCCAAACTCAGCACCCCATTCCTTCCTCTCTTCACTCCCATTTCTCTCCCAAACTCCCACAACTACCAGCACCTTCCCCCTCCCCGACCCTCTCTCACCACCGTGGCAAGCCCTTCGCGGCCAACCCCCTGACGCGTGCCCGCCTCCCCGCGCCTTCCCACAGCCCCGCCGTGCCGACGCTTTCCGTCAGCGCATCCCAGACCGGCGCCAGCACCTGCCGGCCCTCCAGCGACTCCGCCCACCGCCTCCGCAGCGCCGGCGACCGCCGCCAGCACTCTCCCGGCCCCGCAGCACCTTTCGCGCGCTCCCGCGCATACCGGCAGCGGCTCTCCGTTGTTGTCTCGAGGCCCCGGCCGGCAGCAGCCCTTCGCGCGGCCCCGTCGCGCCAGCAGCCATCCGCCCCACCCCCGTACGTACCAGTAGTGGCCTCGCCGCTGTCCCGCTATCCTGTGCGCCTTCCGCGCGTCGATTCTCTTATTCTTTCCGTGTCATCCGCGTGCACATGTCTGTGCCCGTGCCCGCGTGCGTTCCGAGTCTGAGGCATCCCCTCGGTGCTCCGTCTCAGCGTTCGGTATACCCCGCAACTTTCTGTTAATTTTACAGAACTATTTCTGTTCCAGGATAGCCAGTTTAGTTATTTAAATTAGTTTCCTATTTAGTTTCGGTAATAATTGTTAGCATTATATGATTAGCGTTAATTGTTATATTAAATCATTAGATTATCGACTACTTTAATTATGAATAATGTCGTAGTAACTTATTTCAATTATAATTTCATTATTATCCTTAATTGATAAATTTAGCTTCAAATAATTAATTATATAGCAAAAACCTACTTTTTATATAGGAAATGATATTATAGGCAAAACTATATATATACTTATGTTTTAGGTAAAAATATATTTAATTTCTTTTTATTAACCATTATTCTGTTAAATAAGTTTATGGAATGAAAACTAGAATTAATAACGTATTTTTCTAATAAAATCGTAATTTTACTAAAATGAGGTTTTATGTAATTTATTATTAGAAAATGATTTTCTTTACTAAATATTAGTATTAGTAAGATATTTCGTAAATGTTATTTAGAAAATAATTAAATCAGTTTTATAATAATTTCGAGTTTTACGCGATATTTTCTATCAAATAAGGTACGATATAAACCGTCACTACTTTGATAATATTCCAAAATACATTATTTTTTGCCTATTTACAAAATACTAGTAAAATAGTTTTACCAAAATATTATGTATTTAAATTATTATTTTCTCGAATAAAAACGGCAAATGTTTATAATTAACGTAGATTTGTGTTTATTGGCTCTTTTAGCTAATCTTGGAATAAGTTCTAAGGACAGATTATTATTAAATGTAGGTTCGGATCCTGGACCCTAGACGATACCTTTCCAGCCGTTACCTTCCACACCGAGGTTACAACCAAGGCAAGTTTCATATCTATTCCATGTCTGTATTTTATTTTGATAATTAAATGTATGCATCAGTTAGATACATGTAGTTTAGTTACACTGATTCACCGTGGATCCCTCTCGGACTCCACATAGGTTGATGGATCGCTGATTGGCTATCTTGACATGTTGATTATTGACTCATTGACTCATTGCTTGGGGATTGCTTGGGGGAGTAGTATAACGTCTGTGACCAAAGCCAAATCTTGCTTGTTTCTCGTCTGCGCTAACCCCAACCTCACTGTGGGTTGAGTCGTATCGTATACTATTCGTTTTGGCCAAAACGTTAGTATACATATTGCCTCTATCCCAGCCGGTCACAGGCCCTGTTATATACTCAAACACTAGCTTAGCATTGCATCATTTTGGACATTGACATCATCTTGCTTGTTGGTCTTTTTACTATTAAATACAAGAAAAATATATTATTTCTTAAACTGCCTCGCACTTTACATTTATTATTAATTTAGAATTGCTAGATGTGGATGAAATATGTTCTTGCTTCCTCCTGACTGGAGACCCAACATTTTTAGGTGATTGCGACGAAGATGAGCTGCCTTACTGCACTTTCTACGGGACAGACTTGGGTCCCGTAGAGGCTGAACCAGGAACCCCTGAACCCTATAATGTTGGCTTAGCACTTTCCTTTACTTTCCTTTTCAGATTCTATTGTAATAAAATGAATATTGTTGTTGTATGTTTTATTTCCAAACTTTTTCCAGTTGAATAAAATATTTTATTTCCGTTAGATGTTTCTGCATGTTGTGTTTCACTGCTTGATACAGCTTACTGCCGCCGTCTCACAACGGTACAGGCTGGGCATGATCCGACTAGAACCACTACATTGGGATCGGGTCGTGACAGCTATCCCACTCTTTGGTATAAAAGTCAATTTTTCTAATTTTGCTCTTCTTCTTCCTCAACTCATGCAAGAAGAAGAAGAACAAGAACAAGAAGAACAAGAAAAAAAGAAGAGGAAGAAGAAGAAGAACAAAAACAACAAAATGAGAATTTTGATAGGGTTTAAACCCTAATTTTTTTTCTCAACTCATTCTCACTATCTCTAAGTATAATGGGGGTTTAAACCCTAATTTCTTCCCATTTCGAATTTCAATTCTCAATTGACGGAGAGAAGAAGAAAATGAAAAGAAAACACCCCAAAATTAAACCCTAATTTTTTTCTCATTTCTAATTTTGATGGCACCCAAAGGCTCCTCATAATGCACAAACCCTAATATTAGTGGAAACCATAATATTGCAGTTCAACTAGTCTAAACAAGGACTGCCTAATTTTCTGGCAGTCCTACAAACTAAATAGACTGCCAAAAAACTGGGCAGTCCTAAGTCATAGCATGTGAAACAAAGGACTGCCCATTTTTTTGGCAGTCCTTACTGTATGTTGGACTGCCAGAAGAATGGGCAGTCCAACTCACAGCATGTGTAACTTTGGACTACCCAACTATCTGGCGGTCCAGTCTGTATGTTAGATTGCCAGAAGAATGGGCAGTCCTAAGTTTCACATGCTGTGACTTAGGACTGTCCAGTTTTCTGGCAGTCCATTCAGTTTGTAGGACTGCCAGAAAATTGGGCAGTCCTTGTCGACGCGGAGTTTTCTCGTTCGTTCATACTTGGATTTAATTTAAATGGATAATTCCCCACTTCGTATGTAGTTTAATTCATTCAAATTGGCTACAAAGAATTGAAATAAATAATGTAATTGATGCTTGAATTTTTCAAATTAATTTCTAGGGTTTTGGAAATAAATTGAGAAAGAATTTGGGTGCTTTAATTAATTTCTTCAAAAGAGGAGGATGGTGGAGGAGAAGTGAAAGATGTTGGGGATTTAGGAGTTGTGGATGAGAAGAGAAAGATGTTGGGGATTGAGGAGAGGTGGAGGAGAAGAGGAAGAAGAAGAAGAGAGGGTGAGGGTTTTGGAAGAGAGAGAAGGGATTTTGCAAATGAAGGGGAAAAAAATGGGTTTGGGGGGAAGAAATTTGGGACATCCAAGATAAAAAAAATTGGGCTAGCCTTGTAAAAAACAAAAAAAATGGGCTAGCCACAATCCGGGCTAGCTGTAAGCCCCTGTTTTTTAAATTTTATTTTAATTAGTGTTAATTAATTTTTAATGTTAATTTTAGCCTTAAAATAATTATTAGGATTTTTAGGAATTTTTCTAGAATTTTTAAATGAGTTCTAAATGAGTTTTATATATTAAAAATATCAATTTGCAATTATTAGAATTGTTTTAATACAGTTTTATAATTATTTGAATTGTTGCTATAACGGTTTGCAATTATTAAAATGTTTTAAATGGTGGAATGCAAATTCTTATTTGCATTTACCAACCGATAGGGCCTATGTGTAAATACCTAAACTAGGGGGGACCTAAGTGCTAATTTCCTATTCTACCCACCCCCGACGACCGGCTGCCCCGACTACCCGACGACCACCGCCCACCTTTCCCCCGCCATTTCCGGCTGCCCCCGACCGCCTCAACCCGCCTATTTAAACCCCCTCACTCTCCACAGTCGACCACCACTCACCCCGACCCATCTCCGCCGACCGCAGCCCCATTTCTTCCCCAAAACCCCCAGCCCTAACCCTAACTCCGGCGAGCCCCCGTCCAGCCCCACCGTCGACATTCACCGCCCCCAACCGCCATCATCCGACGCGCCCCGACGAGCTGAGTGCAGCGCCGCCCGAGCGCCGACGTCCCGACGCCTCCTTCGCCGTCCAGAGCTATCGAAACCCCCCTTCGACGCCGGACACGTGAGTACCAAGGCTCATTTCGTGTCGTCCGTGTCCCAAATCCACGTACGTGGTTCGCCAGGACACGGGGACGCTCGTCCAGTAGTTGGACACGTGAATTAGTGTTCGTGCGTGTCGTGCATAGCACGGACACGTAAAATCCTGTGTCCCTAACTGTCCGGACACAGGATCGAGTTTATTATTTTTTATGTGTTAATCGATTCAAACCTAATTAAATCTAACAAAAAACCTAACCCTTAACACAAGCTTTGGGCTGACCCCCTGGCCAGCCCAACCCGACTAAACCCCCCCCCCCCTCCCCAGCGCTTTGGCTCGGGTTCGAGCCCCCCCTCTTCTGTTTCTGTTTATTTTTCTGTTTCTTTTTCTTTTCTTTTTCTTTTTTGTTTTAATATATATATTTATATATATATATATGTATACATGTATTTGTATATTATATATATATATATATATATATATATATATATATATATGTATATATATATATATATATATATATATATGTATTATGTACACATATGTATATATGTATATATTTTCTTGTGTATATATATTATTATATATATATACTATTATATGTATATGTATACAATATTGTATATATACATATATATATTTTATAGTTAAGTATTTTCTTATACATATATATATATATATATATATATATATATATATATATATATATATATATATATATATATATATATATATATATGTAATTTTTAACATATATATATCCATTATGTAATTATCCATATATTTATTATATATATATTATGATATATGTATACCCTTTATATATGTATTTCACTATACTTAGTGTAAGTCATTTTTCTATGTAAATATACTTATCATATTTTTATAACTATTATGTGTAGTTTTACCTTATTAAAATATTAATATTTATTTTTGCACTTTTATCAATTTGTATTTTAGTGTATTTAAATTACTGCAACCATTTGGTATCCAAGCCTAGCATGGATTTTTGGGCCCAAATGTGTTTTCACACATTCAAGACCTGTACAAGTCATATTGGACTTGATTCATGGCCTTGGGTCCTGTATTTGAACTTTGGTTCAAATTATATACATTGACAAAATATGCAGATAATTAATTATTTAATTTCAATTGTGTAAAATGCTGTTTTTGGATTTCTAAAAATACTTAAAGTACTGTTAAAATTCTGGAAAAATAGTATTTAGATACTATGTTAATTTAGCTAATTTAGTATAATTTTTATAGTATTTAATTTACTGTTTTGCCACTAGTTTGGCATATGAAACTAAAACTCATTTTCTGTATACTTAGGAAAACTGATTTTTATAAAATACTTGTACTGGTTAATAAATTCCAGAAAAATTATAATAAATTTCTATAATTAGCAAGGATCATCTTGGTACTTTATTTTATGTAAAATTAAGCTTTTTGTTTATCTCAAAAATTGTTAAAACATAATGATCTTTTGATTTATTTATTGATTAATTACGACTTGTAACTTTTTGTGTTATTTTGAGTTTTAGCCGTATTAAACCTCACCCCTCACTAGTGTAAATATCCTAGAAAGATAGTTAAAGTAGTGTGTCACCCCACATTGGTCTCCTATGCTAAAATCATCATTTTGGCTAGGTGCCCAGTCACAAGTCGTGTTTCACCAATTAGTGTCTTAGCGTTTTAGCTTAGTGTAAAACGCTAAGTTTATGTATTTATTTCTATAGTGACGAGTTACCGGACATCCATAGCACTTTTATCGCAGCTTGGTTTGCTAGAGGCAAGTACTTTCTATAAACTTTACATACTGTTACATAAATGAACTGCTAATCCCACCATGTTAAATACTGATCCTTGGGGTAGCAAGTTAAAATATCACATGTTGTACTTTCCATTACTACCATGCTTAGAACAGTCTTTATGTATCTCTCACCTGATAGAATATGGGTTATGGGGAAACTAGTAGTTGAGTACGTGATCATGCCTCCATTATCGTACCGAGCAAAGTTTTATTCTATATGATACTGCACCGTAGGCCATTATCCAGCATTTCTGTACGGAGGTACACCTATGCCTGTACACTTGTACGTATGTACATTTCATTTACATGTGCCTCAGCACTTTGTACATCTATTGACCGATCACGTACCTGCTACAGTTTTAAACATTACATATACATCTGTCTCTATGACATATGTGTCCTTGCCATGATAGATTATGTGATGCCATGTTTCCAGTTATTCCTCCTATGTTCATTTCCATGTTTCATATGCTAGTTTGTTAGATTCAGTACTTGCTCCCGTCCTGACAGGATAACGTTGTAGGTGTCCTTACTGAGGAGGAGTTACTCTGCGACTCATATTATGGAGATACTGCCGAGGACCCGGCTTTACCATACGAGGATGTTCCTGCGGGAAGACTCATCTAGTTTGCTTAGCTGTTTGGGATATTTAGTGTAGTCATGTATTAGGCTACATATTTTGTAACTGGACATGTATCCAGTTTTACATTTCAGATCACTTGTACTTTGGACTTATTTCTATATATGAGACGACTTTTGTGTTTGGAGCATTTATGACTTTTATTCACTTATAGAACTGTTAGCACATTTAGTCTTAACTTGTTATCTCTAGAACAGCTTACTGCATTTTATCTCAAACGCAGGCTGGACATGACTCGGCCCGGCCCAACAATTTGGGTAGCGGGTCATGACATGTTTTTAGTGGTGGCCTATGCAGGTCCTGACTAAATTATTTGGTTACGTTATTGTACCAAGCATGCCTGCAATTAGGAACTTAAGGTAATTAGACAACATTAGGAATGACGCTTAGAACACCTAGAGGAATGCTAGGATTGCAACATAGGAAATACATCACATGTTTGCTATTATAATTAGATTTTCTTGTCTATGATTGCTTACTTTAACAAATCCTTATAAGTCCTTTTTATTGTAATTTAGATGGTGCTTACTCGTTCATCCTAGTATGTTACACCTGAGAATGGTGCACTCCATATCCAGTCAGCTGACCAGTTGACTGATACACCCCCACCTCCACCTACCACATTCCCCCACTCTACAGATCCACAGACCCAGATGCCTCCACCACCTTCCATATCCCAGTCCCAGCAAGCCTCGATACTTCCACCACCCCTATCACTATACCCACCCAGGCTTCCGTCACACTCGACGGGAACCAGCTGCTCACTCTGATTCAGGGGTTCCTAACAACCCATCAGGAGCAGACTACCCTACTCCGCCAGAGCATGGAGCGTTCTGAGGGACGTCCCGTGGTCCCACCACATGTAGAGCCACGACAGAGAGCGGGGACGATCAAGGACTTCATGGGTCTGAATCCCAAGGAGTTCTCAGGGACTGAGGGCATAGTAGTAGCAGATGACTGGATAGACTCGGTAGAGAGAAAGCTTCTCGGAGTTAGGATATCGGATGACCTCCAGGTCGAGGCAGCAGGATTTCTGCTGATAGACTTAGCAGGAGTCTGGTTCCGGAATGAGCCGTTGTTTGCGAGAGGGAGAACCGTTCAAGACCCAGTTCAAGAAGAAATTCTTCTCGACCACTGCTAGAGTAGCCATGGGGCTACGATTCCAGAACATCCAGTAGAAAAACCGTTCTGTTGATGACTATGCGGCAGAGTTTAGTCGCCTGAGCCGTTTTGCTCCTAGTCTGGTTGCAGATCCAGAGGAGATGACCCGTAGGTTTTGCCATGGTCTAGTTCCAGACATTGGCATTCTTATAGTGGCGAACGGTACGACTGACTACTACCAGAGCCTAGAGTTGGCCCGAAGCATCGAGGAGCGTCTTCTGACTAGCAAGAGGCCGGCTTCTGTATATCATGAGGGACCGTCCAAGCGTCAGGCTTTCTAGCAGAGAGCATCGACACCACCCCAGCAGACTTACCGTCCCCTACACCACATTATCAGACCCCGCCAGTTAGAGCCCCGGGACCCCGGCAGCAGCAGCAGCAGAAGGGAGCTATATGTTCTTTCTGCGGAAGACCAGGTCATGACTTCGCCGTCTGTAGGAAGAGGTTGGGGCAGTGTTTAGTTTGTGGGTCTGCCACCCATCAGCTTCGGAACCGCCCAGCAGCGAAGCCTAGAGGACCACTCCCGACTCAGCAGCAGAGGTTTGGGCAGTATCTGCAGCAGCAGAAGGGACCTCAGGGGAAGGTTTATAGCCTAGCTCTTGAGCCGGAGCCGGAGCAGGTTTCGGAGCCAGATTACTTAGCTGACTCATCACAGGTCATGTTTATTTGCATACTTTTCTAGCTCTATGCTTGTTTGATTCTGGTGCATCTCATAGCTTCCTGTCATTAGAGTTTATGCATGAACATCACTTAGTATCTACACCTACTGCGGAGATTAGTAGAGTAATGACGGGAGGAGGACCAGTGCCTATTAGAGCTAGCTATAGATACTCTATTACTATAGCCTGGAGAGAGTTTGAGGGGCGATTCTTTGTGATGCCACTCCCCGGTTATGATATCATATTGGGGATGGACTGGCTTAGCTATGCCAATACATCTATAGATTGTCATGAGGGTAGTATTTTGTTCAGTCCCCCAGGCACAGCACCATTCAGAGTCAGGAGGACAGGACCGGAGATCAGCCTAGAGCCGAACTGTTGTGCGACAGTTGGGGACGTAGCACTGCCACACCCTATCATTAGGGAGTTTATGGATGTATTCCTAGAGGATCTTCCAGGACTTCCGCCTGACAGAGATGTGGAGTTCACTATAGATTTAGTACCGGGTTCATCACCAGTATCCCGGGCTTGCTATAGAGTGAATCCCAAGGAGGCCATAGAGATGAAAGAGCATATTGATGACCTGTTGAAAAAGAGTTTCATTCGATCCAGTGCTTCTCTATGGGGAGCGCTAGTGCTCTTTGTGCCTAAGAAGGATGGTACAGTCCGGTTGTGTATTGACTACCGAGCCTTGAATGCCATCACCATCAAGAACAAATATCCTCTGCCCAGGATAGATGATTTGTTCGACCAGTTGAGTGGGGCAAAGGTATTTTCCAGGATAGACTTGAGATTCGGGTACCACCAGGTGAAGGTTAGGGCAGCATACATCCAGAAGACGGCGTTCAACACGAAGTACGGGCAGTACGAGTTTCTGGTGATGCCATTTGGTCTCACAAATGCGCCAGCTGTCTTTATGAACTTGATGAATAAGACATTTCACCAGTATTTGAATAAGTTCATCGTAGTGTTTTTCGACGACATCATGATATACTCGAAGATGCCGGAGGAGCATGCAGAGCACTTGCGGATAGTTTTCGGGATTCTGAGGCAGGAGAGATTATTTGCCAAATTACCGAAGTGCGAGTTCTTTTTAGACCGAGTGGAGTTTCTCGGCCATGTAGTCACTGGAGATGGAATCTCGGTAGATCCCAAGAAGATTGCTGCAGTTGAGACGTAGAAGGCTCCGACGTCAGTTTCAGAGATCATGAGCTTTCTGGGTTTAGCAGGCTATTATAGAAAGTTCGTCCAGGACTTTGCTAGGATAGCTGAACCCATGACGAAGCTGACGCAGAAGGACGCAGAGTACATCTGGTCAGAGGACTGTCAGGCAGCATTTGAGGAGCTGAAGAGGAGGCTGATGACCGCTCCAGTTCTGACTTTACCTTCAGGTTCTGGAGGTTTCACCATTTACAGCGATGCTTCTGGGAAGGGGCTAGGATGTGTCCTACAGCAGCATGGGAAAGTGATTGCTTATGCATCTAGGCAATTGCGGACTCATGAGCGGAATTATCCTACCCATGACCTAGAGTTAGCTGCGGTGATCTTTGCACTCAAGTTATGGAAACATTACTTATACGGAGAGCGTGTGGAGATCTTTACTAACCACAAAAGCTTGAAGTATGTGTTCACGCAGAAAGAGCTGAACATGAGACAAAGACGATGGTTGGAGTTGATAAAGGACTTCGATATCGATTTACAGTATCACCCCGGGAAGGCAAATGTGGTGGCGGATGCGCTGAACAGGCATCCGATGGCATGATACCTGATGATTGATCGGCATTTGCGAGAGGATCTGGAGAAGCTCGGTATCGAGCTAGTTCGGCCAGGATCAGTGATACAGATGATGACGCTTGACATTCAGTCAGGTTTAATGGAGCAGATCTGGGAGGCACAGCCTACAGATGAGAGCCTTCGCAGACTTCGACCCCAGGCTTTAGCTGGATTGCTGGATGACTTCACTATAGCAGAGGATGGATCCTTGAGGCATGGCAGCCGATTGTGCGTACCGAAGGGAGAGCTGGTAGAGGCAGTCTTGCAGGAGGCGCACCGATCAAGATATTCTATTCACCCTGGTGCTAACAAGATGTACCGTGACTTGCAGGAACATCTTTGGTGGCACGGGATGAAGAGGGATGTATCATATTTTATCTCGAGATGCCTAGTTTGCCAGCAGGTCAAGGCGGAGCGCCAGAGGCCAGCTGGTTTGTTGCAGCCGTTACCCATTCCCGAGTGGAAGTGGGAACATATTACGATGGACTTCGTCTCAGGGCTTCCTCGTTCCCAAGGAGGGAAGGATGCCATTTGGGTCATCGTAGACAGGCTGACGAAGTGTGCGTACTTCATACCCTTCAAGGTGGGGCTTTCCACCGAGAAGTTGGCGGAGCTATACATACAGCAGATAGTTCGCCTACACGGAGTGTCGGTGAGCATCGTGTCGGACAGAGACAGCAGATTTACATCCCACTACTGGAGGAGCTTGCAGAAGGAGTTGGACAGTAGGCTCAAATTTAGTACGACGTACCACCCGCAGACAGATGGGCAGTCCGAGAGGACGATACAGACACTGGAGGACATGCTGAGGACCTGTGTGCTGGACTTCGGAGGATCTTGGGAGAGCCATCTGCACTTGGTAGAGTTTTCATACAACAACAGCTACCAAGCCAGTATCGGTATGTCTCCTTTCGAGGCGCTATATGGACGACGATACCGCACACCGCTCTTTTGGGATGATGTTGGAGACAGAGTTATGCTTGGGTCAGAGATGATCACGGATGCAGCAGAGAAAGTCGGGATGATCAGAGACAGGCTCAGAGTAGCTCAGGACAGACAGAAACACTGGGCTGATGCTAGTCGCAGGCCGATAGAGTTCGCAGACGGTGATATGGTGCTAGTGAAGATATCACCTACTAGAGGGACGATCCGGTTCGGACGAGGAGGGAAGTTGAGCCCCAGATATATCGGGCCATTCGAGGTACTTGGCAGGATCGGAGAGGTAGCTTACAGGGTTGTACTTCCACCCAACCTAGCAGGAGTTCACGATGTCTTTCACGTATCTCAGCTGAGGAGATATGTTCCAGACCCCAGTCATGTGCTAGATCATTCAGAGTTGGAGGTTGGACCGAGCCTTACAGTTTCTGAGCAGCCAGTAGAGATATTAGACAGGAGAGAGAAGAGGCTGAGGAACAAGGTTATACCCTTAGTACGAGTAGCTTGGAGCCGTCACTCTCCAGGTGAATCTACTTGGGAGAGGGAGTCAGACATGAGGGAGAGATACCCTTACTTGTTCGATCCAACCGCTGCGAGGGAACCACCCGTTTCCGCTTGATACCATAGAGGTTAGTTTCGATCGTAGCCTTAGTCATTGTGTTGCATTACTTTCTATGTTAGAATATTTTAGGGTCTTCAATCCTTGTGAATTTCGAGGACAAAATTTTTCAAGGAGTGAAGACTTGTAAGCACCTGTTTTTTCAAATTTCATTTTAATTAGTGTTAATTAATTTTTAATGTTAATTTTAGCCTTAAAATAATTATTAGGATTTTTAGAAATTTTTTTAGAATTTTTAAATGATTTTTAAATGAGTTTTATATATTAAAAATATCAAATTTGCAATTATTAGAATTGTTTTAATACAGTTTTGTAATTATTTGAATTGTTGCTATAACTGTTTGCAATTATTAAAAA
>JANAVB010039219.1:15322769-15590269 GCA_029216955.1 Iris pallida | reverse complement strand
TGCAATGCTGTTTTTGGATTTCTAAAAATACTTAAAGTACTGTTAAAATTCTGGAAAAATAGTATTTAGATACTATGTTAATTTAGCTAATTTAGTATAATTTTTGTAGTATTTAATTTACTGTTTTGCCACTAGTTTGGCATATGAAACCAAAACTCATTTTCTGTATACTTAGGAAAACTGATTTTTATAAAATACTTGTACTGGTTAATAAATTCCAGAAAAATTATAATAAATTTCTATAATTAGCAAGGATCATCTTGGTACTTTACTTTATGTAAATTAAGCTTTTGTCTATCTTAAAAATTGTTAAAACACAATGATCTTTTGATTTATTTATTGATTAATTATGACTTATAACTTTTTGTGTTATTTTGAGTTTTAGCCGTATTAAACCTCACCCCTCACTAGTGTAAAGACCCTAGAAAGATAGTTAAAGTAGTGTGTCACCCCACATTGGTCTCCTATGCTAAAATCATCATTTTGGCTAGGTGCCCAGTCACAAGTCGTGTTTCACCAATTAGTGCCTTAGCGTTTTAGCTTAGTGTAAAAAGCTAAGTTTATGTATTTATTTCTACAGTGACGAGTTACCGGACATCCATAGTACTTTTATCGCAGCTTGTTTTGCTTTGTTTTGCTAGAGGCAAGTACTTTCTACAAACTTTACATACTGTTACATAAATGAACTGCTAATCCCACCATGTTAAATGCTGATCCTTGGGGTAGCAAGTTAAAATATCACATGTTATACTTTCCATTACTACCATGCTTAGAACAACCTTTATGTATCTCTCACATGATAGAATATGGGTTATGGAGAAACTAGTAGTTGAGTACGTGATCATGCCCCCATTATCGTACCGAGCAAAGTTTCATTCTATATGATACTGCGTCGTAGGCCATTATCCAGCATTTCTGTACGGAGGTACACCTATGCCTGTACACTTGTACGTATGTATATTTTATTTACATGTGCCCCAGCACTTTGTACATCTATTGACCGATCACGTACCTGCTACAGTTTTAAACATTACATATACATCTGTCTCTATGACATATGTGTCCTTGCCATGATAGATTGTGTGATGCCATGTTTCCAGTTATTCCTCCTATGTTCATTTCCATGTTTCATATGCTAGTTTGTTAGATTCAGTACTTGCTCCCGTCCTGACAGGATAACGTTGTAGGTGTTCTTACTGAGGAGGAGTTACTCTGCGACTCATATTATGGAGATACTGCCGAGGACCCGACTTTGCCATACGAAGATGTTCCTGCGAAAAGACTCGTCTAGTTTGCTTAGCTGTTTGGGATATTTAGTGTAGTCATGTATTAGGCTACATATTTTATAACTGGACATGTATCCAGTTTTATATTTCAGATCACTTGTACTTTGGACTTATTTCTATATATGAGAGGACTTTGGTGTTTGGAGCATTTATGACTTTTATTCACTTATAGAACTGTTAGCACATTTAGTCTTAACTTGTTATCTCTAGAACAACTTACTGCGTTTTATCTCAAACGCAGGCTGGACATGACTCGGCCCGGCCCAACAATTTGGGTAGCGGATCGTGACACTAGCCATGATCATATTTTGATGTGCCCATATAACTTGCCTTATTGAAACTAGTATATATTTTAACTTCTTTTAAAAACTAGCAAATGTTCATATTTCTTTGTATGGAACAAATACCATTTTAAGATATATTCCCACTATCTAATCAAAATTTTGGCTGGTTTACAAAAGAATTAGGACATTTGTTAGTTTTTTTTTAAAAAAAGTGGGAGTATATGCTAGTTTGTATATTTTGGATGGGGGCATTTGCTAAAATATTCCTTAATATTATTTCCCTCTTTTGGTATTTCAATGAATCCAATAGTAATATAGTTTTTTTTAGCCAAGCTCAAACTCGTGACTTGATTTTACCAGAATTATTCTCCCTTCCCGACAACGTCTCGTTCGTAGAATATATATGTTGGAAAAAATTATTTAGATGTCAAAGAAAAGTAGCATAATAAGAGAAAATAAAGTGATTCTTGAGACAGATCTTAGATAGTAGAACGATCAGAAACAAAGATCTCAAGCAAACAAGCTTGCTTCTCTGTTTTGAGTTTTAAGACTTTAGGGATTCGTGCAAACAAAATTGCTCTCCAAAGAACCTTAAGTCGTTGCGTGGGCCACTATAACCTTTCTGATTACAACATATGTTACAAACTGACAGAATAATATCTTGTCCTTCCTTGCAATCGCTGTTGCAGACGGACAGAAAGGATTACAATAATTCAGAAGAAAGAGAGAAGGAGAAAATGAAACAATTCTTGTTAGGGTGATGAAGATCATCGTTACTCCAAGCAAGATTCGTCCCCACACGATCTGCTTCCAGGAACCATCAAGTTCTCGAAGAACTTTTGGAACGCTCGTTGCCACCTCCTTTTTGGACTCGCTTGAACTCATATGGACTCCAATGGCGGCAGCAAAGAAACTCTCTTCATTTCTTTCTTTTCTCGAAATAAGTTCTCAAAGAGGCACGAAGAGAGTATTTATATAGTTGGGTGGAAACCCTAACCCTAATACTTGCCTTTAATAAATTACGAAAAGATAGGAATAATTTATATTCAAATCCCACAAAAAATGAATCTGAATTAATCACTCAATCTTTCCATAACCATTTACGGAAAGATAGGAACAATATATGAAGATATTTGACTGAATTAAATTCAAATCCCTCAAAAGATGGATATAAATAATTGAATCAATCTTCCATAACAGTTCAAATCCCCATATAGAGGAACCATGCATCAGCCCATGCGGCTAGACACCAGCATATGCGGCTAGACACGTATAGTCGTGCCTAATCCGTGCATGCGCCCATGCCTACACCCACGCATCTAGTCGCTCATGCACCCGCTCATGCCCCCGTACATTCACCTTGCACATAAGAGAGCGTCTGAGTGCCATACGACGATGGTGACGTGCTAAGTGCAAAATGTGCCAACAAAGCGCTACTTTGCGTCCTTGAGCCCGAGTACGAGTTCGAGTTCGAGTCACTAAGCACCTTGGGGCTTAGCTCCTAATAGAATTTTCCCATGAGCATGACAAAAAGCATAAGTGCTTTCTTTGTGGAGTTGATCTTTTTTCTTCCTAGGAAACACCCCCATATGGCACCCACCACACCCATGTGCATACCTCAACTCAATCAAAGTATTATATTGAGATACCCACTTGGCGATATAACCGATATGGGACTATTCTTACTAGTACAAAGGCAAACACACCAACAATTCTCCACGTATCTCAATATATATGGGTTGAGCTTCCTCACAGTAACTGTCCATCATGCATTAGGATAGATGTCGCTTCGACTTGAATCTTTTAACATGGATCGAATAGCAGTACGATACAAGAATGGACTAAACCTTGAATTCTGTATCATAGCTGTAATTCTTTCCACTCACATAATAACATCAACTGTGCTTCCGGTTACATATTCAAGGCCATGTGCCCGCCTAATTTTGGTGTATGTATATTGGGTGTCTACAAGTTCACCCTCAAGAGATGACATGTATATTCTTTCCATACAATCTAGGTGAGTTATTTTAAAGAGTCATAGCATGAAGTCTTTCACTTTCTTGTAGTGCTACGTCGCTACGACATGGCCCAAAGCCGAGGCTATACCTCATTGTGGTGTCATTCCACTGAAGCGTGAGGTCACAGCCTCTTTGTAGTACCATACTACCCATCATGAAGCCATGCGCTTTCTTACGGTGTTATGCCGCTATGACATGGCTCGCGTAGCCAAGGCTTTACCCTCTCTTAGGTACCTCTTGGTGGTGTCACACCACTGTAACATAAGATCACCTCTTTGTAGTATTGTCTGCCACTCTTCATTCTACAACATTATGTTATATGTCTATGTGTGATGCTATGCCACTACGATATGGCCCAAAGCTGAGGCTTTACCCTCTAGAAGTACCTCATATAGCGTCACCCCATCGTAGCATGCAGTATTGTGCTCCTTTATAGTGTTTTGCTACAGTGCTTCCTATAAAATATGTCGGACATTCAAAATGTCCGACAACTCATTAAGGCATCCAAGCCATCCTCCCATAGAACATGCTTTATACAAAGAATATACATGAGATAATAGTGGTTCTGGGTCCGTACCCCTCAATGTCTCAAAGGATTACATATTGTTTTTGATATTCTTCCAGTCAATGGTCCTTCCTTGAGCCAAAAGCTAAATTCTAGTAGATTTCTCCATGATTGCAATGACACAATATCAGAGGTCCATCAAGCCCATTTTCTTGCTGAGTCCCCGACCATCTGGCACTTGAGGCTCTTGTGAACGGATATGTTAGATTCTTTGACTCTGAATATCAACCAATGTAACGAATGTAATGGTCCACGTTTGATGCGCTCATTTAGTGTCTTATGCCGTAGATGCACAGTTCTCTTCTTATCATTGAAGAAATCATCTGATGCCACTGTCGTAGCCCCTGGTAGCCGTAATACATAAGCATCACCCGAATTTATGTACCAACCACAGAAAGATCATGCATGGTTGTCGTAATACATCGGCATCACCCGGATTTGCACACCAACCATAGAAAGATTGTTCCTAAGCTCCCAAAGCCATTCCACTTCATCTGCTATAGCTGATAGTGCATATTCCATAATAAGAAAAAGGTCTGCTTATTCGACTTACTCGATATAGCAGCACCACCCATGGATCTACTTCTTCAACTTTCACGATATAGCAGAACCACTCATGAAGATGTAACATTTTTGTTGTCTTCTTCTGAGTGCTACTGGAATTACTGAAGCCTCCTACTACTATAGATAAATTGTTATAGTGTAGTGCATCCTTCTGAGTCCCCGAGAGATATCTCATCACTCTTTTCACAACTTTTCGATGATCAACATCTGGATTGCTCGTGAACCGACTCTACATGTCCACATCATAAACTATGTCAGACCTGGTGGCACTCGCAGCCAGTATCAAGCTCCTGATGACACTCGAGTACACCAACTGTCTAATATTTTCTCCAAGATTTGGCTTCAACTTCTGAACACACCTGTAAGGAGTACCGATCCTTAGACGATCCTGATATCCATAGCGTGTGAGCATCCTTCTATATAGTAAACTTATGACAAAGCAAGCTTAACTACCGTTCGAATTATCTAAATCTCCAGGATAACATCCGCATCTCCTATGTCCTTCATACAGAATCTGGACGTGAGGAACATCTTTGTTCTAGTGACACATTAATATGTCATTCACATAGAGACAAATGATGACACCTCTGACATCAGCGAACTTTGTGTAATAACACTTAACAGTCTCTTGAACCTATAGTCATTTGACCTAATGACCTAGTCAAACTTTTTATGCCACATATAAGGAGGTTGCTTCAGGTCGTACATATATTTCACCAACCTATAAACTTTATCTTCATGATCCTGAATGACAAATCCATCTGGCTGTTGTATAGAGATCTCTTCTACTAGTTTCCTATTTATAAAAACTATCTTGACATCCCTCTGATGAATGATCGGCTTATAAATAGCAGTTACAATAATCGTCATCCTGATAGTTGACATCCTAGCCACTGGGGCTCATGAGTCAAACTAATCAATCTCCTACTTCTGAACAAACCCTATTGGCCACCAGCCTAGCCTCAGACTTATTAACTGTTCCCTTGGGCTTCATCTTCTTCTTCTTGAAGATTTGATGGGTTTAGCTCCTTCGGACAGATTAACTAACACCCAAGTATTTATTAAGTCATTCTCGCCATTGACTATCTTCTCCCAGATGACCTCGTCTCTAGTCTTCATCACCTCATCAGTCTCTACGTGATAGGTAATAAAGTCATCTCCGAAATCTTTCAGCCTCCTCGCTCGCTTTGCTAAATGCTCGGCGAATATTGGTTCATCGTTGTCTCATCAACGACAACCATTTCCTGCACAACTCCTTCTTTGAAAGTACTAGCTTCTTCGATACCAACAATATTCTCTGAAATGTCTACAAAAATAATATTCTTGTCCTTAGCAAACTTGTCTTCAAAGAATTTTGTGCTGCAAGACTCAAAGATATGATTGAATCACTATCAAAAGATCTATGAGTGTTGCTTTTAACAGCATATCCCAGAAATATAGTCTTCTTGGTCCTCGTCACTGGCTTCTGAATCTTGACATCCTGAAGCTTCACGTGCAGTAGAAACCCCCACATTCGAATGTCATTCGAGTAAGGTCTAGAACTAGTAGTCCATGAGGAATAATTTCAGATATGGCGAACGGTACTTTACCAAAATAAAGATAGCGTAATCTATTCCCAGAGGCATTTTGGAAGATTCGTAGTATAGATATCATCATCTCTGACAACGTCCTGATCTTCCTTCTAAAACTCCAATAGATTACAGAGAATACGGAGCTGTCATTTCATTGACAATTCCATGTTCTTTTTCGAACGATGTAAATTTCAAAGAACGATACTCTTCGCCATGATGACTTCTGAGTCTCTTGAGTTGATGACCTATTTGATGTTCAGCTTTAGCTCTGAAGTCCCTGAATTTCTCGGACACTTCATCTTCAAGAAATCATCTATGAAAGTATTAAGATACTTCATTCCGACCTCTGTGGAGAATTGCTAAAGTCACAGATATCTGAGTACACCAATTCCAGAAGATCTATACTTTAGTTCAATTGTGTGAGCAGCTTCCTGACAGTCTTCGCTCGTGCACAGACTTTATATTCCTCTACCTACTTACCCCTACATTTTTTAGATAAGGCTTAGACTAGACATCTTGAGACTGTTATCACATAGCACATATCTTAGTCTATTCGGTCACAACTCAATGAGTCTATTGTCATTAGCAGAAGTTCAAACATTCCTCTGATACTGAACACCTTTTCAAAGCATGATCCAAGCCAAGACATTATCATTTGGCCAATATGAATGTCCATCCTCAAGTCTGTATCAGACAACAGACTTCCTGAGATCTTGTCCTAAAAAATAACTGGTACGTATTATATGTACTCCAGTGTTAGCGACTTTCTAAAAGTCCAGAACTATGATCCCAATCCCAGATCTTCTGTTAGAGGTACATACGTCATTGATACCTTCATTAGAGATAGGTTCATCCTTGGTGAAAAGTTCCTCACGTGGTTAGATGCACTAGTGTGCGTCCATAAGTCAATGACCATGGTAGATAGCTCAACCTATGCAAACATAGCAACCAAGTTAAATAACTAAAACAACAAAATTTAGTTTTACCTTGCTATTTTGGTTTTGAATTGGATATGCAATTCTCCTTCAAATGGCCCTCTAAGCCACAACCATAACTAACCCCACCAAGATAAAACTGTCTTCATGTTGGATTATTACACTCCTGGAGAATCTACACACTTATACAGTCGAAACCATTCACATATTTGAGCAAAACCTATGTGTCAATCCATGTGCATCATCCGGGCATTCCATGCGCCTCATCCTAGCAGACCCATGCACATAGTCTGAAATGAACACATATGCTTAAACTACACCAAGCCCATGCGCATTACACATAATCCGCATGTGCTTAATCTGAACAGAACCCAGGCACAAAAAAGCCTTGATATTCTTCTCAACTGACTTGAGATGCTTCTTTGAGAAACTTTGAAACGTCATTTGCCTATGTAACTCCCTAAAACCATTTTCATGGATTTATGCAATTTAGTATAATATTTTCCTGAAGTTATATTTGGAAGTCATGATTTCTTTTATTAGTAAAAAAAATCCGATTCTTAAATAATTAATTCTATTTTATTAAATTTAATTATTAATTATGGTTATTATTAATGATGATTAATTTAAGGGATAATTTAGCAAATACCTCCATTCCAAATGTTAAAACTAGCATATACCCCCACTATTTATTTTATTTAGCAAATACCCCCACTCCTATGTAAAAAAGTGGGGGTATATCTTAAATTTTTATTATTTTATATCAAAAAATGGGGGTATTTGTTAGATAAATAAAATAGTGGGGGTATATGCTAATTTCAACAATTAGAATGGGGGCATTTGCTAAATTATCCCTTAATTTAATTATTATTTACTAATTCTTATTTTAGTTTTAATTATTATTAGTCATGACTTTTATTATTCATGATTTATTACTAATGATTAATTCTATTAATCCTGGTTATTATATTAATAATTAATTCTAATTATTATTACGGGTTGAGCTCTGGGTTGATGTAAGCAGTTGGAGCATAACAGGGGTTGAACTTTGAGCTCAGGCCAGCAATTAGGCTGGGTCATTGGATTAGTAAGAGAGTTAGTACAGTTTTGATAATCCTAGATTAGTTACTAATTAGCTATTAATTAACTTTGTGATTAATTAACTCGATGATGAGTTAGCAGTTATTAGTTAGCTAATTAGTTACTGATTTGTTCAAATTAACTCCAGCTCTGATGCTATTTATAGAGGGTGCCATTAGGGCTGACTTAGAGAGCACACTTTTTGTTTAATATAAATATTGGGGAATCTCTATTTATTTTATTACACAATATTATTCTGACACTCCAGTATATTTTTCCAACTATTCACACTGTTTCCTCGGCCATCCTCTGTTGCATCACCGTCGGACTTCGGCGAGGTGCAGCCCACCTCCACTATCCCCCTCACTCCCCTGTCATCACTAGCACTCACTGGCCGCCCAGTCCATCGGACCACCTCGTCAGCACCTATCACCACCGAGCCCGGCCATCCCTCCCTGTCCATCACCACCTCTGTCACCCCAACTTCCGCCATCCTCCACTACCACAGCGACTCCACCGATATCGATCGCCGGCTATCCCCAAATTTCTCCGCCCGCTCACACTACATAGACTCAACACCACCTCTCACCTAGGATCACCGCTGTTCATCTACGAGTCCTCACCACAGGGACGAGCCACTGCTATCGCCGTCAGGTCTGGACGATCAAATCTAGGTCGTCAACCACCAGCGTCACCGCCTCCTATCGACCCAGACCTGGTCGATCCTCGTAGCGTCTAGTCGTTGGATGACTGGATCTGGCCGCCGTGGATGCCTGGAGCCGCTGTATCTCAAGCCACTGCCACGAAGACCACCGCTGCCGACCACGATCAGATCCGCCTTTCGCCGTGAGCCACTGAAGCCATCACCACTAGGTCTTCACTACCGGGAAGCCTCGAACCCATCAGAACCCCGCCGAGCAAAAGCTGTCCTCGCTGTGCCTCGACTGAGCGTTGCTGACCAGGGTGAGTTCCCTCTTCTTGAGCTCCCTTTCCTTCTTGGTCTTCTTCCTCTTCTAGGTCTTCATCTTCTTCTTCTTCTTGATCCTCTTCTTCTTCTTCTCTTCTGTAACTTGGGTTTTTAAGGAAGAGTCGGCTGGTGAGAAAATGAGATGGAGGGGGGGGGAGAGAGTTCTCTATAGTCTCCATTTATTTATTTTTTCTTCTTTACTTTTGAATGTGTGTGTCAGTGTTGGCTCTTCGAAATTGAGGTATCCCTTGTGGAGGGGTCGCTTATGTGTGTCCCTTCGGGTATTGAAGAACCAATACTTGACTCTTCGTGATTCGAAGAGTCAAGTCTAGTTGCAATACTTTATTATGTACAGAATTGTACATGCTGCTTCGAGCATTGTTAAAATATAGTATTATATGTATTGACCAGTATTATAGGTAAACTAGATATAGATGCAAATTACTAATTGTACTGTATAAATAAGAAATTGTATTCACAATGTTTCACTAATATTTCTCATGTATATTAAATGATTATGTAATAAATAGTTTTACAAAGGACTTTGCATTCGTCTAGTTCAAAATGAATTTTAGACATCTAAATTATTATCACAAAATTGTATCAAATTTAAATATATTTTTATCTATAATTTAGTAAGGATTTAGTCTCTAATGGTATACTATATTATTCTAAATATTTCCTAAATGATATATTATATTAGTTTACTATTAAAATTATTTAGATTCTGATCACTATCTGAATAATATAATTACTAGTATATTTTTGAAATATTTATATAGTTACATTAATAAATAAAATATGTTACTAGTATTTGTATTTAAAACTAAATTGCTATGAGCATTATTTTGATTTTGCTAGTGTAATGTTGCTAATAGAAATATTTCTAAATAATTTTATTTTAGAGTTTAGGTTGTTATTATTATTTTCTAAAACTATTTTCTTGCTAGTTTATCTATATTTGACTAGTAGTTTTATATTGCAAGTCTCTCTCTCTCTCTCTCTCTCTCTCTATATATATATATATATATAATAGGAAAACTTAGATGGTGAAACTTTTGAATTCCGAAAATACCCTTACATACTTATACTAATTAAAAATTGTTCATTAATTTTAATAAGGACAACTTAGTAATTAGAAAGACTACCCTTTGGTTTTCCTAAAGAGTCTTCCTAAACTAATTAAGAAATGTTAAAATACGTGCAAGGCACGCGCACATATGCTAGTATATATATATATATATATATATATATATATATATATATATATATATATATATATATATATATATAATATGAAAACTTAGATGGTGAAACTTTTGAATTCCGAAAATACCCTTACATACTTATACTAATTAAAAATAGTTCATTAATTTTAATAAGGACAACTTAATAATTAGGAAGACTACCCTTTGGTCTTCCTAAAGAGTCTTCCTAAACTAATTAAGAAATGTTAAAATACGTGCAAGGCACGTGCACATATGCTAGTATATATATATATATATATATATATATATATATATATATATATATATATATATATATAAATAGTAGTATTTCTATAGTCAGTTTATGGTAAGTAAATAGTTAGCTAGTTGATTGCCATTATTAAGATTTCGATTCACTCTTGCCCTATTCTGGGAAGAGACATTGAGACAGGTTTGATTTGCAATGACAATGCAAGTACTTCTATGGTTTTGACTCATTTACTTCATGTCATATTCTTTTCGCATTGGACAAGTTGTTTACACGATTTTATCATGTGCTTCTGGTTCTGGTACTTATCATGTTCATAATCTTTTACTTGATCTGGGGAGGAGAAATACTACAGATATGTGACCAAAGTCTAACCTATGATTTATGTGGATAGCTTAGGTCTCACATCGTGCACATGGGACTCTAAGTCGTACCTTTAGTTATGCTTATTCATGGCTTATCCATGCTGGTCACATATTCTAGTATGTATTTCAAATCAAATCACATGTCAGGATTTTTTGTTTATATATTCATGTTCAGGTTCAAATTATGCATTTACTTTTCATGTTCATCCTGTTTCATTATATCTTGTTCACATGACGTACTTGTTTTGTTATCGTAGAATGTACTTTGTTCCTTTCTTGACTGGATCGTTGACATAGTGGACGACTCCTAGAAGATTCTAGAAGACCAGATGCGAGTATTCTTCTTATGTTTTAGATAGTTTTCATATAGATGTTATTACCTCATTTTAGTTTAGTGGCCGATTTGTCTCTGGATTTTTCTTGTATAAGTTGTATTTGTAAACCCCCTCAATTTTTTTATACAGTTTATTATATTATCTTCAAATTTCTATTTCCATTTTAGTAAGAGGATATATTTTTCTTGTAAAGTATAAGATTTACCCTAGATTTTAATATATATATATATATATATATATATATATATATATATATATATATATATATATATATATATATATATATATATTTTCAAATATTATTGGAAAGTTAGAAATATTTTAAAATAATTTTAAAAAGATTTCAAGTGATTTGTTATATATACATATACAAATTGTATATGACTATATTCATAAATATAATCAATATGAATTGCAGGTACAAATATTTTATGTAGACATTTTTAGTCCATTAAGGAAAATATTTTAGAATTTTTGAGGATTTACTGGAATTTTTAAATACTTTGTATTACTCTTTTTAAAAGAGTAAAAGAAACAAAAAGAAAAAAAAAGAGTAAAAGAGAAAAAAAAAGAAGAAGTAATGAGCTGTGGTTACTGTTCCGAGGAATAGTAACCCACAACCCAACCTTTTCTCCCGCAAAGGACATCAAACCAACCCCTCTACCCATGTGTATATATTTATTAAAGAAAATTTTTTTGAACTCAACTTCTCGCGAGATTGAAAATCTCGCGAGAAGCCTTAGGCCCATATCACCCGACCCTATGTTCGGATATAGCAGCCGCTATATAGGTAGCCGAATGGAAAACCCTAAACCCTAACTCAAAATCTCCACCACGCGATGCCCCTCGCCTCCCCTAACCTCCGGCGAACACTCCTGGCCGCCTACAGCCGCGTGTCGTTGCCAGGAGCTGCCGCAACCGCTAGAAACATTGAATTCACCTCCGGAACAGAGGAGCCTCTGTCCAGTTGTAATATCCAGGTACCTCTGTTTACCATTCTTTTTCTTCTTCATTTGGGCATCAAATACTGAACCAGTTAGTTCGTAGTAAACCCAACATATACGGCTATCTGACCTAACAAATAGTTTAAATTCAGATGCCATAAAACTTGGGAAAATGAGTCGAAAAATCGACGAAAAATAGCGTGCATGCACCCTGTTATAGCAGTTATTGAGGCTGTATTGGAAGACAAACTATGATCAGAACATTAGGAAATTGGCAAAACCAATTATACACAGTTCGAGACAACCTAAAGGGCTGCAAAACCCCTTAAGTAGAAGTTAGGTTCGTTGACCGTGCGTCAAGAAATCAATCTCACAAAATTGTCAAAAACTATTATAAAAAACTGTAGAATTTAGAAAAAACATTCCGATACGGCGTGTGTTCTGACAAACCGGACGATGTGGTCGCAAAATATACACATCAAAAGGCGCGTGTGGATGTTGCCGACGTGTGGGAACTGACGAAACTCGATTTCGTTGCGTGTGCGCGACGAAATCATTGCGTATCCGTCAAGATACCCCCGTATCGACTTTTTACAAACTTGGCCATAACTTCGTGTATAGTCGTCGGTTCGAGACAAAACTTGCGCCAGCAGGACCGTATCGAAATTCTGGTCATATGTGCCAAATTTGGTCCGATTCTGAGATGGTCGACCGGAATGCCTATTTGGTAGGCCCGCGACCCGATCCGATGGGCGAAATAATACACGACCCGCTGAAATCCAACTTTGGATATACGACTGGGTTTGTCTCCTCAAACCGGACCCACAAACATATACTTTGACGACTTTAGAGACCGTAGCTACTGGCATGCATTTTGGTGCAAAACGGGTCTAACGACGGACATCGTTTTGACCGAAAATTATGATTTTGCCCCTGTTCCAGAATTGGACTTTTGGACAGACGTTTCCTAGATATATCTTTTACACTGGGAACGTTCTTGATGTTTGTTTCAGCATCCGGAGCTATTCGTGGACTTTGAGTTTTTATTGCTGACATGATTGACTGTGGAGTTGCCATTCCCGTACCACCAGACAAGATACCTTGCCACCTTACTCCGTGATTTATTTTTATCTTATTTTTAGTTATTTATATTCAGCATTATTTATCTGTTGTTAGTATTATATCATTGTGCGTCCAAGTCACACTTGGGTGCAAGCGACCGTATCGATCGTTTTATTTGTTTTTGTTCTATTTTCTTGCATTGACTTAGCCTAGTGACCAACCGTTGATGATGAGGTATTGGTATATCTTATAGGCCTTGACACATGATTTACCACATAATGTGAGTCACATGTAGGATACGTACTCGGGTAGTCGGCCGACCACCAATACGTATGATGTTAGAGTTATATACTAAAAGCATCACTTTTGTAGTAACCTTATTTCCTTAAATTTTGAATGAGAATCATATGGGCAAATGTTTGCATATTGTATTTGTTGCAAGTGTTAATGCAAATGTCTGATATTATATATTGTAGATAATATGGTGTGTGGTGTCACACAGAAGATCATATTATCAGTTTTCTATGGAGTATATAAATAGTTCACAACCTAGATGGACTTGGACAATCTATTGGAAAGGTTGTAGTGTAATATGGTATTAGTCTATCTTGACTATAGGTTTACACTAGTACACTTTATGTGTATTGAACATGACCACTTGAGGTTATTCTCTTTGTACTGACTACATAAGAGAACAAACACCTCTGTTATTATGGATGCTTGTGCTCTTAATCCGGATATAATAACAGACATGTATATGCAGTGTGCATTACTTTAACTCATAAAAGAGTGAGATTCATTATGGATCAACAACCTCTATGAATTGGGTAATAACATTGTATGTATGATGGGTTGTTGATTATAAATGAAATCCATGTCCCGATACATCGGGTTGATGATGTCCTCTTAAGGAGCTCATAAGGATTGTCATGTAAACCCTGCAGGTGGATTATATCCGACATGACAAATAAAGTTGAGCGGTACTATTTAAGGATAAAAGATGTCGAATCAATATAGTTGTCAGTAACTTAATTTGATCGACGGACATACGATATCTTAACATGGGGAGACAAACGAGCATATAATAAAAGGAGCCCACAAACATAATTTGGGATTAGGGAGGTAGTGCAACAATAGCTCATTAGTGGACCGAGCTATTGTTAATGGGCCTGGATTGTGTGTTGGGGCTGAACACGGGATATCCAGATCCGTTAGGAGGCCTAACCCTAATTTCTCCTCATGGTCCCTGCCGTAGCCTATATATATCCTCTATTCTCTGGCCGCCAGATCACTGATCAGAAATCTGAAATTTTCTCTAAATTCGTGATTCACGTAAGGAGAGAAAGAAAGGGCTGCCAAGGAGAAGAAAAGGTTGGGAGATCGTCGCCCACACGACGTCCAACTCGGGGAAGGAATACGTGCAGAAGATCTTGGGGTCGTCCGCTCGAGATTGCCAGGAATTACTTGTCTCCTTTCCGCCGCAGGTATAATTCGTGAACCCTAGGTTCCGCCTATGAAGGGTTAGAACACGTATTAGATCTTTTTAACTTTCTATCGATCAATACGCACACCAAAGGAAGGGTCTTGGGAATCCCCAGTTCCATCATATGAGACGTGCGACGGTTAGGAGTAACTGCCAATAGATTTGTATGCTAGTGGACTTGGAAGTTGCTAGAGGTCATATGAGTCATGGATATGACCCTACTAGGCATTGGGTGGGGAGGACAGTTCCTTAACGTATGGGCCACGTATGCACTTTTCTATTCCTGATCCTGCTGGCCTCTGACATTCGGTGAATGTTATGCTTTGAGGTCCCTGGTATCCTGGTGGGACCATACCGAGTTTCCTGTAGCCAGAGTGCCCATGCGTTGAAGGTTTGTTCTTAACTGAATTATCACTATAGAATTGGTAGGCACCCTATTGCATGCATCCCTTTTCTTTTCTATTATATATCACAGTTTATATGGCATGGTATTTTCTTGTATCTTGTTACGTCCCTCTGAGGACCTGGTTATCTCTCCAGGTGTGTGCTTTGTGACATTTCGCAGGTGTTCTAGCCCAGGCCGTGATCCTCGCCATTCCTTCGAAGATGATTGCTCTTGGTTCATCTTGCCATCTTTATCGTTTATTTTCTTGTATGTTTTCTCTCATTTAAATTAGTTAGTAGTGGATTTGTCTCCGCCCAACTACATATACAAATGACAAATTCATAGTGATTATATTATTATTCTTTATTTTTGTGGATAAGATTTAGTTATCATGCTTTACTACATTTTAAAGCTTATATATACATACGAGGATTCCATAGATTCGAGTATACTTCATATATATATAGCTGGCATGTCTACGTGCTTAGTCCTAAGTATTTTAGGACTGGGGCATTACATGTTTTTGTGGTGGCCCATGCAGGTCAAGTTTATCACTTCGGTTACGTTACTGTACCGATGTAAGCCTGTAAATATGATTTGTAACACCCACTTTCCTAAAATGAGGATAATTTTAAACTTTTGTAAAAGTTTATTATTTAATAATAGGATTTATGATTTATGAAGATTTTTAATTAATATAATACTATTTAAATTGATGTATTATGATTTTGGTTATTTTTCATATTTTAATATTTTGGGAATTTTTATATTTTAATATTGATTTTACGGGATTTGTTTAGTCGGGTTTGAGTTTCCTTTCGTTTCGACTTGTGTTAGTGACCTGGGTAGCTTAGACTCTAGAAGGAACCCCAAGATTAGTTAGTCATGGCCCACAAACCCCACTAATTAAGTTAGTAAGTTTAGACTAATCTCACTTGTTAGATTGGTTAAGTTAAAGGTTTAAATTTAACCCTTTTGATCCCAAACTTGAACCTAACTTAAAATTAACTAAGAGGACTAGTTGAGGCCTTATTGGGCTTTACCCCAAGGCCCAAATAGGGTTTAATGGTAGCCACTATAGGTAGGTTAGCCTCCCTTCCTTTCATTTTATTTCATCTTGCCTCTTTTCCTTCACAAAGTGTTCTTACCCAAATTAGAGAGCTTCCCTCTTTGATTTGATCTCCAAATCCTTACATCCCTCCACCAAAACTTCCATCCAACCTTCTCATACTACCAAGGGAGGGTGTTAGCAAAGATTTGGAGCAAAGTGCAAGGAGGAGTGTCCTTTTTGGAAGATCTTCGTGTCGGAGCCGTGTCCTTGGGAGTGTCATTGGGATTCGACTCCCAATAGGTAAAACCAACCCTCTAAATTGATTTTCTATGCATATTAGTTAGTTTTGAATCCATAAGATCTACCCCCATGCATGTACCCCATTTAGATTCAAATTTGAGGCCATTTGGAGCTCTCTTGAGGATTTTAGATATGTGTCTTGTGTCCTACTTGATAGATCCCAAATTAGGACACCCCATGTGTATGTATGTATGCTAATAGTTTAAATAGATATTTAAATTCAGTTTTAGAATGGTTAGAGAGTGGATTGATCTTAGTTAGGATGGTTAGAATGAGTTTCATTTGGATACCTATGTTGGTATCCAAGTATCTTGGCCTATATGTGTTTCTTTTGTCCAAAACAACTCAAATTTATCGTATTATTCATCCACGTTTTTATTAACCAAAGCAACTTAGAAATGTCATAACTTCTAGCTTAGAATTCCGATTAATCTCCCTTTTTTTTATATAAAAGAACCGTATCGAAGTTAGCTTTCCAAATATATATATTAATAGTAAAATACATTCTAGAACTTTTTGTAGAACGGTTTGAGTGTCAGCTGTCCGAAAGACGAATGCGTTTCGGTGTTTTTACGATTCCGGGAGCTTCCGGACACGAAAATGCGATCCGTTTAAAGTTTCGAATAGCTAACACAAAGAGCTACGACATACTTTAATTCTAGAATTTAGTGAAGGTCCAATTGGTACAGTATTAGTTTTAAGTAGAATAGTGACTATACGACATACACTACCAAAATACAGTAAATTGGCGACGGCGTTTTAGCGACGGAATAAATCA
Source organism: Iris pallida (assembly GCA_029216955.1). NCBI lineage: Eukaryota > Viridiplantae > Streptophyta > Magnoliopsida > Asparagales > Iridaceae > Iris > Iris pallida. The sequence goes on along the minus strand of JANAVB010039219.1, from coordinate 15,572,820 downwards.
GTCGTCCGTAGTGACGGATTACCGACAACCTGGGGACGACTTCCCGGCTAATCGCGTACCAATTTTTTTTTAAGGGTGAACATCCGTCGCCTATCCGTCGGCACGCCGTCGGTACAGTAGCGACGAAATAAAAATCCGTCGACAAGTAGTCACTCGGTAGTCCCTAATTAGCGGGAAAATGTTAAAAAAATTGTGAAAAAATATCACTATTGGCGGGGGAATTGACGACTACTTAGCAACGGATAATCCGTCGACCAGATGATAGGATATTAGCGACGGACGTACGGTCCGTCGCTAAGTGGTTGGAAAAATTTGAAAAAAACCGCGTGAGATTAACAACTAAGTAGCGACGAATTTTATCCGTCGCTAGTTCGTCGCTAAGTTAAAAGCCTAGCTTAAGTTGAACCGACGGAGGGAAAATTTCATTCCTCCTAATTTTTCTCTCTCCTCTCTCTCTCTCTTGGACGCTTGCACTTATCGAGGTAACTCTCTCTCTCTCTCTCGGGCGGCGGTGGGGGGCGGAGGGGAGCCGACGGTGGTGGGAGGGGACGGGCAGCGAGGGGGGGGGGCGGAGGGGGGGGGGGGGGCGCTGGCCGCGGGGGGTGCTGGCGGTCGTCACGGGTGAAGCTGGCGGTGGTGTTGAAAATAAAACGAGAAAAAGAGTACAAGAAGTACAAATTTGATTCTGGGAAAGTATTGCTATGGAAGTCTGATTCGTAAATGATCACTTTGTTCCTTGGACCATATGATGATGAAGAAGATCACTGCTTGAAGTAGAACAACTTGGAAGAACTAAGTCACCAGAAAGGTATCGACGCACTTGGGCACTGATGGCGATGCCGAATGCTTTCCTGCTTTGCTTCACTCTGTTCTGGAAGAAAAGTTGAAGAAGAATGCTCTGGAGAATCAAAATCTCGAAGTCCTGATCTCTGTATTCTCTCCTGTTCTCTCTCTGTCTGTCTCTTTGAGAAAAATGAGTCTATTTATAGACTGGGGCTTCTGAGCGTAAAAAGACACCAAAATCTGTCTTTACGCTAACAATTGCCACCCATGATCAGAGTCATCCTTTGCATACATTGACACGCGTCCCATCGTTTCAGCGAGAATAGGATGCATGTACACACGTTCTTCGAAATATATGGCATGAAGGCCATGTAAGCAAACCACGTTCCATACTGGCCAGAAAGAATAGGGCGTAAAAACAGCTCTAATATCCTCTGAGCGTAAAACAGTGAGATGAGCGTAAAATAGCTCTGTCATAGGTCCCCTGCGTAAAGTGGTTATTGAATAACCTTGAGCGTAAAATGGCTCAAATAGACTTTACGCACACACATTGTTTTATGAGCGTAAGAACTCATGTAAAACTCCGTGCGTAAAAGAAACCATTCAATGAGCGTAAAGTAGCTCGATCTCCATAAATGACAACAATGGTTTTTGTATAAGACAAATCGCATTGAATTCCGTGGTAAATGCCATCATTAATATCTTCATGTCAGAGTTTGCATTAAATGCTAGATTTGACAGCTTTGTCCAGCGTGAAGTAGACTGCTCTGTCCTTGGCGTAAAAACATGGGTGTAGTCCCGAGCGTAAAATGATCAGCTTGCTTAAGCATAAAGCGATTAGCCTAATCTTGGGTGTAAAGAGATTACCCATTCCTCTAGGCGTAAAGCAGATCACTTATGAATGAGATGACTCTTTCTTTGAAGCACTTTTTACGCTCCTACAAGACCCCCTTCAAAGTTTTCAAATATCTCCAAAATTTGAAATACTTTGAACAGAAGCGTAAAAGTTGAGATTTGACCTGCTAGCGTAAAATTTGGGATACGCAACTGCCATCCGCGTAAAAGCGGGGATGTCCAACAGTCGGCGTAATCTTCAACAGTGTCGGTCAACACTTAATTATCACAATGAATTTCCTTTTTCGAAACTCTTAAAGGCCTTTTCGCTTCCCCGAGTTTTGCATTTATAATGAACCATTTCCAATGAGGAATATGAAGAGCTGATTTAACCGTATAAATAAGGAGAAATTCTTCACTCTTGTCATTCATCTCCATAGTGACATGGCGTCCAAGAAGGAGATTAACAATGAAGAGGCTTCGCGCTCAAGGATTGACTTTGAGCGAGCACGCAACTTTGTAGCGTGCTTCGGATTAACTCCAGCAGTCTTCAGTCGCATTGATGGTGGCCCCTCAACTGCATATGAAGGCTCCGGAGATGCAGAAGCGTTTTTAAATCTGATGCGTCGCTCCGGGATTCACAACATGCGTGAGTTGGGTGCCTTCCTTCGTCAGTCCAACGAAGGAGAGGGGAAATGAAATTCCATGTATTGCGACTCTCTTATATGTAGGGGTCCACTTGCCTCTTTATAAATAAGATCTTGATGTTAATCTCATCTATTAATAGATAGAACTGTTCAACATTTTATTTTGACTGTTTCTATGGTTGTCCATTCCCGAGAAACAAACCGACACGTGGCGTCTGTCTTATGGTTACGAGAGCCTTTAAATAGGATCTTCCCCCGAAATAAACTCTTCCCAACAGTTCTTCAGCCTTTATAAATAGCCGAGAATGTTTCACATATTCTCGTACTCATTCCTCTGAATATAACTTTCTGTAATGTTGCTCTCCAACAAATGAGGATGGCGGAGCTTTCCCACAGTGTTCTTTTGTACGCCCAGTCTTTAGACGCAGATTCAACCACCATTAGAGCCAAACCATTCGACTCAAATGGTAAATCCGATAGTAAGCAAGTATTTGTCTTTCGAATTTTTCGTTGAATACATCTACTTTATGAATGTAAATTCTTGACGAGCATAAAAAACTCACTGGAATACTGGCGTAAAAGCCTTGCTGAAGCACTGGTGAAAAATCCTTGCTGAAGCACTGGCGTAAAATCCTTGCTGAAGCGCTGGCGTAAAAGCCTTGCTGAAGCGCTGGCGTAAAAGCCTTGTTGAATCACCGGCGTAAGAAAAGCCTTGTTGAATCATCGGCGTAAAAGCCTTGTTGAATCATCGGCGTAAAAGCCTTGTTGAATCATCGACATAAAAAGCCTTGCTGATCTATTTTTAATTAATATTTAATACGCATCTGATAATACTTCTGAAAAACACTTCTTCTTTGTTGTTTCTGCAGAAGTTTGGCTGAGCAGCTTTTCCAGAACCGGCATTGGCGATTTTGACGCTGTGAAGAACGTTCTTCTGACATCAACATCAGGGAGCTCATGCGCTTTTGACGCGCAAATCAGACAACTCAGAACTTTTCGTGGGATAGAAGGGTCTTCCTCTGTTGGTAGGAAGAGCCTTTATACACGGAGAGTTGGATGGTGGAGTCAACTCTACCCCGAGGAATCGGGTAGTAGAGTTCCTTTCACGGCAGAACTAGGAATCGTATCCCAATGCTGGATACGTTCTTATCTCCTTTGAGGTGCCGCCACTAATCCACCAATTGTGTTGGCAGCAACGCGCCTTTGGGCTGCCATACTCTGGGATTCTCCTCTCGTCTGAGAGATAAGACCAGAGTTTGATTCCTGCTGTTTCGGTTACCACTGGGGCTCAGACAGTCAGGAACTGCCACCAACAACGAACCCATCAAAGAGGATCAAAGAAGGAATAGATCTCTATTAGGTTATTGTTGGTGTATAGAATGAAAATCCAAGAATGTAAAAGATTTCCATTATAACTTGTAAGAAAGTCTAAGAAATGTAATAGAATTTTTGATGATATGGGAATGAAATGATGATTCTTCTATGATCAATGATTTGTATCTATCTGGTTGTAATAAGGACATGATAGATAAATGAAATCCTATTTTCTGTTTTAGAGTATATGATACTATCAGAGGTAATATGGACATAATAGCATATATGAACTCAAAAAGAAAATTAGACTAATATCTATGCAGAGGTCAAAAATAGAAATGATAGATAGGAAAAGAAAGTAGATTTAATATTTATTCAGAGGTCATGAAAACATGAGAAATAGTGAATCCCACTTTCTAATCAATTGATAAAAATAGAAGGTATAAAAACCCCTTTCCCTGGAAATAAGAAGTCAGCTTAACCAAACCTTGGTAGCTGGGGATTAGGAAGACGGATGTTATGAGCGTAAATGTCAAGGCGGTGGATGAATCAGCGTGTTTCTTGGGAACAGAAAGGACGATTCAAATTCCATAATTAAAATGGATGAACCTGGTAACATGAATGGACGAGCCTTTTCAGAAAAAGTCGTTAGTAATCATCCTCCATAAATAGACGAGAATTGCTTGTAACCCTTCATTCTTATTTCTCCTCCTCTGTTTGAAAATGTCTTCCGAGGATGCCCAACGAAAGAATGAAATCTCCCAGAAAGTCGAGGGTATCATTGAGACGTTCCCTATTGATCTTCCTGCATCAGGCTCATCAGACTCAATCGAAATAGGTGGAAGCTCTTCTGCGCCTAAGCCACCCGAAGACATTCTTACTTTTTTAGTAGAGCCAGGAAAAACTCCTGAAGAAGAAGCATCGAGGATGGTTGCCTGCAAATTTCTCATGTGTTCAGGAAACGATGCCTTCTATGCATTGGCCGACTATGTATTCAATAAGGAAGGGAGTGGCCCTCGTCCTTAATCTTTTATTTTGAACAAAAATAATAAAAGAAGTTTTATTATATTTTTTTTGTTCTTTTTTTATACAAAGTATTTCTTCAGAAATTTGCCATTGATCGGTAGCATGAGTAGATCTCCATTGGGCTTTGACAACCGATAGGCACCATTGGAAAACACAGACTCAATTACATAAGGGCCTTCCCATTTTGCTTGGAATTTCCCTTTACTTTTATGAGTCATTACCATCGGTCTCCGAACAGCTAATACGAGCTCGCCCACTTTGAATGACCTCTCATTAACTTTACGATTAAAAGTTCGAGATATGCGGGCTTGATACAGTTCAATGTGTTGTTGTGCTTGAAGACGCTTCTCATCCAAACCTTCAAGTTCTTGGAGTCGTAAGCGATCATTATTCTCCGTAGTTAGCTCATTAGCAATGGCTATTCGTAGAGAAGGGATCTGAATTTCCAATGAGAGAACAGCTTCGCATCCGTAAACTAATGATAATGGTGTAAAACCAGTAGGAGTCCGGACTGTTGTTCGATAAGCCCATAAACATTCTCCAAGTTTCTCATTCCAATCACGTTTATTAGAAGAGACAAACTTTTTGAGAAGTTTGATGATCGTCTTATTGAAAGCTTCAGCTAAACCATTAGCAACTGGATTATAAGCTGTAGAAGCCAAATTCTGAATTCGATTCTTGTCGCAGAATCGATAAAATGCTTGACTGACAAATTGTGGACCATTGTCATGAATTATCCGTCGAGGAATCCCGAAACGATAAATGACATGGTGCTTGATAAAACTGATCACATTAGATGTTTTTACTTCCGCAAGGGGGACTGCTTCTGCCCACTTCGAAAAGTAATCGGTTATAGCTAGTATAAATCGATGTCCTTTGACAGAAGGAGGGTTAATGGGGCCAATAACATCCATACCCCAAGCTTCGAAGGGCCAAGAGGCTGCTGTAGGATGTAGAAATTCAGACGGTTGATGAATAAAATCAGCATGAATCTGACATGCTTTACATCTTGTAACACCCTGTTTCTGAAAATTGGGGATTTTTGAAAATTTATTATTTTTATTATTTATTAGTGGTATTCTAGTCATGGTATGATTTTCTGGTGATTTTAGTTAAGATAAACCATTTCTAAAGTCATGCTAAGTCATGACTTATGACTTTGTGACTTTGTTAGTAAACCCTAGTGTAAACCCTAGTTTCTCTAACCTAGAAGTTGCCATGACCATGAGAACTTGACCATAGGCTTAGAACATCATTTTGGTGGTTTTTAGCCATAGGGGTATTTTGGTAATTTTTAGGAATTTATTTGGAATTTAGTGGGATTAGTGAGATATTACTATTCATGGACTTTTAGATTAGTGACTTGCTAATCCCTAACCTAATTACCCTAATCTATAGGTTAAACCCTAACCTAGAATGACTAAGGGGATTAGATATTCATGGTAGTTAAGCTATATAAATATCTAGATATTATTTATTGATATTTTGCTTAAATTATGCAAAATATCTTAAACCCTTTTTACAAAGTCCTTCCCTTAGCTTGCAAGCAACCCAAGGACACCCCCCCCATTGCTATGACCAGCCAAGAACACCCCCCCCCTTGGCATGACCCCCTTCCTATATATTTTGATTAATTCATTGCATTTGCATTGAATTAAATTCATGAAAAATACCCCTTTACTTCAAAAATCCATAACTCTCAACCTAGTGATCCAAATCACTTCAAACCTCTTGCATTGGGTTCCTACAACCTAGAGGGTGCTAAGGGAGGCTAGCAAGTTGGACACAAGACTTGGACACACCCACAAGTGGACTTGGACACACCCCCTCATTATTTGAATTTTCAAGGATTTTGCACATAGAGGTAAATATATTTAACCTAGTTATTTTACTGGTTTTTCTTCATTATTGCATGCATATAGTTGTAATCTAGCTGTGGGTAAGGTTTGGTGAGTTTAGGGTTTTGTTTGGTGTGTATCGGACACGTGTCCTAATTTATTTATATTGTGTTTTAATGTGTTTAGCACACTGTCACATGGGTATTCACTCACTGTTTGTAAATATTTTGAACTAAATTCTAGCCTAAACTTAGCCTAGCTAACCTAAACCTAACCCTGTGTCACTGTGCACGATTTTAGCTTGTGTCGTGTCCAAAACTGGACATAAAAGACACTGGGACACAACACTGTCCAACACTGCAGTACACTGTTCATCCCCTGCTACCACCCCCTTGGTTCTCCCTATACACAACACGTGGACACACCAAAATTGGTGGACACGAGGGGGCAGTGTCTGCGCACATGCCCCCAAAATTTGGTGTCGCCTCGTGTCGTGTCGAGTGAGAAATCTCACTCGCACTGGACACGGGCTGTCAGCGCACACACGCACAGACACCAACTTCGAGTGTCTCGTGTCGCACGGACACGACACGATGACACCTCGTAGTGACACGAGAGTGTAGCCCTATAGTTGGCGTACACGAGGACACGAGCACGAGGTGCGTCGTGTCCTGTGTCGCGAGCACGAGATGAGTGCATCGCTGCACGACGCGGTGCAGAACACTGAGTATCAGTCGATTTCCTTCGACTGATACGGAGTTCGTGCCGTGTCCTGAGGACACATGGACACGAGACAGGCTACCTAAACCCTAGACCAACCCTAGGCGAACCTACCCACACGTGCACGAGACTTCTAGACACGTGTGTCGTGTCCTAGAGCTAAGTGCACGCGTGCACGATACTGTGTGTGTGCGTGTGTATCAGGAATTTACCCGAGTCGTGTTTTTGAGTGTTTGGACACGTGAAAACGTGTCGTGGTGTCGTGTCAGTGTCCTAGGACACTAGTATATGTGCGGGGTGTTAGTTACCAACCGATAGTATCGAGTCTTAGCTCGATTGGGTTGTGAAAATCGAATTACCTATTTCAGTGTAAACTGTGCACTATCACAGTTTTGATATTTTTCCAGGTTTTTGAAAATCGAATTTTGATTCGATTTTATTAATGTTTTAGGTATTAGACTAGTGTATTTTAGTGAGTATATGGGTAGTATATATGTATTTGTAAGTGTAGGTCGAATTTGAGGAGTTTTGGGGGTGTGTGTGTGAAGTTATGTATATATATACATATCTATGTATATGTGTTATGTGTGTGTGTGTTGGGGGAATGTTGGGTTTCAGAATTTCTGGAAACTCCCCCCTGTCTGATCTCTCACTCTTCCTCACAGTCTCTCTCTCTCACTGTCTCACTATCTCTAACTCTCTCTCTCTCTATTTCACTCTCTCTCTTTCCTCTCTCTATATATGATTATATATATATAGGTTATTATATATATATATATATATATATATATATATATATATATATATATATGATATATATTTTGTGTTAGATATATACATAGTGTTATTTATATATATATATGTAGGGTTGGGTATTATATATAGGTATTTCCATATTAATATATAGTTAGGCCTATATATATATATATATATATATATATGTATAGCCTTAGTTATAGGTTTATGTGAAAACCTAGACAATGGCCTATGGCCAAGAGCAATGGCCTATGGCCTAAGTGACTAGCCCATAGTCTTGGGACCAACCCCATTGACCTAATGACCTAAAAACCCAACATGTTGACCCTTGTTGACTAAGGGTTGACCAAAGTCAACATTAGGTCAAGTTTGACCTAGTTAACCTAGAAATGTCTAGGAATGACCTAAATAACTAGTTTAACATTGTTTGACCTAACTTGGACTAGTGTTGACCTAGCCTTGACTTAGAGTTGACCATTGTTGACCATGGTTGACTAAAGTCAACTATTGGTCAAACCATGACCTAATTGACCTAATAAATGACTAGTTCAACTAGTCAGACCATGTTTGACCTAATTACCCTAACTGACTAGTCTTTGTTTGACCAATGACTTAGTTGGTCTAAGTTTGATCTAGACTTGATCCAGATTGATCATGTTGGCTAGTATTGACTAGTTTGATTAGAGTGTTGACCAGGAGTTGACTTAAACCTAGATTAAACTTGTTTGACCTTGTTTGATCTTGTTTGACCTTATTTGACTTAGTATGACTTTCTGTGACTTAGTTTGACTATTAGAGTTGACCAAGAGTTGACTTTTGACCAGTTTGACCTAGAATCATGTAGTATGCATTGTATACTTTATTTTTATCATTGTGGATACATTGTGACCTGTGTTGCTCTGACTAGGAGCCACACACCTCTCCTCAGGCAGTATATCTTCTTCAGACATTCAGTTATCAGGCGAGTACATTCTCTGACCGTTTCATATTTGCCTGGATTTATATTCTTGCTCTAGATTACTTTACTTGATGCTGACACGATTGTTATCACGGATTGGTACTATATGGATCTTTTCATGAGATGTTATCCCCCTCGGGAGCATCAGATACGGTATGTTTGTGCTTTTCACGAATCATCATGTATCTCTATGCTTTCATAGATTCACGAATCGCTTGTGACTCATGTACTCTCATGCTCACAGAGCCTCTCATGAATCTCCCATTTATGGGCTTATCACGAATCTTAACATAACTTGAACGGATCCTTGTGTATTGATTGGGGATGGGGGAGTGGAAATAGTCATGTGGATATTACCCCAGTAGCTGTAGTCATGAATCACTTCTAGCTGTAGTCATGAATCTCCTATGCCATTTCACATGTCTATATTTTACTCTGACTCACTAGACACTGCTAGTTCTCTATATACAGTAGATATTTCCTTTACAGCTATCTCTTTTGCTACATGTATCTTCCTTCAGCAGTTCCTGTATTTTACTCTATTGCATGCTTTATATCTCCTATCATTCTATGCACTGCGTGAGATGTATTGTGCTCGTTCCCGTCCTGATTGGACCTGTTGAAAATATTACAGAGGATGAGGAGGAGGCCCTGGTGTCTACCTATTATGGAGCAGGACTAGATGATACTTATGTTGTGGACCCTCAGCAGGATCCACCTGCAGCTGAGGATGTTGTTCCAGTAGTCTAGACCAGTTTAGCCTAGGCAGTCTTTTCTATATTTACTTTTGTCTCACATCTGAGTTGTATTTTGAGATGTTGAGTTATGTATAGACTCTTAGTCTTGTATTATGAGTTGACATTCTGGATGTTATGTATCTTAGACACTTAGTCTTATTTCATCTATGCTATGGTTCTCTTTGAGTTACTATCTATCTTCTGTCTTTCGTTCTTCTACCCTAGATGTGATTGAGATGTATATTGTTATGTCACCTCCATTCGGAGAGTATAAACTGTACAGGTACTTTGGTATTATTAGATGATTGACCTAGGACAGCGTTCTACCGCCGACACTGCGGCGTAGGCTGGGCGTTGTTACATTCTCGTACCCTAACAGTGGGTGCGGGTCGTGACACATCTTCTGGCATAGTCCACAGCATCTGCTATCATAGAAGGCCAATAATATCCCATTCTCCAAATGCGGTCTTGCAACTTTGGACCCGGTTGATGAGCACCACATACACCATCATGAGCCTCACGCAGTGTTTGTTTGGCTTCACTTTCTGAGAGACAGCGCAGCAAGAGCCCGTCATATGAACGACGATATAGCATATGTAAAGACGAATCATAATAGAATCGAAATGATCGTCTCTTAATTGATGCAGCTTCTTTAGGATCTTCAGGCAAAATTCTATGAACTGCATAATCAATGAATGGAGTTCTCCAATCTTTCTGTTGGGAACTTGACTCTGTAGTATAACTTTGTTCAATATGCAGATTACTCTTCACACAGAACAAGTCTCGGTCTAACAAAGTAATTGTATTTTGCCCTCGGATTGGGACAGCCAAGTCTGCAGCTAAACTGGCAAGAGCGTCAGCCTCCCCATTCTGAGAACGTGGTACAAATTCAATGAAGAATCCTTTGAATAAAAGGACCAACTCGACTACCACTTGATGATAGAGGATGAGATCAGGATTTTTGACTTCATAAGTTCCTCTAACTTGATTAACGATCAATTGAGAATCTCCATAAGCCTCTAGGAATTCAATATCCAATTGTTTTGCTACTTGGAGACCAATCAATAGAGCATTATATTCTGCTACATTGTTAGAGCATGGCTCATTAAGAGAATAAGCACGGTATATGACCATTTTGTCAGGAGAAACCAAGACAATTCCTACCCCAGAGACAATATTGCCTTTAGGTCCTACTCTTGATGCTCCGTCAAAATATAATTGCCATATATCATTCTTTGAAGTCATGTTACAATCCACTACTTCGTCTAGAATGTCTTCATATAACTTCGAAGTTTCAGGTATAGGATGAGCGGCTAAGAAATCAGCTAACGCTTGGCCTTTCACTAATTTTTGAGGTACATAAATCATATCATAGTGGGTGAGTAACATTGCCCAGGTAGCTAACCTGGAATTAAGAATGCTCGGTTTCCTCATCAATACCCGAATGGGATTTATTCTGGAGATGACATGAATAGTCTGTCCAGTGACATAATGTCTTGTCTTTTGAACGGCAAAAATCAAAACTAGACATTCCTTTTCCACAGGAGTATATCTGTGTTTGGCTCCGACCATCATTCTGCTCAGATAATATATTGCTTGTTCATGACCCATATCACTTTTTTTGTGCTAGAAGAGCGCCAAGTGAATGATCTAAAGCTCGAACATATAGCAAAAATGGTCTCCCTACCACCGGAGGTACCAGAACAGGTGGATTTGTAAGATATTGCTTAATGTCATTGAAGGCTTTTTGACACGCTTCATCCCAGACGAAAGATACCCCTTTCTTTAATAGACGGGAGAAAGGTTGACATCTCCCAGAAAGATTAGATATAAATCTTCTGATATAGGCAATACGGCCCTGAAAGCCACGGAGTTCTTTCAGATTACGAGGAGGTCGCATTTCAAGAATTGCTTTAACCTTGTCAGGATCAACATGGATACCTTGAGAGGTAATGACAAATCCTAGAAACTTGCCACTGGAGACCCCTAAGAAAGACTTAGTAGGGTTCATTTTCAATTGATGCTGACGCATCAATTCAAATACTGTTCTCAAGTCCTGAATGTGATCATCCTTTGATCGACTTTTAACAGCGATGTCATCTACATAGCATTCAACTATCTTCCGTAGATGTTCTTGAAAGATATTGCTAATAGCCCGTTGATATGTGGCACCAGCATTTTTAAGACCAAACGGCATAACTGTATAGCAGTAGACCCCAAGAGGTGTACGAAAAGCGGTGTGCTTTTCATCTTCTGGATGCATCTTGATTTAATTGTATCCTGAGAATCCGTCCATGAAAGACATGCGTTCAAAACCACATGTATTGTCTATCATGATATCAGTAATTGAAAGTGAAAATTCATCTTTTGGACAAGCTGTATTAAGATCTCGATAATCTATACAAACTCGGACTTTTTCGTTCTTCTTCATAACAGGAACAATATTGGCCACCCAATCTGGGTGTTGTTCTTCACGAACAAAGCCACACGTAATCAGCTTTTTGACTTCTGCCTCAATTGCATCCATCATATCTGGTCTAAAGCGTCGTTGCTGTTGTTTTACAGGCTTGACATTAGGCAAAATGTTGAGTTTATGGGTAGCAACTGTAGGATCTAGCCCTGGCATATCTTCATAACTCTATGCAAAGATGTCAATGTAATCTTTTATAAGTTTTATTAGCTCTTCCTTTTCATCTTCAGAAAGATTCTTACTGATGAATATTGGTTTGGACGTAACTCCATCTCCGACATCAATCTGGATAACCTCATCTTCTATAGGTGGCTATCGTTGTTCAAAACGAAGTTCCCATTGAGTATCCATTTGTTGAGCCCAAGGATCATTTTCAAATGGCTCTGATTCATCATCGGTTTGAACCATATTGACTGAGAGTACTTGCCCAGATTCACAATATGAGGAATGAGAAATATCGAATTCGATGAATAGAATTTCTTCCGATTCTACGTTGTCTTTATATTGATGACTTTGATCATCAGAAGATAAAGTCATTCTTTCAATAAACTTGACAGCCATATACTCGAACATGAAATCTTCATTGATATCAAAAAGTACAGAATGATCAGTATTTACATCATTTACAGTCTGATTGCTACGCTTCGGATTAATCAACAGTGGACCATCATCCGTCTTCTGCGTAGTTTTGCCAAGATTGACAATCAACGGTAGTTATGGATCATTCGTGCAAGAAGCACGTCCTTTGACCTTAATCATCAAAGGTTGAACTTGGCTCTTAGCAGGAATATTTATTGATTCCTCAGATGAAGTTTGAGTTCTTCCTTTAACCTTGATCATTAAAGGTTGATTATTGACAGGTTGGGATTGGATTCGTCCCTTGACTATGATCTTCAAAGGTTGCTCCTCTGGCGGATCTTCATTAATAGAGTGATCCTCAGAGGGTGATTGATCTTCAGCCATGTCTGATATATCTTTCACATGTTCTTGTTTATAAAGCCTTGAATCAGAGAAGTAGGCTTCAACACCCTTGAACGGATTAATATCAGCGAACTCAGTTTTCACAACTCCTTGGGAGTCCACATATTTGAAACATTGGTGAAGAGTTGAAGGCACAATATTGTGCTCATGAATCCACGGTCTTCCAAGAAGAATATTGTAGGATACGTCCGAGTTGATAACATAGAAAGTTACCATAGTTCGAAGATCACCAATCTGAATCTGCAGACGAATCTTCCCCAGTGGTTTGCTCTTGCCAGAGTTAAAACCGACTATCGTAGTACTAGTGTAAGTCAGCTCACTAGTAGGAATCCTCAGGGGTCTTAGCATACTCTGAAGAATTATACTAATTGAAGACCCAGGATCGATGTAGATCCTATCAATTTCAGTGGATCCAATATATCCAGTGTAACACAGAGGCCTATCATGCTTGTTGTGTTTCAATAGCATATCCTCTTGTGTAAAGGTGATGTTGGGAATTGCTTCCATCACACTATGACATTGCGGACATGACACTGGTATATTATCAGGAGTCTTGAGTTGTGCCAAGCATGAATCTGCTTGAAGTAAAGCTTCGCTCAAAGTCTCCTTGCTTTCTCTAGAAAGACGAAGCAGTTCAAATATAGAAAGTCTAGCCGGAGTATTGGCTAACTGGGCTAGAATGTCAAATTTGTAAGGCTTCATCACCACCCCCTGATTGGAAGTAGGCTTCAATGGGATATCAAAGCGTACTGCCTTCTGTTTTCCCTTTTCAACCACAGACGGTTTAACAGGAACAGGAGAAGGTTGAATTGGTAGAGTCTCCACTACATCTTCTGCTGCTTTGGAGGATCCCTCATAGTCTTTGTGGTACTCTTTTCCAAATCTTGTACCAGCAAAAGTTTCTTCTTCAGACTCAGGAGAAGGAAATACCATATTAAAGGATTTAATTTTTCTTCCTTTAGCCTTCTTCTTGTGGGGGTTGTTGTGAGGCATTTCAGAACCCAATCCAGCAGTAAAATTCTGGTTTGAATTTGTAAAGGAAGCCGTATTCCTTTATCATAATTCAAACCTTCTGCCTTTTGAAAGTCGTAACCCATCTTCTTCATGAGATGAACAGATTGCTGACTATACAAGTGAGTGGGCAGCGGACTTTTGACAGGTGTTTCAACAGAGGAAGAGGAAGAAGCAAGACATTCTGTAACCTCAGGAGAATGAAGAATAGATGTCTCTGTAGTTACAGGAGGAGGAGGATTAGGAAAAATCCTTGTCGGAGCTTTTTCATAAGCAGCAAAGACTTGTTGTGTCCGATATAAAGGGACACTATTCATGGCTAGCCACTGCTGATGGGTAAGCTTGAGCTTGGTAGGGGGAGCTAGACTTGGAGGACAGATGTTCAGTCCTTTCAGTCTATCTTCTAAAGGAAGGTCATCCCATAGATGATCCAAGTCATCAGAATCTGGAATAACATAAAAAATTATGTTGCAGGTTTTGACTTTCTTGCCCTTCTTGGATTTTGAAGTTTTACCTTCATTTTCCAATTCAGGCACTAAGTCAGGATGTACCCACATAATTTCACCATTCTTTAATGTGAGTGGCAGCAATCCTGTACTTTCTTCTCTGGCAGGCGGGATATTCACGATCTTCATCGTCGTCTTCGAAATTGGAATAATTCCATCTGGGACTTGCTGTGGAGGAAAATCTCCGAACTGAAGAGAAACCATATTGGTCGTAACCGTATGGTCATCATTGGTTAAGCGATAGCACCACCATTTATCAGTTCTTGGATCTTCTTTTTCAAGACGTAGCAAGCACTGGTAGGATGATTAATGTATCTATGATAGATACAATATTTGGGATTGTCAGTCAGATTCACCTCATTAGGCCTTTTTGGCTCTGGAATCTGAAGTTTGCCACTTTTTACCAGACACTGAAATATCCCTGGGATATCACTTTCGTCAAAAGAGTATTCTTCCTTTGACCTGGAGGATTCCTGATTACTTGGCGTCGTTTTGTTCTTGGAAAGATTGACCATAAGAGTATCTTTTCCTTTCACATTACGATTGCCAGGATTATTACCAGGATTACTTTTCTTTCCTTTATCTTCTGAAGCGAAAATCATCCCATATTCCCGAGCCAACCTACTATTGGTTTCGGCAGAAACTGCTGCTATGATAAATGAAGCCCAATCTGAGAATTGGGAACCTGTGAAGACAGCAATGGATGGTCGCAGATTCATCTTGCATGTATCGATCAACGCTGAATCTGGCATACCAGGAGGCATCTTTAGAGTAGCCTGTCGGAAACGTTCAATGAACGTCCGAGTATCTTCTTTCTCCTTTTGTTTTATTTCTATTAAGGAGGACATGTTCATGTCCATACCTCCTTCATAGAAGCGGGAGAGAAACATTGCCTTGAATTCGTCAAAAGACAAAATAGAGTTATCGGGTAAGCTACGATACCAGTCATAAGCCGAACCCGTCAAACACCCAATGAACACTCGAGTGAGAAGAGCATCATTTTTCTGCAAGTGTACAGTCATAATATCAAAGTAATTGATATATTGACTGGGAGATGCTTTTCCATCGAATAAAACCATGGATTGTGGCTTGAACTTCGGTGGAAAGGGTACATCATTCCAATGAGGAGGATAGGGTTGCTTAATCCCTAACCTCTGGAGCTGATCTTTGTGCCTCAAAACCTCAAACTGTGCTTTGAGTTCACGCACTGCTTGAATAGCTTCACTGGTTTGAGGAAGCACATTTGATTGAATAGTCGTTGGATGTACCGTAACCCCCACTGGAGGTTGTACATCTTCTGGAATGATGGGATCTGGAGATGCAGAATTTTGATTAACAGCAGGTTCTTGAATATTCGAAGGTATATCAGCCCCTTGACTATCTTGAGTTTGTGCTGCTGCTGGTACCGGAGTTATTACTGAGGGTTGAGCAGTTTGCTGATTCAAAATTATTTGATGCATGCTTTGTACCATGTTGAGTATGTCTTTCAATGATTGCTCCATGGCAGTGAGACGTTGTTCCGTATTAGCAGATGACGTCTCTGGTTCATCTCCAACAGCGTAGGATTCAACCTCTCTTGAAGATATAGAGGGATTAGTATAAAAGTATGAATCCACACTATCGGTATCAGACTCAATAGATTGAGTACCCCCAGCTTCTGAATCAGAATTTTGTAATTGTCCTTGTCTTCTTGATCGAGTATTCTGATATACTCCTTCAAAGGAATCAAGAAGTCTGTTGAACTGTTGCTGACCTGGGGTTTGGGACGTATTTCGTCTCGGACGTCGTCCTCTGTTAGTATGAGATGCCATGTTGACTGATGCATATGACAACTCATCTTTTTGGTCCTCAGCTTGATGTTGAAGTGAAAAATTCAGTCGATCAAAAACTGACCGTTTTGAAGCTGAACAACAACAATTGATCACAACTTGATGATATCCACATTGATGTCTTTCTTGGGGGAGCATCGCCGGAGATTGTGAATTCTTACGATTTTGCATTAGCAATTCACGTAAGTCAAAAGAAGTGGAGGGAATATTCTTCTTTATTACATTTGGGGTAGAAAAACGTTTAGTCCCTTGTGTATAAAGAAGATTACTGGCTTCATTCGCGGAACCAAACTGTACATTTTTACGCGTTTGGAGTTGTGTGCGTAAATCTTGAGATTTAGCACGAAGGACCCCATTTTCATGGCGTGTGATTTGCAAGTTTGGTACTTTGCGTAAAGCAGTATAAGAAGGTTGTTGGTGTAGGACAAAAGTTTTACCAACACCACTTTTACGCTGTATGCGTTTAGGTATATTCACATTAGATGTGCAAACATCGTTGTGAATTTTATCTACACTGTCACAGACAGGAGATTTACCTTTACGCGTAAAACGTAAAAATTGATTATCTACCACATCACAGATGGGATATTTTATTTTACGCGAGGAGCGTAATTTGTGTGAATCTACCACGTCACCGACGGGAGATGGGTTCTTACACTCAGAAACATTAGAATCTGCCACATTACAAATGGGAGACTCATTCTTATGCCTTGAGCGTAAAATTTGGTTCTTACCCACTGAGCGTAAAACTTGATTCTTACGCAGTGGGCGTGAAACCTGATTATCTTCTCCGTTACAAACGGGAGATAAATCATCACACTTTGAGTGCAACTCTGAAGTAAGGACTGCCTCGTTACGAACGGGAGCCCCTACGACAGGAGTGGGAAGAATTCCCTTTTCACCAGAAGTCACAGAGAGATCAGAAACCACTTTGGATTTGGGAATCCAAACTTTTCGTGCTTTGCAAGACTTTTGAACATTGGAGTGGCGAGAACCACCCCCAGTTCGGAGCATTTCTTCATAGGCAGTCTGGTCGAAGTGTACAACCAGAGTCTTCTTAGTCGAACCGACTGAAACATCATCATATTGAGCAATCACTTCCTCGTCGGAGGAGAAAGTCGTCCCCAGCAGAGTCGCCATTTTGTTTCACTTAACAAAATTGCCAAACAAATGTGTTGGATTTTGAAAATAAAACGAGAAAAAGAGTACAAGAAGTACAAATTTGATTCTGGGAAAGTATTGCTATGGAAGTCTGATTCGTAAATGATTACTTTGTTCCTTGGACCATATGATGATGAAGAAGATCACTGCTTGAAGTAGAACAACTTGGAAGAACTAAGTCACCAGAAAGGTATCGACGCACTTGGGCACTGATGGCGAGGCCGAATGCTTTCCTGCTTTGCTTCACTCTGTTCTGGAAGAAAAGTTGAAGAAGAATGCTCTGGAGAATCAAAATCTCGAAGTCCTGATCTCTGTATTCTCTCCTGTTCTCTCTCTGTTTGTCTCTTTGAGAAAAATGAGTCTATTTATAGACTGGGGCTTCTGAGCGTAAAAAGACACCAAAATCTGTCTTTACGCTAACAACTGCCACCCATGATCAGAGTCATCCTTTGCATACGTTGACACGCGTCCCATCATTTCAGCGAGAATAGGATGCATGTACACACGTTCTTCGAAATATATGGCATGAAGGCCATGTAAGCAAACCACGTTCCATACTGGCGAGAAAGAATAGGGCATAAAAACAGCTCCAATATCCTCTGAGCGTAAAATAGTGAGATGAGCGTAAAATAGCTCTGTCATAGGTCCACTGCGTAAAGTGGTTATTGAATAACCTTGAGCGTAAAATGGCTTAAATAGACTTTACGCACACATTGTTTTATGAGGGTAAGAACTCATGTAAAACTCCGTGCGTAAAAGAAACTATTCAATAAGCGTAAAGTAGCTCGATCTCCATAAACGACAACAATGGTTTTTGTATAAGACAAATCCCATTGAATTCCGTGGTAAATGCCATCATTAATATCTTCATGTCAGAGTTTGCATTAAATGCTAGATTTGACAGCTTTGTCCAGCGTGAAGTAGACTGCTCTTTCTTTGGCGTAAAAACATGGGTGTAGCCCCGAGCGTAAAATGATCAGCTTGCTTAAGCATAAAGCGATTAGCCTAATCTTGGGTGTAAAGAGATTACCCATTCCTCTAGGCGTAAAGCAGATCACTTATGAATGAGATGACTCTTTCTTTGAAGCACTTTTTACGCTCCTACAGGGGTCGCCGCGTGGGGGGGGGGGGTGCGGGTGCAGGGGTCGCCGCGGGTGAAGCTGGCTGTGGTGGGGGTCACTACGGGGGTGTTGGCGGTGGTAGGGGTCGCTGTAGGGGGTGCTGGCTGTGGTGGGGTGGGGGTGGTGGAAGGGGGTGGACAGCGGGGAGGCTGGCCTCGGGGGGGTTGGGGGTGGGCTGCGGGGGGGGGGGGGGGGGCTGGCCGGGGGGATGGGGTTTGGTGGGGCTGGCCCCGGGGGGGTTGGGGGTGGGCTACGGGGGAGGGGGGTGCTGGCCGCGGGATTGCGCACTTATGTTATATTTATGCAATGATCTTAGTTTGATATATGAAGTGATAATATTTATGCATTGATAAAAACTTTGATCTTGTGGTCCAGCAAATAATCAACTGTATTAAGCATGTATGTGTTAGGAGCTAAATATTCTATTATTCTCTATTGCAAGTATTTTCTTAATATTGGAGAAATCCTCTTAACTTTTGCATGTGTCACATGACATGCTATATTATACATTTCTTATATAGCAATTTTCTTTATGAACTACTAGTATCTTCTTTATTTCCATCAAGTTAATAGTTTATATTAGTTTGACCACTTAGACGAAGATGACATACTATGTTGCACAATTATGAGCACGGATACTGATACATATACGATACAGATATAGGATACAAACATTTTCAAACGGATACAAATGTAGTTACCTATGTTGCATGAGTAATGTATGTACTGTTACACCCTTATATGCCATAAACATGAGAATAACTGAACCTATAACTTGAGGCTCTCGCTTGTACACACACACCACCCTTAACACACACACACATTTGACTAGGACACATACACACCCTTTCACTCTTACTGTCACACCCTTAACACACACACACACATTTGACTGAAACACACACATACACCCCTCACCATATCATTCTTTGTCTATACACACAATGTTATCCTGATTGGACTAGGAACTTGATCCTGACAGCGCAATGTTATCATGTTCTCAGAAGGAGAACTATAAGGATATATCTTTTAACAACATGTCACCTGGTCAAAGACCCTTAATGTGAATATCATGTTACCGCGGTGTCGGAAGACTAATATGTCATAATTTTCTAAGCCGTGTGCTTTGACATAATCCTCCCAACTATTTCCTCCTATGTAATAATCTTGTATTTCTTTATGAAGTTCAAGACGGCATATAGTGACTCGTAATGGAAAAATATGCCGTCTTGTACTTCATAAAGAAATGCAAGATTACTACATAGGAGGAAAGGGTTGGAAGGATTATGTCAAAGCACACAGCTTAGAAAATTATGACATGTTAGTCTTCCGACACCGCGGTAACATGGTTGTCACATTAAGGGTCTTTGACAAGGTGTCATGTTGTGAAAAGATATATTCTTATAGTTCTCCTACGGATGTTGAAGAAAACATCATCTTTCTAGACAATGACGATGATGGAACATCAAGTAAGTCCTTCGAATCACTCTATGTCAAGATTTTCTCCTAATTATGTTTAGTTTGTCTTAGATACAGATTGAACTAATTATGTTTAGTTTGTCTTACGGAGTCGGCTCCCTGGCTAATAGATTTTCTCCTAATTATGTTTAATTTGTCTTACGATACAGATTGAACTAATTATATCATTCTTTTCTTTGTTAGAGAGATGGCTTCCAAGACTCCCCGAGGCGGTGCTGCTAGCTGAGGAAGGGGCCGAGACAAGGAATCCTTGGAGGTCGACACGGAGGAAGTCTCCGTCGTTAGGGCGACCCACGCCGACGTTCACCCGGAAGTGCTCGATGGGTATTCTCTTGCCTTGGTCTTTGTTGCAGTGATGTTGGGGTGACCCAACTGTAGATGAGCCGCCTCATGTAGATGTGCTTAGGCTGACGCGCATGGGTTTCATCCCAATTGATGCGCCAGAGATGCTGATGCGGCTCAGATGCTCATGTTGGGCTTCTAAGTCCTTTTTGCTAACTTTTCTTTGACTCTGTTGTAGTACCCATGTCGAAGGCGGAGGCTCTCGTGAAGGAAGAGATACTGTCTCCATTCGTCAAACAAGAGCCGGTGACTGTTAAGGAGGAGGTGTTACCAAAGGTCGAGGTCAAGGAAGAACCGATGACCATCAGGGAAGAGATTGCTCCCTAGGTTGAAGTTAAGGAGGACCACCGTCAGAGAGTAGTAGCATCGGGACTGACCCTCCTGTCCCTACAGAAGACCTCAACCAGATTGAGCCTTCGTATGCAAAGTGGCTGAGAGAATAGTACATACCTCAACGCAATTATGATTTCTGGCTGTGAGGATTCATCATCTGACTTGCAGTCTTTGCTGAGGCCGAAGTCGATTTTTCTTTTTATTGAATATTGAATATTTGTGTTTAAATATTGAATATTTATGTGTGTTGTGTGAGCAATTTGAATGCTTGGGATATTTGTATGTTGGAATTGTTTGTGTTTTGTATATTAGAATTGTGTATATTGAGAATGCTTGGGATTATTTGTGTGTTTTGTATATTGAAATTGTGTATATTGGGAATGCCCTATTTTATGCTGTATTTTTTTCAAAAAATTCCTAGATACCGACGGACTGGCGACCAATTACCGACGGCCTATCCGTCGCTAACTGGGTGATTCCCAGTTAGCGACGAATGCGCGACTACAAGTCGACGGATAATCCGTCGCCAAGGTTCTGAAATTATGAAAGATTTACAGGACAGGGTCGACGAATAATACGTCGGTAAGCCGTCGCTAGTAGTCGGTAAAACACAATATTCTGTCGGATATTGGCGACAAATAATCCGTCGCTATAAAACCGACCGATTGGCGACGGTCTAGCGACTACTCACGACGGATTATCCATCGCCAATGTTCTGAAAATATGAATAATTCACAGAACCGGGTCGACGGATATACCATCGGTATTCCATCGCAAATCCTTCAAAACTTAGCAACCATTCGCGACTGATTGGCGACGGAATTTGCGTATCAGAAACTCCCTGATACGCATTTATCGACCAAATAGCGACGGATATGTCCGTCGGTAAGTGATACGTCATTACTTCTTTTGATACGTGATTTTACGGTAATCCGTCGACGAGTCGTCGCAAACTGCACGAGTATGGTTGATGGCAGTCCGTCGCTAATTCATCGCCGGGCGACAACTTGTCGACGGATTGTAGTTAACGACGAGTCTTTTTCCGACGACCTTTTTTTAACCAATATCCGTCGACTATCCGTCGGTAATTACATTTACCGACGAATTTTTGACGGATATAGTCGTCACTAAATCGATGAATTTTTGTAGTGATAGGCATTTTGTGTAACCTATGAGCCTATGTAGTATGGATATTAAATGAATGTAGAGTATGTAATGCATGATATGCCAGATGAATGAAATGATATAAATATGATATGTATCCTCTTTACATTAATGTATATATATGGTTGAATGCATGCATGTAGGAATGCAATCAATGTAATGTATGTAAGCAATGCATAAATGCATGAATGAAAGAATGATATACAATGTATGCATGAAAGTATATAATGAATGCTAGATACGAATGCAAGGTATAAATGTAATGATAGATATGAATGCATAATGTATACATAATGTATACATAATGTATACATAATGTAATGCAATATATAGTGATAGCATGTATGGTAATGTAGAATATATGATGCAAGCATATATATGTCCACTGTTTTTCCTTTTTCTTACATTTTTCCTTCCCTTCCCTTTCCATTTCAGTTTTTCCCCTTTTTCTCCTCTTCTATTTTTACATGTTGTATACAATGTATATAATGTATAGATGCATGTAAGTATGTAATATGCATGAATGACATGTATGTAATGAAAATAAGTATATGTATGCAACTTAATGATATGTGAATGGATATAATGCATGAACTAAAGTATGCATGTATATGGGATATATATATATATATATATATATATATATATATATATATATATATATATATATATATATATATATATATATATATATATATGTTAAGGTAATGTAATGTATGTATTCACATATATTTTGAGTTAAATATATGAGTTTGTATGCATATATTATATGTATGCATGTATGCAGGAATGAATGTAATATAATGTAGAGTATGCATATATGAATATAATGTATGCAAGTATATAATGTATTCAAATATGTATGTATGCATCTATGTATGCATGTATAGGTGCATGAATGAATGCAAGTATGCATATATGATATGTATGTAGGCATGTATGCCATATATGTATGTATGTATACATGATATGTATGTATGCATGTATGCATGTATGTATGTATGTATGTATATATGCATGAATGAATGTAAGTATGCATATATGATATGTATGTAGACATGTATGCAATGTATGTATGTATACATGATATGTATGTATGTATACAATGTAAGTATGTATGTACGTATTTCTATAAACTGAGTTAACATATAACCTTTTACACACATGCATTCATACACCCTTTAATACCATGTATCCCATGTTATATATATATATATATATATATATATATATATATATATATATATATATATATAGCTTTCCTATATATATCTATGTATATGAATATGTGAATGTGAATAATATATATATACATTATATGACTAAGTTTGTGTGTCTTGTTAGCTTATGGTTTAGTTTTGTGCTTGGTTTAGCAAGTGACTTAGGATATGAGTTAGTAGCTATCTTGGATACTTGATTTGCATAGACTTAGTTTTTTTAGACCTAGAATTGACTAACCTAGACTAGTTGACCATTGTTGACCCAACCCTAGCTAGTTTGACCAAAGTTGACTAGAGTTGACCTATTTTGACTTTATAGTTGACCAGAGTTGACCAAGAGTTGACTTTGACCTAGATTGAATTAGACTCATGTAGATTGCATTATAATTTCAATTTTCAATTACCATATAAATTGAACTCTTTATAACCTGTGTTGCTCTAACTAGGACTCTGTGACTCCAATTGGCCATCTTTTTATATCAGCTGTTTAGGGTATCAGGCGAGTACATTCTCTGACCGTTTCATACTTGATAGGATTTACATTTATGCTCTAGATTACTTTACTTGATGCTGTCACGTTGTTAACACGAATTGGTACTATATAGATCCCTTCATGAGATGTTATCCCCCTCGGGAGCATCGGGTTACAGTATGTCATGTGCGTTTCACTTTCATCATGTACTCCGGTGCTTTCACTATTCATATACACTCTTGTGATTCATGTACTCTCATGTTCACAGAGCCCCCATGTATACATTTATGTGCACCCATTTATGGGCCTTCATGTGATATCATGTGCAATAACATAACTTGTCTGAATCCTTGTGTATTGATTGGGGTACGGGAGAGTGTAAATGGTCATGCGAACAATTCCAAAGTAGTGTAGCCATGTACAAACTCTCATGTTTATTATCAAGCCATTCACATGTCTATCTTGTACTCTAATTCACTAGTTCACTGTTAGTTCTTTACTTATAGTAGATATTTCTATTACAGTCACCTCTTTATTTTATGTCCTTTATTTTAGCGATTCATGTATCTTACTCTATTGCATGCTTTATATTCCTGTCATGATATGAACTGCGTGAGATGTATAGTGCTCGTTTCTGTCCTGACTGGACCTGTTGAAAATATTACATGTAACCTGGAGATTCACAGCTAGCCTAGAGGACCAGTAGAGCTTGGAGTAGATTACTAGTTTATGGTTTAGTTTCTCTTTTAGAACTTGTTTTGTAATAAGTAGTGTCTTGAGATTGTTGATATGTTGTTATTTTGGGAGTTTATTTAAGTTGTTGTTGTTTTGAGTTTTATATAGTTGTTAGACTCCTGTGTTATCTTATCATGCTTAGATTGTGATTGAGTATTATCGTATCTTAAACTTGTCCTCCATTCGGGGTTGAGGTTGTGACAGGTACATTATATAATTGCGTGAGTTGTTGATTAGATTGTGACCTAGAACAGCATTCTACCACCGACATTGCGACGTAGGCTGGACGTACCCAACTTCTCGTGCCCCTACACTGGGTGCGGGTCGTGACACGTTTTTAGTGGTGGCCCATGCAGGTCGAGAGTCGTATTAGTACGATGTCATGGTAGTACAACGGTTAGTTGTACTGCTGCGCACCTGCGATAGGAACTAAGGAATAGGCTTTAGCAGAGAGGTTACTCAATCATAATTGGGACTACTTGAGAAGATTCTTGGGATGACCCTTGAGAATCTTATTATAAACTATCTCAAAATTCGATTCCGACAGTTTCTGTCTACTTCCTTGTTCGTCGTTGAATTTGATTCTTGGTATTCATTATTGACTTGATTTTCTACCAAGATTATGGGCTAGGTTGCTTCAGTCATGGAATCTAGAGTCTTTTACAGCCATATTAGATGGTGTGGCAATGAGATAGAGTCCAATTTTGGATGTATTTTTCGGGTGTGGGAATTTAAAGTTATGTAATTGATTCATAAGAAGTTAATCAAAGAAAATATGAGAATCAATAGTAAATATATTATGCAAGCACAAGGTTAACATAAAAGTATATGTATATACCTTTCAAGTAAATATGAGACTTGTGCTAAACATACATATTCACAAAATAATGATCAAAGTAAATACGACATGTTAAAGACAAATCGGTAAGAAGTGACCATTAAAAAAATATTAAATACGAAAATTCAAAAATATATTAATCTAAAAAAATTAAGCTCTTATGGACTACAGTGGTATGCATGCTTCAAGAATAAGATTAAGAGTAAAGAGCATACATAGACAAATGTGTCACACTAATAGAAAATAAAATGCTATATAGTGTGAACTAATCATTTAAGATAAACAGCTAGTCATGTAGGATTATATCTCACATTGATTCAAACAATAAACAACTAAAAGATATCAAATAGAAAGACATTAATAAGAACATGCTAGATTCTATAAATAAAACCATAAAATAAATTATTTAGCATGTTACCAAAGTGGTTGAAGTGACCACGCTTTTGTTGGTACAATTGCATAGAAAATGACCTTTGTAGTTGTGCAACCACCAACACGTTCCATGTTTCTGTGGTTCAGCATAAGTAGCTCCACCTGAAATATTAGGTGCAGACTTTGGTATCCAATACTTGGATCCACATTTGTTAGCTTTGGGAACCCATTTGCACAAGTTTATATCAACTAGTTTTCTAATCTGACAACGATTAGAAACGTGTCCATTCATACCATAATAATGACAGAAAGTATTAATATTAGTGCTATTTGCAGCAGTATAAGAACGTGCAATGGTGTGATATGAAGTGCGTGGATACTTATAATAGAAGCATGGTTGTGTGAAGCTTTAGCTTTGCTTGTTTCCTTTCTAGATAATCTGTCGTGTGTGACTTTGTGATGTGTCACGTGTCTTGTGTTAGATTGAGTCGTAGGTTGTACTACCTGCTTTTCCAGTCTAATCTCTAGCTTTTTAGAGTTAGCGCAAATCTCATCATATTTAGCATTAAGAGCATCAATTCTACATGAAGCAATAGAATACTTCTTCTTTTCTGATTCTAATTCCTCCTTAAGTTTAGCATTTTCTTGAGTGCTTTTCTCAATGCAATCAAGTGCCTCATGCAATCTAAACTCAAGTGTGAAAATCTTAGTAGAATTATCAGAAGGAGAAGTATTTCTAGCGTCATTCAATAAGCAAATAAGCTCACGCTTATAGGATTGAATATCCTTTCTTGCTTGCTTACACTTATCTAATACTTTCTTGTGTTCTTCTAATAGATCACTGAAAGCATCAGGTGACTCATCATGAGAAAATTTACTCTCTTTATAACAAGAATTATTTTTTACCTTGTTAGATAATGCTATTGAGCATAAATTTGCAGCTTGATGATGACTCTCTTCTTTTTCAGAATCACTTGCTTCGCTTTCACACCATATGCTCGTGTTATTGTACTTGTGAGATGATGATCTTCCTTCATTTGATTGTTCGTAATGACTCTCCTTTCTAGCAATGGTACAATCTTCTTGGATGTGGCCTATCTTCTTGCAGTTGTCACATACAAACTCTTCTTCATATAAGGGATTATGTTGTACCTTGAATCCCAATTCCATCATACACATATTTGCATCATTATGAAGACTATCCTCCTCTCTAGAGTTGCTAGCTTTGCATTCATACCTGCACTCATAAGTAGCTTCAAAAACTTTCCAAATTTTATAAGATGTGTGCAAGTAGTAATAAGATTGAATACATTTATGTCTACGACACAATATAATATATGCATACCTTTTGCATAAAGGCTAGCTAACTTCTTCTCTTACTCTTTGTAAGTATAATAAGG
Organism: Iris pallida; assembly: GCA_029216955.1. Taxonomy (NCBI): domain Eukaryota; kingdom Viridiplantae; phylum Streptophyta; class Magnoliopsida; order Asparagales; family Iridaceae; genus Iris; species Iris pallida. The sequence continues at coordinate 15,545,773 of JANAVB010039219.1, read as the reverse complement.
CTTGTTGATTATAGAGGATGTGAGAATAGAAGTGATAGTAGGATTTTTGTAGCCATTGACAACAATTGACCATAAGTCAAAATCTAGAGACTTCAGGTAGAAGCTCATCCGTATCTTCCAATAGCTATAGTTTATTCCATCAAATAGTGGGAGTCGATTTTAGGATTTCTCTTTAGTTGTGAAGTACATACTCGCCATATGTGATATTGTGATCTATGTAACAGCTGTAATAAATAAGAATTTAATTGCAGTGTTACCTTGCTTTACTTATATAGCCTGTTCTGATAATGAGAATCTGCTTCAAGGATGTTACGCCAAATAATAGAGTCCTTGCTATGATACTAATTGGAGGAGCAATTAGTATGAGCAATAATACCTCTAAAAGGAGTACCTGCAATAATATCTCCATAAGGAGCACCTGCAATAATATCTATAAGGAGCACCTGCTCTGATACCAATTGTAGGAGCAATTGGTATGAGCAGCAATATCTATATAAAAAGCACCCGCTCTGATACCAATTGTAGGAATGAATTATAAAGCGCTATACTCTAGAGGGGGTGAATAGAGTAGGCAGTAGAAATTAGCTAATTAAAAATGTTAGTAGCAAGATCACCGAATATATCACAAGTAAGTAATGAAAAGTAGAAAGCAGAGAGCAAATGCAAACACAAGGATGTATACTGGTTTCTCTCTTGTGAGGACTAGTCCAGTCGAAAGGACTCTAGCTTCCAGTTGAATCCACTATTGAAAAAGACCACAAGTTTTCATCCGAAGTTCTTGCAACTTCTACAATGCGAGCTTTGATCTGAAGTACTCGACCAACTTCAATTGTGAAGTGTCTTTCTTCAATCAAGCCTCTAATTACAATCACTCTGATGCTTCTAGACCGTACGACACTGGCAAATCGACTAGATGATTGTTGGCTTGGAATTTGAAAATGAATAGCTCAAAATACTTTGGAAGAAAGTATTAGGCTTAGAGAGAAGAGAGAGGTGTGTTGAAACGAGGAAACTTCTTCTCTATTTATAGTTTCTCCAAAGGCAGAATTCGGACATAATTCAGACAGAATTCGGACAGAACTCTTTGAGTAAATCTCGGCAGATAGCCATTGCATTTGTAACTATAAGAGGACCAAGTTTAAAATCCAACATCCACTAACCGAACTCTAGCCGAATTCGAGCCGAACTCGGGCCGAATTTTGTTGGAGTTCTGTTAGGGTTTTTGCAAATTGGTTTTTTGGAATTTTTGAAAAGTTAGGCAGTTTAGGAAGTAGTTTAGACTTTTGTAAGTGGACTTGTTTTCAAAATAAAGGGTATTTTGAAAACGTTTCTTGGGTAGCCTATTTGCCAGTACGACGCAGTATACATCGTATTCCTAGACTCAATAAATATGAAAAATACATTGATAAAATAAGAAAACCAATAGCCCTTTGATGATGCCTTTCTTCTTATATTTGAGCAGACTTGAAGACGTCTTTTTTCATGACGACAGTCGTCCAAAGATAAACAGATCTGGAAATCTGAATACCTTTCAGTAATTTCGCCCCCGAACCCCCGATGCGAGGCACCGGATAGTTCGTTGGGCGGTTCGGAGAAATCTCCTTGTATAATGATGTCTTTGGCCCATTAATAATTATTCTCCATTGTATATGTCATGGTTTGATCATATTTGATCATGATTACTGCATGTCTGAAAGTACATGTTAGGCGAACAAAGCAGTATGATGTATTATAATACAAACATAGCAATAAGATGTAGAACATTAGGACAATGCTAAGTTTAAGTAGCAACATGATAGTGATTACATGAATATTAGTGACATCATTATGTTAAACTTGTAGGAACGAAATAGTAAAGCGTAATACTCTAGGGGGGTGAATAGAGTTGGCAGCGGAATAATGTGGTTTTCCTCTGTTGAGGACTAATCCAGTCGGTAGAACTCTTGCTACCAGTTGAATCCACTATTGGAAAAACCGTAAGTTTTCTTACGAAGTCCTTGCAACTTCTACAATGCGAGCTTTGATACGAAGAACTCGTCCAACTTCAAATGTGAAGAGGTATTCTTCAATCAAGCCTTTTGATTACAATCTCTCAGAAACTTCTAGACCGTACCGCACTGGCAAATCGACTAGAGGATTGTAATTGGCTTGGGATCTGAAATTGAAAGCTCTAGAAAACTCTTTGGAAGACTGAAAGCTTTAGATAGAGAGAAGATTGAAAGTGAATGAGTTAGTTGAAATGATCGAAATCCTTCTCTATTTATAGGAATTCCAAAGGCAGACTTTTGACAGAATTCGGGAAGAATTCGGGCAGAACTCTATGAGCAAATCTCGGTCAAATCCGCAACTGCAGGAGGACCAAGTTCCAAGGATTCAAAATCACAACGGCCACCAACCGAACTCTGGCCGAACTCGGTCCGAGTTCTGTCAGGGTTATTTCAGGGTTTAGTTAGGGTTTTAAAAAGCTTTTTGGTGATTTTTGAAAACCTTTTTGAAAACCTTTTTGTAAACCATTTTGAGAGGTCATTTTAAAAACATTTTGAACTCATTTAAGGGTAGCCTATTTGCCAATACGACTCGGTGTACAACATATTCCTAAACTCAAAATAAAATAAAAATACATTGCAAAAGGAATTACAGGCTCGAGTAGGCAAACAGATCTTCGGTCTTGAATTCAGTAGATAGCCATTCTTGATCATGTTCAAGAGTCCGAGATGTCCCGACTAGCTTTGTATATCCAGACAGAGTTTAATCAATTATTAAAATCAGGTTGACCATATGACCAATGGGCCAACAATCTCCCCTATTTTGATAATTGACAAACTATGAATGATATAACATTAAGCTTGTTCAAAATATCAAAAAGTAGAATTAGAATTGTTCATATCCTGTATTTATCTAAAAAAATGTTAGATCTTTTAATTTTTCTCCCCCTTTGTCACTTAGCAAAATAATTGCAAAAGATAAAGCTCCCCCGCAATCAATGCATAAGTAACAAATAGTGAGAAAACACATATAAAAGAAATAATACATAAAACTAGAGAAATATAACAGGCATGTATTATCGCAAAAAAAATTATCACAGGCATGTAATGTCACAGGCAGTTATAAAAATGAAGCAATATAATGAGATAGTGCTATCATAAACTGAAACTGAAACAAAGTGCTGAAATAAACTGGAATGCCATAAACTGAGGCATAATAAACATGTCCATGAAAATAAAAGAGTACTGAAGCAAACTAGAAAGTGCGAATAATAATCAAAAAGTACTGATAATAACTTGGAATGCCGGAGCATTTCCAAGTGTACCATAAAATATCACTCAAAATCATATAGTCACATCTTCTCATCATCATCCTCATCATCATCATCAGCTCGACCAGCATGTCCTGAAGTACCAGCTCCAGAGGTACCAGCGCCAGAAGGATGAGGAGGGGCGCCAGCATAGAACTCACCAACAAAGTCATGAGGTGGAGCACGATCAGGACGGTACCAATCATAGGCGTTACCGGGCTGGAAGTAGGCATGAACAGCCTCATCCTTACAGCGGTAACCAGAGAAAGCTGGATCTTAGGGATGGAACCGGCTGAATGACCAGTCTGGGCGAAACGAAGATCAGCTAAGGAATTTGCAAGCGCCTGATAACGGGTGACGTCACGAAACTCACGCTCGTGAGCCATGTCCGTCATCGAGGCATGCAAAGCAGATAAATGCTGATGTATGCCCTCAAATGTCATGGCATACTGATGAGGTGGTGGAGGAGGTACAGTAGGAGGAGCAGGAGGTGGAGCTGAAGCAGTCATGCTACGACGAGATAACTGAAGAAACTTGGGCTCAGGGTCCTGAGTACAAGTCGACAGATCGATATCGAAGCGCTGAAAGATGCGTGGAAGAATCATCGCATAAGAGAGATTTCTATCTCTTGCATGACAACGACCCATCATCTGAATCATGGTCTTAGGGACAGAAAATGGAATCCCCTTAAGAATATGGTATATGGCGGACAGCTCAAGAGAAGTCACATCATCCTTTGAAGTAGATTTAGGAAGGATAGTGGAATAGATGATGCGATGCAATTCATAGTTAAACAAGTTCAGGTTGTTAGCCTTAAACTTTCCAGAACGTACTCTATCAGGTGCACAGAGTTCCGCTTTGAAACTTGCGAGTGTCGTGCCTTCGGGGAAATCAAATTCAGTGATGTCAACTAGCGGTTCAACTTCGTTAGGGATACCAAGGATCTCCGCTAAGAGGTCATCATTGAAATTGATATCAATACCTCCAACACGAGTGCTCACATCAAAAGTGTTTAATATGAGATTGTAATAAAATAATCTAATGGCATTAGTTGCTATAGGGAAGCAGATTTTAACAAAAAGATGTAACCCTAATGCCTCAAAGAAATGACGATGATAAGGAAATACAGTCCATTTGACTGGAGCGCCTGTGCATATGGATCTCATGGAGAAGTCTCCATACCACAGTAGGGCTTGGTCTAGGGTTTGAAAGAAAAACCCGTCGAACGCACCGTCGCTCGTTTGGACCGACGAGAAGAGGGAATCCGTATGCGGATGCGAAGATGACCCTTCCTCACTAGGGTTCGTCTTCTTCCTCTTTGAAGGATTGAATTTAGGTGCCATTTGTGCAAATTGAATTAAAAAATACACTAATTGAAAAGTGGACAAAGATGGAGTTATACCTCCCGAAATCAAAGTATGTCGAAGAGAATGACGAACTTCGCACGAATCTAAATTTTGGATTGATTTCACCACTTGGATTGGAAGAAGGAGGGTGGTGAAAAGCTAGGGTTCGGGGCTCCTTCGCGGCTGCTGCTGCTGTTGTGATTAGTTTGGAAGCAATGAAGAAGAAGGGCTGCTCGGGTTCTGTATATATAACCTGACACCCTCAACCGAACTCGGGCCGAATTCGGTCAGGGCTCTGGCCGAATTCGCCTAAGGTTCTTTATAGTTGATTTTTGCCATTCTTTTTTATTGTCTCATTTCAAATATTTAATTCAAAGATTAGTCATTTCAACTTCAATTAACACAATTAATATTATTTTATAGATTAAATGTCGTTATATAGCGACTGTTTCAGATTAGATGTAGGAGTACTGTCCCAGCTGGCGGAGGTTCACTGGAAAACTCTTAAGTATCGCTTCGCTTCAACCGTAGTTGTGGTGACAGACAGACTCTTTATTGGCTTGTCTCTAACACAGTTTTTGCATAATGATATAGAATCATAAAACAAAATTAATTGATATTATTGACGTCCAAAATTCCTAATTCTCGACGTATAATTGAAACGATCTTCCGCTAGAGGTTTAGTGAAGATGTCATCTAGTTGATTTTCAGTATCTATGTACACAAGGTTTATATCTCCATTTTGATGATGATCTCTAAGAAAGTGATGTCGAATCTCGATATGTTTAGTACGAGAGTGACATACTAGATTCTTAGTCAAATTAATAGTACTCGTGTTATCACAGAAAATGAGAATATGTGTATAAAATAAATCATAGTCTTCTAGGGTTTGTTTCATCCACAAAATCTGAGCACAACAACGTCCTGCGGCGATGTACTCAGCCTCTGTTGTTGATAGGGCTACAGAATTTTGCTTTTTACTAAACCATGAGACTAAAGCCTTGTCTAAGAAATGACATGTGCCACTGGTACTTTTTCTATCAACTTTGCATCCAGCAAAATCTGCATCCGAATAACCAATAAGGTCAAAGGACTTAGTTTTGGGATACCACAAGCCAACAGAAGAAGTGCCCTTAAGGTATCGAAAGATACGCTTAACTGCGGACAGATGTAATTCCTTTGGATTAGCTTGAAAACGTGCACACAGGCAAACACTAAACATTATATCTGGACGACTAGCAGTTAAATAAAGTAAACTACCAATCATACCTCGATACTTACGTGTGTCGACTGACTTGCCTTGTTCATCTGAATCAAGCTTTGTTGAAGTTGCCATTGGAGTGCCAATAAGTTTGACATTGTCCAGATCAAACTTCTTTAGCAGGTCTTTTGTGTACTTGGCTTGATTTATAAGTGTCCCATTATCAGTTTGTTTGATTTGCAATCCGAGAAAGAATTTCAGCTCTCCCATCATGCTCATCTCAAACTCATTCTGCATACACTTAGAAAATTCTTGACACATAGATTCATCAGTAGATCCAAATATAATATCATCAACATAGATTTGAATTAAAAGAAGTTTGCCATTAAAAGACTTAATAAACAGTGTAGTGTCAACCTTGCCTTTTGAAAAACCGTTTGTCAAGTAGAAAAGAACTTAGACGATCATACCAAGCACGAGGGGCTTGTTTTAAACCGTATAAGGCTTTCTTCAACTTGAAAACATGATCAGGGTTTTTAAAATTCGTGAAACCTAGAGGTTTGTGCTACAAAAACTTCTTTTTTTATAAAATCATTTAAAAAAGCACTCTTGACATCCATTTGAAATAGTTTGAAATCATGAAAACATGCAAATGCACATAACATACGAATGGATTCTAAACTCGCAACTGGGACATAAGTCTCATCGTAGTCGATACCTTCTTCTTGATTGTAACCTTGAGCTACGAGTCGAGCCTTATTACGAGTCACTAAACCATTCTCATTTAGTTTGTTTCGGAATACCCAACGGGTGCCAATGACCGGATGATCAATAGGCCTGGAAAAACTTGATTCCGTTCAAATTGGTTTAATTCCTCTTGCATAGCATCTATCCAAAAATTATCACTACATGCTTCATCAATAGTTTTGGGTTCTAGCTGTGAAATAAATGCAACACTAGAAATAATATCTCTACTGGATGTACGAGTACTTACTCCTTTGGTAATATCACCAATTACCAAATCTTTTGGATGATCAGCTGTAAACTTCAACCTTTTCGGTAAATTCTGAAGGTAGCTGGTTCCTGGATCTTCTCTAGGAGGTTCAGCTAGTGCAGAGCTTGGTTGTGGATCAGCTGATGTTGAGCTTGATGCAGTCATATCTTCATCACTGTCATCGATAGTCATTTGATTTAGTTCATCAAAAGTGACGTTGATTGACTCTTTGATGATCATGGTTCGTTTGTTGAAGACTCTGTATCCTTTGCTCTTGGCCGCATAACCTAAAAATATACCTTCATCGGCCTTTTCATCAAATTTTTCCAAATTGTCTTTTGTATTAAGAATAAAACATTTACAACCAAATATTCTAAAGTATGAAACATATGGAATTCTATCAAACCATAACTCAAATGGAGTCTTCTTCGATTTGGGTCGAATTAGAACTCTATTGAGAAAAAAACAAGCTGTATTGACAGCTTCAGCCCAGAAATATTTGGGTAGACTAAACTGGTTTAACATCACTCTGGCCATTTCGGTTAGAGTTCTGTTCTTACGTTCTACAACTCCATTTTGTTGTGGAGTCCTAGGGCAGGAGAACTCGTGTACAAAACCGTGTGTGTCACAAAATTGCTCAAAATCAGCATTCTCGAATTCGCCTCCATGGTCACTTCTGATTCGAGTGATCATGTAACCTTTTTTATTCTGTACTTTCTTGCAAAAGGCGACAAATTCGGATAATGCATCATTCTTGCGTGTCATGAAATATACCCACGTATATCTAGAGAAATCATATACAATTACGAAAGCATAAAGTTTACCTTCGAGGCTAGCAACTCTGCTAGGACAAAATAAGTCCATATGAAGCAATTGTAGAGGTCTAGTAGTACATACTACGTTTACTGACTTGAATGTGGATCTGGTAGCTTTGTTCTTTTCACATTGGCTGCATACCGAATCCTTCTTGAATGTAATGTCCGGTAAACCGCGTACTAGCTTCTTTGTGGATAATCTTGAGATCGTATCCATATTAGCGTGACCGAGTCTCATATGCCACAGATGACTCTCATCACTCTTGGCCATTAAGCATCTACCTGAAATGTTTGTTTCTTCTAACAAATAGAAAACATATATATTGTCTTCCCTGATACCTTCAAATATAGTACTACCAGTTGAGCTATCAACTATAGTACATTTGTCTTTGCCAAAGTTGATTCCATAACCATGATCAGCTAGGTGACTTATGCTGAGTAGATTATGTTTCAACTCGGTAACCAGACAGACATCCTTAATCACAGGATAGAGAGACTTACCAACATCACCGATACCAATAATATACCCTTTCAAGTTATTACCGAAGGAGACATAGCCTTCCTTCTTTTTCTTCGACAGTGTTACAAATAGTGTAGCGTCACCGGTCATATGCCGTGAGCAGCCGCTGTCGAGGATCCATTTGCTTGTAGATGAAACTTTTGGTACCCATTTCTTGTAGGGTCCTGAATTATTAGCTTTTGGTATCCAAGCATAAACATTTAAATCAACGAGCTTTCTCATTCTACATGCAGATAAAATATGACCAATGAGGCCACAATAATGACATTGTGCATGTCGAGTGTTGAAAGCTGAGTGGTGTGCATGGTTGGTAGGTTTAGGTTTTCTAGTATAGAAGAAAGCATACCTATAATCCTGTTTGGGCTTAACCTTTTGGGGTAAAGGTTTGATAGGGTTAGGTCTGACAGTATTTGGCTTGGGAATGTTCCGATTTTTCGGTAAGTGACACGTGTTAGGGTAGGAAGCAGCAGGCTCAGGCTGTTTTCCTAACCTAATTTCCAATCTTTTGGAAGTGTCATACAACTTAGTATAATCAGAAGTGAGTGATTCCATTCTGATTTGTGCACATCGAAGACTTTTCTTCTCTATAGAAAGTTCTTCCTTGAGTTGGTCAATAATTTTGTCTTTCTCTTCAGATGACTTGGTAGTCTCGTGTAATAAGAGCTTTGTTGAAGAAAGCTCACCAGACTCACTAACATTATTTCTAACCTCAGCTAGTAGGTCGGTAAGTCTACCTATTTCACCTTTGTACACTTTGAGTACCTCCTTAGAGGTCTGATACTTACTACGCAGTTTTCTGTAATCAGTCATCAGGTCACTGAAGGCATCTCCTAACTACTCAAAGGTGAAGTCATCATAAGTATCAACTACAGGTTCAGTAGGTACCTGATCGGATGCCATAAAGCATACGTTTGCAGCGTCTTCTGAGTCGCTGGCTTCACTTTCATGCCATATGCTGGTGTTGGCATACTTCCGTGAGGTCGATCTCTTCAGGTTCCCTTTTTCATACCTGTTGCTCTTCTTGCTTGATGATGAGTTTATGGGACAAACCTTCTTCATGTGTCCCTTCTTCTTGCAACCATAACAGACAGCATCTTCTTGATACCAGTTGTTGCTGTTGTTTTCTTTGACTCTCTTCTCATGTCTCATGAATCTTTTAAACTTCCTTGCTAGGAGTGCTTGATCTTCATCGTCAGATCCACTGCTATTTGAATCACCTTCAGCAGCTTTTCTGTGCTGAGCCTTGAGAGCGATCGTCTTCTCCTTTGGTGCAGGCTCTTCAAAATCTTGTAGCTCCAGTTCATGAGTGAGTAGCTTACCCATGAGTACTTCGAGTGTCATCGTAGTGAGGTCGTTTCCTTCAATAATAGCAGTAGCCTTTGGAATCCAGTTCTTGGTGAGAGCTCGCAGGAGTTTGCGAATCTTTTCATGGTTACTGTAATCTTTGCCTAAGGAGGACAAAGGATTTACAATATTCAAGAATCTCTTGAACATTTGTGTAACTATTTCGTTGGGCTTCATCTTGAACGCCTCGTACTCTTGAGTAAGTCTGCTGACTTTAGATTCTTTGACTTGAGTCGTGCCTTCATGTGTGACTTCAAGTAGCTTCCACACTTCATTAGCCGTTGTGCAGATAGACACCCTGTTAAATTCAGTTCTGTCTAAAGCACAAAAAAGAGCATTAATGGCACGTGCGTCAAGACTGGCCCTTTTCTTTTCTTCCTCTGTATATCTGCTATGGGATTTTTCAACTAAAACTCCATCAACATTTATACGAGGTGGCTTTTGATAGCCATCAAGAACAATGGACCATAAATCAAAGTCAAGTGATTTCAAGAAGAAACTCATCCGCGTTTTCCAATAGGTATAGTTCGTACCATCAAACAGTGGGGGTCTGTTTGTGGCCTGGCCTTCACTTGTGAATTTCACAGTTGCCATGTGTTGTGCTGTGATCTATATAACAGTTAATTAAAAATGAATAAATAATTGCACTGTTACCTTTGCTTTACATGTAACACCCGCTTTGATACCAATTGTAGGAACGAAATAGTAAAGCGTAATACTCTAGAGGGGGGATGAATAGAGTTGGCAGCGGAATAATGTGGTTTCCCTCTGTTGAGGACTAATCCAGTCGATAGAACTCTTGCTACCAGTTGAATCCACTATTGGAAAAACCGCAAGTTTTCTTACGAAGTCCTTGCAACTTCTACAACGCGAGCTTTGATACGAAGAACTCGTCCAACTTCAAATGTGAAGAGGTATTCTTCAATCAAGCCTTCTGATACAATCTCTCAGAAACTTCTAGACCGTACTGCACTGGTAAATCGACTAGAGGATTGTAATTGGCTTGGGATCTGAAATTGAAAGCTCTAGAAAACTCTTTGGAAGACTGAAAGCTTTAGATAGAGAGAAGATTGAAAGTGAATGAGTGAGTTGAAATGATCAAAATCCTTCTATATTTATAGGAATTCCAAAGGCAGACTTCTGACAGAATTCGGGCAGAATTCGGGCAGAACTCTATGAGCAAATCTCGGTCAAATCCGCAACTGCAGGAGGACCAAGTTCCAAGGATTCAAAATCACAACGGCCACCAACCGAACTCTGGCCGAACTCGGTCCGAGTTATGTCAGGGTTAAGTTAGGGTTTAGTTAGGGTTTTAAAAAGGTTTTTGGTGATTTTTGAAAACCTTTTTGAAAACCTTTTTGTAAACATTTTTGAGAGGTCATTTTAAAAATATTTTGAACTCATTTAAGGGTAGCCTATTTGCCAGTACGACTCGGTGTACAACATATTCCTAGACTCAAAATAAAATGAAAATATATTGCATAAGGAATTACAGACTCGAGTAGGCAAACAGATCTTCGGTTTTGAATTCAGTGGATAGCCATTCTTGATCATGTTCAAGAGTCCGAGATGTCCCGACTAGATTTGTATATCCAGACAGAGTTTAATCAATTATTAAAATCAGGTTGAGCATATGACCAATGGGCCAACAAAACTTAATTGATTAGCCATATTAAAAAATATGATATAATCATTAGGCTAACAATCTTCCTCTTTTTGATTATGGCAAATCAGTTAAGTTTAAGATATATACGATAGATGCATGTATCACTAATAAACACATATTACTAGAATATTATGTGCTAACTTAAATTTATTTCTCCCCCTTTGACATGATCAAAAATAAGCTCTCCCGTAATAAGAGATAAAACGTAGTCAAGCATAAGTAATGGAGGAAGGCAAAAATAATCATGATCAAGGATTAGGAGAACAGTGTAATGACAAGTTTTAGAAAATTACATAACTAAAGTATAAAAACTTGTCAACATAGTATAGTTGGTTAAAAAAAGAAATCAATCAATAAATAGTTTACCAACTAGAAATCCAAAAATGTTTTCAAAATACAATATGATGAATAATTGTAGTTTTGAAAGAGACCAATAAAGAAATATAGATACCAATATAGTAAAAATCAATCATTGGACATAAATAATTCATGAGGAATAGTAATTCGTAGATCTAGTATATACCCAAAAAAATAAAAAAAAATAATAATGAGACTTTTAATAATGATCACAAAAAATATGATTCCTAATTTGTCCATACAAATCAGTGAATCACTTCCATAAAGAGTATAATCATCGAAAAGAAATCAAAATAAATATACTAGAACCTATACAAATTCTATACCAAAGTTCATGCATTTGAATTCAAGTACCTTAGCATGATATATGTATATCCATTAGATAAACATAAAGGTAATGAAGACAAAATACTTGAGAAGGAGAAATTCAGTCAACTTGACTGCTCCCCCGCAAAGTATGATCAGTCTAAATATTGATAATCATGAACTTTGAGATACAATCTCAATAAAAAATTCCAAAAGTAATTTAAACTCAATCAAATAAGGATAATTAAATATATTTGGCAAGATAACTTTTAGAAACTCAAACAAAATGAGGGAAATAAAAATTAACAAATAATAATAATCATATATTCTCTCATAAACTTACTAAAGTCAAAAATCATGAACAAATCAACAATATATGCTAAGTAAAAGAATATATGTCCATGATGAACTAGGTATACCCCATATTAAGGGCATAAAATATGCGTATCTAGTTTCGAAGTAATTTATATGCAAGAATAGATAAAATAAATAATCATAAGATCTAAGGAATATCCAAGATATGCATCTTTTCTTTTCTATGATCAAGTGCATAAAGTTTCAAACTTAAAAGAAATATCATCTTTAAGCAAGTAAAAGAAATATCCAATAAATGAATTCTTAAAGATGAACAAACAAAATATGTCTCCAATAAAAGTAAACATAACTAGATAAATATTCAAAGAAAAATGTATTCTAGATATATGGCATGTCAAGGGGATAATTGATTTGAAACAATTAACTGCTCCATCTTTACATGGTTATTTCTAAAATAATAGTATTGATAAAAATTAAAAATTTTAAAGACATATTTCTAGAAGTAGAAAACTAATTCAAAAATATTAGGTCTTCTTATCAAAGTTCATTTCTTCCCTTTTAAAGCCTCAGTACGGTATCCACCTGACAATCGTAAGGTTAAAGAAAAGAAACGCTTTGAGAGAGAGATTCAATTCGCATGACTTCTCCCCTGCAAAAAGTTACTGCTATAGGTAGTTAGTAACTTTAATAAGAAGAGAATAATAAAGATTAAAATTATGAATATTATACAAGCTAAAGACAAAATCACAAGACTATAATATTCAATGAGTAGTCACAAGATTATCAAGTATCGAATAATGTGACAGAAAAATGAATATATCAAAAGATGCCAAACATTAACCTATGGAAGATCAATGCATGTTAACTTTTGTAAAATTAAATTATATTATCCATCAAAGCTAAAATCCAAAATCCATCAGATAACAATTGCAACTAGATCTCAATAAATCTTTAGTTTATAAAGCGTTGATCAATCTTCGGTTAGCTGTAGGGGTACTGTCCCAGCTAAAGGAGGTTCACTGTAAAACCCTAAATTTCTACTATATTTTTAGTACTGATTTTTTTCTTATATTTGTACGTCACGTAGTCGTATTGTACTCGCACGGGAATTTACGTTCTTCATATTTACTCGTCGAGTACGAATATGTGCAGGGTATATATTTTAAAAAAAAGATTTTTGATTTTATTATCGGCGATAGTTTCAAAATACTATATATAATAATTATTTTAGCTATCGTACCAAAAATTTTCAAGTTCATTATTTTATTTATAAAAATCCTTTCATTTATACAGTTATAATAATAAATAATATTTTTATAAAATGGTATACTAGAAAAGCATATTTATGTAAATATTTTATTTGCATACGAATTTAATTCATGTATATAAATTGATTTTCAGAATTTATTTATTATTATTATTTTATTATTTCAAAAACGATATTTTAAAATTTTGTTTGATTTAATATTTAATTAAATATGTTGATTTAAATTTGGAAAAAGATTTTAATGACTTTATTTTAAATTAAAGAGGAAATTATCTAGATTTAATCTCACTGATTTTTGCTAAAGATGGTATCTATCTAAATTTAAACTTGATTTAGAATTTATTTAGCTAATTTTAATTTGATATGATGTTTATCTAGTGGAGGATTTAAATGAATCCAAACCCTTATCTATCTAGGAGTCCACCTCCTATATAAGGAGAGGCTCCTTCACTTTTTCCATAAAATTCCAACTCCAAATTCCACAACCCAAGTTTGTGCATCGTGTCCGTGTCCCCTACCCCCATCCACTATTTATCCCCATGTACAAGTATATTTTCTCTTACGTCCGACAATCCCGGACGTTCCTCTAGGCCGTGCAGGACATTTCCCGATACGACCCAAATTCGAAACCTACAACCTTCCCGACGACCACGCCCTGTTGCCCCGACCACTACCACGAAAACATCCCCGCGGCAATTCCTTCTCGTTCATCACCACCACACCCCTGCTGCCTCGTCCATCACTACCACTACAGTAACCCTCATCCCGACCCCCTATGCCAACCTTCCACTACCGTCGCCGACAATATCATCCCTCCGCCAAGGCCTGGAACACCGCTGTTACCGCCATCCCGACTTCAACCAACCCCCTCACGACCACCACCTATGGCCACCACTCCGTCACCACCAACAATCGCAACTCCGCGACAACCACCTCCTCCGGCCAACCAAACACAATTCGGCCACCATCGCCTGTTACTGTCATCACCGTCGTTACCCCTTCTCGTCAAATCCACCAAAAAAACCCCTAAATTTAAACACATCATTACCACCAACACTTACCTCCATCTCCTCGTCGAATTCGTGCGGCAGCCGCCTCCTCCGCGCGTGCACGCGTCCTCCGGTCATCCCGACCCGATCTCGACGTAAGCCCCGCCCGGTCATCCGAGTCCGCCGCCGTGTGCATCGAAACTCCCCAACAACCAGAGCCACCCACCGTCGCTCAGATCTGGTGTCCCCTACACCCAAGGTACCACGGTGGCGTGGCCGACCATCGCTGCCCTTCTCCTCCGCCCGGCGCCTAAGCTGGAGACCTCCGCGTCGGTAACCACCCGAGCGCCGGCGATATTTCTCGACCCCTCCGCCTCTCCTTCTACTACTCTCGAATCCCTCTCTCCCTGGGTCTCTCTCCCGGCCACCACCACCAGGCCTCACCGGCCTAGCACGTCCTGCCGGTGTTCTCCACCAGCCCCGACGAGTGCCACCTTCAGCCGTCGAAACCCCGTCGGTACTCCCCCTTCTATTCCCGCTCTCTCCTTCTCATACTCACGAAATCCCCAATTTTTCTCTTTTTAAGGAGCAGCAGCAGCTGCTGTGTTGATATAGATTAACTATTTTTATATACTTTGTCTTTTAGCGTTTTAGAGTTTTTGGTTATTACATTGACTACTGGGAAGAGAAATACATCACCTTTATTATTATAATTATAATTATTTTTATTAGTAGTACTAATACTTTTTTTTCTCTGTCTTTTCAAGTTTTAGTTGTTAATATTATTAGGTTACTTTAAGGAGGACCTGGTTATCTCCCCAGGTGTGTGCTCTTGTCTTTCGCAGGTGTTCTAGCCGTGGCCATGATCATCTCTATTTCTTCGAGGATGATTGCACTTTGATCGTCTTTGCTTCGCTCGCCAAACTCTTTCTTTTGTTATGTATTTCTTTTCATAGTTGGTAGTGGATGTGTCTCCACCCAACTACATGTACCAATGACAATTCATAGTTGATTATATGGTATATTTTATTCTTTTATTTTGTGGATGAGATTAGTAGTTGTGGTTTTACTGCATTTACAACATACGTATATTTATTATACGGCTGGCATGTCTACATTCCTGGTCCTACGTATTTTGGAATTGGGGCGTTACATATTTTTGTGGTGGCCCATACAGGTCAAGATAAATTATTTGGTTACTTTATCGTACCAACAAGCCTGCGTATAGGATTAGAGTCTAGGATCTCATCCACATACTTAACCTCTTCCCTAGATTTTATCTACCGTTTGACTCATTGATTTGCATCTTGCTTGATTCCTTCTATCATTATTCTTATCTCCCCTTCGTGCTTGCTAGAGGTTAGGAAGGTGACCCCTACTAGTTAGACATGTTTCTTTTGTCCCAAAACACCATTAGTTTAATTCTTTTAAGTTAGGTAGAATGCCTTGTGACCTATCAATCCTTTTGTCCTTGTGACCTATATTCACAAGTTTACTGAGATTCTATAATTTAGAGGACCCTAACCATCTAGTCAACCAAGGACTTGGATAAGAAGACTGTAGGATGACTGTATGGAGACCAACACAGGATATGACTTAAAGACTTGAGGAGTTGAACTAATTCTGCTTTCTTCAACCTAAAACCTCATGTGCCTATGTTTTTACCATCTTGACTAATGATGCTAATATAGCCTAGTATTTGCAAGCTAATTCTTTATCGAGCTTGATCAAGGAATATGCTATTGAGTGGCCGCTCACTAACATATTGTCTAATCAGAATCGGTGTATGATGGTCTGATCAACCGAGTGCACTTTGATTTGCTTTTGTCTATTATTCTACGTGGATTGAACTTAATTAAACTTGGCCTTCAGAATCCCATCCACGACTGCCTTGACAATTCCTTTAAAATTATTCGGTCGTCTTTGAACCACGTATTTGTATTCGATAATATCGTCTTTGAACTCCTTATTGCTTTCGCCTTCCCCTATTTTAGAAGGACGAAGGCGTTGTACTAGAACTTCCTCTAGCCTTCCTATCGATTATGACCATTATCACTCGATGTTGCTATATCTTCATCCTAAACTACTCGTCCTTTTCTCGGCCCTATCATGACCTTCTAATCGTTTAATTTAGGAGTGAATCTAATTCGTTCTCTTAATCGTGCCCTCAACCTACTCTCAAGAAACCATAACTTTAAGATCTCTAATTTATTTTCTCTTGTAACCATAATATTCTTTATTGCATGTTATCTTGTTTTAACCCTTACTCATTTTTCTTCTTGCGCTAACCCATGATTATCCTCGCCATTATTGAAATTGCGGTTTCCTAATGCAAGTTTTGTTGAACGTTGTGAATGATTGTTCCTCACCAATACCCCCTTGTGCCTTCTCACCCCTACAAATTCTTAATTTCGAGGACGAAATTCTTTTAAGTTGGGTAGGATGTAAAACCCCTAAATTTCTACTATATTTTTAGTACTGATTTTTTTCTTTCTTATATTTGCACGTCGTGTAGTCGTATTGTACGTCGTACGGGAATTTGCATTCTTCATATTTACTCGTCGAGTACGAATATGTACGAGGTACATATTTTTAGAAAAAATGGTTTTTGATTTTATTATCGACGATAGTTTCAAAATAATATATATAATAATTATTTTAGCTATTGTACCAAAAATTTCCAAGTTCATTCTTTCATTTATTTTATTTATAAAAGCCTTTCATTTATACAGTTATAATAATAAATAATATTCTTATAAAATGGTATACTAGAAAAAACATATTTATGTAAATATTTTATTTGCATACGAATTTAATTCATGTATATAAATTGATTTTCGAAATTTATTTATTATCATTATTTTATTATTTCGAAAAATATTTTTGAAAATTTTGTTTGATTTAATATTTAATTAAATATGTTGATTTAAATTTGGAAAAAGATTTTAATGAATTTATTTTAAATTAAAGAGGAAATTATCTAGATTTAATCTCATTGATTTTTGCTAAAGATGGTATCTATCTAAATTTAAACTTGATTTAAAATTTATTTAGCTAATTTTAATTTGATATGATGTTTATCTAGTGGGGGATTTAAATGAATCCAAACCCTTATCTATCTAGGAGTCCACCTCTTATATAAGGAGAGGCTCCTTCACTTTTTCCATAAAATTCCAACTCCAAATTCCACAACCCAAGTTTGTGCATCGTGTCCGTGTCCCCTACCCCCATCCACTATTTATCCCCTTGTACAAGTACATTTTCTCTCACGTCCGACAATCCCGGACGTTCCTCTAGGTCGTGTAGGACATTTCCCGATACGACCCAAATTCGAAACCTACAACCTTTCCGACGACCATGCCTTGTTGCCCCGACCACTACCACGAAAACATTCCCGCGGCAATTACTTCTCGTTCATCATCACCACACCCCTGCTGCCTCGTCCATCACAACCACTACAGTAACCCTCATCCCGACCCCCTGTGCCAACCTTCCACCATCGTCGCCGACAATATCATCCCTCCGCCAAGGCCTGGAACACCGCCGTTTCCACCATCCCAACTTCAATCAGCCCCCTCACGACCACCACCTATGGCCACCACTCCGTCACCACCAACAATCGCAACTCCGCGACAACCACCTCCTCCGGCCAACCCAACACAATCCAGCTACTATCGTATGTTACCGTCATCACTGTCGTCACCCCTTCTCGTCAAACCCACCAAAAAACCCCTAAATTTAAACACATCACCACCACCAGCACTTACCTCCATCGCCTCGTCGAATCCGTGCGGCCGTCGCCTCCTCCGCGCACGCACGTGTCCTCCGGCCATCCCGACCCGTTCTCGCCGTGAGCCCCGCCCGGCCATCCGAGTCCGCCGCCGTGTGCATCGGAACTCCCCAAGAACCAGAACCACCCACCGTCGCTCAGATCTGGCGTCGCCTATACCCAAGGCGCCATCGTGGCGTGGCCGACCATCGCTGCCCTTCTTCTCCGCTCGGCGCCTAAGCCGGAGACCTCCGCGCCGGCAACCACCCGAGCGCCGGCGATATTTCTCGACCCCTCTGCCTCTCCTTCTACTACTCTCGAATCCCTCTCTTCCTGGGTCTCTCTTCCGACCGCCACCGCCAGGCCTCACCGGCCTAGCGCACCCTGCCGGCGTTCTCCACCAGCCCCGACAAGTGCCGCCTTCAGCCGCCGAAACCCCGCCGGTACTCCCCCTTCTCTTCCCGCTCTCTCCTTCTCATACTCACAAAATCCCCAATTTTCCTCTTTTTAAGGAGCAGCAGCAGTTGCTGTGTTGATATAGATTAACTATTTTATATACTTTGTCTTTTAGCGTTTTGGAGTTTTTGGTTATATACTTTGTCTTTATCAGACAAAGATGTAATTGTTTCATAAGAAGTTAATCAAAGAAAATATGAGAATCATTAGTAAATATATTATGCAAGCACAAGGTTAACATAAAAGTATATGTATATAATTTTCAAGTAAATATGAGACTTGTGCTAAACATATATATTCACAAAATACTGATCAAAGTAAATACGACATGTTAAAGACAATCGGTAAGAAGTGGCCATTAAAAAAATATTAAAGACGAAAATTCAAAAACATATTAATCCAAAAAAAATTAAGCTCCTATGGACTACAGTGGTACGCATGCTTCAAGAATAAGATTAAGAGTAAAGAGAATACATAGACAAATGTGTCACACTAATAGAAAATAAAATACTATATAGTGTGAACTAATCATTTAAGCTAAACAGCTAGTCAAGCTAGGATTATATCTCACATTGATTCAAATAATAAACAACTAAAAGATATCAAATAGAAAGACATTAATAAGAACATGCTAGATTCTATAAATAAAACCATAAAACAAATCTTTAGCATGTTACCAAAGTGGTTCAAGTGACCATACTTATGTTGGTGCAATTGCATGGAAGATGGCCTTTGTAGTTGTGCAACCACCAACACGTTCCATGGTTCTATGGTTCAGCATAAGTAGCTCCACCTGAAATATTAGGTGAAGACTTTGGTATCCAATACTTGGATCCATATTTGTTAGCTTTGGGAACCCATTTGCACAAGTTCATATCAACTAGTTTTCTAATCTTACAACGATTAGAAACGTGTCCATTCATACCACTATAATGACAGAAAATATTAATATTAGTGCTATTTACAGCAGTATAAGAACGTGCAATGGAGTGATATGATGTGCGTGGATACTTGTAATAGAAAGCATGGTTGTGTGAAGCTTTAGCTTTGCTTGTTTCCTTTCTAGATGATCTGTCGTGTGTGACTTTGTGATGTGTCACGTGTCTTGTGTTAGACTGAGTCGTAAGTTGTACTACATTCTTTTCCAATCTAATCTCTAACTTTTTAGAGTTGGAACAAATATTATCATATTTAGCACTAAGAGCATCAATTCTACATGAAGCAATAGAATACTTCTTCTTTTCTGATTCTAATTCCTCCTTAAGTTTAGCATTTTCTTGAGTGCTTTTCTCAATGCAATCAAGTGCCTCATGCAATCTAAACTCAAGTGTGGAAATTTTAGTAGAATTATCAGAAGGAGAAGTATTTCTAGCATCATTCAATAAGCAAGTAAACTTTTATTCTCACACTTATAGGATTGAATATCCTTTCTTGCTTGCTTATACTTATCTAATACTTTATTGTGTTCTTCTAATAGATCACTGAAAGCATCAGATAACTCATCATTAGAAAATTCACTCCCTTCATAACAAGAATTATTTTTTACTTTGTTAGATAATGCTATTGAGCATAAATTTGCAGCTTGATGAGGTCTCTCTTCTTTTTTAGAATCTCTTGCTTCGCTTTCACACCATATGCCCGTGTTAGCGTACTTGTGAGACGATGATCTTCCTTCATTTGATTATTCGTAGTGACTCTCCTTTCTAGCAGTGGTATAATCTTCTTGGATGTGGCCTATCTTCTTGTAGTTGTCACATACAAGCTCTTCTTCGTATAAGGGATTGTGTTGTACCTTAAATTCCAATTCCATCATGCATATATTTGCATCATTATGAAGACTATCCTCCTTTTTGGAGTTGCTAGCTTTGCTTTCATACCTGCACTCATAAGTAGCTTTAAGAACTTTCCAAATTTTATGAGATGTTGTGCAAGTAGTAATAAGATTGAATACATTTATGTCTACAGCACAATAAAATATATGCATACCTTTTGCATCAAGGCTAGCTAACTTCTTCTCTTCCTCTGTGTAAGTATAATAAGGCTTGTTGATTATAGAGGATGTGAGAATAGAAGTGATATTAGGCTTTTTATAGCCATTGACAACAATTGACCATAAATCAAAATCTAGAGACTTTACGTAGAAGCTCATCTGTGTCTTCCAATAGCTATAGTTTGCTACATCAAATAGTGGGAGTCAATTTGAGGATTTCTCTTCAGTTGTGAAGTACTTACTTGCCATATGTGATACTGTGATCTATATAACAGCTGTAATAAATAAGAATTTAATAGTAGTATTACCTTGGTTTACCTGTATAACCCATTCTGATAATGAGGATCTGTTTCAAGGATATTAAGCCAAATAATAGAGTCCTTGCTATGATACTAATTGGAGGAGCAATTAGTATGAGCAATAATACCTCTAAAAGGAGCACCTGCAATAATATCTCTATAAGGAGCACCTGTAATAATATCTATAAGGAGCACATGCTCTGATACAGATTGTAGGAGCAATTGGTATGAGCAACAATATATATATAACAAGCATCCGTTCTGATACTAATTGTAGGAACGAATTGTAAAGCATAATACTCTAGAGGGGGTGAATAGAGTAGGCAGCAAAAATTTACGAATTAAAAATGTTAGTAGTAATATCACAGAATATATCACAAGTAAGTAAATAAAAAGTAGAGAGCAGAGAGCAAACACAAACACAAGGATGTATACTGATTTTACTCTTGTGAGGACTAGTCCAGTCGGAAGAACTCTAGCTTCCAGTTGAATCTACTATTGGAAAATACCACAAGTTTTCATTTGAAGTTCTTACAACTTCTACAACGCGAGCATTGATCCGAAGTACTTGACCAACTTCAATTGTGAAGTATCTTTCTTCAATCAAGCCTCTGATTACAATCACTCTGAAACTTCTAAACCGTACCACACTGACAAATCGACTAGAGGATTGTAACTGGCTTGGAATTTAAAAATCAATAGTTGAGAACACTTTGGAAGAAAGTAATAGGCTTAGAGAGATGAGATAGGTGTTGAAATGAGAAAACTTCTTCTCTATTTATTATTTTTTCGAAGGTAGAATTCGGACAGAACTCTTTGAGTAAATCTCGACAGATAGTCGTTACATCCGTAACTGCAGGAGGACCAAGTTTAAAATCCAACGTCCACTAACCGAACTCTGGCCGAATTCAGGCTGAACTCGGGCCGAATTCTGTTGGACTTCTGTTAGGGTTTTTGCAAATTAACTTTTGGGATTTTTAAAAAGTTAGGCAGTTTATGAAGTAGTTTGGGCTTTTGTAAGTGGGCTTGTTTTCAAAACGAAAGGTTATATTGAAAATGTTTCTTGGGTAGCCTATTTGCCAGTATGATGCAGTGTTCATCGTATTCCTAGACTCAATTAATGTAAAAGATACCTTGATAAAAAAGAAAAATCAATAGCCCTTTGATAACGCCTTTCTTTTTATATTTGAGCAGACTTGAAGGCATCTTTTTTCCTTGACGACAATCGTCCAAACATAAATAGATCTGGAAATCTGAATACCTTTAGGGGGTTCGTCTCCGAACCCACGATGCGAGGCCCCCAATAGGTCATTGGGCGGTTCTGAGAAATATCCTTGTATAATATCGTCTTTGGCCCATTAATAATTATTTTCTATTACATATGTCCTGGTTTGATCATGTTTGATTATGCTTACTGCATGTCTGAAAGTATATGTTAGGCGAACAAAGCAGTATGAAGCATTATGATACAAACATAGCAATAAGATGTAGAACATTAGGACAATGCTAAGTTTAAGTAGCAACATAATAGTGATTACATGAATATTAGTGACGTTATTATGTTAAACTTAATTGTTTAGCCATATTCAAAAACATGATATAATCATTGGGCTAACAATCTCCCCCTTTTTGTTTATGGCAAATCGGTTAAGTCTAAGATATATATAATAGATGCATGTATCACTAATAAACACATATTACTAGAATATTGTGTGCTAACTTAAACTTATTTTTTCCCTTTTGACATGATAAAAAATAAGCTCCCCCGTAATAAGAGATAAAACGTAGTCAAGCATATGTAATTGAGAAAGGCAAGAATAATCATGATCAAGGATTAGGAGAACAATGTAATGACAAGTTTTAGAAAATTACATAACTAAAGTATAAAAACTTGTCAACACAGTATAGTTGGTTAGAAAAAAGAAATCAATCAATAAATAGTTTACCAACTAGAAATCCAAAAATGCTTTCAAACACAATATGATGAATAATTATAGTTTTGAAAGAGACCAATAAAGAAATATATATATCAATATAGTAGAAATTAATCATTGGGCATAAATAATTCATGAGGAATAGAAATTCGTAGATCTAGTATATACCGAAAAAATCAAAAAAATAATAATGAGGCTTTTAACAATGATCACAAAATATGATTTATAATTTGTCCATACAAATTAGTGAATCACTTCCATAAAGAGTATAATCATCGAAAAGAAATCAAAATAAATATACTAGAACCTATGCAAATTCTATACCAAAGTTCATGCATTTGAATTCAAGTACCTTATCATGATATATGTATATCCATTAGATAAACATGAAAGTAATGAAGATAAAATATTTGAGAAGGAGAAATTCAGTCGACTTGAATGTTCCCCCGCAAAGTATGATCAGTATAAATATTGATAATCATGAACTTTGAGATACAATCTCAATAAAAAAATGCCAAAAGTAATTTAAACTCAATCAAATAAGGATAATTAAATATATTTGGCAAGATAACTTTTAGAAACTCAAATAAAATAAGGGAATTCAAAATAAATAAATAATAATAATCATATATTCTCTCATAAACATACTAAAATCAAAAATCATGAACAAATCAATAATATATGCTAAGTAAAAGAATATATGTCCATGATGAACTAGGTATACCATACATTAAGGGCATAAAATTTGCGTATCTAGTTTCAAAGAAACTTATATACAAGAATAGATAAAATAAATAATCATAAGATCTAAGAAATATCCAAGATATGTATCTTTTTTTCCTTTGATCAAATGCATATAAAGTTCCAAACTTAAAAAAATATCACCTTTAGGCAAGTAAAAGAAATATCCAATAAATGAACCCTTAAAGATGAACAAACAAAATATGTCTCCAATAAAAATAAACATAACTAGATAAATGTTCAAAGAAAAATGTATTCTAGATATATGGCATGTCAAGGGAATAATTGATTTAAAACAATTAAATGCTCCTCCCTTACATGGTTATATCCAAAAATAATAGTATTGACAAAAATTAAAAATTTCAGAGACATATTTCTAGAAGTAGAAAACTAATTCAAAAATATTAGGTCTTCTTATCTAAAATTGCCACCCTCATTTCCCGTATTTCGTAATTTATACTCGTAGTCGGATTTTGGCATGTATTTTATTTCTCTCGACTTGCGGAATTTTTGGGTTTTCTCGTATTTTGGGTTTTGGTTCGGCTCGATTTTAGTTGGTTTGGTTTATTTTTGAACCCAATGGAACACCTTAACCTATGCTCCACCCTCATTCCACCACAACCCACCCTCATTAAATCCTACCTAACTTTTCTCTCTCCTCTTTACTCTTTTATTAATTTCTCCATCTTCTTCTTCCTTCCTCCACCAACACCATAGGCAAGTGCACCTTGCCACCACATAAGAACCCTATTTTATTTGTCTATTAGCTAGATTAGGCCATGGTGAACAACTTTAGAACTTGGCATTTTGTGATTTGGAGCTTCCATTTTTCTAGATCTAGGTTTGAACCATTTTCAGAAATTCTTGGTTTTGATCTATTAAACTTTGATTTTTGCTTGTTTTGATGCTTTTATGTGGAAGAGAATTAATTTTACACAAGATAGACCCTTGAAAATCTGGATTTCATGTTGTATGGACCAAGTTGTGATGTTCCAAGAATTGAGGCCTTGGTGTTCTTCCTTTCAACATGAGGAAGAAGAAGACCCCTCCAGCCGCGCTGTTTAGCGCCGGGCTGCTCCCTCCCGTGCTGTGCTGTTTAGCCCTGGCCGCGTACTCCGCTGGCCCGCGCACCCCCTGCGCGCTCCGCTGGCCGCGCGCTCAGCTGGCCTGCGCGCCCCCTGCGCGCTCCGCTGGCCGTGCGCTCCGCTGCCCGTGCGCTCCGCTGAGTGCTCCGCTAGCCGCGCGCTCTGCTGTCCCGCGTGCCTCCTGCGCGCTCCGCTGGCCGTACGCTCCGCTGGCCAGCGTGCCCCCTGCGCGCTCCGCTGGCCGCGAGCTCCGCTGGCCCGCGTGCCCCCTGCGCGCTTGGCCCCTGCGCGCTTGGCTCCTGCGCGCTTGACCCCGCACCTCCTGTGCGCTTGACCCCGTGCCCCTGCGCTCTTGGCCCCCGCGCGCCCCTGCGCGCTTGGCCCCCGCGCCTCCTGCGCGCTTGGATGGCCACACGCTCCTGCGCGCCCTGATGACCCCCTGCATGCCCCGCGCGCAGTTGACCCTGTTGACTCCGCTCGCGCCCCTTGGCACGCTACGACCATTTCCGAGCGCGTCTCTTGGCGTCGCTTGCCCGAGCCCCTCGCCTGGCATACCCTGTGCCATGACTTCCCTTCCTGATCCTTGGTGTTCCCCTTGGTCCTCGGTTTCTCTCTTGCTAATTTTGTTTTCTGAGATCTTGCTGCTCACAGCACGACTTCACTTGACTCGACACATCTCGACACGATTTTCTGTGTTTTTAATTTATGGCTAGCATTCTCTGATCTTGACAGTAACTTGATGTGGTACTTGTAACTTGTGGCTTTTAACTTGTAACCTGTAACCTGTAAAAATCCCCTGTAACTTGATCTCTTGATAGTGGCTGCCGCGGTGCACTCTTGACTAAACTTGACCTGACTTGATGACTGGTCGTACTTGACTTGCCCTGACACCGTGGGTGTTCTTTCTTGTTGCTTGGTGCAAATCTACTTGTCTTGTCTTGCATCATGTCTAGGATGCGACTCCCTGGGTACCACGGCCAGGGACTCGCAATAAATTGGATTAGGCTAATGATTAGATCAAATTAGAACATGAAGAATCCCCAGTCACATGCAATCTCGTTATCTGGGCACTTTAAAAGGGACTTGTAGCCTGCCGACGAGTAGGGCACATTCCCGTACACTGTCATGTATTGCATCCTCTAAGTCACCTAAAGGTATATCGTCTCCAGGACGATGTACCCAACCATACTCTCAACCCGCGGAAGGATAACTAGATAGTCTGCAGGGCTTGGGACTGGGAAATTCTCGTTTGCATCTTGTTAGTAACTAGATTTGTGATAACCCTAGTTAGTTAAAGTAGTAAGCCGTAGTATTGCTTGGCCGATTGTGAATGGATGGTGTCCAGCCTTGTCTAAGTCTCGTCTAGTTCCAGTACCTGCTTTCTCCTGATCAGGATTGTTTTACTTATTTTAAACAATAAATGGGTGGAGGCGAGGTGCTATTCAGGCGAAGGGTTACAACTCCGGTCCTTGTTTGGTTTAAGGATTGTAACCTGGCTCCCGGAATGGCTCCTCATCTCTAGTCGTTTAATGTCCTGTTATATTCTTTATTACTTGTACTTTCTTCTACTTCTTATGTTCTGATATGTTGGCCTTTATTCTTATGTCGTGGCCTCCTTTGTGGCACTTGCTCTTTCTGGGGTTTGACCCAGCTGGTTTTGTGTGGCCAGATTTCGGAGCAACTTCCGAAGATCTACCGAACCTCCAGCCCGATGGTGGCGACTAGACGGAACCCGGGCTACGAGTGGGTTTTTTATTTTATTTCGCTCACTCCATTGTAAAATTATTCTTTTGAGGCGTTTAGCCAATAAGCACCTGTTAGCTCGATGCATATTTACTTACTGTCTGTCTACGGGCTGTAAACATGATTAACAAATCCTAGGGTTGATCATGTATGACTAAACTCTTGCTAGTTCTCATATTTTGTACGACTAGCTTCATGATCAGCTGAATATGTAATATTTGGGACGCCTTTTATTGTATATTTGGTGGTCTAACATCTTGTAACTATATTACTTGCTTAAGATTGAGACAATAGGCCTGACCTTAAGAGACTGTTGGCTTGTAGTAAACCCTCATATCTAGACAGCCGTGACCGTATAGCGAGATGAATTCCATTTCAATATACGTAGCTGGCTATGTACGCCCCCACTCTCCAGTATTCTGGTTCTGGGGCGTCACATGGTTTAAGTGGTGGCCCATGCAGGTCTTGGCATTCAAGAATGTGAGGGTTTATCGAATAGATGTCTCAATCAGTATTCGCCCTTGATCTCTACTCGTATCTTCAAATTCTTGAGAATCTTGACCTGATCACATGCTTGTGTCGTTGATCTGTCCTGGTCCTTCCTTATTGTTTCCTATGTCATCTTCTTCAGCGGAATTGTTCATGAACCTGCCGATCAGCAAGGCGGAGCAACTCCCGTGGACCAGCCGCAACCCGGAGATTAAGCCCAGCATTCCGGAGTAGCCTCCAGAGTTATACCTACTGGAGGAGAGCCACCGGTTCGGCCCGTCCAGCCTGCAGAACCTGATGACGGCACTTTGGTAGGTCTCATCAGGACCTTGATAGCTTTCCAGGATCGTAGAGGAGACGCCTTGCACCAGGTAGTGACAGATGCTTTGACCTGAGGCGGTCATCCAGGGAACAGTACGGCCAACAGCTTCAAGCGCTTAAACCCTCCATTCTTCGACGGCAGCGAAGATGCGATTGCCACGGACGCTTGGCTTCAGGATACCGAGGTAGATCTGGAAGCAGCTAGGACACCTGAGAATGAGAAGTTGCGGTGGTACGCCTGTAGTTGCTGGACTTAGCTCGCAGTTGGTGGACGGCACAGGCCGTGGGATTAGTGGCACCCATTGCTTGGGCAGTATTTAGAGAGAGATTTCAGACGAAGTATTTTGATGCTATAGCTCGGTACGACCTACAGACGAGGTTTACCAACTTGAAGCAAGGAGGCAGAACGGTCGACGGTTATACATCTGAGTTTTCTAGACTCAGTAGGTTTGCCCCCACTTTGGTGGTGACCGAGTTTGATAGGGCCCAGCGGTTCCAGCAGGGACTGCATTTGGAGATCTTGTTAGCAGTTGAGCAGTTCGAGCACCAGACGTTCGATGCAGTATTAAGAGCAGCTAGGAGGCATGAGTATACCTCCCAGAGGATCGTAGATAGGATCGGAGGTAGGAAACGGTCCCACAGTCAGATGCACCAATCATCAGCTCCAGCCCCGGCAGCTAGGAGTTTGACCATTGGAACTCCGAGGCGGGCGGCCTCAGTGACGTCGGTTCAGCATTCAACCCTGACGTATCCGCAGCAGTAGAAGCAGACTTCCGTGATGGGATGTTCTCATTACGGGAAGCCAGGATACGTGGTGGCAGATTGTCGCAGGGCGCAGGGATTGTGCCTGGCTTTTGGAGCGGCAGATCACAAGATAAGAGCCTGCCCGAATGGGGGTAGTTCGTCCTCTTCTAACCTAACCAGTCCATCGGTTAGGGGACCAGCACCTATGCAGCAGCAGCAGCAGTACCTGAGGCCGTTGTTGCCTCAGGCCCAGGCGTTTCATCAACAGAACCAGCATCAGTATACCCAAGCCCAAGTGCAGAACAGGCAGAGAGGTTTCCAGCAGAGGGGACCCGCAGCTAGAGGACAAGGTCAGGCAATAATGATGGCTATGGAAGAAGAAGTTGTACCAGATGAGGTAGTGGCAGGTACTATTCTCGTCAACTCCTTTCCAGCATAGGTATTATTTGATTTTGGTGCATCGTATTCATTCATGTTTGCACGATTCACGACACGGATAGGATTGGAGCCCGAGTCATTATCAGTGAGGCTCAATATACTTACTGGTAATGGTCTTGTGGGAGTAGATCGAGTATTTTTCTCGTGTCGGATCGTAGTTAGCGGTAGAGAGTTCCCCGCTAGATTCATAGAGTTCCCTATGGCAGACTATGATGTAGTCTTAGGCATAGATTGGTTGAGAAACTAGTATGCTAGGATAGACGGCCATGTTGGTAGGGTTGTCTTTAGTATTCCAGGAGAGCCAGAGTTTTTATTTTCCAGAGGCGTAGTGGAGCCGTCTTCCCCAGTATTGCGGATGGCAGTAGTAGCATTACAGTTGTCCCGGATAGTTGAAGAGTTTTCAGATGTCTTTCCAGAGGAACTTCCAGGGATGCCGCCAGAGCGGGAGATTAAGTTCACTATAGACTTGATCCCCAGGACAGCACCAGTGTCAGAGAGAGTCTACAGGATGGCGCCTTCAGAGTTGAAGATTTTGTACAAGATGATTGAAGAACTCAGGACCAAGGGATTCATTCGTGGAAGTGGATTGCTTTGGGGAGCCCCGATGCTTCTTGTGAAGAAGAAGGATGGTACGTCCAGGTTATGTATAGATTATCATACCTTGAACTCAGTAACAATCAAGAACAGATACCCTCTCCTGAGGATAGATGACTTGTTTGATCAACTCAAAGGGGCTTCAGTATTCTCGAAGATTGACTTGCGGTCAGGATACCACCAGATTAGAGTCAGAGAGCAGGACATTCCAAAGACAGCGTTTAGATCGAGGTATGGGCATTAGGAGTTCCTTATTATGTCCTTTGGAGCGACCATTGCGCCAGCCGTATTCATGGACCTCATGAATCACATTTTCATGCCTTACTTGGATCAGTTCGTGATCGTGTTCCTAGATGATATCCTGGTCTACAGTAAGAGCGAAGCAGAGCATGAGCAGCATCTTAGAATCGTCCTTCAGACGCTTAGGGAACATCAGTTGTACGCCAAGTTCAGTAAATACGAGTTCTGGCTCGATCGTATTTCGTACTTGGGTTACATTATTACCCGAGGAGGAGTGGAAGTGGATCCCCAGAAGATTGTGGCTATCAAGTCGTGGCCAGTACCTAGCTCAGTGGCAGAGGTTCGCAGCTTCCTTGGATTAGCCGGCTACTATCGGCAATTCGTTTCAGATTTTACAAGGATTTCGGCACCGATGACCCAGTTGACTCGCAAGGATGTGCAGTTTACTTGGACAACAGAGTGCCAGGAATCATTTGAGAAGTTGAAGCGAGGTTTGATAACGGCTCCTATTCTCACGCTTCCAGATGGGACTGGAGGATTCACAGTTTATTGTGACGCTTCAGGCAGAGGCTTGGGGTGTGTCTTGATGCAGCATGGGAAGGTAATATCTTATGCGTCACGTCAACTTCGTTATCATGAGAAGAATTACCCGACCCACGAGTTGGAACTGGCAGCAGTAGTGGTTGCACTTAAGCTTTGGAGGAACTACTTGTACGGAGATAGAGTGGAGATATTTACTGATCACAAGATCCTGAAGTATGTTTTCACCCAGAAGGACCTTAATATGCGACAGAGAAGATGGCTTGAGCTATTGGTGGACTACGATGTGGATTTGCAGTATCACCCAGGAAAGGCCAACGTTGTAGCAGATGCGTTGAGCAGGAGAGCCGGAGTTTATTTCCTAACAGCGCAACCAGAGTTATTGGCAGATCTTCAGAAGATGGGTATAGAAGTTGTCCTCCCTTCCAGTGTGGCATTGATGGCCAGTTTACAGGTTCAGTCCAGCATAGTTAAGAGGATCCGGATGGCGCAGTTTATAGATTTCAAGATTCAGTGGCTCAGAGCAGAGTGTGAGGCAGGAAGAAGGCCAGAGTTATGTATCCATAAAGATGGTATACTTTGACACGGCACTCGTCTTTGTGTACCCAGTGGAGATATCATACAGGAGGTCATGGCAGAAGCTCACAGTTCACAGTATTCTATTCATCCCGGTGGCACGAAGATATACCGTAATATTCGTCAGCATTTCTGGTGGAATGGCATGAAGAGAAAGATAGCCCGACTTGTCTCTCGGTGTTTGGTTTGCCAGCAGGTTAAAGCTGAACATCAGAGGCCCTCTGGACTTCTTCAGCCCTTGCCAATTGCAGAATGAAAGTGGGAGCATGTAACCATGGATTTTGTGACTGGATTGCCTAGATCCCCAGCTGGTCGAGATGCTATTTGGGTTATAGTTGACCGGCTCACGAAGGTGGCTTATTTTCTTCCATTCAGAGTTGGGCAGTCAACGGCTCAGTTGGCAGAGATGTACCTCAGGCAGATTGTCAGGCTTCACGGTGTGCCCGTCAGTATCACCTTGGACCGAGATTCAAGGTTTACGTCACACTTTTGGCACAGCCTGCAAGAGAGTTTGGGAACTCACCTTCAGTTTAGCTCAGCTTATCACCGCAGACAGATGGCCAGTCGGAACGCACGATCCAGACCCTTGAAGATAAGTTGAGATCTTGTACCCTTGACTTCGGTGGTTCATGGGAGGATCACCTGCACCTGGTAGAATTCTTCTACAATAATAGTTTTCAGGCCAGTATTCAGATAGCTCCGTTCGAGGCACTGTATGGTAGGAAGTACAGATCCCCGCTAGCATGGAATAATGTTGGAGAGAGGCAGATGCTTGGTCCAGAGATGATTGCCCAGACAGTGGAGGTGGTCAGAAGGATCAGAGATAGTCTTCGAATGGCCCAAGATCGCCAGCAGCATTGGACCGATGCCCATCGACGTCCCTTAGAGTTTGCTATCGGTGACCATATATTCCTTAGGATCTCGCCTAATCGCGGCGTCATTCGCTTTGGCATGCGGGAAAAGCTTAGTCCTAGGTATATAGGGCCGTTCGATATCCTAGAGCGAGTAGGAGATGTATCCTATCGTCTCGCTCTTTCGTCGTCGTTAAGTGAGGTGCATGATGTATTCCATGTGTCCCAATTACGACGGTACATCCCGGACCCGAGCCATATCCTAGACCATTCGAAACTGGTTGTTGGTACCAACCTTTCGTATGAGGAGAGGCCCGTGTCTATGTTGGACCGGAGAGAAAAGATACTCAAGAACAAGACTATTAGTTTAGTCCATGTTGCTTGGGGTCATCACTCTCTAGGTGAGTCGACGTGGGAGTGTGAGGATGATATCCTTTCGCGATATCCCTACCTGTTTGACTCGTAAGGTATAATGTCTTCCTTATGCCTTATACTTTCCATCCCTTGCTTGCATGTACGATTGTTTAATTGTTTGCTTAGTGTAGCTTTGTGATTAGCTCAGCTTGCTGTGGCAATCTTTAGCTCCTTGATTAAATTCTGAGGACAGAATTCTTTTAAGGTGGGTAGAGTTGTCACCCTCATTTCTCGTATTTCGTAATTTATACTCGTAGTCGAATTTTGGCATATATTTTATTTCTCTCGACTTGCGAAATTTTTGGGTTTTCTCGTATTTCGGGTTTCGGCTCGGCTCGATTTTAGTTGGTTTGGTTTGATTTTAAACCCAATGGAACACCTTAACCTGTGCTCCACCCTCATTCCACGACAACCCACCCTCATTAAATCCCACCTAACTTTTCTCTCTCCTCTTTACTCTTTCATTAACCACCAACACCATAGGCAAGTGCACCTTGCCACCACACAAGAACCCTATTTTATTTGTACATTAGCTAGATTAGGCCATGGTGAACAACTTTAGAACTTGGCATTTTGTGATTTGGAGCTTCCATTTTTCTAGATCTAGGTTTGAACTATTTTCTGAAATTCTTGGTTTTGATCTATTAAACTTTGATTTTTGCTTGTTTTGATGCTTCCATGTGGAAGAGAATTCAATTTTACATAAGATAGACCCTTAAAAATCCGGATTTTGCGTTGTATAGACCAAGTTGTGATGTTCCAAGAATTAAGGCCTTGGTGTTCTTTCTTTCAACATGAGGAAGAAGAAGACCCCTTCACCCGCGCTGTTTAGCGCCGGGCTGCTCCCCCCTCATCGTGATCTTTAGCGCTGGCCGTGCGGTCTGCTGGCCCGCGCGCCCCCTGCGCGCTCAGCTGGCCGTGTGCTTCGCTGGCCCGTGCGCCCCCTGCGCGCTCCGCTGTCCGCGTGCCCCCTGCGTGCTTCGCTGGCCCGTGCGCCCCTTGCGCGCTCCGCTGGCCGTGCGCTCCTCTGGCCGTACGCTCCGCTGGCCGTACGCTCCGCTGGCCGTGCGCTCCGCTGGCCGCGCACCTCCTGCGCGCTCCGCTGGCCCGCGCGCCCCCTGCGCGCTCCGTTGGCCGCGAGCTCCGCTGGCCCGTGCGCTCCGCTGGCCCGCGTGCCCCCTGCGCGCTCCGCTGGCCTCGTGCTCCGCTGGCACGCGCGCCCCCTTTGCGCTCTGCTGGCCGAGCGCTCCACTGGCCCGTGCACCTCCTGCGCGCTTGGCCCGTGCGCGCTTGGCCCGTGCGCTTGGCTCCTACGCACTTGACCCTGCGCCCCCCTGCGCGCTTGACCCCGCACCCCTGTGCTCTTGGCCCCCGCGTGCCCCTGCGCGCTTGGCCCCCGTGCCCCCTGCGCGCTTGGATGGCCGCACGCTCCTGCGCTCCCTGATGACCCCTGCATGCCCCGCGCACAGTTGACCCTGTTGACTCCGCTCACGCCCCTTGGCGCGCTGCGATCGTTCCCGAGCGCGTCTCTTGGCGCCGCTTGCCCAAGCCCCTCGCCTGGCACACCCTGTGCCATGACTTCCCTTCCTGACCCTTGGTGTTCCCCTTGGTCCTCGGTTTCTCTCTTGCTAATTTTGTTTTCTGAGATCTTGATGCTGACAGCACGACTTGACTTGACTCGACACATCTCGACACGATTTTTTGTGTTTTTAATTTATGGCTCGCATTCTCTGATATTGACAGTAACTTGACGTGGTATTTGTAACTTGTGGCTTTTAACTTGTAACCTACAACCTGTAATAATCCGCTGTAACTTGATCTCTTGATAGTGGCTGTCACGGCGCACTCTTGACTAAACTTGACCTGACTTGATGACTGGTCGTACTTGACTTGCCCTGACACCGTGGGTGTTCTTTCTTGTTGCTTGGTGCAAATCTACTTGTCTTGTCTTGCATCATGTCTAGGACGCGACTCCCTGGGTACCATGGCCAGTGACTCGCACTAAATTGGATTAGGCTAATGATTAGATCAAATTAGAACATGGAGAATCCACAGTCACAGGCAATCTCGTTATCTGGGCGCTTTAAAAGGAACTTGTAGCCTGCCGACGAGTAGGGCACATTCCCGCACACTGTCATGTGTTGCACCCTCTAAGTCACCTATGGGTATATCGTCTCCAGGGCGATGTACCCAACCATACTCTCAACCCGCGGAAGGATAACTAGATAGTCTGCAGGGCTTGGGACTGGGAAATTCTCGTTTACATCTTGTTAGTAACTAGACATGTGATAACCCTAGTTAGTTAAAGTAGTAAGCCGTAGTATTGTTTGGCCGATTGTGAATGGATGGTGTCCAGCCTTGTCTAAGTCTCGTCTAGCTCCAGTACCTGCTTTCTCCTGATCAGGATTGTTTTACTTATTTTAAACAATAAATGGGTGGAGGCAAGGTGCTATGCAGGCGAAGGGTTACAACCCCGGTCCTTGTTTAGTTTAAGGATTGTAACCTGGCTCCCGGAATGGCTCATCGTCCCTATTCGTTTATTGTCCTGTTATATTCTTTATTACTTGTACTTTCTTCTGTTTGCCATTAAAATTCTTTTATTGCAAATTTCAATACAAACAGAACAGTGTTACAATATAGGACTTAGATGTAGTCCTAGGAGTACACTTTTATTTATCTGGGTCCCTTGTGCCGATGGAGCGAGTGGTAATGCGTTGACTCCGTTGACGAGATGACGACGGTTATCGGTTCTCTGTAGGTTTGGATTGCTCTGGGTGCTGGAGCTTGCTGAGAGGAGGAAGACGTTGAGTGTCTGTATCTGCCTCTCTGGTGGTATGTTCGTTCTCTGTGTGTTCGTTGTGTGTATGAGAAGGAAATGATCCTTCTATTTATAGCTTTGTAGGCTGGCTTCTCATGCGCGCATGTAGGATGCACCTGTACGCAGGGACGCCACGTGGTGATTGCTGATGGAGGCGCATGGATGATGCACCCTGATCAAGGGGTTGAATTCTTCATGCTGCTGTTTTGAGCCGGCACGTAGCAGAGAAGATGATCTTTCTGTTGCTGAAATCTTGGGCGAGTTGAGTCAAAGGACACGTGTCGTCGACTCATGGCTCAGAGATCTCGGATTTGATGGGGGAATGATCTGTGGGATGTGCCTAGGATTTGGCGCATGAGGAGACTTTGGCTCGTAACCTTTAGGAGTCACGAACCATTCTGGGCGCATGGCTTTTGAGGCGCATGCAGAGCTTCAAATGGAGACTTTCCTTCTGTCTTTTGGGATCAGTGAAAAGTCTGAGGCGCATGGCTTTTGAGGCGCATACAGATTTGGGCGCATGGCTGCGGAGGCGCATGCGAGTGGTTGGGTGGCCACGTGGCAGTAGCCGTCGGAGTAAAGTAATGATGATGCTGACGTTGCCGACACTTCGTTTTCTGAAAAAGCTGTCAACTGTTCAGACTTTGGGAGGTGTGCTGACAACTCTGTCAGTTCAGCATTTAATGTTTCTGACATTCGATGGATAGCTGAGTGGACGCGTCAATTGACGTTCCACTAGGCGTTGGGGACGCATGGGGGCGCATCCTCTGTGATGCGCCTGGTACTGAAGGGCGTGCGTGTGTTGATGCGCTTGATGCTGAAGGGCGCGCGTGTGTGATACGCGGACTGGCCGGCGCATCCGCTTCTTGACACGCCTTTAATGACGCGACTGTTACGATCTTCGAGTGCCTTAAATAGCCATTTTGACTTGGCTGAATTCGAAGCGCCTGGTTCATCCATTTAATGCAAGTTTATTGCACGGAATTCGGAGAGCCATCCACTTGGCGCATGGGTTTGATTTGCCCGGCCTATAAATAGTGGCATGGAGAGAGGGTTTGCTTCTCATTCTCTCACGTTCTTCCAACATGAACTTGTTTACTCGGATGCATTCTGTTGACAAAATGCTCCCAAGGGTAAAGATGCGACGCGATGTCTTCATTGATGTACTTGAGGGTGACTATTATATCCAAAAGACGGAGTTGAGGGCTTCTGAGGTAGGCGGAAGGTGCCTGTTGCATCCAAAGATCGGGATGCTCGAGCCTCGTCTTCGTTGTGCAGGAAGAGCCGTAGATCAGAATTCCGGGACTAGGCTCTTTCTTCCTTCAAAGTGGGTGTTGCCCACTCTGGTTGTGTTGAAAGCTGCTCCTTTAGCCGCATTTCGATTGTGGTCTTCCTTGGTCTTTGGAGGCTCTTTCGAAGCCTCCCCTGGCCACAGATTTGCGGTGCTCTTCTCTTCCTTGGTTTGGGGAGCCCTTCCTCCAGCTAGAGGGTTGATTGCCACCCTCGTTCTGCTCAATAAATGCTTCATTAGTCGAAGCACTTATCAGGTGAGCCTGGCTGGAAAGGTGGCACATAACTGGGCTGCTGAAGGGATGCACATAACTAGGATGCACATAACTGAGCTGCTGAAAAGTATACGTCCTGCTGAGGGCGTATGGTGGAATGCGCCTGACTGAGGGCGCATGGTGATTGCTTCGCCTGCTTGAAGTCGCATGGTGGCTGCTGGCTGAAGACTTAGGATCCTTTCTTTGTAGAAATTCTCCTTTGTACAATCTTTTCTAGACATGTAATAGACTTTTATATGTTAAATAAAAAGTCCTTTTTCCATGTCTATATTTTTACTGCGAAGTACTTTGTCCAAGCTCTGGCACATGTAGTCTGGTGTATAGACTTTCTGGTTCTCAAATTCCATGATTCTACAAGACCCCCTTCAAAGTTTTCAAAACTTTTTGATAAGTTTTGGAATACTTTGAATAAGAAGCATGGTTGTAGAGGCGTATGACTGTCGGGGTGCATAGATACTCCGCGCATCAATGATGGGGCGCATGCTCCGCTCAGTTAATGCAAATGATGATGCCTCAGTAACTGAAAAAAAAGATTAATGATAATCTTTTTGGTTTTATTTGCGGTTATCTCTTCACAGAACCCGAGGCGACGGCTGAGATCATACGTCATCGGTTCACGCGTGCGACCAAGCCCTATAAATAGGCGAGAGATAGAGAGAGAGAGTTCTTCTTCTCCTTGCTTTTGCTTTTTAGAGTTCTTCCTCAAAAACCCTAACTTTTCTTCTCTCAAAGAATGGCTCCCAAGACTCCTCGCGGCGATGCTGGCAAGGGAAAGGACAAAGGAAAGGAGCCTGTAAAAGCTACGGCGGCTGACGTTCCCCGTCGGCCTGTCGAAGTTCGGTCGGAGGTGGTTGGTAAGCTTCATTACGTATACCGACGCACATAGACCTTAAGTCTTTGATGATGTGCCGAGGTTTTTGCCACCGACGTGCATGGGTTTAAGCCCTGAAGATGCGCCGAGGCTCTACCGCTGACGCGCATGGGTTCACACCCTGATGATGCGCCGAAGCTCCACTGCTGATGCGCATGGGTTTACACCCTGATGATGCGCCGAAGCTTCTTTTTCAGACATGTTATGCGCTTTTGATGAGTCTCAGATTCTTTTGTTATTTCTAACATTTTTGAATCTTTGCTAGTATCGATGACTATCCCACTCTTGAATGAAGTGCTTTTAGACGCTGCCCTCAGCCAGATGGGAGTAGATTATGACGAAGAAGTGATAAACCTTGCTCAAGATATTATTATGCTGGATCATCATCCCGAGAGAATGACTCAAATCCGGGTACAACAGTATGGGTTCCTCAAATAGATGATGGGGCGTGGTGTCTGCCACATCCGATAAAGTGATCTTCTTGAAACCTGAGTTCCTGTTTGGGGACCGCCTTACTTCTACTGAAGCAACAGTGTTGAAGGTCAAGGAAGACTGGTTCTTTACAGCAAAGGGAGTGCATATGACCGTTAAGCAACTTGAACGTCAATGGCCTTTGACAGCCTTCTGTCGTCTTGCTTCCAAGAGGAGGATGTCTTAGGATCTTACCCCCTCTCAGGGGAGAGCGGTGACTGGCATCATCAAAATTGATTCTACCTCCGATCAGAGAGATACTTTGACCGCAGTGCGGTCTGGGCCTTCTTTCACCTGGCGGACTCTACGTCCTGGAAGCATTTACAGTGATGTTCCCATCGATACATTTGCTTATAGTGCCTCGACTTTTATACATCGCATGATGTTGATGGAGCGCTCATACCCGAAGGAAGAGTTTCGGGTAGAGGGTTGGTGTCATTACGTTTCCAAATGGGATAGACTGGCACTCTGGATCTTGTCGCAGTTTCAGACTGAGCTCCGGGAGATTGGGCTGACTGCCGCGATCTGTGCTACTCAGGCAGGTGTTGACATTAACAGGCTTATGTTTTTCGCGCTCCTGGAGATGTTTGATACCCATACTAGGACCTTCTTTACTTCGGTGGGGGAGTTAGGGCTCGCGCTTCATGAGATGTATGAGGTATCAAAGCTCCCTTGGGGGTCAGAACCCTATGAGGAGTACTTTCCAACCAACGAGGAGTTCCAGGTCCTGGGGGACAAGGTTGGGGAAATGTCGGCCGTCTTTAAGGAAGTGGCGAGTCATCATTACTATATGCAGAAAAGGGATAAGAGCGGGTCGCAGCCTCATGTGACCGCTTGGAGAGATTACGTCTTTAAGCAAGACAAAGAGGATACCTCGCAGTTCTCTACTCCGCCAGCGCTCCCTCGTAGCGAAGTGCTCTCTGAAATGAGCAGGTTAGGTGAGAAGAGTCCCCGAGGGAGAGGACCAGCAGTCGGATGAACGCTCCTACAGCTGTTTCTGGCATCTTGCTCATCGGATGTCATCGAAAGCAGTATTGGTCGCGTATCTTATGGTTTGGCTTCGAGATTATGTCTTCTCGGGCGGATCCGGCTACGTAGAGAGGGTCACCCGGAACTTAAATCCTGCCAGCCGTGAAGTTGGTCTTTGGCCGGCGTTTGTCTCTGCTTCCCGCAATGGTATATAACCTGCTGCGAGGTTTACAAGAGTTTGCGGGAAATGTGATTCATGACCGAGGTAGAAACAATAACTTTCCGCGCGCCGAACTGCCGTTTCACTATTTGATGGGGTGGTTAATTTTATACCATCCCAATGTGATGAGTCCGGGTCCAGAAGAAGACTACAGGGCCGGAGATGCATTCCTCCGCCGTTTCCATCAGAGGAGCTAGTCGCACACTGGCGTCTCTGTTTGCAGAAAGGTTTTATCCCATCTTCAGGGATGAGGGATCACCAAAGTTGGTCCAATCTTCTTGGGTTTTGAGGCCAACGAAAGGGATTCAGGTGAAGACACTACTGCTTTGCTTCC
This sequence comes from Iris pallida, assembly GCA_029216955.1. Taxonomy (NCBI): domain Eukaryota; kingdom Viridiplantae; phylum Streptophyta; class Magnoliopsida; order Asparagales; family Iridaceae; genus Iris; species Iris pallida. The sequence goes on along the minus strand of JANAVB010039219.1, from coordinate 15,506,889 downwards.
ATGGGGATTCCGCTAGTTACAAAGTATTCGGCCATCCCATCTGGTGTACCAGAACAGGAATCAGTGCTACCTGGAACCGTATTTACCGAGCCGCTTCGTACGACAATTCGGTTATGCTCAGCTGATGTTGGATAATCCCAGTATCACCCTGGGGTATGCTGGAAGTCTGTTGGATGGTGCACGAGCTTGGCATTACTATAATGCCGGATGTACCGGGGCTCGCTTTACGTTGTCCATCCCAGATCCGCGACCGCCCATCCTCTACTCGGCCGCCAAATTTTACTGTGTTATGGCTGCCGCGCCTCCCGGATATGATAGGGAGACCAGTCTTATCGTAGGTACTTTAGTAGCAGTGGCCGGGGACATGCCGGCGAAAGCCCGATCGTACCGTCCGCCAGGGGCGGGTTATCGGGGTACCACTATCGTGTCCACAGGGGGCCAGGCAGAACCCTCGCCAATCAATTGAAACGACGTGCAGATACAGTTGGATCTCCTGCGTTGAAGAGGCAGAAGAAGGCATTGTCACCGACGGTGTCATTAGATTCAGCATCTGCAGAGGTAGGGAAGCTCTACATAGTCTGGTTTAGGTTTAGCTTTTCATGTAATCAATGCTTTACTTTTTTGTAGGAGCCGTTAAGAAGGCCCCGTATTCCAAAATCTGGTGGGAGCAGGCCAAAGGAGATGGCGGGCTCGTCTGAAGTGCGTATCCCGCCGACTATGATGTCTCCTATGGAGGAGGACCCAGAGGATGTTGTCGTAGAGATTCCAGCATCCCCGGATTATGTCAGAAGGGAAGCTGGGGATGCAGCAGCTTCCGAGATGATGAAGGCCGCAGCGGGGGCCTCGGATGCCGAGGGTCCAGTAGACACACAGCTTCCTGGTGATGAAGTGGAGTGGAGTTCGTCGTCTTCGGATGACGTTCCTCCAGAATTGCAAGAGTCTGATGCACTTGCGGGTGCAACATGTATGGTTGGAACAGAGGAGAGGGTTGATTCCCTTCCTTATCATGATGAGGGGAGGTCGGCTGTATCATTGTCGAGTCCTACCCCAGCCTCATCCGCGGAAGTTAAGGTGGCTACCGATCAGGAGGTAGCGACAGATCCTGTCCCTGTGGAGGGATTTGATAAAGAAGAGACTCGTCTGCCGGTCCTGACTTCAGGGGTGAATCAGGAGACAAGTGTTGATCTTCCTGTTCTGTCGGGATAGGCACTGGCTGCTGATAAGACGTAGGGGGATGAAGAGGTGGCCACTGACGTCGGTGGTTCTTCCGAATCTAGGAAGGGCAAGGGTGTGATGGAACCCTCAGTTGCTCCTTCCACTTGGGGTACTATTTCGACGCCTGTTTTGGCTTCTTCTGCTCCCTTGGCTCCTCGGGCTAGTAGTCCAGTCCCTGTTGATGAAGAGCCTATTGGTGCCGAGGTTCCAGCCTCGCGGGTTGAGGTCGGCGGGTCTTCCTCGGGTCCGCCAACTAGAGCAGCTCCTCCAACTCCTACTATGACGCCACAGGTGCTGGCGGATGCAGATGAATACGTGAAATTCATCGTTGAGGCGGTGTATAAAATGGTGCAGAGGAGGGTATCAGCAGTGATAGACGTCAATGGGAATTTTGCGACGACAAGAACTCTGGCACTGCCTCATATCAACCTGATCCATCTTCACCAGGGCCACGATCATATGGCCGTCATTCTGGAAGCCACGGTGGCAAAGTTGGACCAGCGACTTTCCGAATTAGAGCGCATCCAGTGAAATGACCTCTCCGTCCAGATAGATGCGAAGAGGGAGAAACTGATCGCCGAGATTAAGTTTTCTTATCAGGCCACTGTAAATGGCTGGAAATGCGAAGTGGCTGAGACTGAAGCTGCAGTGGAGCGGTTATCTCAGTCTACGCGGGAGACAGTGGAGACGCGAGTTGCGTTGGATGCTAACATTGCGGAGATTGACGCTCAGATCCGCCGCCTTGAGGACCAGCGGGCCCGACTCCAGTTAGATGCCGAGCGTGCCCAGGCTGAACATGTGGCATTCAAGGAGGAGGAAGCAACCTTCACCTACCGGGCTCTTGCCCTGGCTCAGCAGAGGCAGCAGCTGGATGAGCAGCATGAAAAGGACACTTCTCCTGAGGCCATGGAGGCGATACGTCAAGAAGCTGAGCGCCGGGTCTCGGCGACTGTGGAGACTCGGGCAGCAGACTTGAGGCGTCGGATTGAAGAGCTTTCAGCCAACCCTGGCGACGTTTAGGGATTGTGGTCTCTTCTTTTTTGTGCCTTTTTTGTAACTCTTGCTGGAGATATTGTAATCCTTTACTCTCTTTTTCTAGAATAAAGATATACACAATTTTCTGTGATGTGTTCATTTTTGCTGTCATGAACTTGATGATTTGTGTAGACCTATTATCTTTTGCGCACCTTGGTTTTTAGGTACAGATAATAAGTTCAAGAGAACCAACATGTTTGCTCATAGGTATGTTGTAGCACCCAGTTTCCCAAATGAGAGTAATTTTGAAATTTCGTGTTTATGATTATTTTAATAATAATATTTAATTCATGATATGATTTTTTGGTGATTTTAAATTATTTTAAAATTATTTAAATCAATGACTTGTGGTTTTGACGTTTTGCTAGTGAAACCCTAGAGACTGTTTGACCTAGAGCCTAACCATATGATTATGATATTTTAATATCATTTTTGGCCTAAGGATATTTTTGCATTTGACCTCTTTGAATTATTTTGATTTTATTTTATTATTTATGATATTGTTTTGGGGTTATTTGAGTCGGGTTCGAATTTCAACTCAATCCGACTTGTATCGGGGACCCGGGGTAGTTTGACTCTAGTGGGACCCACACACTAGTTAGGCATGGCCCACATGATATTAATTTTAGTCCACATGATATTAATTTTAGTTAGTGACTAGACTAATTATTTTGGTTAGTATTAATATGGATTAGTGTTTTAGGATTGACCAAACTACCCCCGACTTAACCCCTTACCAATGTATTAGTAAATAGACTAGAAAAGGGGCTTTTGGACTTTTCCTAATAGGACAAAACCACCTTTATGGCCAGCCACAATAAGGATAGGGTTGAGCCTCCCATTTGTCATTATCCATCTATTTTTCTCTCTCTTGTTCTTCCCCAAATTCCTAGATAGCAATCCCTAGCAATTTCTCCACCAAATCATTCTATTTCACCACCAAATCTTCTTCTTTCCTTCTCCATTCTAGCCAAGGAGGAAGCTACCCAAGTTTGGGAGGATTCGGAGCTCGTTCGTATCCTTTTGGAATCTCTACGTGTTGGTGTCGCTCCGGGAAGGCTTTTCTTCGATTCGATCTACCGGAAGGTATAAATCCCTTCTCCTTTTCATTTTCTCATGCATATAGGTCTATTTTGAACCCATAGGAATGACCCCATAGTTGTATCTCCATTTGTGTCCATTTTGTGTCCATTTGGAGGTCATAGGAGTGTCCTTTGTGTTGTGGTTGTGTCCATGTGAGAAAATCCCAAATTTGGACACACTATGTGTTGATGTTATGTATGAAAGAATTATTACATGTTTAATCTCATATTTTTGTATTGGAGATGTGTTCTATAGTGTCTCATATATACATATTAGTGTAGAGAGTGAGTTCTTGATATATTATGTTATATACTTGTGTTCTTTTGTTTCAAACTACCTAAATCCGTCATGATTTTTATCCACATTTTTAATTTCAGCCCTAACTTAGAAATGTCATAACTTCTAGCTCAAAGATCGGTTTAATCTCCCATTTTTTCTAAAAGAAGCATATTGAAGTTAGCTTCCCAAAAACATGTATTAATAGGCCTAATTCTTTCTATAACTTTCTGAAGAATTATTTGAGTGTCAGCTGTACGAAAGACAAACGCGTTCTCGGCGTTTTCGCGATTCCGGGAGTTTTCGGAAACGAAAACACGATCCGTTTAAAGTTTCGAAAAGCTAACACATAGATCTATAACATACTTTAATCCTAAATTTTAATTCATACTGAGATGGTACAGTATCGATTATTAGTAGGAGTTACTATTCGGCATATGTATTTTGTGCACCCTTGTGTGTAATATAATGTTCTATTTGATTTTAACCCATGTTAATGTATATACATTATGTAATTAAATAGAGAATACAAGCATGAGTAAATGGTTAAATAAATGATGTATGAGGTGTAAGTATCCTATCTAATGTAAGCATGTATAAGTATGGCTTGTAATGAATATATAGGTTCCATAGTATGTAATATATGGTGCATATAGTGGTGCAAGAGAATAATGAATGATGAATGAATGCAAGCATGAATGTAATGTAATAATAGATGTAATGTATGTAATATACAAGTTAATGAGATATAATGTTCTATGTTAACACAAATCCTATATTACCTCATGTACCCCCTTACACTATATTGACACTATCACACTTGACACATTGTTCACTTACACTTTGACACTCTTTGATATGTATACACTATGTATGCCCATTTAACCCTCACTTGCCCCTTTGCCATGTTCACATACATATACATAGCCTCTTAAATAAGTATTTATGAATATAGTTAACTTAGCTATGTATGTATATTATATATATGTTAGCATATTGTGTTGTAATATATAAGTTTATATAACCATTTAAAATACCATAATTATAGACCTAATGTTGAATACCAATATATGTATGTATATATATGTGTAGACATATATAGCTTAAAGTAATAGATTACCTAGTGTATATCTAATGTGAATTCTTGCCTATTTGAGTATTGAATAATTGCATACTATATAGAGTTGGGTGTATGTTGGCTTGTATAGCCTTGTATTGATGTGTGCTTGCTAGGATAGTCTTGGTTAGGCCTAGTAAGACTTACTGGGTTAGGACATGACCTAGTTTGACCTATTTTGACCTAGTTTGACTAGTCCAGTTGACCAGAGTTGACCAAGGGTTGACTTTGGCCTAGTTTGACCTAAATTCATGTAGAATGCATTGTAGTGCTTTATATTGCCCTTCTGGACATGTTGTGACTTGTGCTGTTCTAATTAGGAGCCAGACACCTTGTAACCTGTGTTGCTTTAAATAGGAGTCTGTGGTTTCAGTTGGACCCCCTATACTTATCAGCTGTTCAGGTTATCAGGCGAGTACATTCTCTGATAGTTCTCTCATTTATTTGTCAATTACTGTATTTCAGTTCTAGTTAGTTGTATGCGATTCTCTGTTACAACACGTGTGGATATTACAGGATTCATGTATACGACACACATTTATTTTCTGGCCTCTATTACTGGTATCATCATTTTCGGCTTCTATTACTGGAATCATTTACTGGAATCACCCCGGAATCATTTACTGGTATCATTGTACTTGGATGGACTCATCTTGAATCAATGTGTCAGAATTCTGGATTCACTTGCTGGGAGGAAAAATACTAGAGTAAGACATGTAGACATACCCTATTTCTGGAATCACCCTTTTGCTGGAATCATACTGGAATGATAGCCATCTCACACCCGGCCAGGTGTGTGATGTGCCGAATTACCTATAGCCGTTTACATGTCGATCTCGGTATTTTAAAACACATTGTTAGAGTATAGGCTGGACTCACCCTGGAATCATTGATCACTATAACTGGAATCGTCCCTTACTGGATTCATCTTGTATTAGATTCATCTTGTACTGGACTTACATTGGAGTTACACTGGTCTACATTGTTGTCTGGACTTCATATCATATTACCCTGGTTCAGCTAGTTCTATTTTTATAGACTTCATTGCTATGATTCTTCTCTTGTTTAGTTATTTACTTTTCTTGCACCTTATCTGTCTTTCTTACCATCACCTGAATATAAACTGCCATTTTCATCAATACAACTGCCTATAACTGCTTTATAGTTCTCTGTCATTTACTTGGATTTTCTAGATGAGATGTGCTCGTTCCTGTCCTGACTAGACCTGTTGATAAATTTTACAGATAGCTTGGAGGTTGCCTGCTAGCCTAGAGGAGACACCTTAGAGGTTGTTTAGATAGTTATCTCATTTGTCTGGAGTTGTATTTACTTTATGGATTACTGTATTTGAGTTTTGAGATGTATTTCTGGGTTTTTGTATCTTAGACACTTAGACTTCTATCTTCCGTATCTCTTTAGATTTTATGTTTTATCTAACCTTATCATGCTCTACCTTAAATGTGATTGAGACTGTATCTGCTTAGCATTATATTGTTAGATGATGTGATCTAGGACAGCGTTCTACCGCCGATACTGCAGCGTAGGCTGGGCGTTGTTACGTTCTCGTACCCTAACAGTGGGTGCGGGTCGTGACATATTTTTAGTGGTAGCCCATGCAGGTCGAGTTTATGTAGTGGTATTCGAACTTGAGTATCACTACAGCCTGCAGTAGGAATAGGATATATCTTGAAGGTACTCAATCACAGTTAGGAACCCTTAGGAGATTCCCGGAATGACCCTTGAGAATCTTATTTTAACTTCGATTTGAGAACTCTTTTTTCCCTTGATTTGATTTATTTTTACTTACTGTTGTTAAATTTGATTTTGATGGATTATGGTTGAATTTGAGTTGTATTCATTGATTTTGATGAATAATTGTCGAATTTTGAATCTTGATGATAGCTGTTGCATCCGAGTTATATTTTGATAGATTTTTGTTCATTTTGAATTTTGAAGTTCGTTGATAAATTTGATTTGATTTATGGGTATTCATTGTTGATTTAATTTAATTTTTTTGACAAGATGAAATTGTATGGGCTAGGTCAACTATGTTATGGAATCTAGTCTTCTATAGTCACATTAGCCAGCATGGTGAGGACATATAGTCTAACTCTGGATATATTTCTCGGGTATGGGAATTTAAGGTTTTTGCAGCCAAGCTAGCGGCACCGCAAAAATGTTAAATACCACGATTCTAGAGGTATGTGCATAAGTCAAGGACTCTGTGATTATCGTAGCCTTGCTTACTAGTATGACGGGGATTTAGAGTACCATGATTTTGGATAGACGCATATGATTATCAGATTGTACCTTAAATATTTTCAAGCATGTTTTCTCTACTTTGATGCAGTCCTTCAAAAAGAATTATTATTTGTTTTGCTTTGTTTTGCTTCTAATTATTTAACTTAGGAGTAGCTTGTGTAACTTCTTGCTATGAGTTTCTTCTTAATACAATGAATCGATGATTTTGCTAGACTTTATCTTGGATTTGATATTTAGCTCTGGTTTTAAAATGGTTTCTTCTTTTAGGCAAATAAGCAAACAGCTTTTATCGTTATTTCCTTCTTGCTATTATTCTAGTATTGAATAATAATAATAAAACTGTCTTGATTTCGTCAATCACCTATTTTGCGATCTTGGTAGGAATCTAAATGTTGGTCTTAACGTAGAATTAATTTTTTTTGGACATGAGAATATATGAGTATATTTACATAGTGGACACTTGCCTGATACATATGCATGCTACACTTGATTTTCCACATATCTAAATACATATTAATATGTTGTTAATGTTAAAATTTTCAAACCCCCAATATTTCTGGTTTTCTGCTTTTTCAGTTTAAATTTGTAATTTAAATATAAATTTCATGTTATTAGTTTTGTCTACATAACTGCACATGTATGATATCTGCAGAGTTTCAATTTTTAGAGAAATTGGTTAAGTTATGTTAAATTTGTAAAATCTGAGACTGCATTATGTTAATATTACACTGGTTTAAATGTTAGCTTATTTTCAGATTTTGTATGTAAATGCTGAACTAAAACTGGGTTTAACCTTTCAATACTAAGCTATAACCCTGTACAAGGACACACACACACCCTAACTTAGTATACGCTGTCATGTAACCTAACCTTTCCTCTCTATGTTATGATCACATACTTGTATAGATATATATAGAGCTTAGGCATACATGTTATAATATATGTATATACATAACTAAATATTTACCTCTTATAGATGTTTATCGTTAGCCATGCATGTTATGATTAAATAGGTTGTGTATTGTAGGTTGTTAACCCATATGCCATGAGTAGTGTAACAAGATAGCTCATATACAATTTCATGTATATTTCACATACACCCATACACACACAAACCACATAATATTACATAATGCTAGTTTTTCCTCTCTAACGCTCTCTCTGTATATATATTGTGATTTGGATTTCAATGCAAGTGATTTTCAATTCCTTAATTTTTGAATTTGATTTTTTGTACCCTTTTTCAGATAATTGGTAGTTGCCTTTATTTTGTTTTGATAAGTACCAGTTTCATATAGGATGGTAGACCGCCTTACAGTTTTGATGGTTTGTTGTTTCTGTAACTTCTCTAGTTTAGTACCCTAAATTGCTTGTATGTTTTGATACCCTATGACCGTTTCGGTTAGCATGACTAGTATACCTAGATGAGACTTTCACTACCACCGTATGCCATGATCCTGTATGTCGTCCTTTTGATCACATGATTTGGTTTAATCTGGGACTTTGATTGTGGGGGTTTGACCTAGAGGGAGTATGGACGTTTTAATTTCGAGGACGAAATTTTTCTAAGGTGGGTAGAGTTGTAGCACCCAGTTTCCCAAATGAGAGTAATTTTGAAATTTCGTGTTTATGATTATTTTAATAATAATATTTAATTCATGATATAATTTTGGGTAATTTTAAATCATTTTAAAATTATTTAAATCAATGACTTGTGGTTTTGACGTTTTGCTAGTGAAACCCTAGAGACTGTTTGACCTAGAGCCTAACCATGTGATTATGATATTTTAATGTCATTTTTGGCCTAAGGATATTTTTGCATTTGACCTCTTTGAATTATTTTGATTTTATTTTATTATTTATGATATTGTTTTGGGGTTATTTGAGTCGGATTCGAATTTCAACTCAATCCGACTTGTATCGGGGACCCGGGGTAGTTTGACTCTAGTGGGACCCACACACTAGTTAGGCATGGCCCACATGATATTAATTTTAGTCCATATGATATTAATTTTAGTTAGTGACTAGACTAATTATTTTGGTTAGTATTAATATGGATTAGTGTTTTAGGATTGACCAAACTACCCCCGACTTAACCCCTTACCAATGTATTAGTAAATAGACTAGAAAAGGGGCTTTTGGACTTTTCCTAATAGGACAAAACTACCTTTATGGCCAGCCACAATAAGGATAGGGTTGAGCCTCCCATTTGTCATTATCCATCTATTTTTCTCTCTCTTGTTCTTCCCCAAATTCTTAGATAGCAATCCCTAGCAATTTCTCCACCAAATTATTCCATTTCACCACCAAATCTTCTTCTTTCCTTCTCCATTCTAGCCAAGGAGGAAGCTACCCAAGTTTGGGAGGATTCGGAGCTCGTTCGTGTCCTTTTGGAATCTCTACGTGTTGGTGTCGCTCCGGGAAGGCTTTTCTTTGATTCGATCTACCGGGAGGTATAAATCCCTTCTCCTTTTCATTTTCTCATGCATATAGGTCTATTTTGAACCCATAGGAATGACCCCATAGTTGTATCTCCATTTGTGTCCATTTGGAGGTCATAGGAGTGTCCTTTGTGTTGTGGTTGTGTCCATGTGAGAAAATCCCAAATTTGGACACACTATGTGTTGATGTTATGTATGAAAGAATTATTACATGTTTAATCTCATATTTTTGTATTGGAGATGTGTTCTATAGTGTCTCATATATACATATTAGTGTAGAGAGTGAGTTCTTGATATATTATGTTATATACTTGTGTTCTTTTGTCTCAAACTACCTAAATCCGTCATGATTTTTATCCACGTTTTTAATTTCAGCCCTAACTTAGAAATGTCATAACTTCTAGCTCAAAGATCGGTTTAATCTCCCATTTTTTTTTTAAAAGAAGCGTATTGAAGTTAGATTTCCAAAAACATATATTAATAGGCCTAATTCTTTCTATAACTTTCTGAAGAATTATTTGAGTGTCAGCTGTACGAAAGACAAACGCGTTCTCGGTGTTTTTGCGATTCCGGGAGTTTTCGGAAACGAAAACGCGATCCGTTTAAAGTTTCGGAAAGCTAACACATAGTTCTATAACATACTTTAATCCTAAATTTTAATTCATACTGAGATGGTATAGTATTGATTATTAGTAGGAGTTACTATTCGGCATATGCATTTTGTGCACCCTTGTGTGTAATATAATGTTCTATTTGATTTTAACCCATGTTAATGTATAAACATTATGTAATTAAATAGAGAATACAAGCATGAGTAAATGGTTAAATAAATAATGTATGAGGTATAAGTATCCTATCTAATGTAAGCATGTATAAGTATGGCTTGTAATGAATATGTAGGTTCCATAGTATGTAATATATGGTGCATATAGTGGTGCAAGAGAATAATGAATGATGAATGATGAATGAATGCAAGCATGAATGTAATGTAATAATAGATGTAATATATGTAATATACAAGTTAATGAGATGTAATGTTCTATGTTAACACAAATCCTATATTACCTCATGTACCCCCTTACACTATATTGACACTATCACACTTGACACATTGTTTACTTACACTTTGACACTCTTTGATATGTATACACTATGTATGCCCATTTAACCCTCACTTGCCCCTTTGCCATGTTCACATACACATACATAGCCTCTTAAATAAGTATTTATGAATATAGTTAACTTAGCTATGTATGTATATTATATATATGTTAGCATATTGTGTTGTAATATATAAGTTTATATAACCATTTGAAATGCCATGATTATAGACCTAATGTTGAATACCAATATATGCATGTATATATATGTGTAGACATATATAGCTTAAAGTAATAGATTACCTAGTGTATATCGAATGTGAATTCTTGCCTATTTGAGTATTGAATAATTGCATGCTATAGAGTTGGGTGTATGTTGGCTTGTATAGCCTTATATTGATGTGTGCTTGCTAGGATAGTCTTGGTTAGGCCTAGTAAGACTTACTGGGTTAGGACATGACCTAGTTTGACCTATTTTGACCTAGTTTGACTAGTACAGTTGACCAGAGTTGACCAAGGGTTGACTTTGGCCTAGTTTGACCTAAATTCATGTAGAATACATTATAGTGCTTTATATTACCCTTCTGGACATGTTGTGACTTGTGCTGTTCTAATTAGGAGCCAGACACCTTGTAACCTGTGTTGCTTTAAATAGGACTCTGTGGCTTTAGTTGGACCCCCTATACTTATCAGCTGTTCAGGTTATCAGGCGAGTACATTCTCTGATAGTTCTCTCATTTATTTGTCAATTACTGTATTTCAGTTCTAGTTAGTTGTATGCAATTCTCTGTTACAACACGTGTGGATATTACTGGATTCATGTATACGACACACATTTATTTTCTGGCCTCTATTACTGGTATCATCATTTTCGGCTTCTATTACTGGAATCATTTGCTGGAATCACCCCGGAATCATTTACTGGTATCATTGTACTTGGATGGACTTATCTTGAATCATTGTGTCGGAATTCTGGATTTACTTGCTGGGAGGGGAAATACTAGAGTAAGACATGTAGACATACCCCATTTCTGGAATCACCCTTTTGCTGGAATCATACTGGAATGATAGCCATCTCACACCCGGCCAGGTGTGTGATGTGCCAGATTACCTATAGCCGTTTACATGTCGATCTCGGTATTTTAAAACACATTGTTAGAGTATAGGCTGGACTCACCCTGGAATCATTGATCACTATAACTGGAATCATCCCTTACTGGATTCATCTTATATTAGATTCATCTTGTACTGGACTTACATTGGAGTTACACTGGTCTACATTGTTGTCTGGACTTTATATCATATTACCCTGGTTCAGCTAGTTCTATTTTTACAGACTTCATTGCTATGATTCTTCTCTTGTTTAGTTATTTACTTTTCTTGCACCTTATCTGTCTTTTTTACCATCACCTGAATATAAACTGCCATTTTCATCAATACAACTGCCTATAACTGCTTTATAGTTCTCTGTCATTTACTTGGATTTTCTAGATGAGATGTGCTCGTTTCTGTCCTGACTGGACCTGTTGATAAATTTTACAGATAGCTTGGAGGTTGCCTGCTAGCCTAGAGGAGACACCTTAGAGGTTGTTTAGATAGTTATCTCATTTGTCTGGAGTTGTATTTACTTTATGGATTACTGTATTTGAGTTTTGAGATGTATTTTTGGGTTTTTGTATCTTAGACACTTAGACTTCTATCTTCCGTATCTCTTTGGATTTTATGTTTTATCTAACCTTATCATGCTCTACCTTAAATGTGATTGAGACTGTATCTGCTTAGCATTATATTGTTAGATGATGTGACCTAGGACAGCGTTCTACCGCCGACACTGCGGCGTAGGCTGGGCGTTGTTACGTTCTCGTACCCTAACAGTGGGTGCGGGTCGTGACATATGTGGATATGGCAAATATGGGATTCAGATGATAGAATCTTCCTACTCAGAGGTGTTAAGGACGTGGTAGGAATGACTCTGGGGGAGACGCGGAACTACTCAGAGGTAATGTGGACGTGGAAGTTCTGCGATCAATGTACGGCAACGCAGGGGTTGTCCGTACGGGATGTTTACTCAGAGGTAATGTAGACGTGGTAAACATGGTGGGTAGCATAGTCTTATGGAATGTAAGATTCTGCTTTGTAGGGTATAGGGAAACAACTCAGAGGTGATGTGGACCTGGTTGTCCTTCTACTGGAGGGTGCCACGGAACAGCTGGATTCCGGAAGCGTATGATTTTATGGAAGGGAATTGTATGTGAGCCCTGATGATTGGGTCCATAGATCCCCTTGTGAAAGTACATGTCTGAGAGATGTCAAGAGTAGTACTTCTTCAGAAACTTGCCGTTGATGGGCATCATGAACAAGTCTCTATTAGATTTGTCGAGGCGGTAAGTACCGTTTGAGTATACCGTCTCTATGATGAAAGGTCCTTCCCTCTTGGGCTCGAACTTTCCTGGTATCTTATGAGTTAACACCATCGGCCTCCTGACTGTCAGAACCAGGTCACCAACTTGGAAAGTCCTCTGTTTGACCTTCTTGTTGAAAGCCAGTGATATACGGGCTTGGTAGAGTTCGATGCGTTGTTGAGCTAGGAGACGCTTTTCGTCAAGTGCCTCCAGTTCCCGCAGACGACGACGTTGATTGTCCTCTTCTGTGAGTTGGTTTGTGATTGCTACACGGAGTGAGGGTATCTGGATCTCGAGAGGCAGTACCACTTCATTCCCGTAGACCAGGGAGAATGGTGTGTTGCCTGTTGGGGTCCGTACCGTTGTGCGGTAGGCCCAAAGGCATTCGCCAAGCTTTTCGTCCCAGTCGCGTTTGTTGGATGACACGGCCTTTTTGAGTAGCCTGACGATAGTCTTGTTGAACGCCTCGGCCAATCCGTTTGCTGCCGGATTATAGGCAGTTGAGGCCACATTTTGAATGCGATTCTTGTCACAGAATCTGCTGAAAATGCGGCTGATGAACTGAGGACCATTGTCGTGGATGATCCTCCGGGGTACCCCTAAACTGTAGATGACGTGGTGCTTGATGAAGCTGATCACCCTAGAGCTTTTTACTTCTGCCAGTGGAACTGCTTCTGCCCATTTGGAGAAGTAGTCGGTGATGGCCAGGATAAAGCGGTGTCCTCTTGATGAAGGAGGGGTGATCGGTCCCACAATGTCCATGCCCCAGGCTTCGAAGGGCCAGGAGACGACTGTAGGATGTAGTGGTTCTGACGGTGTATGAATTAAGTCTACGTGAAGCTGGCACGCATGGCACTTCTTAGCATATTCAACAGCGTCAGCGGCCATGGTTGGCCAATAGTAGCCCATGCGTCGCAGTCGGTCCTTCAACTTAGGGCCAGGTTGATGGGCCCCACAAGTTCCATCGTGAGCTTCTCGAAGGGCTTCGGCTGCTTCTTCGTTGGACATGCATCGAAGGAGAAGCCCATCATAGAAACATCGGTACAGCATTTTAGTGGCTGTATCATAATAGAATCGAAGGGAACATCTCCTGACTGAGACGGCTTCCTTCGGGTCCTCTGGGAGAATTTCGTAGACGGTGAAGTCGATGAACGGGAACCTCCAGTCTCGGACATTAACACAAGTATTTGTCGGCATAGCGTAGGCCATTTGTGAGCATAGGTTGTTTTTAGGATAGACCAAGTCTCTTCCGACTACCATGACATAGTGTTGAGTCCCGAGGGGCATTGCCAATGAGGTCGCGAGGCCAGCCAGAGCGTCGGCCTCCAGGTTTTGCAGACGAGGTACATGTTCGATAAAGAACCCGGTGAAGGTTGAAATGATGTTCAATGTAACTTCATGATAAGGAATCAGATCTTCATAGCGAACTTCGTATTGACCTCTGACCTGGTTAACGACAAGTTTTGAGTCGCCGTAAGCTTCCAGATGATCCACCCCCAGTTGTTGCGCCAGCTGGAGTCCCATAATGAGCGCATTGTTCTCGACAACATTGTTGGAGCACGGCTTCGAAAGGGAGTAAGCACGCTGGATGACCAGCTGATCGGGGGAGACTAAGACTACCCCCACTCCTGCGATAGTTTGGCCTTTGGGGCCTGTTCTTGAAGCGCCATCGAAAAACATCTGCCAGACGGAGCCTTCTTCGGTGACGTTTGATTCTTGGACCTCATTCGGGATGTCTTCATAGAGTCTTGAGGACTCTGGGATGGGGTGTGCAACTAAAAAGTCGGCTAGAGCTTGACCTTTAACAGCCTTCTGTGGAACGAACACCATGTTGTATGGCGTTAGCAAGATTGCCCATGTGGCAAGCCGGGAGTTCAATGATCCTGGCTTCTCATGAGGACTCTGAGTGGATTGACCCGAGAAATGACATGAATTGTCTGGCCCGAGACATAATGACGAGTCTTCTGGATGGCAAATACTAAAGCCAAGCACTCCTTTTCAACAGGGTTGTACCGGTGTTCGGCCCCGATAAGTTTTCGACTGAGGTAGTAGATTGCTTGCTCATAGCCTGTATCGCTGTTCTGAGCTAGCAGAGCACCAAGGGAATGATCCATGGCACGGACGTAGAGGAGGAATGGTTTGCCGACGACTGGTGCCACCAGGACTGGCGGGCTTGTCAAATAAGCCTTGATGTCGTCGAAAGCCTTTTGGCATTCCTCTGTCCAGACGTAAGAGACTCCCTTCTTCATGAGTTGAGTAAAGGGTTGATATTTGCCGGAAAGGTTTGCTATGAATCTTCGGATGTATGCCAGATGTCCCTGTAGGCCTCGAAGTTCTCGAAGGTTCTTCGGAGGGTCCATGTCGAGGATGGCCTTGGTCTTCTCGGGATCGACATGAATGCCTTTTGCCGTGATAATGAAGCCTAAGAACTTTTCGCTAGAAACCCCCAGGAAGGATTTAGCGGGGTTCATCTTGAGTTGATGTGCTCGCATGAGATCGAAGACTGTCTTGAGGTCTTGTATGTGATCCCCTTTGAGACGGCTCTTGACTGCGATGTCGTCAACATAGCATTCGACTGTCTTACGAAGATGCTGACAGAAAATGATGCTCATAGCTCGTTGGTATGTCACACCAGCGTTCTTCAAGCCGAAGGGCATCACTGTGTAGCAGAAAACACCCTTCGGAGTCCTGAATGACGTGTGTTTTGTGTCATCGGGGAACATCTTGATTTGATTGTAGCCCGAATACACGTTCATGAAAGACATACGTTCAAAGTCACATGTGTTGTCGATCATCACGTCGGTGATTGGAAGCGAAAACTCATCCTTTGGGCAAGCAGAGTTGAGATCCCTGAAGTCGATACAGACTCGTATCTTTCCATTTTTCTTGGTGACAGGGACGACATTAGCTACCCAATCTGGGTATTGTTCTTCACGGATGAAGCCGCTGGTCAAGAGCTTGTCCACCTCCTGATCGATGGCGTTCATGATGTCCGGATGGAAGCGCCGCTGTTGTTGTTTGATAGGCTTGGCATCAGGTAAGATGTTCAGTCTATGCATCGCGATCTGGGGATCAAGTCCCGGCATATCTTCGTAGCTCCAGGAGAAGACGTCGATATACTCTTTAGCCAGCTGGATTAAAGATTCTCGGTCTTCTCCTTTCAGGCTTTTGCTGACGAAGATGGGTTTGGAAGAAGATCCATACCCAAGGTCGATCTGCTCGACTTCGTCTTCGGTGGAGGTTCACGTAACTCAAAACGAGACTCCCATTGTTCTCCTAGGCATTGAGCCCAGGGTTCTTCTTCGAAGAATTCCGGCGCTTGGTCTTCGCCTTCACCTCCTTGAGGTTGTGCTGATGTCATGTTGGCTGATAGCACTTTCTTGAAGACTGATCCGATGTTGGTATCGGAGTCCTACGTCGATGCTTCGGAAGAGTGGGAGTGCTCTACTTCTTCTGCGTCTGATCTCTCTGGTGTTGATGGTGGCGTGACATAGCCTACCCCCCGTCGAGTTCTATTGTAGTAGTCTTACGGCTTTCCTTTAGGTATTGGAAGCCGGAGAGGAAGACGTCGACCTTTGCCGTAGTTCAGGCCTTTGTTGCTTTTTAGGTCGTAACCCATCTTTTGGATGAGGTACTTTGCCTTGTCCGTGTACCGGTAGAGTTGTATTCTGCCGGCATCTGGTTCTGGCTCGAGTGGCGGGAGGTCTTGATGACGCTCTACCTTGCCGAAGATGATGGATTCTTCGTCTCGACTCCGTGGTGGGACTATATAACAGACCCCTTGGGACGAGACTACTCGATTTACATGGTGGACGGTCGTTATTTGTGTTTGCAACGACCGTAGAGCGCTATCTAATGTATATATGGCATTCCAATGTGGAAGACTAGAATAATTAAAAGACACTATATTATTGATGAAATGCAAGATTTTATCACGCGGGATTACATTTCCAGAGAGAGGGCATCTACATTAGCTGAGATATATTCCCTCAGCTCTTCATCTGTAAGCACTGGAGTAGGATCGGGAGAGTCCACCACAGCGTTGGTCTTGGAGTCCGAGAAGACTACGTGGGCCTTCTCTGGCAGCTGGGATGGCGGCGGCCTGCCTTTAAGACGCACCTTCAAAGGTGCCTCTGCTGTGCCTCCAGTGACTGGCGTCTTCCCCTGTAGTTTTGCCACGAGGGGAGCCAATATTTGAGGCGGCTTTTCCTTGAGCCGTATCTTCAGGGGAGCTTCAGGGGCAGCTAGTGCTTTCCCGGGCAGCTTAATGCTCCTGGGAGGCAACTTCTGAGGCTGTTTGCCTTTGAGTCAAATTTTCAAAGGAGCGTCGGGAGTGACCTCAGGCTCCATGTCCGGCTCTGCTATTGTTTCTGCTTCGTCGTCAGCATCATTGGTTCCTCCTCGTCAGGTGACTTGTATAAGTCGGCATCGGTGAAGTAGGCTTCAATCCCTTTGAAAGGGTCAATGTCTGCAAACTCCGTCCGGATGATGCCGTTGGTGGACACGTACTTCATATATTGGTGGAATGTGGATGGCACCACCATGTACTCATGCAGCCATGGTCGACCGAACAGGATGTTGTAGTTGACATCAGCATCCACAACGTAGCAGGTCACCTCAGTTCTGAGGTTACCGATGTGACACTTCAGTCGAATTTTGCCCAGCGGCTCGCTTTTGCTGGCGGTGAAGCCATTGATTATTGTATTGGAGGGTGCCAGCCGGTACATCGGGATCCCCAGTGTTGAGAGCAGCATTTTTGGGATGATGCTGAGGAAAGACCCCGGATCGATTTGAATCCGCTTCACCTTGACTGAACCGATATACCATGTATAATAGAGTGGCCGGTTATGTCGGTTGTGCTTGAGCAGCATGTCTTGTTGGGTGAAAGTTATGTTCGGGATAACTTTATCCGCACAATGACAGTACACACATGTAGTTGGGAGATCTTCAGGCTGCTTGACCTGACTGAGAAAGAATTCAGCATCCTTCAGAGCTTCACAGAGAGCTTCTCGGGAGTCTTTGGAAAGACGTAGGAGCTCGAACAAAGATAGGCGGGCAGGAGTATTGGCCAGTTGTGCCAGTATGTCGAAGTTGTGGGGCTTGGCTAGCCCCGAAGCATTCTTCTTTCGTAGAGGTCTGTCGAAATGAGCCTCCACATGCCTCTGCTTATTGGCTGCTGAGGGCTTAGATGGGCCCTCTTCCTGGGCAGCAGGGACGGTGCAAGGAGGCACCACCTCAGCGGCAGCTTCGTCGGGCTGGACGTTCTGTTGTGAACGCGTCTGCAGAGGAAGTGCCTCTTCTGCTGAAGAAGAGACCGTGCGGCAAGACTTGATCTTCCTGCCATTAGATTTGGAGGTAGGGCGTACCTCCGGTTGAGTCACCTCGGAGACAAGATCGGGGTGAACCCATAGGATCTCTTCCCGAGATATGGTGAGTGGGATGAGTCCACTCACGTTGTCACGGGTAGGTGGTAAGTTAACCACCTCCATTGTCGCCTTAGGGATGGGGACGACGCCATCCTGTATTGTAGTTGGCGGCAAGGTGCCGAATTGGAGTGACACTACATTGGCTGACACCGTCTTCTCTTCGTAGTCGACGAAAATTACATCCGCATTGATCATACGCTGGATGTAATTTTTGAGGACATAGCAGTCCTTGGTTGGGTGTCCGACAAACTGATGGTAGTGACAGTACCTCGGGTTGTCCACTTTTCTAACCTCATCGGGCCGCTTTGGGTCCGACAACTTGATCTTGTCACCCTGCTTCAGTATCTCAAAGAGTTGCAGGGTGTCTTCGTCGTTGAACGAATAAACCTCCTTCGGCCTTAGTGCAAGTGGAGGATTCTGAGTAGGTGCCGATGCACCTTTTGAGGCATTGACAGTCAATGCCTGTTTCCCTTTGGTCTCTCGTCCGGGGTTGTTGGCTGCAGGCCGTTTTTTCTTATCATCAAAGGCGGGGAAGCTGACTCCCGGAAGGCGTGCGTTGGCCGCCTTCTTTTCTGTAGCTTCGGCTTCAATGATCAAGGAATTCCAGTCGGAAGGAGAAGTAGAGTTGAGCCAGAGTTTGACTGCAGGCAGCATGTTCATGCTGCAGGAGGAGAGGAGCGCATGTTCTGGCATGCCCGGAGGTAGTCTGAAGCAGGCCTGTCGGAAGCGTTCGATGAACACTCGAACCGTTTCTTTCACCTTTTGGCGTATCTCTATGAGGGATGCCATCGTCATGTCCTTCCCGCCGTCATAGAAGCGGTCGAGAAAGAGGTGCGTCAAGTCATCGAAGGACGATATGGAATTGTCGGGGAGGTTGCAGTACCAGTCGTACGCCACTCCTTTCAATGCTCTGACAAAAATGCTGGTGAGGAGCGCGTCCTCCTTCGGGAGATATCCCGTTTGGGACTGGAAGTATGTCAGGTAGCGACGCGGTGAGTCCTTTCCGTCATATGGCGTCAGTGTTTATGGTTTATACTTTGGAGGATAAATCACCTTGTTCCACTCGAGGGGATAAGGCTGGGGGATGCCCATCTTTTGGCGCTCTTCTTGTCTCGTCTTGGACTCGAAGCGCTCGCGCAAGTCCCTGATCATCTCGACCACGTCTTCCGTGGAGCTGGGAGTCGGGGAAGGTGGTACCACATGAGGTTGAGCATTTGAGGGTTCCGACGTCCGAGGTGCTTCTCGACGATCTATGTCCAAGGATACCCGTTGAAGGGGTATACTCGACTCTCTATTGGCCCCTGGGTCGGGACCGGTAGAAGGTGTCCTGGTCAAAGCTGACCGTATCTCAAACACTGCTTGAGTCAGTATTTGCATGGAGACAGAGAGGGTTTTAAGTCCTCCCTCCAGGGTATCTATGCGCTGGACGAGGTCCGTTGGCGGCGCATCAGACTCGACATCAGCCCCAGTCACGTTTACTGTCATGACGCGGCCGGGAGTGGATGGATGGGTTGAGGTCTCACTCTCGTCCTCGCTCTCTTGTAGGGGAGTTGCCTCTCCTGGAGCCTCGTCTTGACAACCCCCGATTATGTTCGGGAGAACATTCACCATGGGCGCATCTGTAAGGGCCTGATTACCCTCGGTTCCTTCTTCGTCTCCGAGACTCAGATCTGCGGAGGCTAGACTACCCCCGGCTATGTTTTGGAGGACACCCTTGTCTTGAAGGACAGGGGCTAGACAACCCCCAGCCATGTCCGGGAGGCTGACTTCGAGGAGATCCGCCCCAGCTGTGCTTTGGAAAACAGCTTCATCTTCGGAAGGAGGCTCGACAAGGGTCTGACTACCCCAGCTTACTCCAAGATTTTCTTTCTCGCCCGAGTGCCTTCGAACACTCCGGAGGACGAGACGGCTGTCTTGGTTTTCCTCGGCTGGCTTTTGGACGAGGAAGAGGAGTTGCCAGTCGCCTTTCGGACTGACGAGGAGTTGGAGATCACGTTGCATGAAGCAACCCTAGGCACTTCTTCTGTTGACACTTTCTTCCCGAGGCGACGTCGGAGAGGTGTCGATGATTGCAGCCGCTGGAACATCGACTGCCTTGGTGGGACTGCCGCTTTGCAACAGCAGTTGATGGTGATGACAACACAAGTGTGCCTTATGAGGGGCGCATCATGCCTGTCAGTCGACTCTCCTGATCGGCGCTTGTGAGTGATCACATTACGCAGATCGTTGAAGGATAGTGCCACCTTCACACCCCCTTCAGGCGTATGGCAAGGCCAAGCGCCGGGGTGGTCAAGTGAGTGCTGCGCCCCCTGATCTAATACCAAACAGGCATCACGATCAGTAGTGGGGGAACCACAACATTTGAAGTGACTTGAACGGACCTCAGACGCACAACCAGAGGAGGCACGGGAGTTCAAGACCACTGAATTTGCCTCACTCGACTTGGTTGTGCACGCAATAGATGCGCCCAAGTGAGACGAGAACTTTGAAGGTCGGCTCATTTCTGGCGCCGCAGCACTCGAGTCGACCTTGTACAACTTACCATCAACAGCGCGCATGATTGTGAGCACATGCTTCTAGCTTGCTGTTGGCATAGCACGTTTGGGGGCGCATGGCCCGTGCTGTCTTGGATTTCTTCGTACTAGTCCGCTGGGGTGCATAGTACTCAGAATCCAAATTCTCTTCGCCATTACAGCGAGTGAGTCTGTCAAAGACAAAGACCCTCTGTGGTGCATCAGAGATGATACGCGGGGCATTGGCTGCGCCCCTGCTCCGTCGACGCATCTTCCTCGCCTGAGAGGGAGATAGCTGGGGAATGTGGTTAGCCGCACGTTTTCCCGAGAGATGCGCTGCACTGGCGGGCGCACCTTGGTTGCTGAGGACGTCAGCATGAAGGAAAGGCTGGATTGGTGTATCCCCTTCGGTGGTGGTGCCCGAGGCGTCGACCTTGCGCACCCAGACTCGACGGGTCTTCTTCGGCTTCGGCAGCCGCTTCGAAGGACTCGCACTTCCTTCAGAGATGAACTCCTCATACGCCTGTTGATTGAGGCGTACAACCAGCATCTTGTGGGAGGAGCCCACCTTCACGTCGTCGGCTTGCGACACAGCTTTCTCGGTGGAGGAGAAAGAGGTCCCAGCAGAGTCGCCAGCTTGTTTGCCATTAAAATTCTTTTATTGCAAATTTCAATACAAACAGAATAGTGTTACAATATAGGACTTAGATGTAGTCCTAGGAGTACACTTTTGTTTATCTGGGTCCCTTGTGCCAATGGAGCGAGTGGTAATACGTTGATTCCGTTGACGAGCTGACGACGGTTATCGGTTCTCTGAAGGTTTGGATTGCTCTGGGTGCTGGAGCTTGCTGAGAGGAGAAAGACGTTGAGTGTCTGTATCTGCCTCTCTGGTGGTATGTTCATTCTCTGTGTGTTCGTTGTGTCTGTGAGAAGGAAATGATCCTTCTATTTATAGCTTTGCAGGCTGGCTGCTCAAGCGCGCATGTAGGATACGCCTGTACGCGGGGATGCCACGTGGTGATTGCTGATGGAGGCTCATGGACGATGTGCCCTGATCGAGGGGTTGAATTCTTCATGCTGCTGTTGTGAGCCGGCACGTAGCAGAGAAGAGGATCTTTCTGTTGCTAAAATCTTGGGCGAGTTGAGTCAAAGGACACGTGTCATCGACTTATGGCTCGGAGATCTCGGATTTGATGGGGGAATGATCTGGTGGGATGCGCCTAGGATTGGGCGCATGAGGAGACTTTGGCTCGTAACCTTTACGAGTCACGAACCATTCTGGGCGTATGGCTTTTGAGGCGCATGCAGAGCTTCAAATGGAGACTTTCCTTCTGTCTTTTGGGATTAGTGAAAAGTCTGAGGCGTATGGCTTTTAAGGCGCATGCAGATTTGGGCACATGGCTGTGGAGGTGCATGCGAGTGGTTGGATAGCCACGTGGCAGTAGCCGTCGGAGTAAAGTAATGATGATGCTGACGTTGCCGACGCTTCATTTTCTGAAAAAGCTGTCAACTGTTTAGACTTTGGGAGGTGTGCTGCCAACTCTGTCAGTTCAGCATTTAATGTTTCTGACATTCGATGGATAGTTGAGTGGGCGCATCTATTGACGTTCTACTAGGCGTAGGGGACGCATGGGGGCGCATCCTCTGTGATACGCCTGGTACTGAAGGGCGCACGTGTGTTGATGCGCTTGATGCTGAAGGGCGCACGTGTGTGATGCGCGGACGGGCCGGCGCATCCGCTTCTTGACACGCCTTTAATGATGCGACTGTTACGATCTTCGAGTGCCTTAAATAGCCGTTTTAACTTGGCTGAATTCGAAGCGCCTAGTTTATCCATTTAATGCAAGTTCATTGCACGGAATTCGGAGAGCCATCCACTTGGCGCATGGGTTTGATTTGCCCGACCTATAAATAGTGGCATGGAGAGAGGGTTTGCTTCTCGTTCTCTGACGTTCTTCCAACATGAACTTGTTTACTCGGATACATTCTGTTGACAAAATGCTCCCAAGGGTAAGGATGCGACGCGATGTCTTCATTGATGCACTTGAAGGTGACTGTTACATCCAAAAGACGGAGATGATGGCTTCTGAGGCAGGCGGAAGGTGCCTGTTGCATCCAAAGATCGGGATGCTCAAGCCTCGTCTTCGTTGTGCAGGAAGAGCCGTAGATCGGAATTGCGGGGCTAGGCTCTTTCTTCCTTCAAAGTGGGTGTTGCCCACTCTGGTTGTGTTGAAAGCTGCTTCTTTAGCCACATTTCGATTGCGGTCTTCCTTGGTCTTTGGAGGCTCTTTCGAAGCCTCCCCTGGCCACAGATTTGCGGTGCTCTTCTCTTCCTTGTTTTGGGGAGCCCTTCCTCCAGCTAGAGGGTTGATTGCCACCCTCGTTCTGCTCAATAAATGCTTCATTAGTCGAAGCACTTATTAGGTGAGCCTGGCTGGAAGGGTAGCACATAACTGGGCTGCTGAAGGGATACACATAACTGGGATGCACATAACTGAGCTGTTGAAAAATATGCGTCCTGCTGAGGACGCATGGTGGAATGCGCCTGACTGAGGGCGTATGGTGATTGCTGCGCCTTCTTGAAGGCGCATGGTGGCTGCTGGCTGAAGACTTAGGATCCTTTCTTTGTAGAAATTCTCCTTTGTACAATCTTTTCTAGACATGTAATAGACTTTTATATGTTAAATAAAAAGTCCTTTTTCCATGTCTATATTTTTGCTGTGAAGTACTTTTTCCAAGCTCTGGCGCATGTAGTCTGGTGTATAGACTTTCTGGTTCTGAAATTCCATGCTTCTACATCTTCTACTTCTTATGTTCTGATATGTTGGCCTTTATTCTTATGTCGTGGCCTCCTTTGTGGCACTTGCTCTTTCTGGGGTTTGACCCAGCTGGTTTTGTGTGGCCAGATTTCAGAGCAGCTCCCGAAGATCTACCGAACCTCCAGCCCGATGGTGGCGACTAGACGGAACCCGGGCTACGAGTGGGTTTTTTATTTTGTTTCGCTCACTCCATTGTAAAATTATTCTTTTGAGGCGTTTAGCCAACGAGCACCTGTTAGCTCGATGCATATTTACTTACTGTCTGCCTACGGGCTGTAAACATGATTAACAAATCCTAGGGTTGATCATGTATGACTAAACTCTTGCTAGTCCTCGCATTTTGTACGACTAGCTTCATGATCAGCTGAATATGTAATATTTGGGATGCCTTTTATTGTATATTTGGTGGTCTAACATCTTGTAACTATATCACTTGCTTGAGATTGAGACAATAGGCCTGACCTTAAGAGACTGTTGGCTTGTAGTAAACCCTCATATCTAGACAGCCATGACCGTATAGCGAGATGAATTCCATTTCAATATACGTAGCTGGCTATGTACGCCCCCGCTCTCTAGTATTCTGGTCCTGGGGCGTCACAAAAATGACAACCAAAAAGTCAAGAAAAATATCATTAAAATAGGTTTTGTGGAAGAAGCTAATAAAGCGGAGAACAAAAATTTGTTCAAAGTAATTAATAGCTAAAGTATGAGATAACCACAAGTTTGAAACTACTTTTTTAAAAAATATAGAACTTGAGTAACTCATATGTCGTCATAAAGTTTATACAAAAATATATATCAATATAAGAAACATATGAGCAATATGTGAATGACAATAAATTATTCATGTATCCTTAATAAGCATTAAAAGAAAATAATCACAAGATCAAAAGCATGCATAAATGATCTTTATCAGACAAAGATGTAATTGATTCATAAGAAGTTAATCAAAGAAAATATGAGAATCAATAGAAAATATATTATGCAAGCACAAGGTTAACATAAAAGTATATGTATATACTTTTCAAGTAAATATGAGACTTGTGCTAAACATACATATTCACAAAATACTGATCAAAGTAAATACGACATGTTAAAGATAAATCGGTAAAAAATGACCATTAAAAAAATATTAAAGACGAAAAGTCAAAAACACATTAATCCAAATATTTTTTTCTCTCTTATGGACTATAGTGGTATGCATGCTTCAAGAATAAGATTAAGAGTAAAGAGCATACATAGACAAATATGTCACACATAAAAAACTATATCGTGTGAACTAATCAGTTAAGCTAAATAGCTAGTCAAGCTAGGATCATATCTCACATTGATTCAAACAATAAACAACTAAAAGATATCAAATAGAAAGACATTAATAAGCACATACTAGATTCTATAAATAAAACCATAAAATAAATCATTTAGCATGTTACCAAAGTGGTTCAAGTGACCACACTTATGTTGGTACAATTGCATGAAAGATGACCTTTGTAGTTGTGCAACCACTAACATGTTTCATGGTTCTATGGTTCAGCATAAGCAGCTCCACCTGAAATATTAGGTGAAGACTTTGGTATCCAATACTTGGGTCCACATTTGTTAGCTTTGGGAACCCATTTGCACAAGTTCATATCAACTAGTTTTCTAATCTGACAATGATTAGAAACGTTTCCATTCATACCACAATAATAACAGAAAATATTAATATTAGTGCTATTTGCAGAAGTATGAGAACGTGCAGTGGTGTGATATGATGTGCGTGGATACTTATAATAGAAAGCATGGTTGTGTGAAGCTTTAGCTTTGCTTGCTTCCTTTCTAGATGATTTGTCATGTGTGACTTTGTGATGTGTCACATGTCTTGTGTTAAACTGAATCATAGGTTGTACTACATGCTTTTCCAATCTAATCTCTAACTTTTTAGAGTTGGCACAGATCTCATCATATTTAGCATTAAGAGCATCAATTCTACATGAAGCAATAGAATACTTCTTCTTTTCTGATTCTAATTCCTCCTTAAGTTTAGCATTTTCTTGAGTGCTTTTTTCAATGCAATCAAGTGCCTCATGCAATCTAAACTCAAGTATGGAAATCTTAGTAGAATTATCAGAAGGAGAAGTATTTCTAGTATCATTCAATAAGCAAGTAAGCTTTTCATTCTTACGCTTATCGGATTGAATTTCCTTTCTTGCTTGCATATACTTATCTAATACTTTCTTGTGTTCTTCTAATAGAACACTGAAAGTATCAGATAACTTATTATGAGAAAATTCACTCTCTTTATAACAAAAATTATTTTTTACCTCGTTAGATAATGCCATTGAGCATGAATTTGTAGCTTGATGAGGTCTCTCTTCTTTTTCAAAATCTCTTGCTTCGCTTACACACTATATGCTCGTGTTAGCATACTTGTGAGACGATGATCTTCCTTTATTTGATTGTTCATTGTGACTCTCCTTTCTAGGAGTGGTACAATCTTCTTGGATGTGGCCTATCTTCTTACAGTTGTCACATACAAGCTTTTTTTTGTATAAGGGATTGTGTTGTACCTTAAAGCCCAATTCCATCATGCACATATTTGCATCATTATGAAGAATATCATCCTCTCTGGAGTTGCTAGCTTTGCTTTCATACTTGCACTCATAAGTAGCTTCAAGAACTTTCTAAATTTTATGAGATGTTGTGCAAGTGGTAATAAGATTGAATACATTTATGTCTACAGTACAATAAAATATATGCATACCTTTTGTATAAAGGCTAGCTAACTTCTTCTCTTCCTCTGTGTAAGTATAATAAGGCTTGTTGATTATAGAGGATGTGAGAATAGAAGTGATAGTATGCTTTTTTTAGCCATTGACAACAATTGACCATAAGTCAAAATCTAGTGTCACGATCCGGTCCCAATTTCTTGGGTCGAATCGGATCATGCCCAGCCTGCACCGTTGTTAAGACGGCGGCAGTAAGCTGTTCAGTAGCAGGTAACCATACAACAATACTATATTTGTCACAACTCAACATTCGAAAATTTAAAACTTTATTAAACTTTTACAATGAAATGAAAGATACAACTTAAACTATTTTCTACATACATCATGAATAAAAGAAAACTCTAGGCAAACAGCTCATCAGTCTCGAATTCCTCGTCTTGGGATCGCGTAACAAAGCCTCATAAGTGATACCTAAAATGTTGGGTCTCCAGTCAGGAGGGAGCAAAGTATAATTCATGCTAATTTTAAACAGTTAAAATAAATAATAGAATTATGCACTTTTAAAAATTTAGAAATGACCAGTTTTCAGCAGTAAAACAGTATGTTTTGAATAGGCAATGAATATGACCGGCTTGGGTTGTACAGTTGTATCATATGGATACGATATGGCTTATCCCCGTGTGTATGAGGGGTAAGCTAACACAGTCAGTATACAGTTTTGGATGTGGTCATACTCATTACACTACTCCCCCAGTCCCCAATCAGTACAGTAGTTGCAGTCAGTACTCTCCGAGAGAGTTTCGTGTTTGCATCGTGGTTTAAACTTGCAGTAAAACGATTATTAAAATAACTGTAAAACCAACACAAACTATACTTGCCTTAGGAAAAATGACTGGAGAGATGAGTTGGTACCGAGGAGGAACGTCAGGTATGTCTTCGAGTTCCTACAGTTGAGATCTCGACTTAGATCCGCTATATAACCAAGCTAAGTGTGCTAGTTGCAATCTCTAGTAACAAGTCCTAGACAGGTTTTAAGTTGTTATTAAGCTACAGCTAACGTTTACGTCGCAAGCTATGTGCGTTGATTAACCGGTCAATTTGATTATTTGGGAAAAAATAACAAGAACAAATTATCTTTGGAAAACTTTGTGTTTTTTTGTAATATATCTAAAAAATATAGTTTCTTCCAGTGACAAATCATGAACTAGTTATCCTACTAATATTTTATCCATTTATTTAAATTCTTAATTAATTATATACGAGAAATGATTACGCTCTAACTACGGTTATACATACAATCCAAAACCACCCAAGATCAACATCAACCACGCAGAAAAGAAAGTAAAAATCTACGCTATGCAATGCAGGGGCACAGCTAATCATCCTAGAGTTATGGGCTTATGCCCTGTACAATTCTTTTACATAAAATAAGAGAAAACTGTTTAATTCCTAAATAAAATGTGCAGTAAATAATTATCTATAATAAATAACTTAAACATTAAATAAAATAATTTAAATCAAAAGTTTGGAGTCTCAGACTCGGTCCATCGTCACAACCAGCTAATACCTCAATGCCCGGTCGGACCGGTGTGTTTGCATTTCGCTAGGGCCCACAGACCAGTACGGTCGTCGCCCGAAAATCAGTTTTAAATTCATTTTTCCGATAACCAATTTGAAATCCAAATAAATAAAGTTTTGTAAAAATTTGGGCAGCATTTCCTCTATTTCGGGACAACCCAAAACTGGGAAATGCGGCAACAAAACCTGCAATTGTTCCAACCAAAGAATAACCCATTTTTATACCGAAAATATAACCACAGAAATAATTTTCTAACCAACAGAACCTTCCCGAAATATTCGGGAAATCCGAAATCATCCAACAACATAAACATCTCAGCAGAAAAATATCACAAAAATGCTAACGAAGCTAACCGAACTACCGCAAAGCTAAACCGGATTTCCCAAAGGGAAACCGGGGACCGTTATCATCATCGACTCCCCAAAATAAACGCAACGGGGCAGAGAATTATACCTCGGGATGCTCGGCTAGAGCTCTCAGATGATAATAGAAAGAAAAATAATAATCCCAAGCAGCGACGTTGACGACGAACGCCGAAAATCCAGAAATAGGGCACGCTGGCCAGAAAAACGCCGCGAAGAGCAGTGCTGTCGGCGGACAGTAGCACTGTCAGCGTCGGGGTGACGCTGCCAGAGGGGGAAGGCTCGCGGGAACACTGGTCTCCGGAGTAAGAACGCACGGGCGGAGCTGGACAGCGGCAGGGACCGCGCGCGAGGGAGGCTCGGCGCTGGTCGAGCTCGCCGGAGAGCTGGCGGCCCGCGGGAGGGGCGCGGACGGCCGGAGTTGGCCGGGGACAGGGAGCCGCGCGCGCTGGGGCGCACGCCGAAGAGGAACGCCGAAAGGGCGTCGGCGGGGCGGATCCCGCGGGGACAGCGCGGGGTAGCACGGAAAAAGGGGGGTCGGCCTGCTGGGCTCGGCCGGCGGAGGAAAGTCGCGTGCTGGGTGGCGCGGCCTCGGGGTGGCCGGAGATGGCAGAGGGGAAGGCGCGGAGGGGCGCGCTCTCGCGGGATGGCTGGACTTCGGTCGGCCGGCTAGGTGTAGCATTTGGGTTCCTAGAATTTTATTTTCTATTTTGGAGATTTTTTTTAGTTAGAATCAATTATTAACTAGGATGTTGATTTGGGATCGTAAGATTTTTTGCCTAAGCCTATAGGTTAGAGATAAGGAAATTATGTTGTATATAGTCTCTGGGGCCCCTAGATAGTCCCTAGAATATTATTTCACCATTTTAGAATTTTTGGGATTTTATGAAGATTTTTGGATAATTTTTATATGGGGTTTCATTATTTTCTTAGGCTTCTAGGAATTTTTGTGAGAGCACCCGAGGGTATATTTGAGTTCAAATAATTTATTTGGGCTCTAGAACCCCTAAAATATTTTCTAGATTTTTCTAGGAATTTTTAGGAATTTTCTGGGATTTATTTGGAATTTTTAGGAATTTTCTTGAATTTTTATTTAATTTTCTGTAATTTAAAAACCTATTTCTAAATATATATACACAGTCAGCCAGGGGGGCCCACCCGTCAGCCACTGAAGCAGTGTGGGCGGGCCCACGTGTCCGTGAGAGGGGGGGCGGATAGCCGGTCTCTGAGCCACATTTAATCCGAGTCCGACTCGGATTAGCCAGCCGCTAGCCGGCTTACTTCCTATCCATTGGATCTGGGCGGGGCAGGCAGGATCCTGCCACGTGTCCCGGCCCAGCCGCTCAAAGCCAGCCGCCGACTGTATATATATATATATATATATATATATATATATATATATATTAATAGTTGTTTAGTTTTTCCGAAACCCTATTTTATTTGCAGCTTTTTGAGAGGAAGTTCAATAGGGATTCTTCGACTTCGCGGAGCGATTGCCGTTGATCTAGACATCCTTTTTGCGCGCCGTTTTTTTTGTTAGAGGCATATTGAGGTTAGGTTTCCGAATATATATTTTGTTTTCTGGTATTTTGATCTCGAATTTCTGAAGAATTATTTGAGTGTCGGTTGTCCAAAAATCAACACGTCGTACGGTTTTCGAGATTCCGAGCAATCCCGAACTCCGTTTCGCAATCCGTTTGAAGTTTTGGAAAGCTGACACCGAGCCCTAAAACATATAATTTTTCTAGAAATTCAGAATTTCATCTATTATTTTATTTTATTCATAGAAGTCAGATTTGGTCAACGGTTCATCGATTTGGTCATGGTTAGCCATAATGGCGATAACTTTTGACCAAATCGTGATTTTGCGGCACGGTCGATTTCAGTGCACTCATGGCGCTGAAATCTATCATGTTGCACACTCAAACTTTGAATTCATAATGTTTGACTAGTTAGTCAACAGTATGTCTCGGTTTGCGTGCCACGGGTCCCGAATTTGGAACCGTGACTTTCCTTGGCCAAATATTTTTGTGTAGATTATTATTTCAGAATTAAATAGGTTAAAATAGGATTTTAGATGATTTATTCTAGAATTAGAATAGATTAATTGATTTAACCCATTAGCCACTTTCTAGGATTTTTAGAGTGGGATTATATATCTAACTTGTGGTTGTTTGTGCGACGGGGTTCGTGGGATGATGGCTTGATTTGATAGCTTCTAGGCCGGAGTTCATATTGTCTTCAACTTGTGAAATCAATCCGTCCAAGAGTTCAGGCAAGTACTTGTTGACACCTTCATGTGCATTTACTTTATATTGTCGTATTTCACTTATACATGCTATCTTCTGTGTCTTGACTGTTACACACATGAGAGTTGAGTGTTTGACTATTGATCATGTTTTCTCATTGTTATCTTGATCTTTATCGTGATCGTGTTTTCGTGATTGTGAGGTATGGATATTGGAGGGGTACAATTACTAGGCACGTGGACAAAGCCTAGATGGTATCGTTGGCAACTCTCCCGGTTACGGGGGCGGGCCTTATAACCTCATCATTCGCCCAAGCCGTCCATGTGTAGGAACGTTGTACTTCTCACGACACGTGCACTACGAGTGGTTACATGAGTCTCTTTACTTTTCATGATTGTTACTTTTCTTATCAGTTTCTTCTATCTCATGATTTCTTGTTCATATTGTTCATTATTTCCATTGATTCTTACTTTCCATGTTTAGTGTTTTATTACTTTATATTGTACTTGTATCATGTTGGTTTAGACTTGTACTTGTTCCAATCCTGACTGGATAACCATTTTTCAGTTGTAGACGACGTGATCTGTCCAGAGGTTTACGGTGAGTATGTTGGAGACACTGACGTCACTGGCGTACCCGGTTCCAGCACTGATGCGAATTAGCATATTTTCTTCCTTATGGATTCGCATTAGTTAGTAGTTATAGTTATGGAGTTAGTTGTCTATTTTATTTTCTATTATTCGGGTTTGTTCCCGAGACCTTCTGAGTTGTAGTGGATTGTCATATTTATTATTGAGACTATTGGATAATTTAGTAATTTTTGCTGGCTTAGTTGTGGATGATATATATGCGTGTTGTGCTTGTTGTGGACCATTGTTATCATAGACAGCGTACTACCGCCGATGCTGCGGCGTAGGCTGGACTTGGCCACGTACTCGTATCCCAAAATTGGGAGCGGGTCGTGACAAGTTTTTATGGTGGCCCATGCAGGTCCAATTTTGCAAAAGACTGTGAACTCGTGGTAGTACTTATGTTAGTCGTACTACTGCGAGCCTGCGAATAGATTTGAAGTTAGGAGGTTATATCATCCACAAATAGGATTTCCAACCTTATAAGTCTATTTTATCTTAGTATCTTAGTGTCTCTTAGTTTGCATCTTGCTTGATTCCGTCCGTGATTTCTTCGATATGTTTGTATCTACCATTCTAACCATATCCTTTCTTTCCTTTTAGTTTACAATGGTTGAGACAAGGCGCAGTGCGATCCGTAAGGGGAAAAGGGTAGCTAACCCTTTTGCTACTCCCGAACCCGAGGGATCGGCAGCAGAGAGTACCGAGTTCGTAGAGCCTTCTTTAGTTTTAGTTGGTATGCATGCTTAGTTAGTTGTTAGTTCCCTTATGTTCCTAGCCATTATCTCTCCGTGACTTAGATTAAGAAATTATTGCTTATAAGAGTTAGGTATTATACTATGCTATTTGTGATGTTTTGATTTTTGAGGACAAAAATCTTTTAAGGGGGATAGTTTGTAGCATTTGGGTTCCTAGAATTTTATTTTCTATTTTGGAGATTTTTTTTAGTTAGAATCAATTATTAACTAGGATGTTGATTTGGGATCGTAAGATTTTTTGCCTAAGCCTATAGGTTAGAGATAAGGAAATTATGTTGTATATAGTCTCTGGGGCCCCTAGATAGTCCCTAGAATATTATTTCACCATTTTAGAATTTTTGGGATTTTATGAAGATTTTTGGATAATTTTTATATGGGGTTTCATTATTTTCTTAGGCTTCTAGGAATTTTTGTAAGAGCACCCGAGGGTATATTTGAGTTCAAATAATTTATTTGGGCTCTAGAACCCCTAAAATATTTTCTAGATTTTTCTAGGAATTTTTAGGAATTTTCTGGGATTTATTTGGAATTTTTAGGAATTTTCTTGAATTTTTATTTAATTTTCTGTAATTTAAAAACCTATTTCTAAATATATATACACAGTCAGCCAGGGGGGCCCACCCGTCAGCTACTGAAGCAGTGTGGGCGGGCCCACGTGTCCGTGAGAGGGGGGGCGGATAGCCGGTCTCTGAGCCACATTTAATCCGAGTCCGACTCGGATTAGCCAGCCGCTAGCCGGCTTACTTCCTATCCATTGGATCTGGGCGGGGCAGGCAGGATCCTGCCACGTGTCCCGGCCCAGCCGCTCAAAGCCAGCCGCCGACTGTATATATATATATATATATATATTAATAGTTGTTTAGTTTTTCCGAAACCCTATTTTATCTGCAGCTTTTTGAGAGGAAGTTCAATAGGGATTCTTCGACTTCGCGGAGCGATTGCCGTTGATCTAGACATCCTTTTTGCGCGCCGTTTTTTTTTGTTAGAGGCATATTGAGGTTAGGTTTCCGAATATATATTTTGTTTTCTGGTATTTTGATCTCGAATTTCTGAAGAATTATTTGAGTGTCGGTTGTCCAAAAATCAACACGTCGCACGGTTTTCGAGATTCCGAGCAATCCCGAACTCCGTTTCGCGATCCATTTGAAGTTTTGGAAAGCTGACACCGAGCCCTAAAACATATAATTTTTCCAGAAATTCAGAATTTCATCTAGTATTTTATTTTATTCATAGAAGTCAGATTTGGTCAACGGTTCATCGATTTGGTCATGGTTAGCCATAATGGCGATAACTTTTGACCAAATCGTGATTTTGCGGCACGGTCGATTTCAGTGCACTCATGGCGCTGAAATCTATCATGTTGCACACTCAAACTTTGAATTCATAATGTTTGACTAGTTAGTCAACAGTATGTCTCGGTTTGCGTGCCACGGGTCCCGAATTTGGAACCGTGACTTTCCTTGGCCAAATATTTTTGTGTAGATTATTATTTCAGAATTAAATAGGTTAAAATAGGATTTTAGATGATTTATTCCAGAATTAGAATAGATTAATTGATTTAACCCATTAGCCACTTTCTAGGATTTTTAGAGTGGGATTATATATCTAACTTGTGGTTGTTTGTGCGACGGGGTTCGTGGGATGATGGCTTGATTTGATAGCTTCTAGGCCGGAGTTCATATTGTCTTCAACTTGTGAAATCAATCCGTCCAAGAGTTCAGGCAAGTACTTGTTGACACCTTCATGTGCATTTACTTTATATTGTCGTATTTCACTTATACATGCTATCTTCTGTGTCTTGACTGTTACACACACGAGAGTTGAGTGTTTGACTATTGATCATGTTTTCTCATTGTTATCTTGATCTTTATCGTGATCGTGTTTTCGTGATTGTGAGGTATGGATATTGGAGGGGTACAATTACTAGGCACGTGGACAAAGCCCAGATGGTATCGTTGGCAACTCTCCCGGTTACGGGGGCGGGCCTTATAACCTCATCGTTCGCCCAAGCCGTCCATGTGTAGGAACGTTGTACTTTTCACGACACGTGCACTACGAGTGGTTACATGAGTCTCTTTACTTTTCATGATTGTTACTTTTCTTATCAGTTTCTTCCATCTCATGATTTCTTGTTCATATTGTTCATTATTTCCATTGATTCTTACTTTCCATGTTTAGTGTTTTATTACTTTATATTGTACTTGTATCATGTTGGTTTAGACTTGTACTTGTTCCAATCCTGACTGGATAACCATTTTTCAGTTGTAGACGACGTGATCTGTCCAGAGGTTTACGGTGAGTATGTTGGAGACACTGACGTCACTGGCGTACCCGGTTCCAGCACTGATGCGAATTAGCATATTTTCTTCCTTATGGATTCGCATTAGTTAGTAGTTATAGTTATGGAGTTAGTTGTCTATTTTATTTTCTATTATTCCGGTTTGTTCCCGAGACCTTCTGAGTTGTAGTGGATTGTCATATTTATTACTGAGACTATTGGATATTTTAGTAATTTTTGCTGGCTTAGTTGTGGATGATATATATGCGTGTTGTGCTTGTTGTGGACCATTGTTATCATAGACAGCGTACTACCGCCGATGCTGCGGCGTAGGCTGGACTTGGCCACGTACTCGTATCCCAAAATTGGGAGCGGGTCGTGACACTAGGGCTCGGGGTGAGAAAGGGTTTTGCTGGAGTTAGGTGAGGGAGAGAGTTAATATGTGAGGAAGAGAGGTCTGTGGGTGAGTGAGTTTTGTAAAGGGAGAATGGGAGAGGGATTAATATAGGGGAAGAGGGAGCTGCGGTTACGGGAAGGGAAAGGGGTTGGCAGTGGCAGCCGATTATGGAAAGGAAATGGTGGCTCTCCAGAAAGAAACAATAGAGAGAGAGAGAAAGTTAAGAAGATGGGTTATAAATGTTTTAAAAAAAATATTTTTTTTTTCTTTAACTAGGAAAATAAAATGCTAATAGTTTTTCTTTTCTGTTAATAACAAATTTCAGAAAACGAATTATGGGTTCGAGTCGGGTTTAAGTCAGGCTCGGAACTGGTCAAGACCAACATTCGAAAATCCAGGATTAAATATTTTCTAAAATATGATTTTTCATTAATAATAATTTATAAAATTTTTTTTTACAAGTTTTGACTTAAACTCTAAAATTTAATTTAAAACTATTTTTGGGTTCGGGTCTGGGCCTGACAATCAAAAGTCCAGAAATTTATTTATTTATTTATTTTTTGAAAATAATAATTTTAATCTAAATAACATAATATTAATTAATTGGAAAAATTACATGTTTCGATAAAATTTCCAGTTTTAATAATTTTCTAAAAATGTAAATTCCTAAATTAACAATTAATATTTATAAATAATTATCTGAAATTACGGGTTTCACAACCTTCCCTCCTTAAGAAATTTCGTCCTCGAAATTTAAAGAGTAAGGTAGGAAATATCTCAGGTCAAGTTGGTACGAGTACTGTACCCGTAACTCAGGTCCAATAATAAGAATTTCCAAGGCAGTCGTGGATGAGACGGTTTAGGGACAAGTTTTATTTATGATATCATCCATGTAGAAAAATACAAAAGCGAACCAAAGTACACGAGGTTGATCAGACCATCATGCACCGGTCCTGATTAGATAATATATTAGTGGGTGCACCCAATAAAATACTGTCATGATCAAGCTTGATAAAGAGAGCTTGCAAAACTAGGCTGACTTAGCAGCATCAGTCAAGTTTAGAACGAAAAGATAAGAAGTAGGAGTTTAAATGATGGCTCAAAATTTGATCTTCTTCTCACCTCTGACTACACTTGCAACTGGTTTCTCTGGCTCTGAAAGGTTGAGTCCAATCTTCAGCTCTGAATTATCCAATATAGGACTCGGATCCGGAATGTAGCGTCTGAGCTGTGATACGTAGAAGACGTTGCACACTCTCGAGATTAGCTAATAGAGCTAACCGGTATGCTACTTCCAACTCGTCTTAAAACTTCAAATGGCCTGATGTACCTGGCTCAACTTTCATGCTCTGCTAACACTGATCGTTCCTCTGGTAGGAGAAAATCTTCACAAACGACGCTATCTCCTTCTTCAAACTCCACTGATTGACGATGCTAACTTGGTAGTTGTTGTAAGGAAACTCTACCAATTTTAAATGATCTTCTCCAAGACCCTCCAATTTCTAAAACACAAGACCT
Source organism: Iris pallida (assembly GCA_029216955.1). NCBI lineage: Eukaryota > Viridiplantae > Streptophyta > Magnoliopsida > Asparagales > Iridaceae > Iris > Iris pallida. Next base: position 15,470,722 of record JANAVB010039219.1, on the reverse strand, counting down.
AACATATCTTCAGGCGTCTGGATTATCTTCTTTGATTGTCTGCCGGTTTATACTCCATAAATCCGGTAGGGGTGCCTCTCGTACAATGCTGCCAACTACTCGGTGAATAAACTAACCTTGAAGGGAATAACGTGTGCTGACTTAGTCAGTCGGTCCACTATAATCCAATTGGTGCCCTTCCCTCCTTGGGAACAAGGCAATCCTTACTCAAAGTTCATTGTTATATGCTTCTACTTCCACTCCGAATTGTCCAGCAGCTGCAACAAACTTGTTGTTCTCTTGCTAAATTCTTCATGTTGACAAATTCACATCTAATCCCATATCTGGAATTGTCCTTCTTCATTCCATAGCACCAATCAATGGAGGCATATTTCGATACATCTTATTAGCTCCTGAATATATGGAATACTGCGACTGGTGTATTTCTTTCATCAACTCGTTCCTCCGTTTGTCAGCCGATACGCAAAGCCTCGTACCATTCTTCAGAGCTTCATTATTGGCGTTTTGAGAAATCCTCAAGTGTTCCTGCCAACACTTGATCTCTAAGTTTGCAAAGTGTCTTGAAACTGAGTCTCCTTGACTTTGTCCATCAGACTCGAGCTCATTTGCAACTTCATCAACACTGAATCAGCATCCAGCTTCTTCCTTCCATTTCCAGGCAGTATAATCTCCAGTCTAAATTTCTCGACGTCTTCTAGTAGGTGCCACTCCTTAGTTAAGAACATCGCCACTGGGTATCGACTAAATGTATCAGCGATCACATTTGCCCTACCCGGGTGGTATAGCGGGTCGATGTTGAAATCCTTCATCAGCTTCAGCCATTTTCTTTGTCTAACATTCAGCTCTTTCTGAGTGAAGAAATATTTTAGATTTTTGTAGTCCGTATATATTTTCACTCCCTTTCCATAAGAATCATGCTTCCATAGCTTCAAAGTAAAGATAATTGCAGCAAATTTCAAATTAGGTGTGGGATAATTCTTCTCATGAGTCTGTAGTTGCCTAGATATGTAAGCAATTACTTTCCCATGTTGTTGAAGAATGCAACCCAGTCCTTTACCTGAGGCATCACTGTAGATTGAGAAACCACCAGTTCCTGCGGGTAGCGCAAGGATTGGTGTAGTGGTAAGTCTCTTCTTTAGCTCCTTAATGTCGCCTGGCAATCTTTCGTCCAGATGAACTCTTCATTCTTCCAAGTGAGCTTCGTCATCGGCTCAGCAATCTTGGCGAAATCCTTCATGAACTTCTGATAGTAGCCAGCCAAGTTCAAGAAACTTCCGAATTGAACTTGGGGTATACCACTTTTCAACAGCAGCTATCTTCCATCGAAATTTCTTCTCTTGTCAACATGGCCAAAAGTCCACCTTGTCAAAGAAAATCCACGTTCAGATAACTTACCATAAAACTTCTTTTTCCTCAAAGTTTCCAAAACTTCCTCAGATGTTCTTCATGCTCTTCTTCAGTCTTCGAATATATCAGAATGTTATCTATGGAGAAGATAAACTGATTCAAATACTCATGAAAAACTCTGTTCATGAGATTCATGAACACAGCAGGAGCATTTGTCAGTCTAACGTCCTGACCAAAGAAAACTTCCTATACTTGGTGTTTGAACGCCGTCTTAGAAATGTCCTCTTTCCTGACTTTGATTTGATGGTAGTCAGATCTTAAGTCAAACTTCGAAATACCCTAACTCCACACAAACAGATCAAACAGATCCTCGATCCGGGCAGAAGGTACTTGTTCTTTAGTGTCTGGTAATCGATGCACATCCGTTGTTCCATCCTTCTTGGGCGCAAACAAGATAGGTGTTCCCTAAGGTGAAGTTCCACCCTGAATAAATCCAAGAGCCTTCATTGATCTAGTCCTTCATCTTCTATGATCCTCAAGTCTACATCATGCCTTCCTGTAGTGGATATAGGAGGCAAGATCTGCTGGATGGGAAGAGAGTCCCTAGGTTGTGGCATAACAGGTGTAACTGGGATAGGTACTCTGGTATGATGGAAAGATAAGGGGCAATCCTTTACCCGATGTTCAGCAGATCCACATGCCAAACATTTCCCAATCTCTTACGACAAATATTGGCTTGGTGATCAGTCCTTTTACAGTAGTCACAAACCAATAGCTTCTTACGATATGACTGCCGGATAGGGCTCAAATATCTTCTAGATTCAGGGGTATCCCTCCTAGGACGAGGTTCCACTCCAACTCGTTTTAAGATAGCTAAGGCTACATCATTGACATTCTTCATGTCTTCTCTCGTGATATTCATCTGTTCCTGCTGGGCTTCATCTTGAGCTTTCTGGAACTCTAGGATTTCTTGAAATAGGGCAACCATTTGGGAGGTGTTTGCTGGTACTGGTGGAGCAACAGGAATGGGTACTCTACCAAGGAAATGCAAGTTTGAGAAGAGGTAGGAATCGCCAGTGTAGTGAAAACTTCACTGGATGCATTATGGGGACGGTCAATCAGCCGTGAGGAAAAAGACCCTGGACTTGGTTGAGGAGATGGGGTATGATCCGGAGATGACACCTCATCGCCAGCAGGATTGGTCTTGTCAATGGTCATTCTATGGAAGGTTTAGGATGCAAACATAAGCAAGGTATCCTACCAGTCTATAATCAAACCAAAAATATTTATTTATAATATATTTCGGTCCTATGTTGTGACAAATTGATGTTCTAGTGTTCTAGTTGTTTCTAAATATGTTTTTCTAAGTTGTTGTTCAGACCTGCATGGGCCACCACTAAAAATATGTCACGACCCGGTCCCAATTTCTTGGGTCGAATCGGATCATGCCCAGCCTGTACCGTTGTTGAGACGGCGGCAGTAAGCTGTTCAGTAGCAGGTAACCATACAACAACACTATATTTGTCACAACTCAACATTCGAAAATTTAAAACTTTATTAAACTTTTACAATGAAATGAAAGATACAACTTAAACCATTTTCTACATACATCATGAATAAAAGAAAACTCTAGGCAAACAGCTCATCAGTCTCGAATTCCTCGTCTTGGGATCGCGTAACAAAGCCTTATCAGTGATACCTAAAATGTTGGGTCTCCCGTCAGGAGGGAGCAAAGTATAATTCATGCTAATTTTAAACAGTTAAAATAAATAATAGAATTATGCACTTTTAAACAATTTAGAAATGACCAGTTTTCAGCAGTAAAACAGTATGTTTTGAATAGGCAATGAATATGACCGGCTTGGGTTGTACAGTTGTATCATATGGATACGATATGGCTTATCCCCGTGTGTATGAGGGGTAAGCTAACACAGTCAGTATACAGTTTTGGATGTGGTCATACTCATTACACTACTCCCCCAGTCCCCAATCAGTACAGTAGTTGCAGTCAGTACTCTCCGAGAGAGTTTCGTGTTTGCATCGTGGTTTAAACTTGCAGTAAAATGATTATTAAAATAACTGTAAAACCAACACAAACTATACTTGCCTTAGGAAAAATGACTGGAGAGATGAGTTGGTACCGAGGAGGAACGTCAGGTATGTCTTCGAGTTCCTACAGTTGAGATCTCGACTTAGATCCGCTATATAACCAAGCTAAGTGTGCTAGTTGCAATCTCTAGTAACAAGTCCTAGTCAGGTTTTAAGTTGTTATTAAGCTACAGCTAACGTTTACGTCGCAAGCTATGTGCGTTGATTAACCGGTTAATTTGATTATTTGGGAAATAATAACAAGAACAAATTATCTTTGGAAAACTTTGTATTTTTTTGTAATATATCTAAAAAATATAGTTTCTTCCAGTGACAAATCATGAACTAGTTATCCTACTAATATTTTATCCATTTATTTAAATTCTTAATTAATTATATACGAGAAATGATTACGCTCTAACTACGGTTATACATACAATCCAAAACCACCCAAGATCAACATCAACCACCCAGAAAAGAAAGTAAAAATCTACGCTATGCAATACAGGGGCACAGCTAATCATCCTAGAGTTATGGGCTTATGCCCTGTACAATTCTTTTACATAAAATAAGAGAAAACTGTTTAATTCCTAAATAAAATGTGCAGTAAATAATTATCTATAATAAATAACTTAAACATTAAATAAAATAATTTAAATCAAAAGTTTGGAGTCTCAGACTCGGTCCATCGTCACAACCAGCTAATACCTCAACGCCCGGTCGGACCGGTGCGTTTGCATTTCGCTAGGGCCCACAGACCAGTACGGTCGTCGCCCGAAAATCAGTTTTAAATTCATTTTTCCGATAACCAATTTGAAATCCAAATAAATAAAGTTTTGTAAAAATTTGGGCAGCATTTCCTCTATTTCGGGACAACCCAAAACTGGGAAATGCACCAACAAAACCTGCAATTGTTCCAACCAAAGAATAACCCATTTTTATACCGAAAATATAACCACAGAATTAATTTTCCAACCAACAGAACCTTCCCGAAATATTCGGGAAATCCGAAATCATCCAACAGCATAAACATCTCAGCAGACAAATATCAAAAAATGCTAACGAAGCTAACCGAACTACCGCAAAGCTAAACCGAATTTCCCAAAGGAAAACCGGGGACCGTTATCATCATCGACTACCTAAAATAAATGCAACGGGGCAGAGAATTATACCTCGGGATGCTCGGCTAGAGCTCTCAGATGATAATAGAAAGAAAAATAATAATCCCAAGCAGCGACGTTGACGACGAACGCCGAAAATCCAGAAATAGGGCACGCTGGCCAGAAAAACGCCGCGAAGAGCAGTGCTGTCGGCGGACAGCAGCACTGTCAGCGTCGGGGTGACGCTGCCAGAGGGGGAAGGCTCGCGGGAACACTGTTCGCCGGAGTAAGACCGCACGGGCGGAGCTAGACAGCGGCGGGGACCGCGCGCGAGGGAGGCTCGGCGCTGGTCGAGCTCGCCGGAGAGCTGGCGGCCCGCGGGAGGGGCGCGGACGGCCGGAGTTGGCCGGGGACAGGGAGCCGCGCGCGCTGGGGCGCACGCCAGAGAGGAACGCCGAAAGGGCGTCGGCGGGGCGGATCCCGCGGGGACAGCGCAGGGTGGCGCAGAAAAAGGGGGGTCGGCCTGCTGGGCTCGACCGGCGGGGGAAAGTCACGCGCTGGGTGGCGTGGCCTCGGGGTGGCCGGAGATGGCAGAGGGGAAGGCGCGGAGGGGCGCGCTCTCGCGGGATGGCCGGACTTCGGTCGGCCGGCTAGGGCTCGGGGTGAGAAAGGGTTTTGCTAGAGTTACGTGAGGGAGAGAGTTAATATGTGAGGAAGAGAGGTCTGTGGGTGAGTGAGTTTTGTAAAGGAAGAATGGGAGAGGGATTAATATAGGGGAAGAGGGAGCTGCGGTTACGGGAAGGGAAAGGGGTTGGCAGTGGCGGCCGGTTACGGAAAGGAAAGGGTGGCTCTCCAGAAAGAAAAATAGAGAGAGAGAGAAAGTTAAGAAGATGGATTATAAATGTTTTAAATTTTTTTTTTCTTTAACTAGGAAAATAAAATGCTAATAGTTTTTCTTTTCTGTTAATAACAAATTTCAGAAAACGAATTACGGGTTCGAGTCGGGTTTAAGTCAGGCTCGGAACTGGTCAAGACCAACATTCGAAAATCCAGGATTAAATATTTTCTAAAATATGATTTTTCATTAATAATAATTTATAAAACAAAATTTTACAAGTTTTGACTTAAACTCTAAAATTTAATTTAAAACTATTTTTGGGTTCGGGTCTGGGCCTGATAATCAAAAGTCCAGAAATTTATCTATTTATTTATTTTTTGAAAATAATAATTTTAATCTAAATAACATAATATTAATTAATTGGAAAAATTACATGTTTCGATAAAATTTCCAGTTTTAATAATTTTCTAAAAATGTAAATTCCTAAATTAACAATTAATATTTATAAATAATTATCTGAAATTACGGGTTTCACATCTAGAGACTTCAGGTAGAAGCTCATCTGTGTCTTCCAATAGCTATAGTTTGTTCCATCAAATAGTGGGAGTCTATTTGGGGATTTCTCTTCAGTTGTGAAGTACATACTTGTCATATGTAATACTGTGATCTATGTAACAGCTGTAATAAATAAGAATATAATAGCAGTGTTAACTTGCTTTACCTGTATAACTTGTTCTGATAGTGAGGATCTGCTTCAAGGATGTTAAGCCAAATAATAGAGTCCTTGCTATGATACTAATTGGAGGAGCAATTAGTATGAGCAATAATACCTCTAAAAGGAGCACCTGCAATAATATCTCTATAAGGAGCACCTGCAATAATATCTATAAGGAACATCTGCTCTAATACCAATTGTAGGAGCAATTAGTATGAGCAGCAATATCTATATAATAAGCACCCGCTCTGATACCAATTGTAGAAACGAATTTTAAAGCGCAACTCTAGAACGGGGTGAATAGAGTAGGCAGCAGAAATTAGCTAATTAAAAATGTTTGTAGCAAGATCACAAAATATATCACAAGTAAGTAAATAAAAAGTAGAGAGCCGAGAGCAACCGAAAACGCAAGGATGTATATTGGTTTCCTCTTGTGAGTACTAGTCCAGTCGGAAGAACTTTAGCTTCCAGTTGAATCCACTATTGAAAAATAACAAAAGTTTTCATCCGAAGTTCTTGCAACTTCTACAACGCGAGCTTTGATCCGAAGTACTCGACCAACTTCAATTGTGAAGTGCCTTTCTTTAATCAAGCCTCTGATTACAATCACTCTGAAGCTTCTAGACCGTACCGCACACGCAAATCGACTAGTGGATTGTAACTGGCTTGGAATTTGAAAATGAATAGCTCAGAACACTTTGGAAGAAAGTATTAGGCTTAGAGAGAAGAGAGAGGTGTGTTGAAATTAGAAAACTTCTTCTCTATTTATAATTTTTTCAATTGCAGAATTTGGACAGAATTTGGACAAAATTCGAGCAGAACTCTTTGAGTAAATCTCGGCAGATAGCCGTTGCATCCGTAACTGCAGGAGGACCAAGTTTAAAATCCAACGTCCTCTAATCAAACTCTGGGCTAATTCGGGTAGAATTATGTTGGAATTTTGTCTGGGTTTTTGCAAATTGGTTTTTGGGATTTTTGAAAAGTTAGGCAGTTTAGGAAGTAGTTTGGGCTTTTGTAAGCGGGCTTATTTTTAGAATGAAACGGTATTTTAAAAACGTTTCTTGGGTAGCCTATTTGCCAGTATGATACAGTGTACATCATATTCCTAGACTCAATAAATGTGAAAAATATATTAATAAAATTGGAAAACCAATAGCCCTTTGATGATGCCTTTTTTCTTATATTTGAGCAGACTTGAAGACGTCTTTTTCTTTGACGACAGTCGTCCAAAAATAAACAGATTAGGAAATCTGAATACCTTTCGGGGACTTTGCCCCCGAACCCCCAACACGAGGCCCCGGATAGGTCATTGGGCGGTTCAGAGATATATCCTTGTATAACGTCATCTTTGGCCCATTAATAATTATTTTCTATTGTGTATGTCCTGGTTTGATCATGTTTGATCATGCTTACTGCATGTCTGAAAGTACATGTTAGGCGAACAAAGCAGTATGATGTATTATGATACTAACATAGCAATAAGATGTAGAACATTAGGATAATGCTAAGTTTAAGTGGCAGCATGATAGTGATTACATGAATATTAGTGACGTCATTATATTAAACTTAATTGATTAGCCATTTTCACAAACATGATATAATCATTGGGCCTGTTACCCCGTAACAAAAATCCTGCTCCCCCATGCCACTGACCTTCGATCTCCCGAATTGCTTTGTATCTTCTTTCGTCTCCAGCTCCTCGATCATTACGTTGACGCTAGCTGCCAAGCGTAGCACCTCATGCACTACTGGGATCCTGCCGACATCAATGACACAACTAAGACTGATATCCCTGGCGATCAGCCTCACCGTGAGTCTTGGCTACCTATTCCCGACTGCCGACCTCCACTATTAAAATACAGTATTTTAGCGACGGCATAATTCGTCGCCCATCCGTCGCTAATGACATTTGGCAATGTATGGGCAATGAAAAATAGACCTTTTTGTCCGTTGATAAATATCTTATCGCTAAAATATTTTGTCACCAAGAAGTCAACACTTTAACTTTTCTCTGATGTATTTGCGACTGCTTACCAGTTGACGTTTGTGCGACGGTTTGGCAACAAAATATTTTAGCAACATATGAGCGAATTTTCATCGACATTAACTAGTACTCCATTGACGACTCGGTAGCAACGGACAGACGACATCATAAGCGACGTATTAGCGACTATTCAGCGATGTCACGTTTCTTCTCTAATACTCTAACTTGTCCGGTTCCCAAAGTTGATGACATCATATTTCATCGCTGAGACGTCACAATTGCGACTTATTAGTGACGACCTAGTGACGGATTACATGTTTTTGATACTCTTAACTCTCTGCTACTCAATGTTGGCAACCGTAACCTGGCGACGCTGTTCATTCATCATTCCGTCGAATGTAGTTGGCATTCCATCGCCAATATACTTAGCGATGTAATTTTTTGTCACTGTTTAGTCGACATTCCATTGAAGGTAGTCGACAATCCATTGCCAATGTACCTAGTGACGTACAATCCATTGCTAGCTAGATAGTCGCTAAACTTTCCAGAACTGTAAAATAATAATAATACATTCATCACAGAAGTACAAAATGAACCTGTCGACCGTACAGCATAACCTGCTGTAGAAACACAATCATGATGTAACCCACCCAGCGCAACCCGCTGTAGAATTTTCATCCAATCGGACCTTCAATGGCACAAACGCACGCTGGATACACAGTGAGACATATACCTAAAAAATATCCATACAACACAAATAAATATCAAATATCATCGAAATAGAGCAATACAATGCTAGGGCGATAACATCTATCATAAATAAAGTACTTCAATACCAATAAATCAGTACGTAAATATATATATAACACAAATCAAACTGAAATCCCTACAAACAAAATCAATGATCTGATGATGGTCCCTGCTCACACATACGCTCGAGGATGTTAGAAGGAATCTAACTGCACAAGTCAGGTGGTAGTTAACACAACGACTCCGATGGCAATAAACCGAGGAGCCCAACCACTGTGTCATTAGATAGAATATGAACGCCAATAGCAGAGGCACCAGAAGGACCAGCTGTCGTGGTGCCACGGAGAACGGAAGCAACAGAGATCCCAGAATAACCATGTGCCAAAGTGGCCTGAATGCTGCTCACTGTCTTCTGCAGGATTGATATAGTGGCCTACAATGTGGTCATCTTCGAAACCATCCGGTGTATCATTTCCTGCTGTACCGCAGTAGAAGACTTCGGTGGTGGAGGTCTCGAGTACACCTACAACTGCAACGTTAAAGAGCCGGTGTCGTAGACACGTCCGCCCATCCCTCTTCCACCAGCGGCCTGTATAAACAGGTCATTCTTTTGAGCGGCCATGGAAAAGGAATTAGTGGCAGGCAAAAACTCGATGACACTCTCGGTCACCCCATTCATATTGGCCATAGTGGCACTTTTAGTCTGCAGAGGCTGGAACGCAGCCTATCCAATGATCCAAATTATTATAATTTATAATCTAAATTGTAATACCTAATATTATTCTAGCTTATAATCTTAATTGAAATACTTTGAGCAGCCTTGCTGGCCTTCTCATCCACGTAGCTCCTGTCCTTCCTTCTCTTTGCGTATAATCAAAAATATCGACGAAGCTAATACTAGAGGGATCTCCTCCCTCCTTTGCCAGCTTTTGAGTATGTGTACGAAACATTAAGGATGTGAATTAGCTTGATAATTAGATTATTGAACTATATAATGGAAATATTTAAGTACTTAGAATTAACTTACTAGGTGTCGGTGGTGCATAGCAATAGGGATCGATCCCCAGTATGGCACGGGTGTACGTCTTCTTCTTTTCTTAAAAGTAGGAGTCTCGAGCTCCTTTTACATCTTCTTGTAGAAGCATAAATAATACTAAAAAGAGACGCATAGGTTACATGCGTCTAAAATATAAAGTTCTTAAGTCAGACGCTGTTAGCTAAATAACTTAAAGCTTCTAAAAAGAGACACATTGTCAAAGATGGGCCAGAGAGATGCATGGGTCATTCAGATACATGATGTGTTTTTATATCTTGTGTGAAAAGACAAACCTCGAGCAGTGTGTAGTATCCAAACTATGAGAAAGATGTTAGTAATTACGTCACCTTCATCATTATACTTTGTCAGCTGGAGCAGTTGTATGCAACTACTTCCATAATAGTATTTGTAGTATACAATTGAAGAGCTAGGCATTCAAGTGTTGACTAACACATAATCATTCAAAGAAAAGTTCTTACTTGCAGTAAGCATCTAGATACTATGCGTTTAATAATATTTGGTGCATGGTTGTTCCACATTAAACAAATCATGTGTTGACATGGCAGTGTTTCGTGCAGCATGTCTCAAAATACGTAGAGAGCTATACGTGATTCTCGAGTACGTTCACTCTCTACTAACCTTTAAGGCTCAAGCGCGTACCTTCATGGGTCTTGAGGCACAAGACAATGTATTTTCTGCATATACGCACATGGCTATTCCAATGAAGAAAAGCTATAAGTAGGGGACAATTCTTTCCTTGCAAAATGGGGAGACACAGGCATAAGGAGATACTACATATACTGCTTCTTTGCTAAGAACTTTCAGAGAGAAAGAAAGAGGTTTTTGTGATAAAGTTTCCCTTGCTACCGAGAGTTCATCAACCACCAAGCTTCATAAACCCTTGCATTAGATCATCAACGAAGTAAAGAAGTCAAAGTAGACTTAATCTCCATCACCCCAATCCCCATATTCTATTGTACTTGGAATTCTTGTTTAAGATTTTTGTTATACTTCTTCTTTACAATAATACAATAGATTCTACGTTTCTGGACTCTTTTTGTGTTAAAACAAAACTGATGACTCTACTGGGGATGACTTTCTTCACCGACGAGAAATTGGTGGCACAATTTGATGTGACCAAGCTTGGTTCAGTTGAGAAGATATTGATTGTGTAATTTGACCAACAAGCATATGAAGCAATGTTGTCGGACAAAGACTACTTCGGCTTCCAAAAGACAGAAAGCCAAGCGTGTTCATAAGGCTTGGGTCCCAAAGTCTCTCTCTATTCTTCCTAATGCCGCTGATGGCAAAGGAAAAGCTCTGGCCATTGTTGGCCAAAGTAACAGTTCAGAGGCACATAGCTCAGTACCAGCCACAACTCTGTTTAAAGACATTTCTGCTGTTGAGACGCATGATATACACCATATGTTTATAAGAGGCTCTACCAACAAGCCATCAACTAAGCCATGTGTTTCTCATAAGAAGAAGATTACCAAGAAGGCACATGCCAATCATGCGTCTATAAAGAAGGTTGACATTTGTAATAAAACTACTTACTCCAGCTTAGGCAACAAGAATGTACAATATTCAAATTTTAGCAGAGAAAAATACTTCGATGCCAAAGCTTCAAATGTTGGAAGTTCTACCTTACACTTGGTGAATTGAGATGACGGTTCTACCTCAATATAGAACTCTTGATGTACATAAAATAGGTCGACGAGTTTAAAAACCAACTTTCTCATGCACAGATCAAATCCGACCGCATAAAAAGGAAAAGGAGGTCATACACACTTCTGTCGACTTGCGTGATATGCTTCGACATAAGCGTAAATTAGTAGAGGTGTCATCAAACACAGTTATTCTCATCAAAGATATTCCTGTACAGAGATTGTTATCAACAGTTGTTGTTCAAAAATAATTGATCAACCAATTATGCGATCTGTCTTCACATGATTGTAAACAAACTCTTCTAATTTGTTATTTCTTGGACGACAACTTTTGGACAATGAAGACGAGTTACATGAGGCTTTGGTCTATGCAACATCCAGTCAAGGTGATGATCAAGCACCTTCATCCTCTTCGTCTAGAAGAGGTCACAGAGCCGCTTCACCCGAAGGTATATATCAAGGAACCCGTTCTTGATCTAGACATTCTTCTGGTGTACTCTAAGTTCCCGAACAAGATAATACTGGGGGTAGCACTCTACTAGCGTTTGATCATTCTACATCTCAGTCTGATGACAGAGTACCTCAAACTCCAAAAATAGATGATGCAGTTTCACATTCAGGGTCGAGCTATACTAGTTCTAGTAATGCTTCCTTGCATACTTCTCCATCTGGAAGTCCATATACATCTATGTATGTGACTAGTAATGAAGAAGGTGCTAGTAGTGATCGACAAAGAATTGATAATCTGGAGAACATGCTATAAAATGTTATGGCGATGATGTAGTAGATGCAAGCAACTATGAACCTGCAAATAACTCTGCATCAATCATCCATCAACTCCATCTCCTGTCGATCAAGATACAATTGGGGTATCATTCAACCCTAATCCATTACTGATGGTTGGAAATATCTCTACGCCAGTATTACAATAGACACGACCGGCTATCATATAGTCAACCTTTACAAGTCAGCCAATTGATACTCTCGAAGCTATTCGAGGTATCAAAGCTCGATTAGATGATATGACTTCAAAGGACGAGCTCTAACAAATGGAAACGTCATGCCCTTATCCTTCAGAATAGGATGATGTAGTTTGTCCTCCAAAATACAAACCTTAATCACTAAATCCTTATGAGGGAATAGGCTCTCCAAGAGCATTTAACATACTTTTACTCCCAGACCATTCATATACCAAAGAATGATGCACTTTGGTCTAAATTATTTATTGGTACCTTGAAGGGAGTAGCCTTTGAATGGTTTACAATCTACATGATGAATGTATTAAAACTGTTAAAGATTTGGAGAAATTATTTCTTATTAGATTCAATGAAGGGACATGTGACGTCTCCATGTCAAACCTCATTACAACAAAACAAAAGAACAAAAAGCCAGCCCGTGAATTCATTAAACTGTTCAGAAGATTGTCAAAAAAGCTGCATCCCAGAACTCTCAATCGGTGTTAATTGATACCTGTAAGGGTAACTTTTTACCCACAGTCAGATTCTGCATTAGCCCTGTAGATTATAATAACTGGCTAGACTTTATCGCTGCTGCCAAGAAGGATGAAGAATCTGTTCAGGTTTTGTATTTGATTGGGTTGAAATCGCCTGAAGATAAATAAAAATGTCCCCAGAGTAATAACACTTCTGGGAAAGCCAACAAAGGAAATGAGTCCTTTACAGTAGATGTTTCTGCAGCTGCTTCCTAGCCTAAACAAAAAGTTCCAACTGCTCCAAGGTCTAAGCCACATTACACCTTCAATGAAGCCCTCACACTGGACATCTTTCAAGTACTCATAAAGGGCAACAAGTTGTAATTACCTCCCCCTTGAAGGCTAGAGAAAGTAGGACAGAACATTGATCCGAAGTGTTGCTTCTATCATCAGTATGTGCATCACCCTACGAAGGATTGCTACATATTGAAGAATCATATTCAACAATTATTGGATTCATAAGCCATCATGTTGCATACAGATAAGAAACAGATTTCTGTAAATCTTATTTCTCTCCAATTTGGAGATTTTTCTGCTATTGAACTGCAAGACGGTGTTACACCGATACCAAAGGCGACATTACAAGTCATCAATCTTTCTCTAGTTCATGATCAGACATCGGACTTGTACCACTCACTACTGAGCATGGTGAAGCCATGTGGATCCATCCTGATCTTCTTGAAGATATGAATCCAAAATCTACCTCATCAACTTCCAAGATTCAAAGCAAGAAGAAGAAGAAGAGTAAGTCTTACGATATGATCAATGAAGCTCTAGTCAAGGAAACCAAATCCGGAAAGACATATCTATGTGCCTGCAATCAAGAACAAGAGGATAATCCTTTTACTGCCGCTCATGCTCCTAATCTACCTGCCATTCTGACTTCATCTGAATCAGGACCATCAAAGCAGACCCCAGGAGAAAAAGGAAAACAAAAAGAGGTAAGGTTCGACAAGTCCTTAAAGAAGTCTACTCTCCTCAGACTTAACAAGCCTTCCAATTTTGATATATTGACATAGCTTGCCAATACTCCAGCTCGACTATCTATATTCGAGTTACTCCATCTTTCCAAAGATACATGGAAGGCGTTGAGTGAAGTGTTGCAGCATGCAGACTCATATTTGTCTCAGATAGCGGAACCTAGTGATGGCCCTGTGACTTGTCCTCATTGTCATAGTGTATCAAAGAGGATTCCGAATATCACATTTATTCAAAGAGATATTTTTGAAGAATAACTGCCATGATAGACCCCTATATTACACAGGGTATGTCGGGGCTTGTAAGGTGGATCGTATTCAAATTAATCTCGGCTCATCAGTTAGTGTGATTCTTTAAAGTTTGCTTCAGGTGTTGGGAATCCCAATGCACAAGTTTTCATCTACTTCTACTACCATTACTGGCTTCAATGCTAGACGAAGTCATCCTCTAGAAAAAATTTGTCTCAAGTGTCATATTGAAAATCTTCGGACTGAAGTCACAATTTATGTGATTGATGTCAATATCTCTTACAATGTTTTATTAGAATGGCCGTGGATACATGAAAATATTCTAGTACCATCTACGCTTTATTAGTGTTTCAAATATGTGAACGAAGAAGGAGTAGTGCGTACAAAATTTGCTGACGTCGATCCTTTCAAAGGGGTCGAGGTTTACTTCTCTGATGCAAGGCTGTATAAACCTCTGGGTCAGAGACCCTCTGAAGATGAACCATCGCATCTGGTTGTGGACAAAGAAAAAGAGGCTAGAGACGAGGTAGAAGAAACATATACTGATCAAACTATAGAAGAACCTTAAGCCATATATTTAAAAGGCCCTGTACGGAAGGAGCCAAATGAAGAGCCCTTGGCAATATACTTGAAAGGTCCTGTATGGAAGTAGCCTGTTAGAATTTTACAAAAGACTTATTCAGGGGCTGGTACCTTTAGTAATTGATCTGAGGACAAGGAAAGAAGAACCATTTGTAGTTGATCTTTGTCGAAGCAAGCGTCCAGCTCAACCAAACAAGCCCCTTTTGATTGATCTGACTCATGATACCATCGTCGCAGAAGCAAGTGTTGTAAATAAACCTTCATGTATCAAACTTTCTAAGGATATTTTTTCGAAAGAAGAAATCATGTACATACCAAATGAAAGAGGTTCTGCTTTTGATTACTTTGGTGTTCCTATGATTGGACTAAGAACTGTCGACTCTTTGTGGTCACTTATCACGGATACACAGTTGTCACTGCCTGTATCTATTTCTTCTAAAAATAGTACTCCATGTTTGTCATATAAAGATTCTTATTTTTGAAATACCAGCTAGATCGATTGGTGAAACACTGATCATTTTTGGCCGAGTCGAGGTTCATAAAAAAGCTTTGATCGATGATCCTGAACTGGATTATGGTAGAATGCAATTTTATCGTTATACTACTCAAGCAAAAAATATCATTTAAAAATGGGCTACGACTTGACTAGTCAGCAAGGCCTCAATTTTGGTAAAGGCTGCTGCCTGCTGTTGCGTATCCCGACTCCAAAAGGGAAACTGCAAGACTACTATCATCATATTCGTTCTGGGCTAGGATACGTAACTCCTCTAACTACACCAAAAATATCAGACAAAGAAGATAGTGATACATGTTCTTATTCTTCTAATTTTTCAGTATGGGATTCAGATCATAGTGTAGGAGCAATTTTAAAGATGTTTTCTCAGCTTATATGATATCTGGTGATCAAACAGAGGATTATAATCTTTCTATGGAATCTTTTGAAGTCGAGCCTTGGGCTCAGCAGCTTGAGACCCAATGGAAAATGCAGTTTGAACAACACGAACCTCCTACTAAAGATGAGGTTGTTCAAGTTAATGTAGGTGATGCAGAATCGCTTAAACCAATATTCATCAGCAAAAATTTAGCTGATGAAGATAAACATTCTCTTCTTGTGCTCATTAAAGAGTATGTAGATGTATTTGTTTAGAGTTATGAGGATATGTCTGGACTTGATACACAGATAGCAATTTATCGTCTTAATATACTTCCTAATGCTAAACTAGTGAAGCAAAAACAATGACGATTCCATCCATATATGATGGAGGCTATTGTGGCTGAAGTAAAGAAACTTATAGACAGTGGCTTTGTTCGAGAAGAACAACAACTTGACTAGGTCGCTAATATTGTCCCAGTCATGAAAAAAAGTAAGATTAGGGTATGCATCGATTTTCAGGACCTTAATCAAGCTTGTCCAAAGGATGAGTTTCCTCTTCCAATCATAGATTTTATGATTGATAACACTTGCGGCTGCGAAAGTATATCCTTTATGGAGGGTTTTCTGGCTATAATCAAATGAAAATATTTCAAGCTGATGAAAAGCACACATCATTCCGAACACCGTTGGAGGTATACTGCTATACAGTGATGTCCTTTGGCTTAAAGAATATTGGAGCTACATATCAACGAGCCATGAGCACAATTTGTTATGAACATTTACGAAAAATGGTAGAATGCTACATGGACGACATTGTTGTTAAAAGTCATTGAAAGGGCGATCACCTTCAAGATCTGAGAATGGTGTTCGAATTGATGCGTATGCACCAACTCAAGATGAATCCTACAAAGTCATTTTTAGAAGTCTCCAGCGATAAATTTTTTGGATATCATAACTTCAAAGGGAATACATATTGACCCTGACAAGGTTAAAGCTATCCTAGAAATGGAACCCCCAAAGAATATTAAAAAACTTAGTGGCTTACAAGGTAGGTTGGCACATATTTGAAGATTTATTTCAAACCTGTCCGGGCGATGTCACCCCTTCACTCAATTAAATGAAGCAAGGAGTCTCTTTCGTCTGGGATAAAAAATTTCAGCAAGCGTTCGAAGTTATTAAAAGACATCTCACCAATCCTCCAATATTGGTGGCTTTAGTTGTGGGTACCGCTCTTGCTATATGTTCGTGCAAAGGAACATTCTCTTGGTGCATTGTTAGCTCAAAAGAATAATAAAGGACATGAACAAGCCATTTATTACTTGAGTCGCATGATGATCGACACAGAGCACAAATATAATCTTGTTGAGAAGGAGTGCCTTGCCCTAATCTTTGTAATCCAAAAGACGTATCAATACGTAATGGGCAAACTATCCATGTTACATCTAGGGTTAATCCTCTGAGGATCCTAATTTCCAAACCAACTGCAGTTAATTCTCGTTTGGATACTTGGGCAATGTTATTATTTCCCTACGATATGGTTTATATAACCCAAAAGGTAGTGAAAGGCCAAGCTCTGACTGATTTCCTAGCTGCACACCCGATAGCAGAAACTTCTAAGCTATACGATGAATTTTTGAATAAAGTATTGGTGTCTAATACAACAACGAAAGAGTCCGTATGGAGAATGTTCTTCGACGGAGCTTCAAGAAAGGGTCCCAAAGGCAACATCGTGGCAGGAGTGGAGGTAGTGTTGATATCTCCTGATAATCTGGTCATCCATCGTGCTTATTCTCTTATGGAACCTTTTTCCAACAATGTTGTAGAATATAATTGTTTGCCGTTCATTATAAAAGAATAGAACAATTATATCAAAGGACTGGACTTTTACTTCTCAATATAAACTCGCTCGTACAAAGAAAGCCTAGGGACGAAAACCTAGGTACAACAATCTAAGTACAATTGTTTAGTTTTTCTGGGGGATGACGGTAGAGGCTCGGGAAAGCGATCTGGACGATCGGACATAGCCTTGGCTTTGATGAAGAAACGCTCTCGGACTGTGCGGGAAGACTCTTCTGTGCGTGCCTTTGTCTCTCTGTGTGTCCTGCCGGGGGATCTTTTGCAAGGGAATGGCACCTTGCTATTTTTTTTCTTTTAGGATCCGATCCTTTTGCAAGGGAATAGCACCTTGCTATTTATAGGAGTGGGGTGTGATCATTAGGGTTTACAATGATTCCCTCTTGAAAAGTTGGCGGCCAATAATCTGGACCATTGATCTTGATTACATCACATCTAGGCAGTTAATTCTTGATTACGTTAAATCCGTATGGGCAATTAATGCTGATTGCAATGAATCTTCATAATTTGTCATGACAACCTCAGATCTCCTGCCACGTGTTCAATTTGCTAAATTACAACAAATCTGATTTGATCCGTGTAATTATGGTGATTGCACTAAATCTGGTTGTCATAATTTACGAGCAGCCATAATTCCGATAAGACAGCCACATGCCTCAACTGTCATGAGGATTGCCACGTGTCTCAACTGTCATGAGGACCGCTACGTGTCTTATCTGTCGTGAGTGGGACGTCCTGACAGAGCCGTATGAATGTGGTCTCCAAGTGAACTGCATACGGGTGCCCCCCACGATCCTAGCCGCATGAAGCTAGTAGCCGCATGAGGGTGACAGCCACATGAAGGAGGCAGCCGCATGAAGGTGGCAGCCGCATGAAGCAGGCAGCCGTATGAAGGAAGTAGCCGTATAGAGCGGACAGCCGTATGAAGAAAGCAGTCGCATGAAGCGGACAGCCGCATAGGGGTAGCAGCCGCATGGGGGTAGCAGTCGCATGAAGAGGGCGGCCGCATAGGGGTGCTTGGGACTCGGCGGATCCTGCCAGTTATAAAAGATTTTTTTCTTTTCCCAAGTAGCACGCCATTATTATTTCAACTTTATGTCAGAGCTGTCATTCATTGTGTCAGAGCTATCATTCATTGGGTTAAAGCTGTCGTCAGCACAATTAATTGGGAGGCTGCTTTATGGCCAGCTGTAGAAGCGGACAGCGTATGGCCACGTGTATTTGCCTGAGCCGCATGGAGATATTGGGGAGTTCCGAGCCGCATAAAGTTCTGAAGAATTCCTCAGCCGCATGAGACTCCTTCTGTTTGGAGCCACATGGGCTTTTCTTATCTTTTTCCATGCTTCTACAAGACCCCCTTCAAAGTTTTCAATTTGTAAAATTGAAATACTTTGAATAAGAAGCATGGCTATACATAAGCTCTTCTAGCCGCATAGGGTGTTCTAGCCGCATGGACTTCTTAGCCGCATGGGTCGTTTCTGGTCGCATAGACTGTCTGGCCGCATGGGATGTCTGGCCGCATAGGCTCTCTGCTACGTCTCTCCACCACGTATGCATCTCATTTATTACCTTTGATTTGATTTAGATTTAAAGCCGCCTTTTGGGGCAGTATCCCAAGGGTTGGTTAGGATTTTGCCTTGATGCCCGAAGAGCCGGTTCTGTTTTTATGCAGCACGTGGATCGAAGCGTCCGTTGGTTCATGAGCGCCCCCTCTTTTATCTGCCTATGAATAAGAGGGTTTGTAGAGAGGGTAGACTTCTTTACTTTCTCTTGTCTTCAACTCTTCTTTCCCTAATGTGCTGTCTTCGTCTTCTTTCTTCGCTCATCAATCGATAATGGCCCCCAAGTCTTCCAAGGCTGCGGCTGCGGCGAAGGGTAAGAAAGTGGCTTCTTCGTCAGCCACGACACCTGAAGTTCACCCCGATGTTTACCCTACCATTGTTGGTAAGGGTCTGGGAAGATCGTATACTTTGAAACCCTAACAAAGACGGCTCTGTTGCATGCTTTATGTACAAGCCTTTAATGATCTATTCAAGTTGTATGGGCCGTATGTACGCCCCATGTCCGAGCCGCAAGGGGGTAGACCCTATGTTCGAGCCACATGGGAGTTGTCTAGTGGCCGCATAGACGCTTCACAAACTGAACCGCATAATGACCCTTCAAACAGAGTCGTATAAGTCCCTTTGAATCGAGCCGCATGAAGCCCTCAAATAGGACCGCACAGGTTCGTCTGGATTGGGCCGCATAAGCCTGTGCTGAATCGAACCGCATGAGCTCCTCTGAAATGAGCCGCATAATGCTTTGCTAAGTAGAACCGCATAAGCCCACGCTAAACAAAGCCACATAAGCTTACGCTAATCAGTGCTGCATAATCTCATGTTCGAAGAGAGCCGCATGAGCTCTTTTAAAACAGAACCGCATAAGCTCGTCTTTAAACAGAGCCGTATAAGCTCGTCTTTAAATAGAGCCGCATAAGCTCATCTTTAAATAGAGCCGCATAAGCTCGTCTTTAAATAGAGCCGTATAAGCTCATGTAAGCCAAAGCACTCAGTAGTTTCGTTTTAGCCATCTTTTGATTTGTTTCTTTCTTTCATTCTTCAGTGAATCTGCCAATGAATGCTGTTGGGAGAACTTCTGGTGGGGCGCGTCCAATCTGCTACGGGCTATCGGTATGATCACATAGTTGAGTATGTGACGAACCAGCTTCCAAAAGAGCCTTCGGAGAGGCTGAATGCTATCAAGAAATAGTCCTTTCACTTCCTCTCCGCCATGATAAACTCGAGGCAGTTGGAGGGGGAATACCTGAAGCCTGCGTTCCTCTTTGGGGATGCTTTGTCTGTAAAGAATACCCGGACGCTGGATATATCCGAGAGCTGGGACTTTACTCTTGACGGGATGGAGATCCATATCCCTTCGATAGAGCATCATTTTCCTCTGTCCTGGTTCAATATGCTGCCGTTAGACAGAAAGATGGTAGACTCCTTGACTTCCAACAAGTCGGGAATGTTTGTGGGAAACATCCATTACAATAGGAATTTGGGGTCAGCGTATCCGGAAAGGGAACCGGTCTGTCGGTACATGATAGGACTGGCTCCGGGTACCTCTATAAACGTCACAGGTCCCAATTTCTCATTCTCTCAGGCTGATACCTTCTTGAACCAGCTTGTTTGGAAAGGGTCTTATCCCGTCAGCCGGTTGGCGTTGGTGAACTGGATAAACCCTATGCCTGCGTGGGCCAACTTGACCACGTGGATTCTGCGGAAGTATGAGGCTTTCCTGCGTGAAATCGCCTCTACCACGCCATTCGGGACACCTGTCATGGTCTACCCATAAATAAGCCGTTGTTCATGGCTCTCCTGGAGATGTACAACCGGAGGATGGGAACCTTCTTCACGCCCAGAGGGGAGTTGGGACTTGCTCTTCATGAGATGTACGTTATTTCCAAGCTGCCCTGGGGGGAAAAAGTCTTTGAAGTGTACACCCCTACGAGTGAAGAGCTCGAGGATTTGGATCGGCAGTTCCCGGGTTTTGTTGCCGTGTATCGGAAATTGTTATATCACCACAGTACTTGTCACCAGGCGGCTATCAAGATGGATGGTAGCTCAGAAGGGAGAATTCCCCACACTATGACCTAGGTCTCATACCTTTTTACACTAGACGCTTCAGGCCGGGTTTCTTCCCGAGATCCTCAAACCCAAAAGGAGGTACAAAACCTGGTAGCGACTGCCAAGAGATCGAGGTCCACGGGTGACACATTTGGGAGTAAAACTGACTCCTTTAGTTATTTTTATCATGGTACTCAACGACTGTCGGAGAAGGCGCTCCTTACAGGATTTCTGATGGTGTGGCAACGAAACTGCATAGTCTCCGGAGGGATGGGCTCCATTGAGAGGATTAGTCGCCACTTTATCCTCCCTGCCATAAAGCTAGTTTTTGGGGTTAGGCTGGCCCTTCTTCCGGCCATGGTGTACAGCATACACCACGGCCTTTGTGCCTTTTCGTCCAAGGTCATCGCCCATGACACAGCGATGTATTTTGAGCGTGTAGAGCTGCCATACCATTATCTAATGGGGTGGCTGTTAATGCACTGTCGATCTTTGATGAGGCCTGGAATAGAGGACGGCGTTACGGCTGATGATGCTTTTATTTTCCGATTCCACCATCAGCCCTGGGAGTACAGCACCATGCCAGCCTGTCGGAGGGCGCTGGCGAGAGTGGACGGATACGACTTTTTTGTGTCTGTTCCTTGTTTTACTACTGAAGAAGTGAGGAGCGTTCATGTTGATGGTACCGAACCTCCTCTCCTTTTGCCCGAGAAACTGCTCTTTTGGCTGCGCAATATCCATCTAGCGCACCTAGTATATCGTAACCGCAACAACGTCTACCTGGAGCCCTACTTGCCCAGCAGGTTTTCCCACCAGTTCGGGTATAGCCAAATTTTCTCTGACAGTCCCAGCTCTTGCCTGGGCTTTGAAGGCAGCATCCTCGACGGTATCAGGACGTGGCATTATTATGACACGGTTCATACTCGAACCACCTTTTCGGTTCCTGATAGTGAGGCGCCAGGGAAGATTCTGTATATGGCGGCCCTATACCATGTTACGGCGAGCAAGCCTCCCATTAATTTCGACCCGAGTACCAGCTTTATCGTGGGTACTGGCTTGGCGGAGAAGCCCAAGGGGTCTAAAACAAGGAAAAGGAAGGCGAATACAGGTCCCGTGCCTGACTCGGAGTCCACCACTGCGGACGAAAAGAATGATGAGCATGATGCAGATAACTCTTCCCTTCCGGTGGAAGATGTTGGGGCGGATCAGCCGTCTGTTATGTCAGATGAGATGGTGGCGGATCAGCCACCTGTCGTACCAAATGAGATGGTGGTGGATCAGCTGTCTGTTGTACCTGGTCCTGTACGAAAACGTAGCAGGAAAATCTCCCCTGTTGGCGGTATTCTTCACTCCCGGAAATGGGCTACGGTCAGGCGTCGCAAGCTAACTATAAGGGAGAGAAGCGAGGACGTCGACCCTGCTTCGGAGGTAAATCGAGTTACTACCATCTTTATTCAGTTCTTCCTTTCTTCTGAACTTTGATCTTAATTATTTTTCTTTCCTCTCGTAGGCGTCAGAAAAAGAGGATTCTCGAGAACCGACCACTGTTTTTGAAGTCGATCCGGCCCTGAACACTTTGATCGATGACATATGTACCGGGATTATTTCTGTCGGGGCTCTCTCGGCGGTGGCTGAGGGATCTCACGTTGCTGAGGTCTCGACCCAAGACGATGGGGGCTCCGATGAACCTGTCCCCGAAACTGCCGAATTTTATCAAGGTGACGCTGATCCAGTCGTATCCCCTTCTGGAGCGGCTGGGGTAGAAGAACCACCTGAATTCGGCTTTGGGGTCACAGGTGAGGGGACTATGGCGGTTGTGAGCGAGCCTCAGCCTCCACAACCCTCCCTGGTAAGATAAGCCAAATTTTAACTAGTGAGGAGGCCCATTCGCTCTATCATCACATCCTTCGGGTTATGCTGATTGATGGTTTCTTTGGACACACAGGTCCTGCCTCTTCACTGCAGATGACGGATATTGTCAGGGAAGGCCCTACCAGCGGGGATCTGGCGGGAGGGAGTGTGCCTCCTCCTTTTTTGACTTATATTGAGGGGCCTCATGCTGGCTCGAGTTTGGAAGATCGGACGGCGATGCAGCCGGGGCAAGGAGCAATGGTCCAGGCATCCTCCTCTGCTCATGTGGCTTCGGGGGTCGACCTCTCCGCCTTGCCGAGTGCCCAGGTTCTTCGGGCTGCGGAGGAGGAGTTAACTGCTATCCAAGCGTCTTTTCGATCAGAATTTGCTTCCCTTGTGGCAGGGTGGCAAGTTCTGGCGCGTCTCCTTCGACACTGCCAGCTACACTCCCTCTGACGCCGTCCTCTACGGAAGTTCTGGATGAGGCATCACAGGATAAAGTTGACAGTTTCTATCGCCACTTGAAGAGAGGGATCGAAGCTGCTGTAGAGCGGGGGACCCCCTTTGCCTTGGCCTGCCATTGCGCCCGAGACCAGATTGACATTCTTAAAACCGTCCCTGGTGGGGCAGGGATAGCTGCGCTTTTGGAGCCTAAATTGTTAGAGGCTGATCTGCTCGTGGCCCAATTTCAAGTGCTGAGGCAAGCTGATCTGTCTGCAGCAAAAGATCAGGAGCGAGGCTTCCTTACCACTGTCCTGGAGAAGGTGAGGGCTACACGAGATAAGTCCAAGCCGGTTATAATGAAGGACCTCGGTGTCCTATCTCTTCAATATGATCGACTGAGCCACATGAGCGAGGATTGCATGGCTCGGAAAGCGGCCGCCTTTCGCGGAGTAATTGATACAAGGGAGCAGATTTTCGAACTCCAGAGGAAGCTGGCCTTCTTGGAGTCTGAGCTTGAAGCTTCCCGTGCAGACAAAGAGCTGATCGTTCAAGAGGCCGACAAGGCCTCCCGAGCTTCTGCTAGTCTGGAGCGTACTTTGAAGAAGCTCGAGGAGGGCTGGCTGGCCCATGCGTACCTAGAAGACGCGAAGCGGCTGGCTCAGGAGGCCGAGCGTCGGGCCAAGCATGGGTTCGAGCGGTCGACTGTCTTGCTGAGATACCGTCTCATAGAGTTTTGTATCGCCGAACCATAGTCGGCTTTTTTCCTTCTTTCATTTTCGTTCTTTTCCTTTCTTGAGAGGGACGTGGTCCCCAGAACATGTAGTACTTTTGCCTTTTAAAAAAGAGTACTGTCCTTTATTTGTACTGCTTATTGTATTTGTGGTGTTGTGGTATTTGCCCCATTGGAGGACTGTTTGTGGACTTGTTACCCTGGGTATACCTTGGTTTTAGGTACAGATAACAAGTTGATGGGGATACTTGGAACAATTCTACTGTAAGGTGGCTATGGACGTTCCTGGTATCGGGAGAAAGAATGCCATGGAGCAGCTGGGCCCCCGGGGCATGATGAGAAGTGAGGGGCATGTACTAGGAAACTTAGTACAACATTTATGGTCAACAGAGGACATTTGTGGTCAGCAGAGGACATTTGTGGGCCTATTATCCTTGGCGTACCCTAGGGTTTTTTTTTGGTACGGATAATAAGTCGAGAAAGAACCAACATACTTACTCAGAGATAATGAGGACGTGGTAAATATAAGGGTTTCTTCGATGGAGCCTTCCTACTCAGAGGTAATGAGGACATGGCAGGAGTGGGCTCCATGAAAGGTACATAGAACAACTCAGAGGTAATGAGGACGTGGAAGTTCTATGTAAGGGGGCGATTTGTTTTTGGTGGAAGTAAAAACAACTCAGAGGTAACATCGACTTGGTTGTTTTGGAGAATTTGTGGATCGGTTACCCTTTTTGTGCACTGAAAGTGCGGGTATTGGATCATGAGGAGGGAGCTCTTCTTAGGAGAAAAGTTCAGAGGTATGATCATATATGACTTACCACCTAAAGGATGCGATATAGATTCATCTGTAGTGACCAGAGTGTAAGTTCAGTGGTACCTGCAGGTACATAACTCGACAATCTGGGAGATTTGGGATCAGAATGCGAGTTCAGCGGTACCAGAGGGTATATAACTCAACACTTTGGCAGATTTGAAGGTAGGATGTGAGTTCAGCGGTACTATAGGGTACATAACTCAATAATTTGAGAGATTTGAAGTTGGAACGTGAGTTCAGCGGTACCAGAGGGTACGTAACTATTCACTTTGGCAGATTTGAAGACGGAAGGTGAGTTCAGTGGTACCACAGGGTACATAACTCAACACCCTGGAGGATGTCGTTTCAAACATAATACTTCTTTAGGAACTTGCCGTTGATGGGCAACATGAGCAAGTCTTCATTTTGTTTTGCAAGACGGTAAGCTCCATTGGAGAATACAACATCGATGATGAACGGGCCTTCCTACTTTGGCTGGAACTTGCCCGCAGTTTTATGAGTCATATCCATCAGCCTCCCAACTGCCAGAACGAGATTGTCCACTTGGAATGTTCTGATTTTAACCTTCTTGTTGAAGGCTCCGGAGATACGGGCTTGGTACAGCTCGATTCGTTGTTGAGCTAACGGGCGCTTCTCATCTAGGGCCTCCAACTCTTGTAGTCGGCGATGGTGATTATCATCTGTCGTCAATCGGTAGGTGAGAGCGACACGAAGTAAAGGGATTTGAGTCTCTAGTGGGAGAACTGCCTCACTCCCATATAGCAGGGAGAATGGTGTGTTCCCGGTGGCAGTCTGTACTGTAGTATGGTACGCCCATAAGCATTCGCCGAGCTGTTCATTCCAGTCGCGTTTGTTTGATGACACAAACTTCTTGAGAAGCTTGATGATTATTTTGTTGAATGCTTCAGCCAGACCATTAGCCGCGAGGTTGTATGGTGTTGAAGCAATATTCTGGATTCGGTATTTGTCGCAAAATCGATAGAAGGCGTGGCTTGCGAACTGTGGACCATTATCGTGGATGATCCTTCGGGACAGTCCAAAGCGGTAGATAACGTAGTGCTTGAGGAAGCTGATCACGTTTAAAGTTTTCACTTCTGCTAGCAGAATAGCCTCCGCCCATTTGGAAAAGTAATCTATGATTGCGAGTATAAAGCGGTGTCCTTGGGACGAAGGCGGAGTGATCGGACCAATGATATCCATTCTCCATGCTTCGAATGGCCAGGATGCCACTGTCGGATATAGAAACTCGGAGAGCTGGTGGATGAAATCTGTGTAGATTTGACAGGCTTTGCATTTTCTTGGATAGTCTATCGCGTCTGCAACCATCGTGGGCCAGTAGTAGCCCATTCGTCGAAGGCGATCTTGTAGTTTCGGGCCAGGCTGATGGGTCCCATAGATGCCATCATGAGCTTCATGCACGGCTTCTTTGGCTTCTGTATTTGACAAGCATCGAAGCAGTAATCCATCGTATGATCGTCGATACAGCATTTTTGTCTCCGTATCGTAGAAGAAACTGAAGGAGCATCTTCTGATAGAAGTGGCTTCCTTCGGATTCTCTGACAGGATGTTGTAGACTACAAAGTCAATGAATGGTTGTCTCTAGTCTGGTGCTTCGTCAACTATCAGCATGGAGCAACTCTCAATACACTGAACATTGTTCTTGGGACAGACCAATTCGTGACCTATTATGTCGACCAAGTGGTGAGCATGATTCGAAACTGCTAAAGAAACGGCGAGGCCTGCTAGGGCATCGGCTTCAATGTTCTGTAGCCTGGAA
This sequence comes from Iris pallida, assembly GCA_029216955.1. Taxonomy (NCBI): domain Eukaryota; kingdom Viridiplantae; phylum Streptophyta; class Magnoliopsida; order Asparagales; family Iridaceae; genus Iris; species Iris pallida. Next base: position 15,443,945 of record JANAVB010039219.1, on the reverse strand, counting down.
ACGTGCTCTATGAAGAACCCCTCCAGGGATGAGATGATGTCAACTGCTATTTGGTGATAGGGGATCACATCTTCATGACGAACTTTGTATGAGCCCCAGATCTGATTGACCATTAGTTGCGAATCACCGTATGCTTCAAGGTACTCTACCCCCAGCTCCTTTGCAAGTCGGAGGCCAATGACCAAAGCATTGTACTCGGCCACATTGTTCAAGTAGGGCTCCGTGAGGGAATAAGCCCGATTGATCACTAGCCCGGAGAGAGAAATCATCACTATTTTGACTCCAGCGACGATGTTGCCCTTGGGCCCAGTTCTAGAAGCACAGTCGAAGAACATTCACCATACGGCATCATGGGAGGCCACATTTGAATTGGCGACCTCATCTGGAATCTCTTCGTCTATTCTGGTTGACTCCGAACCTGGGTGAGCTGCTAAAAAGTCTGCCAGAGCTTAACCTTTAACAGCCTTCTGTGGGACGAAGGTAGGGAGACAGTAATATCGCCCAGGTAGCAAGGCGAGAGCTGAGTGCACCTGGCTTAGTCATGAGGACCCTGAGGGGGTTGATTCTTGATATGACATGGATGGTTTGTCCCGTTACGTAGTGTCACATTTTTTGAATGGCGAACACCAGAGCAAGGCACTCTTTCTCTACGACAGTGTATCGATGCTTCGGCCCCATCATCATTCGGCTGAGGTAATATATAGCTTGCTCATGACCTGCATCGTTGTTTTACGCTAGCAGAGCACCGAGAGAGTGTTCCATTGCTCGTACATAGAGCAGGAATGGTCTTCCAGCAATCGGGGCTACCAGGACTGGAGGGTTCGTCAGATATTCTTTGATGCTGTCGAAGGCGCGCTGGCAATCTTCATCCCATACGAATGAAACGCCCTTCTTCATGAGGTGGGTGAATGGTTGACATCGTCCGAAGAGGTTAGAGATAAAGCTCCTGATGTAGGCCAGCCTCCCTTGAAGGCCTCGGAGTTCACGGATATTTCTCGGGGGACCCATCTCCATGATTGCCTTCGTCTTCTCAGGGTCTTTATGAATACCTTGGAAAGTAATGATGAAACCTAAGAACTTCCCGCTGGATACGCCTAAGAAGGATTTTGTAGGATTCATCTTCAAATTGTGCGCTCGTATTAGGTCGAACACTGTCCTCAGATCATGCAGATGATCCTCCTTAGAGCGGCTCTTGACGGTGATGTCGTCGACGTAGAATTCTACTGTCTTGCGCAGATGGTCTCTAAAGATAATGCTCATAGCCCTTTGATAGGTGGCGCCAGCATTCTTTAAACCGAAAGGCATGACTGTGTAGTAGTATGTACCAATTGGTGTTCGGAATGATGTATGCTTTTCGTCATCAGGGAATATCTTAATTTGATTGTATCTCGAGAAACCATCCATGAATGATATACGCTCGAAGCCGCAGGTGTTGTTAATCATGATGTATGTAATAGGGAGGAGGAACTCATCCTTAGAACACGCCTCATTCAGATTACGAAAGTCGATACAGATTCGAAACTTTCTATGCTTCTTGAGGACTAGTACTATGTTGGCAACCCAGTCTGGATGCTATTCCTCGTGGATGAAGCCACTGGTTATCAGCTTGTTGACCTCAGCTTCAATGGCATTCATGACGTCGGGGCGGAACCGTCGTTGTTGTTGCTTGACCGATTTTACGTCCGGACGGATGTTGAGTTTGTGAAGTATAACCTCGGGGTTCAGTCCTGGCATGTCTTCGTAACTCCAGGCGAACACGCCGATGTATTCTCTGACGAGTTTTAGTAACGATTCCAGCTCTTTGTCTGTCAAACTTTTACTGACGAAGATGGGCTTTGGAGCAGACTCATCGCCAAGGTCGACTTACACAACCTCATCTTCGGTAGGAGGCTCTCTTTATTCGAACCGCTTTTCCCATTGTCCATCGAGCTGTTGTGCCCACGGCTCTAACTCAAGAAGTTCAGGAATGTCTTCATCTTCTTCGTAGGCATCGGCAAATGCCATATTGACGGACCAGACTTGCCTGAATATGTCCCCAATACTGACATCCGAATCGAAAGTTGGTGATCCGGTTGAGTGTAAATGCCAGTCGCATTCCTCATCCAAGCTTTCAGGCGTCATTGCAGGTGTAACATAACCTAGCCCACATCTGGTTTTGTTGTAATAGTCTCGTGATTTCCTAGTCGGGACCGGCAATTGTAAGGGTAACCGCTGCCCAGTGCCATAGTTCAAACCTGGTGTAGTTTCTAGATCATACCCCTGTTTTTGTATGAGGTACTTGGACCGGAAACTATACAGATAAAGGGGCAATCTTCCGGTATCGGGTTCGAGATCAACTTCTTCTATCTTGAAGGGATGTGGATCATTCTTCCGGTCGAAGATGATAGGGTGATCCTCTCCCTCGATTATGCGGTAAGCGTCTTCCACTGGAGTAAGTTGGTTTGCGGTATAGACATTTGTCACTTGTGTGTGCAGGTGAGTGCCTATACCGTGTTCCATAGCATACATTGTACAAAGCTTATTAAGCTCGAGGTAGTTCAAAGATAGTCCTTTATTGATAAAATAAGGTATCTTTTCCAGTGGGATTACATCATCTGCAGATGGAACATCAGTGTGAGCAGCCACATACTTGGCCAGCTCTGACTCTTCTTCGGCCACCCCCTGTGTAAATGACGACTGGGAGGATGACTTGGGCAGCCTAATCATTAGGGGCTCTCCTGATGGAGTCGTTGGTGTACTAGCGACCCCTAGTTTAGTGCTTGGTGTTATGCGGGGAGTTGTTGGCTGGCTAGTAGCCCCCGTCTTAGCGTTTGACGGACAATTCATTCTGGGAAGACGAATCGTCATCGGCTTGACAGAGGGATTGCGCTCCTCTGTTTGCTGCTGGCCAGCTCTAGACAGCCTGATTGTCAGTGGCTCTGTCGTGGGTCTTAGCGTTTGGCCAGACCTTGGCAGTCGGATTATCATCTGTTCCTCCTATGCAGAGAGGCTGATTGCATCCTTACGCAGAGTGGCTGTAAGGGGTACAGTTCTACCGGGTTTACGGGCTTGGAGGTGGATCGTCAGAGGTTCTTCTGATCTAGTTGCCGCCTCAGTTTGAGCTTGAGTATCTTCTTCGATAAGGTACATTTTTGACTTCTCGTACAAGCATGAATCTGAGTAGTAGGATTCGACCCCTTTAAAGGGATCGATGTCGGCAAATTCTGTCCTCACGAAGCCGTGCTTGTCGACGTACTTGAAGCACTGGTGTAGTGTGGAAGGCACGATCATGTAATCGTGTATCCAAGGACGCCCCAGAAAAATGTTGTAGGAAGTGTCCGCATCTATGACATAACAGGTCACTTCTGACTGAAGGTCGCCGATTTGTCACTTCAGGCGAATCTTTCCGATCGGGTAGCTTCTGCCCGAATTAAAACTGCTGATGGCGGTGCTTGTCGGCGTCAGGTGATGCATTGGGATGCGCAGATGGTGTAATAGGCTCTTCGGGATGATGCTTATGGAAGAACCGGGGTCAATATGCATCCGATCCACTTTTATATCGCCAATGTACCCAGTATAATACAGAGGGCGATCGTACAAGTTTGTCTTGATAAGCATATCCTGCGGAGTGATGACAATGTTTGGCATTGACCCTGTGCAAGCATCGTCCTGGAGATCTGTCGGCGAGCTCTCCCCAGTGAGATTGGACTGAGCTAGATATGCGTCAGCATTCTGGAGTACTTCGCTTAGTACGACGCAGACATCTTTGGAGAGCCTCAAGAGCTCGTATAGCAATAATTTGGCCGGTGTATTGGCCAATTACGCCAAGATGTCGAAGTTGTAGGGCCTCTCCAGCCCATGATGCGTCTCCCTGCAGAGCGGTTTGTCGAAGCGAGTCTCCTTCGGCCTAGGCTTGTCGGTCGTCGAAGGCTGTGAAGGTCCTGGAGCATCAGCGACTGTCGGCTGATGGTCTTCAGCCGAGTTACCCGATGGAGGTTGGGTTTGTACGCCGGAGTGGGTAACAACAGCGGTAGCTTCTTCGACCTCTGCCGAGATTGTGCGACATGATTTAACTTTCCCATTTTTCTTCTTGCTGGTGGCAGAAGGTGCAGACTGAGTCACTTCAGGTACTAGGTCTGGATGGACCCACATGATCTCCCTCCGTGATGTGGTAAGGGTCACTAGACCAGCAGCTTGGTCTCGGGGAGGTGGAAGGTTAGCGACCTCCATCTTTGCTCTGGGGACGGGTACTACTCTATCTTGAGTCTTTGTCGGAGGAAAGCTGCCAAATTGTACTGACACCATGTTGGCCGCCACGGTCACCTCTTCAAAATCAATGGCCAGGGCCTTAGAATCGATGAGATGTTGGATGTATCGCTTCAGCTAGTAGCAGTCTTGCGTAGCATGGTGAACATAGCGATGGTAATAGCAGTACTTGGGACTCTCCATATCTGCAGGACGAGGCACACGCCTTGGAGGAGGGAGCTAAATTCGTCCTCCTTGGATGAGCATGTCTAAGATGGGCTTGACATGGCCATCCTCGAAGGAATAGGTCATCTGAGGCTACTGCTTTTTTGTCGACTTTGATTCGGGTTTTGGGGCTGTGTCGGCCACCATAGCCTGCTTGGCCTTGTTGTCTCGGTTGCTGGAGGAATTACCCCCGTTGTTGTTGTTGACGTTAGGGCGTTTGCCCTTGTCTTCCCCTTCCGAGATGTGTAATCCTAGTGGGCGAGCTTTCTTCACCTTGTCTTCTGCGCTAGTGGCACTGATGATGAACGTCTTCTAATCCTTGAATTGACTTTCGCCCATACAGAGGCTGATTGTGGGAAGCAGTCTCTTTTGGCAAATTTTAATTAAGGAGGAATCAGGGTTACCGGAAGGCAGCTTCATTACGGTTTGGCAAAACTGCTTGATATAGTTTCTTGTCAGCTCCTTTTCTCCCTGAACAATGTCCATGAGGGTGGACATCGTCACGTCTTGTCCTACTTCGTAGAACCTCTCTAGGAACATATGTTTGAAGTCGGTGAAGGAGTGGATGCAATTGTCCGGTAAATTACGGTACCTGTCGAATGCGACCCCTTCCAAGGCTCCAATGAATAACCGCGTAAGTATGGCGTCGTCATGAGGCAGATGGTCGGTTGTGACTTCGAAGTAGATAATGTACCTGCTTGCAGATGTCTTCCCATTATATGGATTGATGTAGAATGGTTTACATTTTGGTGGGAAGGGAACATCTCTCCACGCAGTAGGATTGATTGTCGTATCCTGAGGTCCTGGCAGGTTTCTTGGGCGTGGAACATGGCCCGGAGCTCCTGGACCTCTCTTCTTGCCTCCCTAGCTTCGTCTTCCGCGGTGGGAGCCGATATTTTAGGAGGATTATCGCCCGAATTTGGTGCAACTGAGTTCGAGTCCGCATTGACCGCGAGACCCGAGCTCGTTTGGCCAGGCGTCCTTTCTTGCAGAGTCGGAAGGGCCGTTTTGATCTCGTCCACGGACTTGACCAAGGCATGCAGTATGGCCTCCAGAGTGTCGATGCGTTGGCGATCACTTGGACCATCTTGGTTGCTGTCTGTCATGAACACCATCCTTACACGAGGAGAGATGAAAGGAACGATGGAGGACGTGCTCTCAGAGTCATAACCTTGTAAAGAGAAGTCGTCAGGGTATGTGGGAATGTTCTCCTCTGGTTCGGACTCAAAAAGAGTGGTACCCCCAGCTTCAGAGCTTGCCTCGTCTTAAGAGTTGTGGACGTCCTCGAGGGCGTCGGGATCTGCCACATCTGTTGGATGACTCATTTCCCCTGGATTATCTTCTTGGAATACCGGATTATCGTGAATATTTGGAGGAGTGCTACCCCCGGCTCCAGTATCTCCCAGAGATATGGACGACGAATCTCTAAGTGTGGCATGTTTCGTCTTTGAGCGAGTACCTTGGTAAAATCCTCCTGTAACGGTGGTAGACAATCGTTTAGAAGAAAGTTTCTTGGTTATGCCGGTTGAAATTTTTGGACTGGAGACACTTGTTTTCTTCCCTCTTCCGCTGCCAAGAATCTTTAGTGTAGAATTGCAAAAGGCGACGAGGAGCACCTCGTCTTCTGAGCTTGGGCATTGCAGCTGTTGGAAGACGGACCGTCGGTCTTCTTGTACCGTCGCCTTGTTGCAACAGCAATTGACAATGACTTGGGTGCATTGATGTCCCTGACCGGACTCTTTGCACACCAAATCTTCGTCTCTTTCCTTGCGTTTGTGAAGAATCACGTCACGTAAGTCACCCATTTTGTGGGCCCAAGATTTCTGAGCACATGAGTGTATTGGCCTCCTGCCTGCTCCCTGATGTGGGGGTAGTACGAGTACTTGCCCCTGATCATTATTGGGAGATTCCCGATAACTATTCCGTTCATTGGCCGTCGGGGGCTGGACACGGATAGTTCTATACAACTTTCCATCAGGAGCCCGCGTAATAGTCAGCTGGACGCCCTGATAGTCAGAAGTTAGGACAGCTGTCTGGGCTCGACGAGCCCGCGCTGCCCGAGACTTCTTCCTTCTAGCACCTGAGAGTGCATAGTAGAAAGAGTCCAAGCTGGTCACAACAGAGTCTGGCATATGCTCCAGAGAGCCTCCATGGTCAGGACCGTATGAGAGGCGGTCAAAGACTGACCATGAGCTGCATGGGATAGATGGTATGAGGCTGGGATCGGTGGCCGTACAGGCTGTCTACATGTGGCTGGTATGTGTGGCCGCATGACCCTTCTGTATACAGCTAGAAGCGGTGGCCGTATGAACCTTCGGGATGCGGATGAAAGTCATGGCCGTGCAGGCTGCCTGCATGCGGCTGGCAGTTTTGGCCGCATGGGCTTTTTGCATGCGGCTGACTTCCGTGGCCGCATGGGTCCTCTCCATGCGGTTGGCAATTGCGGCCGAATGAGTCTTTTTCATGCGGTTGGCTGTCGTGGCCGCATGAGCCTCCTTCATGCGGCTGACACCCTTATGCGGCTCGGATCGCATAGAGTTCCTCTTTGCCCCTGCAAGTCCAGCATCATAGTATTTTCTTCTGCCGAACTTGGGGACAGCAGAGTCCTCTATGGACTGAATTGGGGACATAAGCGAGACTTCTCCGCAGTCTCGGGCAACAGAGAGTACTTCTTCGAGAGCTTGGGTAGGAGCGAATGATTTGGGTCTCCACTCCTTGCAGGCCTTCTTTGTGCGGGCTCGCCGTTGGACCGGGCCAGCGCTCCCGTCAGAGAGCATTTCTTCAAACGCCTGTTGGTCGAACCGGGCGACCAGCATTTGTTGAGTGGAGCCAAGTTTGGCTGCGTCCGATTGCGTCACCAACTCCTCAGCCATGGAGAAATTGGTCCCCAGCAGAGTCGCCATCGTGTTTGTCATTGATTATAAAAGAACAGAACAGTTATATCGGAGGACTGGACTTTTACTTCATAATACAAACTCGCTCGTACAAAGAAAGCCTAGGGACGAAAACCAAGGTACAACAATCTAAGTATAATTGTTTAGTTTTTCTGGGGGGTGACGGTAGAGGCTCGGGAAAGCGACGACAGCTCTGCCTTACTCCTTGGACGATCGGACGTAGCCTTGGCCCTGATGAAGAAACGCTCTCGGACTGTGCGGGAAGACTCTTCTGTGCGTGCCTTTGTCTCTCTGTGTGTCCAACCGGGGGATCTTTTGTAAGGGAATGGCACCTTGCTATTTTTTTTTCTTTTGGGATCCGATCCTTTTGCAAGGGAATGGCACCTTGCTATTTATAGGAGTGGGGTGTGATCATTAGGGTTTACGATGATTCTCTCTTGAAAAGTCGGCGGCCAATAATCTGGACCATTGATCTTGATTGCATCACATCTTGGCAGTTAATTCTTGATTGCATCAAATCCGTATGGGCAATTAATGCTGATTGCAATGAATCTTCATAATTTGTCATGACAACCTCGGATCTCCTGCCACGTGTTCAATTTGCTAAATTACAACAAATCTGATTTGATCCGTATAATTATGGTGATTACACTAAATCTGGTTGTCATGATTTACGAGCAGCCATAATTTTGATAAGACAGCCACGTGTCTCAACTGTCATGAGGATCGCCATGTGTCTCAACTGTCATGAGGACCGCCACGTGTCTTATCTGTCATGAGTGGGACGTCCTGACAGAGCCGAATGAATGCGGTCTCCAAGTGAACCGCATACGGGTGGCCCCCGCGATCCTAGCCGCATGAAGCTAGTAGCCGTATGAGGATGACAACCGCATGAAGGAGGCAGCCGCATGAAGGTGGCAGCCGCATAAAGCGGGCAGCCGCATGAAGGAAGCAGTCGCATGAAGCGGGGAGCCGTATGGGGGTAGCAACCGTATGGGGGTAGCAGCCGCATGAAAGCATGGAGCGGGCAGCCGCATGAAGGAAGCAGTCGCATGAAGCGGGGGGCCGTATGGGGGTAGCAGCCGCATGAAGAGGGCGGCCGCATAGGGGCGCTTGGGACTCAGCGGATCCTGCCAGTTATAAAAGATTTTCTTCTTTTCCCAAGGAGCACGCCATCATTATTTCAACTTTATGTCAGAGCTGTCATTCATTGTGTCAGAGCTGTCATTCATTGCGTCAGAGCTGTCGTCAGCGCAATTAATTGGGAGGCTGCTTTATGGCCAGCTGTAGAAGCGGACAGCGTATGACCACGTGTGTTTGCCTGAGCCGCATGGAGCTGTTGGGGAGTTCCGAGCCGCATAAAGTTCTGAAGGATTCCTGAGCCGCATGAGGCTCCTTCTGTTTGGAGCCGCATGGACTTTTTTTGTCTTTTTCCATGCTTCTACAATAATGCCCTACTTATTGGACTCCAGCTAGCTAAATGGCTGGGGTAGATTATTTAGAAGCTTATGGTGATTCCAAGTTAATAGCCAGTCAAGTTTGAGGAGAATATAAGGTTTATCATGAAGATCGTATTCCATATTATCAAACAACTCTTGAATTAGCTGCTACTTTCTCTGGGTTCTTTATTGAATATGTACCACGGTTAGAAAATACAGAGGCAGATGCGCTAGTAGGTTTGACAATATCACTTGCTACCCCAGTCAATACCCAGAAGTCGATCACAGTAATTGGTTGAGAATTATTTTCTACTAAGAATAATCTGAAGTACGTGAAGGCAACTCTAGAGGGGGTGAATAAAGTATGTGTCGATAATACCCAATTAAAAATTAATTCTATTCAAGTCCAACCAAAAGAAAGTATAATCAGAGTATAAATGCAGAATATAAATAGAGATCAGAAAAGCATACACAGACACAGCAGTTTTTAACCTGGTTTTCCTCGTGGAGGACTAGTCCAGGCCTGAGAACTCTAGCTCAAAATTGAAATCCACTATTTATGAAATAGCGTACAACCACGTGCCTTTACTCAGAAGAGCACGCCAACTTCTTACAGATTCGTAGATGGAGAAACTTGGAATTGTCCAAGTGACTTCTTTTGAAAACTCTTGCACACAAACTTCTAGCTGACTCGTATTGAGCACTTTTGGGGCTTGGAAAGTTTTGTGACTAGTTAGATGGGAAGAGTAGGCTTAGAATATATGAGGCTATAGAAAAGAGAAGATGAGAAAATTGGATGATTGAAACTGAGTGGAAACAAGCCCTATATATACTAGTCCAGAGAGGCAGAGTTCGGCCAGAACTCTTTCCCAAAAAATTCAAATATTTTGACCATTGAACAGCTAGCATCCAGAAAACCCTAAAATTAAGGTCATAGATTCTAGGGGACAGAGTTCGGCCCGAACTCTGTGTGGGGCAGAGTTCGGCCCGAATTCTGTCTCCTAGGGGACAGAATGTTCAAATGGGCTATACGGGCTTGGTTTGTCTTGGAGTTTGTTTGGTGGAGCTTTGGGTATTAAGTCTTAGCTTTGAGATACTCAGTGCGACTCAACTTACAACAGCCTAAACTCAATAAAAGATAAAAGTACAGACTCAGAGTACAAGTAACAGCTGCACTGTCGAAGCAATTGTCGATGATGTCTGTCTTTAACTGATATGTGATGATGTTCTACTTTGGAGATTGATGGAGCTTGATGTGTCAAGTTGGATCATAACGGATATTATCAAGATCTGGTTGACTGTGATCCAGTTTGGGTCAACAATCTCCCCAATTTTGATAATTAACAAAAATATGACATTTGTATGTCGCAACATTCATACCTGGACACAAGTTGTGTGGATTGGCCCCCCCGTAGATGAATATGTCGGCTCCCCCGTAATTAGATATCCTGAGACAAGTTCTAATCCAAGCAAGCACAACATAATATATATAGAAGCTCAAAGCACAAGTGTTCCCAAAGCAAGTATGCAAATATCAAGTATTCTCCCCCTTTGTCACTTAGCAAAGTAAGATATAAGTGCTCCCCCCAAAAAAAGAAGACATACAATCACACAACTTTAGAACCATAACCATAGCCAATAAGTGAAAGAGACAACTAGCAAGATTATAACTCGAAAGAAACCAAAGTGCATAGATTTAATAAAAAGTAGAAATACTATAAATCATAGTTTTGAAGAACGACTACATAAAGCATGATAAAATAAACTAAAGCCTAAACATCAGCAGCATCAGCAGGTAATAAAACCATGACCATCATGGAGTACGGGATGGACCAGCAGAGTTTGAAGGGTCTCTGACAGAGCAACGAGGGTCAACAAACGCCGCATCCAGATCCAGATACCGCCTGACCCATGTGTCCTAAATACGGTAACCTTCGCGAGAAGGGTCCCGTACCATAGGGAACGACATAGAAGGGTAGTTGGTCAGGAAGTACTGGATGTCGTGCAGTGTGTTGCTGATGGCACTCATCTGAAGGGTGGTGCGGTAGTCCATCTGGGTCCAGCGGTCGTCTTCCAAGGGGAAGCGATCGCGCAACATCGCTTGGATGGAGTCAAGAGTAGCAGGAGGTTCGGGCTCAGGAGCATCAGAGTCAGAGGATGCAGCAGCAGCAATAGTCCTACGTACCTTGGATAGAGAGGTAGGAGCAGGTAGGAACTGACAATCATCAAGAGAGATATTGAAGGCACGAAAAATCATTAGAAGGTACATGGCATAAACCAAAGATTTTGGTTTCGGTCTCGTACGAATCATCCAGTCCATCGTCGTGCAAGAAAAGTTGAACAGAAGACAAAAATACAGATGATATAGAGCTTAGATCTCAAAATAAGTGACTTCATCGGTGGATCCCGCTTTTGGCAAGATCAAGGAAAAAATGATCCTATGGAGTTCATAAAAATAGTTATTGAGATATTTGGCTCGGAGCTTGCAAGGACATGTGTTAGGAGAACACAATGCATCCTTGAAACCCTCAAGTATGGTATCACCAGGAAATTAGAAATATCGGGCATCAACAAGTCTTTCCCAAGTGTTGGGTTCCGAAAGTTCAAGGTAATCAGCAAGTTCAAAATCGTCAAAAGTTATGTCAATGCCAGCGACACGGTAATAAATCCTAGTGTCGTCATGAGTCAAATTGCAATAAAACATCTGGATGGCATTGTGATATACGAGAGAAGAAGTAGTGACGAGTTCATCAAGGCATAAATCGTGAAAGAGTGAATCATATGCATAAAATATGGTAAAATTTATTGGATGGCCCGGGAACACACTACATGAGCGGAAGTCCAACTACTATTTATTGGTTGCTTCTAATGAGATAAAGATGTGCTCATTGAAGGCGTGTTCATTTGGTGGAGGTGGTGGATTGAACAAAGGATGAACAGAAGGAGGATGAGGAGGGTTAGATGAAGATGCTCCTTCACTTCTCATCCTCTTTCCTCTACCAAATAATTTTGGAGCCATTGACAATGGAGAAAAATATATGAAAAAGATGGAAGAAAATGAGTTATACCTCACACAATTTGTTGGAAACGGAAGGGAACCTCCACAAATCCTAGATCCTTGAGTTTGGGAAGAGAAAATCCTAAGATTTAAGATTTCTAGGGTTAGGGTTTGGAGAGAAGGGGTTTGAAGAAAGGTTGAAGGTGATAAGAATGAAGAGAGAGGGAGGAAATTCGGGTATTTGAAAGTAGGGCCGACAGCTCGTGTTAAATCGTGGCCATTGGATCAAAGATTTGGATGGTCAGGAGCTGTTGGAGGTTCTGTAAGCAGGCACACAGAGTTCGGCCCGAACTCTGTGTTGGGCAGAGTTCGACCCGAATTCTGGTAGGCTGATTCCAGAACTCCAAAAACAGTTAAAAAGAATTAAGAAGGGTATTGAAAGGAAATAATTTATCTTAAATTATTAATAATGAATTTTATCCATCATAAAAGAAGTTAATCAAACGACAAAATACTATAAATCGTCAATCAGTATAGGTGAATTGCCTCAGGGTATCTGTAGGGGCCGGATCCCAGCTAGCGGTAGTCCGAAGATTAGTGCACCGTATCGCTTAGGCTTTTACGTCTTGTTGTCAGAAGGGCCCTTTCGGCTTGTACCCAAAGTAATGTACCATATACGATTTTTATTATCAATTATTTGTGTAGATATAACTTATTATATGACGTTTTCATCCAATATTCCTAATTTTTTACGGAGAAAGTTGAAGCGCTCTTCGGCGAGTGATTTTATAAAAAGTCTGCTAGCTGATGTTCAGTGTTAATAAATTCTAAGTTAATAGTGTCGTGCTGTTGATGATTACGTAAGAAATGATGTCTAATTTCTATATGTTTTGTACGTGAGTGACATACTGGGTTCTTGGTCAAATTTATTGTACTAGTGTTATCACAGAAAATAGGTATGTGCTTGAAAAGTAAGTTATAGTCTTCAAGAGTTTGCTTACTCCACAGAATCTGTGCACAACAACGACCTGATGGAACTGGGAATTCCCAGGACCCTTTCTTTGGTGTGCGTATTGATCGATAGAAAGTTAAACAGATCTAATACGTGTTCTAACCCTTCATAGGCGGAAACTAGGGTTCACGAATTATACCTGCGGCGGAAAGGAGACAAGTGATTCCTGGCAATCTCGAGCGGACGACCCCAAGATCTTCTGCACGTATTCCTTCCTCGAGTTGGACGTCGTGTGGGCGACGATCTCCCAACCTTTTCTTCTCTTTGGCAGCCCTCTCTTTCTCTCCTTACGTGAATCAAGAATTTAGAGAAAGTTTCTGATTTTTTGATCGATAATATGGCGGCCAGAGAATAGAGGATATATATAGGCTACGGCAGGGACCATGAGGAGAAATTAGGGTTAGGCCTCCTAACGGATCTGGATATCCCGTGTTCAGCCCGAACACACAATCCAGGCCCATTAACAATAGCTCGGTCCACTAATGAGCTATTGTTGCACTACCTCCCTAATCCCAAATTATGTTTGTGGGCTCCTTTTATTATATGCTTGTTTGGCTCCCCATGTTAAGATATCGTATATCCGTCGATCAAATTAAGTTACTGACAACTATATTGATTCGACATCTTTTATCCTTAAGTAGTACCGCTCAACTTTATTTGTCATGTCGGATATAATCCACCTGCAGGGTTTACATGACAATCCTTATGAGCTCCTTAAGGGGACATCATCAACCCGATGTATCGGGACATGGATTCCATTTATAATCAACAACCCATCATACATACAATGTTATTACCCAATTCATAGAGGTTGTTGATCCATAATGAATCTCACTCTTTTATGAGTCAAAGTAATGCACACTGCATATACATGTCCGTTATTATATCCGGATTAAGAGCATAAGCATCCATAATAACAGAGGTGTTTGTTCTCTTATGTAGTCAGTACAAAGAGAACAACCTCAAGTGGTCATGTTCAATACACACAAAGTGTACTAGTGTAAACCTATAGTCAAGATATACTAATACCAGATTACACTACAACCTTTCCAATAGATTGTCCAAGTCCATCTAGGTTGTGAACTATTTATATACTCCATAGGAAACTGATAATATGATCTTCTGTGTGACACCACACACCATATTATCTACAATATAGAATATCAGATATTTGCATTAACACTTGTAACAAATACAATATTCAAACATTTGCCCATATGATTCTCATTCAAAATTTAAGAAAATAAGGTTACTACAAAAGTGATGCTTTTAGTATATAACCCTAACATGACCATCTGTGATGTACTCAGCTTCTGTTGTGGATAGTACGATAGAATTCTGCTTATTGCTAAACCATGAGACTAAAGCCTTTCCTAACAAATGACACGTACCGCTGGTACTCTTACGGTCGACTTTGCATCCCGCAAATTAGCATCGGAATCTTCGATTAGGTCAAAGGAAGTGGTTTTGGGATATCACAAGCCTACCGTAATCGTTCCTTTAAGATATCTAAAGATACGCTTAACATCGATCATATGTGATTTCTTAGGGATAGCTTGATATCTAGCACATAAGCAAACACTAAACATAATATCGGGACGACTAGCAGTAATATACAATAGACTACCAATCATACCTCGATACTTATGTTGATCAACTGGTTTGCCGCATTCATCAGGTTCCAACTTTGTTGTAGTAGCCATAGGAGTGCTGATAGGTTTGATGTTGTCAAGCTCGAACTTTTTCAGCATATCCTTTGTATTCTTCGACTGACTGATGAAGACGCCTTGCGAGAATTGTTTGACTTGTAGTCCAAGGAAGTAGTTGAGCTCCCCCATCATGCTCATTTTAAACTCGTTTTGCATACACTTGACAAATTCTTTGCATAGACCCTCATTAGTAGACCCAAAAATGATATAATCTACATAGATTTGTACTAACAGAATAGTGTCATCAAGAGATTTTATGAAAAGTGTAGTGTCAATTTTCCCTTTTGAAAAATCTTTATAAAGTAAGAAAGTACTACGACGTTCGTACCAAGCTCGAGGAGCTTGTTTGAGGCCATAAAGAGCTTTCTTAAGTTTAAAAACATGGTCAAAAAATTTGTGATTTTCAAAACCAGGGGGTTGCTTAACAAAAACCTCTTCTTTAATAAAGCCATTTAGAAAAGCACTTTTCACATCCATTTGAAAAAGTTCAAAGTTTTAGAAATTTACAAATGAACAAAGCATCCGAATAGATTCAAGTCGTGCAACAGGAGCATACGTCTCATCGTAGTCGATACCCTCCTCTTGGTTGTATTCTTGAGCTACGAGACGAGCCTTGTTGCGAGTGACAGTACCGTCTTCATTAACTTTGTTACGAAAAACCCATTTAGTACCAATTATCGAATGGTCAGCAGGTTTAGGAACTAGTTCCCAAACCTGATTTCTTTCAAATTGGTTGAGTTCTTCTTGCATTACAGATATCCAAAATTCATCGTTAAAAGCTTCTAAAATATTTTTGGATTCAATTTGAGAAATAAAAGCAGAGCTAGCAATAAAATCTCTTAAAGAACATCGAGTAGTTACCCCTTTTGATACCTCACCTAATACCAAGCTTTTTGGATGTGAAGTTTTGAATTGGAACTTCTTTGGTATGTCCTCCAAAGAATTGGTTTCAGGTGGTGTATCTACAGGAGTAGATGTTGATAGTTCGGATTGAGCGTCAACGTCTTCGACAATCATAGAGCATTTATTGAACACTCTATTTCCTTTGCTCTTGGCAACATATCCAAGAAAGATATCTTCATCAGCTTTAGCATCAAACTTGCCTAAGTTGTCTTTGGTATTAAGGATAAAGCAGCGACAACCAAACATTCGAAAATAAAAAATAGTATGAGTCCTACCAAACCAAAGTTCATAGGGAGTTTTTTTTCGAAATAGATCGAATCAACACCCTATTTAAAACATGGCATGCTGTATTGACAGCTTCTGCCCAAAAGTATTTCGGAAGTGAAAAATAATTCAGCATGACTCTGGCCATATCACCTAGAGTTCTATTCTTTCGCTCCACAACTCTATTTTGTTGAGGAGTTCTAGGACAAGAAAATTCATAATCAAAATCATTTGACTCACAAAACTTTTCAAAATCAGAATTTTCGAATTCGCCACCATGATCACTTCGGATACGAGTAATCATGTAGCCCTTTTCGTTTTGGATCTTTTTGGAAAATATTTTGAAAATTGAAATAGTATCATTTTTGTTTGCAAGAAAGAAAGCCCAAGTAAATCTTAAAAAGTCATCAACAATAACGAAAGCATAGAGTTTTTTTGCCAAGACCGGCTACTCTACTAGGACCAAATAAATCTATATGGAGTAATTACAAAGGTCGAGTGGTACTTACAGTATTGATGGATTTAAAAGAAGATTTGGTAGCCTTATTCTTTTCACATTCGGCACATATCGTATCCTTTTTAAATATGATTTCAGACAATCCGCTTACTAGCTTCTTGGTAGATAGTCTCAATATGGTGTACATGTTAGCATGACCAAGATGCTGATGCCATAATAGCCTTTCATCTTTGTGGGCGTAAAGGCATCTACCTGCACTGTTAGTATCTCTAGATAGATAGAAAATATATATGTTATCTTCTCTTATCCCTTTGAAAGCGATGTCTCTAGATGATCTATCATAGATAAAGCATTTAGTTTTACCAAAGTTAATATCATATCCATGATCAGCAAGATGACTAATGCTGAGCAGGTTATGCTTTAACTCGGTCACTAAACAGACATCCTTAATAATGGAAGAAGGAGGATAACCAATTGTATCGTTACCTATGATATAGCCTTTCATATTGTTGTCGAAGGATACATATCCTTCCCTTTTCATCGATAGTGTTGCGAATAGATTAGCATCTCCAGTCATATGTCGCGAGCACCCATTATCGAGAATCCATTTACTTCTAGTTTGAGAAGGTAGGTCCACCTACACCACGAGTAGATGTGACCTTTGGTACCCAGATTCCTGTGGGTCCTGAAAAGTTAGTCTTCGGTACCCATGCATATAGATTAATATCAACTAATTTTCTAATTCTATACTGTGGAGATACGTGTCCATGTAAACCACAATAAGTACATATAGCATGCATATTTATATTAGGTGCAGGATGATAATGATGTCTGTATGTAGGTGTAGGATGATGATAACTACGTGAAGTAGTAGGATGATGATAATAACTGTGTGTATTAATAGGATGATGATAATTATTACGTGTAGCAACAGGATGATGATAACTACGTGTGTGTATTTTACATGTTGCATGTGAGTAAGTGTACATAAAAGCATGTTTACGTGTAGCATGTGGATGCATATTATTGTGATGACGTGTTCTATTGTGTAGGTGTTTAGTGTGTGTGCCGTGACTGTGAGACTGAGTTTGAGGTTGAGCAACCTATTTATCCAGCCTGATCTCTAATTTCTTAGAAGCAGCAAATACTTCATCATACTTAGCAGTCAGACCATTTATTCTAGCAGTAACAACTTTGCATTTGTTCTTCTCTTCAGCAAGCTCTTTATTGAGTGCTGAAATATCTCGTGCTTGTTTTTTAATGATAGATTCGACATCGTGTAAGCATAACTTAAGCTTGGATACCTCCTCGACGTCCTCTGTGGGAGGAGTGTCTCTAACATTATCTAATAAGCATGAAAGTCTATGGATCTCAGCTTCATGAGTCGTGATTTTATCCTTAACATGTTTATATTTGTTGATAACCTTTTTGTGGTCTTCAAGTAGATCACTAAAGGCATCACCCAGTTCATCAAAAGAAAAGTCGTCAAGAGAATCATTTACCTTATCTGAAGTTGCCATTAGACAGACGTTTGCCGTGTCTCGCGGAGAGTCCACTTCTTCGTCTGAATCACTGGCCTCGCTTTCGTGCCAGATGCTAGTGTTGGAATATTTCCTTGAGCTTGGTTTCTTGTATGACTTTTCATATTTGCTTCCTTTCTTTGCTACAGGACAATCTTTCCTGACGTGTCTTGTCTTCTTGCATCCGATGCATGTGAGTTCTTCCTCATCGTCTTTTTCTTCCTTCTTTCTTCGGTTGAAGTATAGGAACTTCTTGAAATTTCGAACCATGAGTTCTTGAACGTTACCTTCAGAATCGTCGTCATCTGTTTCCTCTGAACTGGTTTTTCGGCAATGAGCTCTTAAGGCAATTTATTTTTCTTTTGGATCAGTTTCTTCAAAATCATTGAGTTCGAGCTCATGCGTCATCAGCTTGTCCATTAGAGTTTCTAGTGACATAGCCGTGAGATCATTTCCTTCGATAATCGTTGTGATCTTGGGGTTTCTGATCTTCGACAATCCTCTTAGCACTTTGCGTATCTTCTCATGGTTGGAATATACTTTGCCAAGGGACGATAGAGGGTTGACGATGTATGAGTCACCTCCAGAAGCCTCCATACTTTGTGTGAGGTGGAGAATATAGAGACCCTGTTGAATTCAGTCATGTCTATTGCACAGAAGAGAGCATTAATAGCCCTAGC
This sequence comes from Iris pallida, assembly GCA_029216955.1. NCBI lineage: Eukaryota > Viridiplantae > Streptophyta > Magnoliopsida > Asparagales > Iridaceae > Iris > Iris pallida. The sequence continues at coordinate 15,425,620 of JANAVB010039219.1, read as the reverse complement.
ATCTAGACTTGCCTGTTTCTTTTCCTGGTCAAAATATTCGTCGTAGGATTTTTCAACAAGAGTCCCCTCGACAACTATTCTGGCAGGCTTCTTGTAACCGTTAATGACGATGGTCCATAGATCAAAGTCTAGAGATTTGAGATAAAAACTCATCCTAGTTTTCCAATATGTGTAGTTAGTTCCGTCAAACATGGGTGACCTATTTGTGGACTGTCCCTCACCATAGTTGGAAAAGATAGGTTGTGTGGTTGCCATGGATCAGCTCTAGGATGTTAATCCAATATAAGAGAACAGAGCTCTGATACTAATTGAAGTACATGAAGGCAACTCTAGAGGAGGGGTGAACAGAGTATGTGTTGATAAAACCCAATTAAAAATTAACTCTATTCAAGTCCAACCAACAGAAAGTATAATCAGAGTATAAATACGAAATATAAATAGAGATCAGAAAAGCATATGCAGACACAACAGTTTTTAACCTGGTTTTTCTCGTGGAGGACTAGTCCAGGCCTGAGAACTCTAGCTCAGGATTAAAATTTACTATTTGTGAAATAGCATACAACCATGTGCCTTTACTCAGAAGAGAATGCCAATCGCAGATGGCGAAACTTAAAATTGTCCAAGTAACTTCTTTTGAAAACTCTTGCACACAAACTTCTAGCTGACTCGCACTGAGCACTTTTTGGGCTTGGAAAGTTTTGTGACTAGTTAGATAGGAAGAGTAGGCTTAGAATATATGAGGCTATAGAAGAAGAGAAGATGAAAAGATTGAATGATTGAAAATGAGTGGAACAAGCCCTATATATACTAGTCCAGAGAGGCAGAGTTCGGCCAGAACTATGTCCCAAAAGTTCAAATATTTCGACCGTTGAACAGCTAGCATCCAAGAAACCCTAAAATTAAGGTCCTAGATTCTAGGGGCAGAGTTCGGTCCGAACTCTGTGTGGGGCAGAGTCCGGCCCGAATTCTGTCTCCTAAGGGATAGAATGTTCAAATGGGCTATATGGGCTTGGTTTGTCTTAGAGTTTGTTTGGTGGAGCTTTGGGTATTAAGTCTAAGCTTGAGATACTCAGTGCAACTCAACTTACAACAGCCTAGACTCAATAAAAGATAAAAATACAGACTCAGAGTACAAGTAACAACTGTACTGCCGAAGCAATCGTCGATGATGTCTATCTTTAACTGATATGTGATGATGTTCTATTTTAGAGCTTGATGTGTCAAGTTGGATCATAGCAGATATCGTCTTGTTAATTATCAAGATCAGGTTGACTGTGATCCAGTTTGGGTCAACATAATCTGGATGTTCACCAAAGCTATTCAGCAACAACGGATGTCGACTCCAAAGATTAGAGATTTCCATTTATAGAATATGCTATTTATGGAACTCTTCCTGATAACCCAAAAGAAGCAATTTTAATTAAGAGACATTCTCTTCGTTTCTTTTATGATGCAACTACTAAAATGTTGTATCGAAGGTCTTATGATGGACTTCTTTTATAATGTATATCTGAAGAAGAAGCTAAATAAGCCCTTGATGAAGCTCATGACGGTACTTGTGGTGTTTATCAACCTGATCCAAAATTGCAGGATCGGTTAAGGTGCTTGGATTATTATTAGCCCACTATGGTAGCAGATGCTATAGATTACACAAGAAAATATAAAGCTTGTCAAATTCACGAAGATTTCATACATCAACCTTCAGAATTTCTACACATAACGGCTGCGTCCTGGCTATTCGAAGCGTAGGGTATGGATATTATTGACCTATTAATCCTCCTTCCTCCAAGGGACACCGATTTATTTTGGCAATAACCGACTACTTTTCAAGATGGGCGGAAACTATACCACTTGTTGAAGTAAAAAGGTCTAATGTCATCAATTTTATTAAACATCATGTGATCTACTATTTCGAAGTTCTCTGGAGGATTGTTCATGACAATGACCCATAATTTGTGAGCAATAAATTTTATCAATTTTGTAAGAAGAACCAAATTCGGAATGTGGCCTCTACAGCCTAGAACCCCACAGCTAATGGTTTGGCTGAAGCCTTCAACAAGACTATTATTAATTTAATCAAGAAGTTTGTTTCATCTAATAAACGTAATTGGAATGAGAAGCTTGATAAATGTCTTTGGGTATATCATACTACAGTACAGACTCCTACCAGTATATCGTTGTTTTCTTTGGTCTACGGAAGTGATGTAGTTCTTTCTCTAGAGATTCAAATCACGTCTCTATAAATCGCTTTGTCCAATGAATTGACAACTGAAGGCAATGATCGTCTATGGGTACAAGAATCGAAAGCACTCGACAAGAAACGACTAATGGCTCAACAGCGAATTGGGTTATATCAAGCCTGCATTTACAAATCTTTCAATAAAAAGGTAAGGGAGTGAGTTTTCCAGGTCGACAACCTACTTCTTTCAGTAAGAAGGCCAATGGTTATGACACATAAAATCAAAGAAAAATTCATAGCTAAATGGGAAGGTCTTTTTGTTGTTGAATCAGTATATTCAAATGGAGCATACAAGCTAGCAAAGCCTAATGGAGATTTACTGATAATGCCTATTAATGCCAAATTCTTGAAAAATTACTATGTTAAATCTAAATATACATTGCCTTGTATTCCCCAACAAGTTTGGTACAGTATTTACAATTTGTTTCTGGAATAATGAATACCTCACATATCAACATCTCTTTCATTTTTGAACCATTATTTTATCCGACAGTTCTGGATAAGTTATAAATAATAGGTCCTCATAAATTCTCCAGTGGAATCATCTTTAATTCTTACAAAACTTTCTTGTAAGAATTTTTGTAAACAAAATCCCTCCAATTTATAAAAAAAAACTCATCATTAATGCCAAGTCGCTTTAAAGACATCTTATTTTAATTTTCTATCTGGAATCGAAATAATCTATTTGTCAAAGGAATAATCATGTCCATATTAGCTCTGAATTATTCTATGTCAATTTTCTTCTATAGAGATTCATAAATTTGTAATGTCTAAATTACCTCTGATCAAATTTAATCCCCAAAGAATATTCATGTCCCTATTACCTCTAAAATATTCTGTATTATCGAATCTCTCTCTATAAAATTTCATAAATTAACTAATTCCATATTACCTCTGAGCAAATTTATCCAGGAACGACCATCATGTCCATATTAGCTCTAATGTAGTTTCTGATCATCTCCTATTACTTGCATACAGTCGAGTGCATCACAAGTAATAGATCCACTAAAACATATATCATGTCCATATTACCTCTGATAGTAATCAATTTCTATATCTATTATCTATACCTAACCAGGTATGCAACGATAATAGATCTCTAATAGTAATCAATTTTTATATCTATTATCTATATCTAACAGGTATGCCAAAGATAATAGATCCATTAAAATATCTATCATGTCCATATTATCTCTTATAGTAATCAATTTCTGTATTTGTTATCTATACCTAGCTAAGTATGCCAAAGATAATAGATCCACTAAAATATTTATCATATCCATATTTTCTCTTATAGTAACAATTTATATTTCTATTATCTATACCTAACCAGGTATGTCAACGATAATAGCTCCACTAAAATATCTATCATGTTTATATTACCTCTGATAGTTATCAACATTTTTATATCTATTATCTATGCTTAAATTAAGCATGTTACGGAAAATAGGACCACACAAGTATGATACTTTCCTATGTCAATATTACCTCTAGAGGAGTATCAGACAACAAATATCTTCATCAACATAAAAAGTATTCTTTGTTTTCAAAACTCAACGAAGATACAAATACTTTTATCATCGGTCATGAAGAAAGGAAAGAAGAAAGAATTATAATTCTCTTCATATGTTGTCTTCAAATAGGACGCATAACTCTCCAAAAGTGATCTGTATCTAATGTTATGTAGAACTTAAATAATGAGCATGCATGAGAAAAGTCCAGACATCAAACTGATCTTCCTCTTCTAAAAAAATTCCATGCGATCACTTCAAATCATAGAAGACGCATAAGGAGAGATTATGTGGTCATTTCTTTTTTGAGATATGGGAGTGTAAAGAAACGGGTTGCGTATGCGTTTCATTGAATCCTATATCACCATTATGACTGCTCGAGTGACAATAGGACATGTTTTTTTTATGCGTCGAGTTTTTAAATTACCCTCTATGTGCCACATCTAATCTTATGTGATATTTGTGAGATTATTCTTATATACAGATCAATAAATTGGTCACAGCAACTTGGCAAGATAAGAAACTTTCATTACTAGAAGTGAAGGGTTTACAAAATATGGCTAAAGGGAAAGCCAAGGGAACCCTAAAGTCTAATAAAAACCTAAACAGTTAGGGGGAGGAGCAATCAGAGTCACTAATCACAACTGCAAGGTCTTAAAGCATCTGCACACCCGAAGCATGAAACAGTCGACGAAAAGCATCCAATATTCCCTACACTATTTTCTTTTCTGGGCTCAAGGGAAAAGAATCAAAATCAGGTGATGCGCTTAAAGGTTTGGCAATATCGGCCAAAGAAAGGCCCAGCACGTCCAAAACCTCCTGTGACATAGAAAGCTTCATCTCAGCTAGCTTTCTCATCCTCGAGTTAAGAGAAGGTATTGGAGTTGAGCTCACAACAGTTGACGGAAGTGGCGACAGAACTACAGTGAGACCCATACCAAGCAGTCGCGGATGAGTAGCTCGCTTCAGTTCATGAAAGGGTTTATTAAAAGAAGTCTTCTTCGAGGCCATTGAGGAAATAGTACAGGAACAGTGGTTCTATACTACAATTTATAAAACAACTCGGTGACTTTTTTCCTTCAAATTAAATGTTTTGGAAGACAAAAATTTCCTAGAGAAATGTTAAACAACGGCTTATTAATGATGATGAATCTATTTAATGATCATGAAGGATAGTTTTCGAAGAAGCGTCTAAAGTCTATTCCATAATCAAAGCCTATATGGTTGCCGTATGTCACTACCACATTTCTAGTATGGGAGTATTTTGGTCATTTTTGAATATTTGGGATTTATTTGGAATTATTGTGAATTATTGAGATTTATTAGAATTTATGTAATTTTTAGTATAATTTAATTGAGTGATATTCTACACTTTGACTAGTGTTGACTTTGGAGCCTAACCTAGATGCTAACCCTAGTGGTGGTGACTTGATTAGGTCATGTGACCCTAGCCTAACTTAATTTAACCTATATTTGGTCTTTTAGATTCAAGTTAGAATAGGTGCATGGTTGTGACTTAGGAATTAACCCATGGCTTATGACTTTACAAGTCATGATTAACTAATTTGGCCCAAGCCCATAGCCCATACCATGGAACCCTAACCCTAATTTCCTTACTTGGCCGGCCAACCCACATTGGGAATCCCACCCTATAAGTACTCTCTTCCATTAGGTTAGCCTTCTTTAGAAAGTCCACATTTGGACAGAGAGGTATGCTCCATCTTTAGAAATTCATAAAAAATCCAATTTAATTCCTTTTTCCCTCAAACTAATTGCAATAGATTCTAATTTAGGTATTCTTGCTGTGTGTGTAATTTATTTTCAGGTTGTTAACAATTTGGTGAAGTTTGGGGAGCAAGGAGACACCCCCTCTTTGGAAGCTTTTGAAGAGTTTTGACACCTATAGGTAAATCCCTAAAACTTATTAAAATTGCTGTTATTATTGCATTTAGCCTAGATCTAGGTGTCCCCTAGCTGACCCTAGAAATTCGTGGCATTTTGTGTCCATTTCATGTCCTAAATGGACACGTATCAGTCCTAACATGTAGGTGTTTGTTGAAATGCCCCAAATGGGATTTCGATATGTTCTTAGGAAAGTGTTTGAATAGAAATTATTGTTTTTGTGTGGATTATGGATTTCTGTTGGACTGAGTTTAATTTAGTGTCATGTCGTGTCGAGATCTGGACACGAACATGCGTGTTCCAGCCGCACAGTTTTTTCCTGCTACTCGGGGGCTGTATCGAACACAATACGACACGTGGACACCTAAGATTGGACACAGCCCTTGTGGCAGACACTGACACGAGGTCCTCAAAGTTTGAGACACTCTCATGTCGTGTCGGATGAGCACTTGACCCCGCAAGGGGACTCCACTATAGTGTGTACGTGTGTTAATAGCTTCGGACACGGCCCTAGAACTTTGGACACGACACACTAGGACCCAAATCAGGGTGACATGAACCTAGGTGGATACTAGGCGAACCTAGGGTTGTGAGCACGAGGCTTGGTCTGGCCTGTGACACGAGCACGACACGCGTGTACTCGTGCACGAGACAGTGCACTGTGCAGTATCCAGTTGTGTTGCTTTTGGGTTTAATTGAATTTAACACGTCGTGTCACATTGTGGTAGGACACAAACTGTATGCTGGACACAAACACATTCTATTTTTGCATTACCAACCTTTAGTTTTGTATTTTAACTTGGTTTCGATACTCAAATCACATTTACCCCTAATCCTGATACCATGTATTTTTAGAATTTTCCAGTTTTATAAATTGAACTTTGGCAACTATTTTTAACCCACTAAAATGCTGTTAATTATTGGTTTTATACCCTAATGTTGTTTACCTACATGTTTTCTGGCTATATATCGATTTTGGGTGATTTTGGTTGGGAATTGGATTCAAAATAGGATTTCGAAATCATGGGACTGAAAACTGTTTGTAAATAAGTAAATTGGCTCCCTTCCCTTCCTAATGACTAAACAGTAACCCCCTTCCTACTGTCCAGTACTGAATTGTACACTCTTCACACCTCCACCTGAGAACACTCTAACACACACACATTGAATTCCAGGTTTTCTCACATTCCCTCACACACACATTGCACTCTCACACACACTTTACTGTTTTCCTGTGCAACACACACACACACTCTATTTCCTGGAATACTACACTCACTGGTAACACACACACACACCCTTACACAATCTCATGTGACTGAACACTGTCACAGGTTCATGTATTCCTACAAACAACTCTGTGAGCATACACACACATGGTTTCCCCTTAGACACACACACATCTCATAGTTTCCCCCTCTCTATTTATATATAATCCATAAAGATGTATGTATATCTAATGCATAAAGTATATTATGTATATATGTAGGTATCCTATATATTATAATATGTGTGTGTACTATTAAATATGTATTATATATATGTATGAGTTGTATACATATAGGTAGCATATATGTATATATATATGTATGTATTATGTGATTTCCATGTGTAGGCCTAGATGCAATATAGGTTGTGTGATGTTGGCTTTGACTTTATATTGTATAGGTTGTATGGACTTGGTATACTAGCATAGGCTAGTTTAGCCTTGATTAGACTAGTATAGACTTGTTAGGACTTAGAATGCTTGTTAAACCTAGTTTAACATAACCTAGACTTGTTTAGACCTAGAATGACTTGTTTGACCTAATTTAGACTTGTTAGACCTAGTTTGACCATAGTTGACCTAGTTTGACTTTTACAGTTGACCAGAGTTGACCAAGAGTTGACTTTGGCCTAGATTAACCTAGATTCATGTAGAATGCATTGTAGTGCATCTTATTACCATTTTGGACATGTTATTACTTGTGCTGTTCTAAATAGGAGCCAGACACTACCCTTCGGACAGTACTTTCATCTTGGACATTCAGATAGCAGGCGAGTACATTCTCTGATCATTTCATATCCTGTTAGAATTATTTTTCTACTTTAGATTACTTTACTTGATGCTGTTACGTTGGTAACACGGATTAGTACTATATGGATCCTTTCTTGAGATGTTATCCCCTCAGGGAGCATCGAATACTACATGTTCTGTGCGTTTCACTTACATGGTGTATCATTATGCTTCTTGGTTTATTGATCACTTGTGACATGTACTCTCATGATCACAGAGTCTTTCTTGAATCACCCATTTATGGGCATTCCCAGAATCACCCATTTATGGGCCTACCATGTATCACCCCTTGTGAGCCATTACATGGATCATAATATAACCTGACTGGATCCTTGTGTATTGATTGGGGGTACGAGGGAGTAGAAGTAGACATGTGAATAATATCCAAGTAGTGTAGTTTCCAGAATCACTCCATAGTATAGTTCCCAGAATCTCCTATGCCATTCACATGTTTATATTGTACTCTGACTCACTAGCCACTGTTAGTTCTCTATTTATAGTAGATATTTCTATTACAGTTCTTCCTCTGTTTACATTTTGTACTTTTTTAGTTTCCTGTATCTTACTCTACTGTATGTTTATATTTTCTAACCAGCTATGATCTGTTGAGATGTATTATGCTCGCTCATGTCCTGACTGGACCTGTTGAAAATATTACAGAGGACGAGAAGGAGGCCTGTGTGGATACCTACTACGGGGCAGCTCTTGATGACACCAGTGATCCGAATTTCCAGCCGAATCCATTAGCTATAGAGACTGAGGCTCCCTAGTCTAGGTTTTACTATTATTATCATTTGGGATCTAGATTGTATGTATTCTTTCATACTCTGTAGTTGAGACTTGTATTTCTGGATGTTTGCTGAGTTGTTATCTTAGACACTTAGACTCTTCTGATCATCTGTATTTCATTTGAGTTCTATATCATATCGTGCTTCTTCTTTCTTAGTTGTGATGGGATTTATATTCTGCTATGTCACCCCCATTCGAGGAGTATAAACTGCTTAGCATTATATTGTTAGATGTTGTGACCTAGGATAGTGTTCTATCGCCGACACTGTGGCGTAGGCTGGACGTACCCACTTCTCGTGCCCTTACTCTAGGGTGTGGGTCGTGACACGTTTTTAGTGGTGGCCCATGCAGGTCTAGTTTAGAAATGTAGTGGTATTCTAACTAGAATATTACTGCAGCCTGCAGTAGAATTAGAAAATTTTTGAAGGTACTCAGTCACATTAGGAAAACTTTTTATCAGATTCCGTATATCTAAATTTTGCTGCTTATTGTCTTCCTTTGAATTTAAACTGTCCTCCTTTGATATTTCGACTCATTCTCAGCAATTATTTCTTTTAATCTGTCTCCAGGATGGTTGAGACGAGATCACATCGCCAGGGCCAGGGGGACGCTGGTGAGAGGTCTGCCATCTCTCATACTCAGCAGCCAGTCCCTGGTACCGCAGCCCCAGTCATGCCGGCTGAGGTAGGCGTTTCAGCTGCTTTCGGAGGAGCCCCTCCACCTGTGAGGCATGAGCCGAGTCCGGTGATTCCGGATGTGCTTCAGCAGCAGCAGCCACCTCTGGGGACAGTTGATGCCGTTCAGCTGTTTTCTTTCTTCCAACAGTTTATGGAGGGTCAGCAGGCCCAGCAGCAGAGGCAGACAGCAGAGATCAGCCGAGGCATCGATCTAGCCGTAACTACGGTGGAGAGAGTTATAGCTCAGCCAGCGGCAGCCTCACAGCCGTACCAGCCACGGAAGAAGGGCATACAGGATTTTCAGAAGATGCACCCGAGGGACTTCCGAGGGACAGAGGGGATCTTGTATGCCGACGAGTGGATTGAACACATGGAGGAGATATTCAGGTAGGGTGAGATTCCGACGAGGCTCCAGATTGAGGCAGCGGCCAGCATGATGCAGGATCTGGCCCGTATGTGGTACCAGACCGACCCGAGGATTGGTAGTACAGGACAGACTTGGACAACATTCAAGAAGCTGTTCAAGGAGAAGTTCTACCCGGATGCAGCACTAGGAGCCCTCGAGACTCAGTTCGAGGCCCTAGTCCAGGGGAACCAGTCTGTGGAGGAGTACGCAGGAGAGTTCTGCCGCCAGAGCAGATTTGTAGAGGGTTTGTCGGAGGCGACGAAGGACCAGAGGTTCCGAAAGGGCTTGGTAAAGGAGGTCAAGTCCTACACCAAGAATGCCCATAACGCTACCTTTGAGGAGATCCTAGTGGACGCGTTAGCTGCAGAGAATGATCTTGAGCTTAGGCTCAAGAGGGGGCGAGACTTCTAGGGAGGCAGCAGTAGCGGAGGACCGGCCAAGAGGCCGCACTTTCAGCAGCAGCACCAACAGCACCACCCGCAGCAGAGGTTCCAGCCACAGCAGTTTCAGCAGCCGAGGCATCAGCCAGTGCAATATCAGTAGCAAAGGGTGCAGCAGCTGGCACCGAGACAGCAGGCCACCACCTGTGCTTATTGCAAGAAGCCAGGGCACGGATGGAACGAGTGTAGGAAGAGACTGGGCAAGTGCCTAGTATGTGGTTCATTAGACCATCAGATGAGGGAGTGTACCTTGACCACGGGACGAGCAGCTCAGGAAGGAGGAGCCAGGGCTCCAGCAGGCCAGCAGAGGGGACCAGTCCTGCCGACACAGCAGCAGAGATTTGTTCAGCATCAGCAGCAGGCCAGGGGAAGCCAACAGGGGCGAGCTTTCACCATGGCGGCTGAAGATGCAGAGGCGATAGGAGAGCTGATGGCAGGTTCAGTTCTTCTCGACTCCAGACCAGCTTTTGTATTATTTTATTCCAGTGTTTCGTATAGTTTCATATCAGTATCATTTATGATTAGACATGGTATCATAGCTGAATCGTTGCCTAGGACTTATAAGATCACGATCGGGGGTGATATTATCCTTGTGAGTGATGTTTCTAAGGGTCGGAGTGTTATTTTGGGAGGCCGTGAGTTGGAGGTGAGCCTGCTCGTAATGCCATTGCCGAACTACGATATAGTACTCGATATGGATTTGTTGAGCAGGCACCACGCCAGCATTGATCGTAGAGGGGGTTGAGTTCTTCAGAGTGTCGGGGAGCCAGAGTTCGAGTACTCCAGACGTCAGGCGGAGCAGAGCAGCAGAGTTTTCTGTGAAGTCTCAGTTGAGGAGTAGACGATTCCACACCCCTTGATAACAGAGTATATGGATGTTTTTTCCAGAGGAGTTATCTAGATTGCCACCAGACGGAGACATTGAGTTCTCGATAGACTTGGTTCCAGGAGCGAAACCCATCTCTCAGTACGTCTATCGAGTGAACAACAGTGAGTTGGTGGAGCTGAAAAAGCAGTTGGATGAGCTGCAGGACAAGGGCTTTATCCGTTCGAGAACGTCGCCAAGGGGTACACCAATATTGTTTGTGCCGAAGAAGGATGGGTCAGTACGGATGTGTATTGACTACAGGGCACTCAACAACCTGACGATCAAGAATAGATACCCACTGCCGCGGATCGATGATCTTTTTGACCAGTTGAGCGGAGCTCGGGTGTTCTCCAAGATTGATTTGAGGTCAGGTTATCACCAGGTGAAGGTGAAGAGGGAGGATATTCCCAAGACCGCTTTCAGGACGCGGTACGGGCAGTTTGAGTTTTTGGTTATGCCGTTTGGGCTAACTAATGTACCAGCAGTGTTTATGAACCTAATGAACAAGGTGTTCCACTAGTACTTGGACCAGTTTGTGGTGGTGTTCATTAAAGACATCTTGGTGTATTCCAGGACTGAGGAGGAGCACGAGGAGCATCTGAGGATAGTGCTGGAGACTCTCAGGAAGGAGCAGCTTTATGGAAAGCTCTCAAAGTGTGAGTTCTTCTTGGACCGGTTTAACTTTTTGGGTCATGTAGTGACTGGAGATGGGATCTCAGTTGACCCCAAGAAGATTGTAGCAGTTGAGGCATGGGCAGCGCCGACTTCAGTAGCAGAGATCAGGAGCTTCCTGGGGCTGGCAGGATATTATAGGAGATTTGTGCAGGATTTCTTCCGGGTTGCAGAGCCGTTGAATAGGTTGACCCGGAAAGATGCTGAGTATGTTTGGTCAGAGGAGTGTCAGGCAACTTTTGATGAGTTGAAGAAGCGGCTTACGACAACTCCGATTCTGACATTGCCTTCAGGATCAGGAGGATTCACTATCTATAGTGATGCTTCAGGGAAGGGGCTGGGTTGTGTCTTACAGCAGCATGGGAAGGTGATTGCCTATGCTTCCAGGCAATTACGTCCCCATGAGAAGAACTACCCTACCCATGACCTGGAGCTGGCAGCAGTAATATTTTCTCTGAAGTTGTGGAAGCACTACCTGTATAAAGAGAGGGTGGAGATTTTCACAGATCATAAGAGCTTAAAGTATATGTTTACACAGAAAGAGCTCAACATGAGGCAGCGCAGATGGCTAGAGCTGATAAAGGACTTTGACATATCACTTCAGTATCACCCAGGAAAGGCCAACGTGGTTGCCGATGCCTTGAGTAGGTATCTGACAGCCATGTGTTTGACTATGGATCGACACTTGCTTACAGATTTGGAGAGCCTTGGGATTGAGGTGATCATGCCCGGAGTTCAGATGCAGTTATGGGGCCTGCAGATTCAGTCGGACTTGGTGGAGAGGATCAAGTGGCACAGTTTGAGGACGTTTCTCTGCGGAGTCTCCGAGAGCAGGTTCGAGCAGGGTTAGTGGATGGTAAGTTTTCTCTTACAGAGGATGGTGCCTTGCGACACGGTTCCAGGTTATGTGTGCCCAGTGGAGAGCTCAGGGAGCAGGTTTTGTAGGAGGCCCACAGATCTCAGTACTCTATACATCCTGGTGCCAACAAGATGTACCGAGATCTAAGGGAGCATGTTTGGTAGTACGGGATGAAGCGGGAGGTAGCTCGCTTCGTAACTAGGTACTTGGTCTGTCAGTAGGTCAAGGCATAGAGGCAGAGGCCCGGTGGATTATTGCAGCCATTGCCCATTCCCGAGTGGAAGTGGGAGCATATCACTATAGATTTTGTATATGGGTTGCCGCGTACACCAGGAGGGAAAGAAGCGATTTGGGTCATCGTTGACAGGTTGACCAAATTGGCCCACTTCTTGCCATTCAAGGTGGATACGTCTACAGAGAGGCTTGCGGAGATGTATATGTGACAGATAGTCAGGATTCATGGGGTTCCGGTCAGCATTATCTCAGATCGGGATAGTCGCTTTACCTCCCATTTCTGGAGGAGTCTGCAGACTAGCTTGGGCACTCAGCTCAAGTTTAGTACCGCATACCACCCCCAGACGGACGGACAGTCAGAGAGGACTATTCAGACACTTGAGGATATGCTGCGGACGTGCGTCTTGGACTTTGGAGGTTCCTGGGAGGATCATCTATATTTGGTGGAGTTTGCTTACAATAACAGTTTTCAGGCCAGCATTGAGATGTCACCTTTCGAGGCTCTGTACGGGCGTAGGTGTCGTACACCCTTATCTTGGGATGATGTTGGTGAGCAAGCCTTACTGGGACTAGAGACGGTTGTTGACGCAGCTGAGAAGGTGAAGCTCATCAGGGATAGACTTCGCATGGTGCAGGACAGACATCGGCACTGGGCCGATAGCCACCGGAGGCCGTTGGAGTTTGAGGTACAGATTAGAGTAGGATTAGATTTAGGGTTTGTGTTTATGATTTTGATCATATTTGTTTATCATAATTAAATTGAGACCTTGCTTATGATTAGGTTGGAGACCAAGTTTTCTTGAGGATATCTTCGACTCGTGGTACGATAAGTTTTGGTGGAGGTGGAAAGCTTAGCCCGTGCTTCATCGGCCCTTTCGTTATCAGCGGAAGAGTCGGCGACGTGGCTTACAGGCTAGACTTGCCACCTGCATTAGTGGGTGTCTACAACGTATTCTACATATCACAGTTGAGACGGTATGTGGCTGACCCTAGCCATGTACTTGATCATTCGAAGATTGAGGTTGGGCCTTCTCTCAGCTATCCAGAGCAGCCAGTGGAGATTCTGGATCGACGGGGGAAGGTACTGAGGAACCAGGTGATACCTTTGGTTCACGTCGCATGGAGACATCATTCTCCAGGAGAGTCTACCTGGGAGCGGGAGGATGAGATGCGCGAGCGATTCCCATATCTTTTTGGACCATGAGGTATACTTTCTATCATTCTCATCAGTTGCATTTTGCCTTTCAATTTCGAGGGCAAAATTCTTTTAAAGAGGGTAGATTTGTCACTACCACATTTCTAGTATAGGGATATTTTGGTCATTTTTGAATTTTTGGGATTTATTTGGAATTATTGAGATTCATTAGAATTTATGTGATTTTTAGTATAATTTAATTGAGTGATATTCTAAACTTTAACTAGTATTGACTTTGGAGCCTAACCTAGATGCTAACCCTAGTGGTGGTGACTTGATTAGGTCATGTGACCCTAGCCTAACTTAATTTAACCCATGTTTGGTCTTTTAGATTCAAGTTAGAATAGGTGCATGGTTGTGACTTAGGAATTAACCCATAGCTTATGACTTTACAAGTCATGATTAACTAATTTGGCCCAAGCCCATAGCCCATACCATAGAACCCTAACCCTAATTTCCTTACTTGGCCGGCCAACCCACATTGGGAATCCCACCCTATAAGTACTCTCTTCCATTAGGTTAGCCTCCTTTAGAAAGTCCACATTTAGAAAGAGAGGTATGCTCCATCTTTAGAAATTCATATAAAATCTAATTTAATTCCTTTTTCCCTCAAACTAATTGCAATAGGTTCTAATTTAGGTATTCTTGCTGTGTGTGTAATTTATTTTCAGTTTGTTAACAATTTGTGAAGTTTGGGGAGCAAGGAGACACCCCCCCTTTGGAAGCTTTTGAGGAGTTTTGATACCTATAGGTAAATCCCTAAAACTTATTGAAATTGCTGTTATTATTGCATATTAGCCTGGATCTAGGTGTCCCCTAGCTAACCCTAGAAATTTGTGGCATTTCGTGTCCATTTCGTGTCCTAAATGGACACGTATCAGTCCTAACATGTAGGTGTTTGTTGAAATGCCCCACAGGGAATTTCGATCTGTTCTTAGGAAAGTGTTTGAATAGAAATTATTGTTTTTGTGTGGCTTATGGATTTCTGTTGGACTGAGTTTAATTTAGTGTCGTGTCGGGATCTGGACACGAACACGCGCATTCCAGCCGCATAGTTTTGCCCTGCTATTCGGGGGCTGTATCGGACACAATACGACATGTGGACACCTAAGATTGGACACAGCCCTAGGGGCAGACACTGACACGAGGTCCTCAAAGTTTGAGACACTCTCGTATTGTGTCGGATGAGCACTTGACCCCGCAAGGGGACTCCACTACACTGTACACGTGTGTTAATAGCTTCGGACACGGCCCTAGAACTTTGGACACGACACACTAGGACCCAAATCAGGGTGACACGAACCTAGGTGGGCACTAGGCGAACCTAGGGTTGTGAGCACGAGGCTTGGTCTGGCCTGTGACACGAGCACGACACGCGTGCACTCGTGCACGAGACAGTGTACTGTGCAGTGTCCAGTTGTGTTGCTTTTGGGTTTAATTGAATTTGATACGTCGTGTCACATTGTGGTGGGACACAAACTGTATGCTGGACACGAACACATTCTATTTTTGCATTACCAACCTTTAGTTTTGTATTTTAACTTGGTTTCGATACTCAAATCACATTTACCCCTAATCCTGATACCATGTATTTTTAGAATTTTCTAGTTTTATAAATTGAACTTTGGCAACTATTTTTAACCCACTAAAATGCTGTTAATTATTGGTTTTATACCCTAATGTTGTTTACCTACATGTTTTCTAGCTATATGTCGATTTTGGGTGATTTTGGTTGGGAATTGGATTCAAAATGGGATTTCGAAATCATGGGACTGAAAACTGTTTGTAAATGAGTAAATTGTCTCCCTTCCCCTCCTAATGACTGAACAGTAACCCCTTCCTACTGTCTAGTACTGAACTGTACACTCTTCACACCCCCACCTGAGAACACTCTAACACACACACACACACATTGAATTCCAGGTTTTCTCACATTCCCTCACACACACATTGCACTCTCAGACACACTTCACTGTTTTCCTGTGCAACACACACACACTCTATTTCCTGGAATACTACACTCACTGGTAACACACACACACCCTCACACAATCTCATGTGACTGAACACTGTCACAGGTTCATGTATTCCTACACACAACTCTGTGAGCATACACACATATGGTTTCCCCTTAGACACACACACATCTCATAGTTTTCCCCTCACTATGTATATATAATCCATAAAGATGTATGTATATCTAATGCATAAAGTATATTATGTATATATGTAGGTATCCTATATATTATAATATGTGTGTGTACTATTAAATATGTATTATATATATGTATGAGTGGTATACATATAGGTAGCATATATGTATATATATGTGTATGTATTATGTGATTTCCATGTGTAGGCCTAGATGCAATATAGGTTGTGTGATGTTGGCTTTGACTTTATATTGTATAGGTTGTATGGACTTGGTATACTAGCATAGGCTAGTTTAGCCTTGATTAGACTAATATAGACTTGTTAGGACTTAGAATGATTGTTAAACCTAGTTTAACATAACCTAGACTTGTTTAGACCTAGAATGACTTGTTCGACCTAATTTAGACTTGTTAGACCTAGTTTGACCATAGTTGACCTAGTTTGACTTTTAGAGTTGACCAGAGTTGACCAAGGGTTGACTTTGGCCTAGATTGACCTAGATTCATGTAGAATGCATTGTAGTGCATCTTATTACCATTCTGGACATGTTATTGAAAACACAAGTGAAGGCAACTCTAGAGGAGGGTGAATAGAGTTTGTGTCGATAATCACCAAATAAAAAATAACTCTATATCACCTCCACAAAACAACTATCAAGATAGTAAATAAATCAGAGAGAAATGCGGAAGTAAATAAAGATCAGAAGAGCATACGCAAACACAGCAGTTTTAACCAGGTTTCCCTCGTGGAGGACTAGTCCAGGCCTGAGAACTCTAGCTCAGGATTAAATCTACTATTTGTGAAATAGTAGTTTACAACCCGTGCCTTTTCTTCAGAAGAGCACATCAACTTCTTACAGAGGATCGCAGTGGCGATTGCTTGGAATTTTCCAAGCGACTTCTTCTTTTCAATTCTTGCACAAAAACTTCTAGCTGAATCGAACTTGAGCACCTTGGGGCTTAGGAAGTTTTGTGGCTAGTAGATTGGAAGAGTAAGGCTCTTGACTATATAGGCTATGTAAGAGAAGAAGAAGAGAAGAGTAGATTGTTTCAAATGAGAGAAACCAAGGCCTATTTATAGGGTTCGGGACATGCAGAATTCGGCCAGAATTCGGTATAAATAATTCAAATTTTTGGCCGTTGGACAGCTTATAGCAAGCAGGCCCTAAAAATCAGGGTGCTGGAAATCAGGGGACAGAGTTCGGCCCGAACTCTGTGTGGAGGCAGAGTTCGGCCCGAACTCTGTCTCCAGAAGACAGAATTGATCCATTGGGCTTTATGGCTTTGTGGAGCTTGGGCTTGGTTCAGGAATTGGTCTGTTGTAATGGTAGAGCTTTGGAGAGATATGTCTAGGGGTTGAGATGACTCAGTGCGACTCAACGTACACATTCTCCTAGACTCAATAAATTGAAGATTACAGACTTAGAACATTTAGGAAAACCAAGAGCCCTTTTGATGACGCCTTTCTTCTGATATTTGAGCAGTCCTGAAGACGTCTTTTTCCTTGACAGCGGAACCCCCGATACGAGGCCCCGGATAGGTCGCTAGGCGGTTCGGAGAAATCTTTTTGTATGTCGCCGTCTTTGGTCCATCATTAATTCTTCATTGCCTATGTCCTGTTTTGATCATGTTAGATCATGCTTACTGCATGTCTACAAATACATGTTAGGCCAGCAAAATATGTTGCAGTACGATACAAGCATAGCAATATAATATAGGATAATTAGGACAATGCTAAGTTAGATCATGCTTACTGCATGTCTACAAATATTAGGCCAACAAAATATGTTGTAGTACGATACAAGCATAGCAATATAATATAGGACAATTAGGACAATGCTAAGTTTAAGTAGCAACATGATAGTGAGTATAAGAATATTAGTGACATCACTATGTTAAACTTAACTGATTAGCCATATTCAAAAACACAATATAATTATTGGGCCAACAGTTATGACTTGTGCTATTCTAAATAGGAGCCAGACACCACTCCTTGGACAGTACTTTCATCTTGGACATTCAGATAGCAGGCGAGTACATTCTCTGATCATTTCATATCCTGTTAGAATTATTTTCCTGCTTTAGATTACTTTACTTGATGCTGTCACGTTGGTAACACGGATTAGTACTATATGGATCCTTTCTTGAGATGTTATCCCCTCAGGGAGCATCGGATACTACATGCTCTGTACGTTTCACTTACCTGGTGTATCACTATGCTTCATGGTTCATTGATCACTTGTGACATGTACTCTCATGATCATAGAGTCTTCCTTGAATCACCCATTTATAGGCATTCCCAGAATCACCCATTTATGGGCCTATCATGTATCACCCCTTGTGGGCCATTACATGGATCATAACATAACCTGGCTGGATCCTTGTGTATTGATTAGGGGTACGGGGGAGTAGAAGTAGACATGTGAATAATATCCAAGCAGTGTAGTTCCCAGAATCACTCTATAGTATTGTTTCCAGAATCTCCTATGCCATTCACATGTTTATATTGTACTCTGACTCACTAGTCACTGTTAATTCTCTATTTATAGTAGATATTTCTATTACAGTTCTTTCTCTGTTTATATTCTGTACTTTTTTCAGTTTCCTGTATCTTACTCTACTGCATGTTTATATTTTCTAACCTGCTATTATCTGTTGAGATGTAATGTGCTCGCTCCTGTCCTGACTGGACCTGTTGAAAATATTACAGAGGACGAGGAGAAGGCCTGTGTGGAAACCTACTACGGGGCAGCTCTAGATGACAACAGTGATCCGGATTTCCAGCCGGATCCATTAGCTATAGAGACTGAGGCTCCCTAGTCTAGGTTTTACTATTATTGTCATTTGGGATCTGGATTGTATATATTCTTTCATACTCTGTAGTTGAGACTTGTATTTCTGGATGTTTGCTGAGTTGTTATCTTAGACACTTAGACTCTTCTGATCATCTGTATTTCATTTGAGTTCTATATCATATCGTGCTTCTTCTTCCTTAGTTGTGATTGGGTTTACATTCTGCTATGTCACCCCCATTCGGGGAGTATAATCTGCTTAGCATTATATTGTTAGAATGTTCTGACCTAGGACAGCGTTCTACCGCCGACACTGCGACGTAGGCTGGACGTACCCACTTCTTGTGCCCTTACTCTAGGGTGCGGGTCGTGACACCGCATGAACCAAACATAGATCTTTGCATATCAACTCACATCATTCATACACTGGCATTTTAAATAGTTTTAAGGGGATTTTGAGAGTCAAATAGAGATATTTGAAGGGCATATCAACTCACATCATTCATATGTGTCATTCAGGAATCAAGTGAGTAAAGTCTGAAGACAATGATAATCGAAGTTTTATGCAATAGAAATCCTCAAGTAACATTATTTGACTTGGTGAATTTTTGTACTGCGGCCCAATGGTCTCAGAAAAAGTTATTTATAAACCAGATATATTTTCAAAGAAAAATAGTACAGTCATGTGTCCTACTAAAGAACCTATGCGTCTGACTAATCTGCAGATCCTCTTTACAACAAATCTTATGCGAATACAGTCTTTGAAGTCTATGTAGATTTATGTAGTTAGGACCTCTTTATATGTTCATGAAGTTTCATCTTACTAAAAGATGGATAATGTTACAAATTAAACAGTGCAAATTTATACATCATATGTAGTCATGCATCATCGTGAAGGTAGAGATTCTTTAGATTATGTGTCAATATTGAAATTGCAGTACAATACAAAATAAAACTCTTATTAACAGTTAAAACCATAATTACATATGATAGAGATCTATTACATTCTGGATTTTCATTCGAAAGTCGTGGTTACGTCTGATGGAGATCTATTACATTCTGGGTCTTCTCCATCAAGTCCTACACCAGTGTGAGCCATGAAACATGAAAAGTGTTGCACTGGAGGACAATGTAAAGTGGGTGAGCACTCCCATAGGCTAGGTACTCTGAACCTTGCATTCTCGCAGAAGTGCCGAACCTCAGTCACATACTAGTGCATCTACTAGCATAGGCTCTCCTCTATGTATCTAGCAATATGCTCGGGCAGGAGGATACAAAATTAGACAGGCACACAGTCCAAGGTTCTTGCCGACTGCCAATAATGTTCATCATCAACAATGTTTTGATTTGGACTTAAACCCAATCTCATCACAGATGCTACGACAGTGAAACCAGCTAGTTGCAAGCCTCGTCAGATAGGTGCAGACAGCTAGCTGGGTCTCAGGACTGCAAAAGTCTATGTGTCATGCTCCAGTTCCAAAATATACAGGAACCCAAGACATGAGCATGCTAGTTGCACGGTTAGAATAAGTATTCCCAATTGAATGGACTTATCCTAATCGTAGTACGCGATAAAGTAAACTAAATTTACTCTATCTCAACTATGTCTCAATCCACAATAATGAACAAAATCAAGAACAAACAATATATGTCATGGTCTGCAGCCCATTATCATATATGTTTGGAATGGACCCAAAGAATAATAGAGGTCCAGTAAAACTAGGCTAAATGAGCTAGAAATAATATGAAGGGGAATAAAAAGCACAAAAAATGATAAACTAACACTACAAGCAGTACCTGAACCCTACAGCCAAAATTATACCATCAACCTATCTATACTATGAGCTCAGCAACAACCTGAGATATCAGCACGCCCTTAGGGGACTAGCAAGATACATAAAAATAATACCATAATGAATTGTAAATGAAACATGACAAGGGAAAATAATAGCTCGGTTCATAACATAGTTTCACATCCCATCATCGAAACATTGGATCACCCCTATAAGCAAACAAACCCACTATTCTGTGACAAGACACTATCACATGCCATAACACAAACTGAACCTAACCATCTAGGTGTAATGCAAGTCGAAAACTATACTGGAACGTATAAGTGCATTGGAATAAAGCATAGCATCAGCTAAAGGCTTTTGCATGAACTAGTATACATCTGAACCAAATCTGACGCACAGTTAGGGCCACTAAATGGATATATCCCCTAGCCATACTTTGCATCACTAGCATACCTCCCGATCGTATCTACCGCGCAAGCAGGGCCGCTACCGGATATATCCTCTAATGACACACCCATAATCTGGAAACTATGAACCCATAACCGGACAACTATCAGGCTATAGGCTAGCTCATACATCTTAATATGAGACCGTGGGTATGTCCAGCCTATGTCACAGTATCGACGGTAGAACGTTGTCCTAGGTCTCAACAACATCTAACACAATATGATAAATCTGTCCAACAAGATATACTCTCCAAACGGAGGAAAAATCTCAGAAGAATACAACTCAATCACAAAATAACTAAGAGAGGTAATCAGTATGATATGGAATAGAAAAAAAGATATCAAGGTTCAATACATATTCAGAATTTAAAGAGTCTAAGTGTTATAAACACCAAACAGAGTACAACTCAAATACATAACAAAAAACTAAAAGACACAATCTAGTAGTCCTAGCAGTCTACTCCAAGTACTAATGGTGTCTCCTCTAGGCCAGCTGGATCCTCCAAGTTCTCTGTAAAATTTTATCAACAGGTCCAGTCAGGCTGGGAACGAGCACATATCTCTAAAAGCAGTTCCAAAACATGTTAGAAAATATAGAGCTAATAGTTGAATAAAATACATGACATATTGTAATAAAGTACAGAAATACAGAAGATATGGATAAGTAAACTGAGTACATAAATATAATAAAGAATCTATGAACTATAATAAATATAAATGTTTCAGAGCACAAAATGGTTATGTGATTGGTTTAGGTTTGCACATGGTTATTCTATGGTAACTCTATTATACGTGAGGGTATAACAGACATGTATATGATTACACGCTGGGATTTAATCACATAACCACTTCTACTCCCCTTACCACAATCAATACACAAGGATATGGTCAAGTTATGTTACGTACATGATTGTTAGTTATACATGAAGCACATGTGAGCACATGAGAGTACATGAGAGCACATGAGTATACATGAAGAATACGAGTACAAGGAGTACATGATGCATATGACGAAGTACATGAACATAAAATACCCGATGCACCCGATAAGGGGATAACATCTCATGAAAAAATCCATATAGTACCAATCCGTGTTGACAACGTGTCAGCATCAAGTAAAGTAGTCCAAAGCAGGCAATATATATGCTATCATGAATAAAAACTAACAGAGAATGTACTCGCCTGATACCCTGAGCAACTGATGTGTATAGACATCTGAGCTGGAGTCATAGAGTCCTATTTAATGAGATACATGTTACAAAGTGTTCAGTATTGAATAATTGAATTAAATAATGCAGTCTATATGCCACTAGGTCGCTCTAGGCCAAAAGTCAACCCTGGTCAACTGTCTTAGTCAACTAAGTCAACTTAGTCAAACAGGCCAATCTTGATCAACTTCTAATTAATGTTAGCCAATTTGGTATTACTTTCTTATGCTCTACTTAATATGCAATTTATACTAATACCTATTGATCATACCCCCACATAGTCTTACCTTACCTTTATATTAAACCCCTTTATTTAAAGGGTGAAGCAACATTAGGAATGACATGGACACTTCAATACTGAACAAGGATATCAGGTCTGGGAAAGTAGTACAGGGGCTATGATCTGAACTCAAAATCTGGGCAGTGTTCTTCACTGGATATTAAAGGAATGACAGAAATAATTATATAGGATAATGCAATATGAATGGAAGGGCAACTCTCTAAGGGATGCAGTGAATGAATTGCATCAATGCAAGGGTGGAATGCAGTGTTTAATACCTTGGATATGCAGGATACATTCAAGTAAATGCAGGCCATGTAATCTGATATGCAGGGTAGCATGTAATGAAGGACAATGCCATCTGAACCATAGGGAAGTGACTAAATAGGAATGCAAGTCAGCAAGGAATAGGACATCTGCATCATAGGCTCGAATGAACTCATATCAGGATCTGAACAGTTGGGGCATGCAGGACATCCATACAATTGGGACATGCAGGGCAATTATGGGGTTCTGATACTGCAAGGTAGGATGTAGTAAAATGAATTTGTGAAGTAATTGATGTTTGCAAGATAGTGTTTATAGTATGATACACATGTTCTGATACCAAAATTGTATCAGTATGGTGATGGAAGGGTACATGATATCTAATGTGGCATGAATGAATACAGGCATGCCATGACATGTAGGGGTTCCTGGGCATTGCAGAAGATATTCAAAACCTGAACAAGGCCAATGGCTGCAACCTAGCTCATTCAAGTGTAGGCTAAAATCGAGGATGAAATGGACATAATCCGTTGGCTCTACTGAACATGGTAAGGATGTAACCCCATAGTCCTACCCCCATATGGACAGAATATAAAGTCATGTGACTGAGCAACTGGATGTTTCCAAGGGCAGAACAGAATAATGCAATACCAAGCAAAGGACTTAGCTAATCATGCAATTGAGACCAGATATTCAATACTTGGCAGAACAAATATATACTGGACTGGTGGTGTCTGCAGGGCATCCATTGCTCTTATTACATTTAACTTCTGAGCTTAACAAGGATGGTTAGACATCAACACTCATCATGGGGTGGATACATTGATGTTTCAAGGATTTGAACATTAGTGTTCGAAGAATAGAGCATCGAAAAATGATGATTGTGCAAGAAAGGAGGTGAACTGGCCAGGGGGTGAACTGACACTCCCCATGTTTTTGTCGAGGGTGCATCTAAGTCTAAGGGTTTGGAATGAAGATGGGGATTGGACAATGGATGCAAGGACAACATTAATCGACTGAACCAAAGAAAATAGTCAGGACAATATAAATATGGCTAACCTTGAGTATGCAGAACAAATATTTAGGGACAGAGTGTGGTTAAGGATATGGCATCAATAAGGGTTAACTGAGCCTTCAAGGATACAGGACAATACAAGGAATGAAATGATGTAGTGAACAATAAGAAGAGTGCAGAACAATTAAACTTATATGCAGTGTATGCAAGAGGGAAGGCAATATGTAATGATGTAGGACACTCAAATGCAGTATGTTAAGTGTTTGTAGACAATGGTGCAGTGCAGTGCTCGACTGCACAGTATGGCATGTGCAGTGGCTGCCATGGCTCGATATGGCCATGGCTAACAGCCATAAGCCTAGGATAAATTGTTTGTCATCTGGCCTAGCCAATAGGTCGATTAGAATGTGAAACAATGTGTAACAGTGGAGATCAAAGCCCCTAGCGGCAGGGCAACACTGTGTAGTGCACAGAACACACCCGAGCCTTCCATGGCTCAAATTAACACATCAAAACTTTTCAAAATTCCCATAGAACACACACACGCAACCCACAAAATATGTACAACAATATTATATAATTATATTTGAAATTTAAACAAGAAAAGTCGTAAGAGGCATTTTATCGAACACTTGACGTACGTATCCGATATTCTTCAGATACGCACCTCAAATGGATTCGAAATCGAACCAAACTCTACCTAATGATGAGGGGCCCTAAATCAATGCATCTATGGAAAGCAAAAAGAAATTAAAAGGTTTAGAGG
Source organism: Iris pallida (assembly GCA_029216955.1). Taxonomy (NCBI): domain Eukaryota; kingdom Viridiplantae; phylum Streptophyta; class Magnoliopsida; order Asparagales; family Iridaceae; genus Iris; species Iris pallida. The sequence goes on along the minus strand of JANAVB010039219.1, from coordinate 15,401,049 downwards.
GCTCTTACCAATTGGGAGTTGGAATCCCAATGAAAACTTTCTAGATCTAGATTCCCACCAAGCTCCAATGGTCAAATTGCTCCAAATCCCTCCTAGCTAGCCAATAGGGCTTCCTCTCTTCAAGAGGAAGAAATTGTATTCAGTTTGGGTGAATTTGGAGTTAATTTGGATGATGGGGCCAAATTGGAAAAGAACACCAAATTAAGGTTAGGTTTCTAAATGAAAGGAGGAGGAAGGGAGCTAATGATACTATATATAGCATGAAAGGGCTTTTCTAGGCTACTATGGCCGGCCACATGGTCTTAGGCTAGGGTTTGGTTGGTTACATTAGGCTAAGGTCTCTCCAGTTGACATTTAAAGGCCTTTTTAGGAGAAGGCCCAAATGTGGTCTAATAACTAAACCAATACTAGCCTACACATGTTATTCCTAGTCAATTAGAGTCCAACTAACAAGGCCAAGTCCACTAGCTAGGTCTCTATGATCATGGTTAGCCTCTAGTCAAAGTTATTCTAAGGTTTCACAAACTAATGACACTAACACAATGCACTAATTAAAATAATATTAAAATAATCAAAAATTTACAAATTTATATCACTAACATGATTTAATCTTATTAAACAATAATTAAAATAATAAATTTCAGAAAAGTTCAAAAATATCCTTATTTTAGAAAAGTGGTAGTTACACAAGTTATATCCATGGCTCGGTAATCCATATCTCTATACAAGTCACTACCTAGACTCTGTTAATCCATAAATGAACTGACACACGAACCATCCGTATCGATAGCAAGTCGAATACGTAGGTTCGTGCCAACTCTATGATCTTCACTCTTGTGTCGTGTATGAGACGTGTCAACAAGTCAAGGAAGTTATGAAGCATAACTTCAACACATCGGAAATGTCAACTATCACATATGGTCAACACACACACGAACACACACCAACATTGATAGACATATCGATGGCACCAGTCATACTTGGACGTACTCTACTAACGTAAAATACTAGAAAACAAACAAACAAACATCATGAATCAAGTACGACTGCAAGATGGTAAGATATCTTGCTTGGACTCGCCGCGAGAATGTAGATTATAGATCCAGCTCCAATTTCTGCAGTCTTGGTCTCACAAACTCCTATATATATATATATATATATATATATATATATATATATATATTACATAGGATTAACTAACTATCTATCAACTAATCATAATATCCTTCCTAGGACTAATAAATTTTCCACAAAATAGATATATAAAATATTCAGAATTAATTCCAAAATAAATCATTATATTCTAGAAATACTTTTTATATAATTATTATTGCTAAAAATATTTGGAATTCAATTCATGATCAAACTAATATCCTCATTGATAAATTAACGATATTAGAAATTATTTAACCATAAATAAACTAACTTTAATAATCTAAAATTAATGGTAAACAATTATTTAAATCATCAAATATTCATGATCATGAGTCGAGGATCGATATTGAGCGTTGGATGCATACAAAATTATTTGGGACTCACAAGATGGTAATGTCAATAGTTCGTTTTACGGCAGAATTTAGTCCTTCAAAGATCGAATGATTTAAGCATTAAAATAGAAAAATAATAAAAAAACTCATTGAACAAGAATTTTAGGTAATCGATCATTTTCATATATGATATCAATGATAAAAGTGAAAGTTATACAGTTTAAAACTGTCCTACAATAAATAGTATCGATTTTCGACACACTTTGGTAAAACGTGTGCCCCGACCAACCTAGAAAGAATTTTGACATAAATTTTATATTGTAGACACATAGAGGAACCCAGCATTTTTGGTCCCATGAAGTTTTGATGTCTAGAAGTGGAAAAAATGCATTCGCAAAGATGGGCATACCTGTTGTGTGAATTCAGCACCTCTTCGGTTGAAGTTTCACCAAGTTATTGGCCTTTGCTCCTTGCCGAAGTGCCCATGGGAGTTCCTTGAGTTGCTAGGATGAAAGAGGGGGAAAATAAGGACTAAAATATGTTGTGGTTTCATGCAAAAATGTGAAGAAAGACGGTGTGAAGGTGGCGGCCATGTAGGGTGGCTAGGCTTTGTGGTTGTGGAAGCATGAAAAATCTTAGCTGAAGACATCCTTTCGCCAAAGCGCAGAAGATGCAAAAGACTGAGGCTCAGAGTCAAACTCTCAAAGAAAGACATTTGCATACTTCTCATGGACGGCGAGGGCTCCTTCTACACAGAGTTCTTGTACAAGAACATGGCTCCTACAAACGAGAAAAGACTCAACCAGCAGCCAACTTACACAAGGCCGATCGCCGCTCGAAGTTAAGTTTGGATCTCGCATGGTGGTGAAGGATGCCGAGAAGAAGACAACGACTCTTCAGATGAGAACTTCTCCTTTTATAGGACCGAGAATGGCCCAGAGCGCACGCCACATGGCCGACGGTCAGAATTCCTACATTAATGGGACGAACCTAAGACTTAACACTTTGAATGTTAGTCTTAGACCCTTGGAATTCTCCATATTATGGTGGCAATTAAAAGTGAAGTTCCCTAAAGAGCGGATATTTATTGCTTTTTGCTTCAGAAGCCAAAGCCTTCATGCCAGAGGCCAGCCACCTGCCTGTGCCAACCTCAGAAGCAAGATAGTGGTAGACCCCCTTCTTTTACTTCCAGAAGCTAGTGTCTTTACTCTAGAGGCGCAGCTACCTGCCTGCGCCAATCTCAGACGTGCAAGGGTGTCATACCCTTCCCTTCGCAGCCAACGCCTTTACTGTTCAGTGGCGCAACTACTTACCTGCGTCCGCATGAGACACAGGATGGTGATAGGCTCACACCATCTCCATTCCCATGGCATAGTCGTCTGCTCCAGTTCAGAAGCTTATGTCACTTCTCTACAAGAGCCTTGGGAACTCCTATCGCAACCAATGCAAGTCAGCCTGCCACTCCAAAAGCACAGTAACCTCGCCAACCTGAAGCACAAGCCTACTTGTCGCCTACAGCACAGTGACTTCGGTATCCCAAAACACAGCTTCATAAGTTGCTCTATATGCACAAAAGTCTCGTCGTCATTCGAAGCCAAGTCCACTTGTCGCCTGAATGCACAGAGGTTCCGTCATCTCCGGAAGCACGATCTACTCGTCGCCCCAGAAGCACAGCAGTACTTAGTCCTCACCAGAGGTGCAGGAAGCATATGTCCACCCGAATTGGTTTATTTAAACCACCTCTTATAGAGAAGATTGGGATTAAATCATGATTGATATTATATCATATTGATTTAAATCTTAGACGAGGATCAATTAGACTCCAAATCTAGGATGAAATCCCAAGATTTACTCGGTTGTATTCGAGCAAGCAAATCAGCACGCGCCACATGTCACCTCCTTCGGTTATGTTTATAACCACCAGAGATCTCGTTTGAGGGGAATCTCGATGTCCGCCACATGTCAGCACCCAGAAGACCGTACCGTGCAATGACGGCAGATTCTTTCATATCTCAGGAACCCTAATGCGCATTACATATGTGCTCGGTTCTCTATAAGTAGAAGGAGTTCTTCTTTTACCAAAGCATCGACAGAGAAAAATTGACAATCGACAATCTTCAAAGGATCAACAATCTCTATCCGCGAAGAGTCGACCACCCTCATGCACCAATCAACCAAAGAACCAACCAACCAACCAACCATCTTCAAGGGATCTTCTCCTCCATACATCCCCTTGATCGGTGACCCCAGAGTCCCATCAAAAGCGCCCGAAAGCCATAGCAAGGTTGATTCATCGTCAGATCATCAACGGCGTAAAGGAGCCGCTGTAGTGCTCGATCTCCACCGTCATACTTTTCCATAAACTACTTTTTCCTGTACTTAGAATATCCTGTTTAGGACTTTCTTCTTTGTACATAGATACCTTATACGTTCAATAAAGCAAAAAGTTTGTTCAACCTTTTATTATGTCGAACAAAATGGCGACTCTACTGGGGACTACCTTCTCCTCCAACGAGAAGGAGGTGACGCAATCTGATGACAACTTGCTGGGAGCTTCTCAAGACAAGCTGGTCGTATGCTTCGACCAACAAGCTTTTGAAGATATCCTCTTTGGTGAAAAGTCGAAGACTTCGAAGCAGTTCATACAACCGAAGAAGACTCGACGTGTCTGGAGGCCTAAGGCGGCTGCAGCCAGCATCACGATAGTGGGAACTGCATCTCAGGACCCCCACAACGTCAAAGCCATAGAGAAGATTTCGGCTGCTACAGCCTTACCCCCTCGCCCGATTCCCGTCCTAGGAAAGAATGGCGAGGAAGATGGTGGTTCCATGGTTGATCTGACGAAGGAACGATGCCAAAGGAAGCGCACACCGGTCCAACCCCTCACGATGGGAGTATTACCGGTAAGGAGATCTGTCTTCGATAGAATTGCTTTCCCTTCAGGTAAACCTTCGACAGACTCTAAATACAACTCGCCTACCGGGGGTAGTAGGAAGAGATCCCAGGTGGCTCGCTCTTCGTACAATAAGCGTGTGACACCAACGGCAGACCAGAGGCCCGTGTTGACAGTTACACGTGCAGCCGACAAAAAGCTATACAAGACTGGCTCTCGTGCTCCGATGCCTCAACCAGTCGAATCTTTCTTCCACTGGGGTACTCCTGTGAGTAAGACAAGCCAGGGGGTACGTACCACGGAGAGGGAGCTACGCGAGTAGTGTTTCTGCAGAAGCGATAATAGGCTTTCGAGCCAGACCCGCTCTAACGATACTAACATACAGCTTCCCTGTATGTACAATGGGACTGCTATGACAGAATATCCAATCCTCTTCCAAGCGAAAGAAGAATCTGTGGTGCAGGACATGCCTAAATCAAGACACTTTTGTACCTAAATTACCATCAACTGTTGTTGTCAGCAGACGGTTGCGCTATCATCGAGCAAGCGTTTCGTCCTCCAGAGACTCTACTCCACGCCGACCCCATGCCAGAGGCTTAACATGAGGTCGGTGAGCCAAAGAGAAGATGAACCCCGCATCGCCACATGCTACGCGGTGCAGGGTTCCAGAGCTTTTAAGAAGCCCGCCCAGAATCCTTCCATATCGGTTGCTAAACCGAAGAGGAGGCAGAGAGCAGTAAAACTAAGGTACCCGATGTAGGTGTGTACCAAGGCACCCGTTCCAGATCTGTATTAGGTGCCTTATCAAAAACTGGGGGTAGCAGCCTCCTACCATGAACGACAACTATGTGTTCCAATCTGAGGAGGCACAATACGATACGGATGTCTCCATTGGCGTAGCCGGTCACCGGACTGGGGGTAGCAACCATACTGAGTCCAAAGAAGATCATAATCTTACGGTATATCCTCAGGAGAACGAGGCTCAGACATCTGAGCCAGAAAGTAAAGAATCCACGGCTCCGTCGAGTCACCCGCAAACTCGATCTGTGTTCATGGCCGATGGCAATAAGGAAGTCAACAACGAAGCTCTCGGACGTATCGAAGTCCTCGAAACGAAGTTAGATACGCTGACGGACACCATGAAGACCCTGTCCGTGTATACATCAAGCGCTTCCACCAGACAACCCTCAGATTACCACCCGACATGCCCGAGCCCATGCTTATGGACTCCTGCCACAAGAACATACTGCCCGCTATAAAATTGTGGCACAGTGCTCCCTACACGAAGTGGACGCCTTTTATTACAGAGGCGGATGCCACACAAAGGAAAGCCCAGGACGTCCAGCTCCTGGGGCTACACTTTCCTGTGCCCGAAGACAAGGGGAGACGCTCGTCTAGCAACAACTCTAAAGACGGAAAAGGCAAGCAAGCCATGACCGTCAACATCTCCAAAGGTTCAGCAGCTGTGAACTCGAAGTTCGCGGAAGCACAGAGGCCGAGGGAGACTTACTCCTTCAATGACGAGGATATGCTGGAGCTCTTCGAGATTCTTACGAAGGGTAGAAAACTGTCCATCCCGACACCCAGGCGTCCTGATGAGGTAGAAAATGTGGACCATCCTATGTACTGCCATTACCACCAGTACGCCCATCACTCAACACTAGACTGCTATGTGTTGAAGAGGCAAAATCAGTGCCTCATTAACGCCAAAGTCATATCGTTGGATTATAAAGAGAACTTCGTCACGGCCAACATGGTTACTCTCCAGTTCGGAAGCTTTTCAGCCAGAGAGGTGCAAGATGGTGTCATCCCTATTCCAAAGGCGATGATAGAAATAGTCAACCTTCCACCAGCATAGGACAATGCTCAAGGGCTCGTCCCGTTCTCCATGCCTCAAGGCGAAGTCATATGGATATAGCCTGACTTGGTTCCCGACATGATGACATCTACGACCCTTTTTGCCAAAGAAAAGAAAAGCAAGACATGCCATATGGTCTCGACGTCGACCATCAATGCTTTGGTGACTAACCGCTCGGCGTAGAGACAAGAGGAGATCCAGGCTCCAGACTAGGAGGATTCTCCACCAAATAGTTTGCATGTCCCAGATATATCAGGAGCAAGTCTACCTCAAACCCCCGAGGCACCAGAGGCGGTTCCATCCTGAGCCCCTACCGTGGATAAGCAGAAACAGAAGGAGGTTTATTTCGACAAACCTCACAGAAAGGATCTGGCAATAGGGCCTATCAAGCCCTAGAACTTCGATATTCTAGCGCATCTGGCTAATACTCCGGCTAGATTATCAATTTTTGAGCTCTTCCGCCTCTCTAAGGAGACCCGAGATGCGCTCAGTAAAGCTTTACAAAATGCCGAGTCCTTCCTCACCCAGGTTCAGCTACCGAAAGTGGATCCGCAGCTTGTCCACAATGCCACAACATGGTCAAAGTGATTCCAATTATCACTTTCATCCAGCAAGACATTCTGCTAAAGAATAACTGGCACAACCGCCCCTGTACTATACTGGGTATGTCGGTGCCATTAAGGTTGATCGCATCCACATCGACCCAGGTTCCTCTCTGAGCATTATCCCAAGAAGCCTGCTTCAAACTTTAGGGATTCTGTTGCATCAGTTGACAGCCTCGAACACAACAATCAGTGGCTTCAACACGAAAAAGAGCGAGCCCTTGGGCAAAATTTGCCTGAAATGTCAGATCGGCGACCTTTATACTGAAGTGACTTGCTATGTCATTGATGCGAACATAAACTATATGCTACTGGGACGACTATGGATCCATGAGTACATGATTATCCCTTCCACCCTACACCAGTATATGAAGTATGTGGCCAGCGATGGGACCTTCAAAATGGAGTTCACTGATATCGACTCGTTCCGAGGACTTGAAACCTAATGTACGGATGAAGATCTGTACAAGTCAGTCCCCTGAGACGATGACAGCAATGATGCTGACGACGAGGCAGAGACAGCTTCAGAAAGTACAGCAGTGGCCGAAGAACCTTTAAAGGTTTGACTGAAAGGGAGGCCTCCCAAGGTGTCAGCATCTCTCATTGTTAAGCTTTGGGGCAAAGCTCCACCTTCGCCTCCAGTGATGATGGAAGATGGTCAGGAGCCTATACGAACATGGTTACCCTGGAGGTCCCTAAGGCCAACCATGAAGGCGCAGGAGCATCCGACCATAATTTCCTTGATGGTCGAGCTGAAAGGGAGGCGTCCTCATTCTCCTCCGGCGGCAGCTCTAGTCCTCACTGACGAAGAGCTAGAAGATTATGTCTACGCCAACACAGAGGCCCACTCTTTCGACGATGTAATCCCTCGGGACAAAATATCCCACTTTATTAACAGAAAGTTGCCATCAAACTACTCTTGTGCATACTGGAACACCAAATATTTCCTGAATAATTTTTTGTGTAAACTACAGACGCAAGTGACAACTACCAACCATGTGAGCCGAGTTGTCCCTGCCCGGGGTGCCTACTTCGTAGTTTTAGCCAAGAAAAAAGAAGATGAACCCATCATATTCGGTCGATTGGAGCATCCATAGCGAATAACTTCTGAAGACCCAGACCTTGACAGTAGCAAAATACAGTTCTACTGCTATACGGCACTGTAGAAGCAAGAAAAATCTCAGCTAAAGACATCCCTTCGCCAAAGTGTAGAAGATGCAAAAGACTGAGGCTCGGTACTAAAAAGACAAAACAAAAGATATTAAGAGAAGTCCCTTTTTTGTCATGTCTACTAAAGTCTGGTACAGACACATCAGGACTATACATAAGGGATTAATTATGTTCTTCTACAAAGGATCTAGTACATATTTGACAGAGCCTAGAGGGATCTACAAGGAATGCAGTCTTCGTCGAAGCGTAGCCTTCCTTCTTATCGACAGCACGCTGGAAGATTAATCTCCATCGAAGCATGTTCTGACTTTCTTGTGGGCGCAGTCTCTCAGAAGCATATCAGTTACTCAGCACTGTTCAGAAGCCAAAACCTTCAAGCCAGAGGTGCAGCCACGCGTGTGCCAACCTCAGAAGCAAGATGGTGGTAGGCCTCCATCCCCTTCTTTTGCTTCAGAAGCCAGTACCTTCACTCCAGAGGTACAGCTATCTGCTTACGCCAATCTCAGACGCAGAAGGGTGTCATACCCTTTCCTTCGCAGCCAAGGCCTCCACTATTCAGAGGCGCATCTACTTACCTACGTCCGTATGAGGCACATGATGGTGATATGCTTACACCATCTCCATTCCTACGGTGCAGCCGTCTGCTCCAGTTTAGAAGTTAAGTCACTTTTTTACAAGAGACTTGGGAACTCCCATCACAACCAATGCAAGTCAGTCTGTCGCTCCAAAAGCACAGTAACCTCGCCAACCTGAAGCACAAGCCGACTTATCGCCTACAGCACAGTTACTCCAGTATCGCAAAACACAGCTTCATAAGTTGCTCTATATGCACAGAAGTCTCGTCGTCATTCGAAGCCAAGTCCACTCGTCGCCTGAAAGCACAGAGGTTTCGTCGTCTCCAGAAGTACGATATACTCGTCGCCCTAGAAGCACAGCGGTACTTAGTCCTCACCAGAGGCGTAGGAAGCATAGGTCCACCCCTAATTTGTTTATTTAAACCGCCTCTTGTAGAGAAGATTGGGATTAAATCATGATTGATATCATATCAGATTGATTTAAATCTTAGACGAGGATCAATTAAACTTCAAATCTAGGATGAAATCCCAAGATTTACTCGGATGTATCCGAGCAAGCAAATCATCACGCGCCACGTGTCACCTCCTTCGGTTATGTTTATAACAACCAGAGATCTCGTTTGAGGGGAATCTCGATGTCTGCCACGTGCCAGTACCGCAGAAGCCAGCACCGTACAATGACGGCATATTCTTTCATATCTCAAAAACCCTAATACACATCGCATATATGCTCGATTCTCTATAAATAGAAGGAGTTCTTCTTCCACCAAAGCATCGATCGACAGAGGAAAATCGACAATCGACAATTTTCAAAGGATCAACAATCTCTATCAACGAAGAGTCGATGTAAAACCCCTAATAATTTTTTTATTATTATTTTTTTATTATTTAAAAAGACTTAAAAAAATTTTATTATTAAAAATGACCTTAGCCATTGATGAATTTTGGAGCACTAGACGACGATGACCTTTAGCACGGAAGTTGTAGCAGTGTGCCTTGACTAGTATATTAACCATGCCGGGGAAGCCTAACCATGGTGATGTCCAAAAAAGAAAAATCAGGCCAAGTTGTGAATGGACTTATTTAAATTATTTTAATTAAATATTATTTTATTATTGATTTTTAGATGACCCGGTTTGTCCAATTTAGCCCGAACTGGGCCCGGACCGAACCCAAGCACAAATAAGTATGTAGTGTGACAAAATGTGACCATGTAGGCATATTTTAGGTATGTACAAATATTTTCTAATTTATTTTAGAATTTTATGTACAATTTGTAATTATTTAACTATTTGTACAAAATATTGGTATTTTGTTATTAAATAATATTTTGCAATATCGTACAAATTATTGTGGACCAGAATTTGGGAGTGTAGTATGGGTTCATCAAAACCACCATTGAGCAAATTTATTATTTTATTATCATTAAAGTTATTTTTAAATAAATATATATATGTTCACTCTACTTATATGTTATTATTATTAAATTTATTGTACAGTAAATTTATATATATATATATATATATATATATATATATATATATATATATATATATTTTTTTTTATTTTATTATTTTTTATATATATATATATATAATATGTATATATATATATATATATATATATATATAGATAAAATATATATATATATATATATATATATATATATATATATATATATATATATATATATATATATATATATATATATATATATATATATAGATGTGTTTAAATGCATTAAATAATTTAGATAGATAATATTAAATTGTTATGGATATTTTATTGTGTGTAGTAGATATACACATATATAGATATTTATATTTGAAAAGATTTGTAAAGCTAAAGTAGTATTAGAATTAGAAAAAAAAACCATGGAGTGGTCGGCCCAATGGGGTGGGACCAACCACCCCAACTACAGAACAATAGCCGCAAGCATTAGCTAGCTTGGCCGCCTATTAATAGCAAGCAGCAGCACCATTGTGCCGACCCCCCTAAACCTTTATATGTACACACACACACACATACACACACACACACACACACACACACACACACACACACATATATATATATATATATATATATGACTCTAAAGAAAACCTAATCTCGTCCTTCTTCTTCCTCTCTCCTTCCTTCCTCCTCCTCTCTCCTCCACCCTCGGCCAACTTCTCCCCTCCGCGAGCACAGCAGCACCCCGCGACAACGGCAACAGAAACGATAACAACGACAACAATAGAATTCAACTTTGAGGTACCTAACTTCTTCGTTGGATTTTTCTCTCGATTCTAGCCCGTTTTTAGATCCGTAAATTCGTGTAGAAAGCCCACATGACCCTCTTCGAGATCCTTCTGGTGGATTTCTACATGGCCATCCAACTTGCTCGAAAAATCGAGGCGAAGTTGGAGAAAAACCACTTTTCTGGAATATTAAAAACTGTTTTGAAATATCAACTTGTCGGCCACATTTTTTTACGTACATTAAAATTTTGTAGAAACTAATTGAAGACAGTCAAAGACAACATAATCGGGATTGTAACGCACCTTTTGGATTCACTTTTTATCAAGTGTGTAAAAAGTTACACGTTGTTAAAGTTTCACGAAATATTGTAAATTCTGTTTTCAAAAAGTAGAAAAACACTCGATACGGCGTGCGCCCCGACAAACCGGACGACTTGGTCGCGCACTATACACATTGAAAGGCGCGTATGGATGTTGTCGATGTGTGCGAACTAACGGAACCCGATTTTGTTGCATATGTGCGACGAAATCTGTGCGTATCCGTCGAGATACCCCTGTATCGACACATTGCAAATTAAGTCACAACTTCGTGTACACTCATCAAATTACGACGAAACTTACGCCAGTGGACTCAAAATATTTTTCTAGTCCTGTGAGCCAAGTTTGGTCCAATTTCTGGGATGCCATTTTGGCGGGCCCACAATCCCACTCAACGGGCGATTTTGTGCACGGCCTACCGGAATCCAAAATTGGACATACCGTTGGGTTCGTCTCATCAAAAATTTGTAGACATATAGTTTGACGACTTTAGAGACCGTAGGTTCTGGCACGTATTTTGGTGCAAAGCGGGTCCAACGACGGTTAAGGTTTTGACCCGAAATTACGATTTTGACCCTGTTCCAGAATTTAACTTTTGAACAGGCGTTTCCTAGGCATATCTTTTATTCCAAACTCGTTCAGATGTTTGTTACAACATCCGGAGTCATCTGCGGGATTTGGCTTTTCTTGCTTTGTTTCTTAGCCGGTTCGAGCTACTGGATTATTCCTTTTTGTACATAACCTCAGGCAAGATACCTTGCCATTAGCTGTTTATTTTACTTTAGCTTATATTCATGCATTTATTCATTAATTATTTTTCTGTAAAATAAACTGTGCTACACCGTCATAATTAGATAGATTTTTACGGTGTAGTTATATTTTTTGTACTTATTATTATTATGTAATTCAAACTTAGATTTAAGGGACCACCATTCGTGTGTTGCATTCATAGTCCTTGACACATTTTTACCACGGAGTTGTAAGTTGCATGTAGAACTCGGACATGCGTGACTGGCTGGCCACCGGTACGTATAAGCCGTGCGATAGGAATAACCACTAATAGAGGTTGTATGCTTAGTTTGACTTAGCGGTTAATAGAGGTTTTGTGTTGTGGATACAACATATTAGGCATTAGAAGGGAAGAATAGTTCCTTGATGTATGGGCCATATTTACATACTGCTATTGTACCTGAAGCTCCGTTGGAGACGCAGGTTCACCCTATTGTACTGATCCCTCTGACGTTCAGGGAACGTTATGGACGTTTTCTTACTGATTCCCTCTGACGTTCGCCGAATGTTATGGACGGATTGTACTCATTTCCGATGAGAGGGACGATGCCACTGCTATACAACCCGAGTGCCCATATGTGAGGGATCGTTCTTTGCATATTCACTATAGTACGGTTAGGTACCCTATTGCATGCATCCCTTATTTTTTATTATATATCACAGTTTATATGGCATGATATTATGTATCTTGTTACGTCCCTCTGAGGACCTGGTTATCTCGTCAGGTGTGTACTCTTGTCTTTCGTAGGAGTTCTAGCACTAGCCGTGATCATCGCTATTTCTTCGAGGATGATTGCACTTGGATCGTCTTCGCTTCGCTCGCCAAAATCATTCTTTTGTAAATCTTGTATTTTTTTTCATAGTTGGTAGTGGATTTGTCTCCGCCCAACTACATGTATCAATGATAATTCATTATCATTATATGACATCTTTTATTCTTTTATTTTGTGGATGAGATTAGTTAGCCTTAATTTTACTGCATTTACAGCTTATATATACATACAAGGATTCCATAAATTGGAGCATACTTCGTATGTATACAGTTGGCATGGATACGTACCTAGTCCTAAGTATTTTTGGGACTGGGGCATTACATGTTTTTGTGGTGGCCCATGCAGGTCGAGTTTGTTACTTCGATTACATTACTGTACCGATGTGAGCCTGCAACCTAGGATTAGAATCTAGGAATCTCATCCATACAGCTTGACCTCTTCCCTTGGCTTCAAATTCCGAACTCTCGTTCGACTTTCTTGAATTGCATCTTGCTTGATTCCTTTCTACCGTTGATTCTTATTTTCGTGCTTAGTGTCAACTAGGAAGATGACTACACTAGTATATGCTCATAGGTCAAACACATGGCTAGAATGGTTATATGGGCAATTAGAATACATTTAAGACTCTAATTGAGTTTAAAAGGTATTTTTTTAAAGAGTGTGATTTAATGATTAGTAATTTGTAAAGTAGGATATTACCAAGGAAAGTTTTAATCTTGAGATTTCTAAATAGTAAACACCATAGGATTGATACTGCAGGAAGGAAAAAAAATACATATATAGCTAGAATCTTTATACCATTGATTTAAGAAATTGATTGGATTTTTGAGTTTTGATATTTATAAATTATGGGGTTATAGCTATACATCTTTGAACAAATATAAAATTGATTTGATTTTCGAGTTGTGATATTTATGATTTATTGGATTATAGTTATATACCTTTGAACAGTTATAAATTTGGTTTGAAAATGATCTTAGATTTTAATTGTGGCAGAAGGAATTATTTAAATTGAGTCGTACAAGTTACGGTTAATATGTTTATTAAAATTTTAAAAAAAATTTGTAGCAGTAAGGATTTCTAAATTTTTGGGTTAAAATATTTGAAAGTTATGAAAACAATTTTTGAGAATTTTTCTTTATTTTAAATTGTGTCCTATGATTGAGGATTTACAAATCTATTTAGATTTTGGGATTTTTTTTAAAAAAATTATGAATTTGGATATCAAATTTCGTAAAAAAAAGATTTTATGACTGATAAGATTATTTAAAAATTTAGTTTAATGTTGGATTGCTAATATCACAAATTTTGAAATAAAATAAAAATATATTAATGATGTGATAAGGTTGTTTTGATTGATCAAATAAAGTTACCATTTAAAAGTTGTGATTATGTTGGAATGACTTAGTATAAATAGAAGTTATAAATGATGAGTTCATTAAAATATTGAGCTAAAATTTTGAGATTGCTTTGTATGTGCTAGAAATTTTTATTTGAGGAGCAATTAGTTTTTGTAGAGTTTTAAAGTTATGGTTGATTATGGATATTTTATATATAGATTCATGATTTATGAACTCTTGAGTTTAAAAGTTGAATTAAAAATGTAAAATTTTGAAAAAGTTAGTAGTAACATAATAAAAATTTTGCTTTGAGATTTATGAAAGTGATTTAAATTTTTTATGATGAATTTGAACGGCTTGGAATGAATACAAATTTTGGTGGTTTATTTTTGAAAGTTTATTTTTGAAACTTTTGGAGGAAACTTGAGTTAAAATCTTAATGGTAGACCATCAAAATAGCTCTAATAAGATAGATGTACTCCACACTAATTGCCATATCACTCATGACCTTGATAGTAGTATGTACACAAGTGTTGTTAGTCATCTACCAAACTATGCGACTGTAACCCAATCTTGACTTACTCGACCTTTCCTCGTGACCTACTAACCGTTTGTGGATTGAATAACGAATTGATCGCTCCTTGACTGTATTCACCTAGAAGACTATCTTCTCACTAGAACTGTGTCCCTAAATTATTATTTTACTGGATTCCTTAATTAATTTTATCTCATGCTTTAACTTGATCTCCTTTATTATTGTGCATAAATTGTCACCCCATGAACTTCCACTTTCTATTTTTGATCTTTTGGCGTCCCTTACCGTGACTTGGATATTTGGAGTACAACACTAGACTTTTTTTTCCAACAAATTTCATATGTAAGGCCTAGTCAAGACCACCTTCAGGTAGATATATCATGTCCCACTAAAATACGTCTCCTTGTACTCTATTTCTTGATATGACCTTATGGTCAAAATGGCCAAACTATAACCTCTTCCATGACACCAAAATACTTTCCGACTTCAATTAAGAGATCCAACCTTGACTCAATCCCTTAACCCAATAGGTGAATTTTGTTCTACTTAGTTCCTTAAATGCTTAAATTTGTGCTTTATCTTGATTGCTTAACCCATTGTCCCATCACATTACTAGTTTAACCCTTATAAGTTGGGTAGAATACCTCACGGCCCAACAAAGCCTTTATCCTTGTGACCCATGTTGATAAGTTTGCTTAGACTATAATTTCAGAGGACCCTAACTTAGCTAGTCAACCAAGACAACTGTATAGGCCCAAACTTCGGGCGAGCCTTGATTTTAAAATATCTTGGACTATTTAAAATTTCCTTCATCAGTACCTCCCTTGCTCATATTTTGACTATCTCATGCTGCTAATGTAGCTTCAGTTTTGCAAGCTTATATATTTTGTTATCAAGCTTGATCATGACATATTTTATTGGGTGCACCCACTAACATATTGTCTAATCAGAACCGGTGCATGATGGTCTGATCAACCTATTGCACTTTGGTTCGCTTTTCATGTATTATTGTACGTGGATGGAGACATAGTTAAACCTGCCTTAGAGTCTCATCCCGACAGCATTGGCAACTCTCATTTGAATTATTTTCGTCGCCTATGAACCTCGTAATCGTACTCAATAGCCTCGTCTTTGAAACCTTTATTGTTCTTGTCTTTTACTTATTTTAGAAAGACAAGACACTGTACTTGATAGATAGACCCAAGGTATCACTTTAGTCATGTGGCTATATCCACGCCTTAAACTACTCTTCCTATTCCTCAACCCTACCTACCCTATTAATCCTAAATTTTGAGGACAAAATTCTTGTAAGTTGGATAGGATGTAAAACCCCTAATAATTTTTTCTTATTATTTTATTATTATTTAAAAAGACTTAAAAATGAATTTATGCAATTTATAATTTTTTTATTATTAAAAATGACCTTAGCCATTGATGAATTTTGGAGCACTAGACGACCATGACCTTTAGAACGGAAGTTGTAGTAGTGTGCCTTGACTAGTATATTAACCATGCAAGGGGAAGCCTAGCCACGGTGATGTCCAAACTAGGAAAACCAGGCCAAGTTGTGAATGGACTTATTTAAATTATTTTAATTAAATATTATTTTATATATTGATTTTTAGATGACCCGGTTTGTCCAATTTAGCCTGAACTGGGCCCGGACCGAACCCAAGCCCAAGTAAGTATGTAGTATGACCAAATATGACCATGTAGGCGTATTTTAGGTATGTACAAATATTTTCTAAATTATTTTAGAATTTTATGTACAATTTGTAATTATTTAACTATTTGTACAAAATATTGGTATTTTGTTATTAAATAATATTTTGCAACGTTGTACAAATTATTCTGGACCCGAATTTGGGAGTGTGGTATGGGTTCATCAAAACCACCATTGAGTAAATTTATTATTTTATTATCATTAAAGTTATTTTTAAATAAATATATATGTTCACTCTACTTATATGTTATTATTATTAAATTTATTGTAAAGTAAATTTATATATGTGTATATATATATATATATATATATATATATATATGTGTGTGTGTGTGTGTGTGTGTGTGTGTGTGTGTGTGTGTGTGTGTTTAAATGCATTAAATAATTTAGATAGATAATATTAAATTGTTATGGATATTTTATTGTGTGTAGTAGATATACACATATATAGATACTTATATTTGAAAAGATTTGTAAAGATGAAGTAGTATTAGAATTAGAAAAAAAAAAGCATATAGTGGTCGGCCCAATGGGGTGGGACCGACCACCCCAACTATAGAACAATAGCCGCAAGCATTAGCTAGCTTGGCCGCCCATTAATAGCAAGCAGCAGCACCATTGTGCCGACCCCCCTAAACCTTTATTTGTATACACACACACACACACACATACACATGTTATATATATATATATATATATATATATATATATATATATATATATATATATGTATATGAATATAGATGTATATAAATGACTCTAAAGAAAACCTAATCTCCTCCCCCTTCTTCCTCTTTCCTTCCTTCCTCCTCCTCCACCCTTGGCCAACCTCTCCCCTCGGCGAGCACAGCAGCACCCCGCGACAACGGCAGCAGAAACGACAACAACAACAACAGAATTCAACTTTGAGGTACCTAACTTCTCCGTTGGATTTTTCTTTCGACTCTAGCCCGTTTTTAGATCCGTAAATTCGTGTAGAAAGCCCACATGACCATTTTCGAGGTCCTCTAGGTGGATTTTGACATGGCCATCCAACTTGCTCGAAAAATCGAGACGAAGTTGGAGAAAAACTACTTTTCTGGAATATTAAAAACTGTTTTGAAATATCAACTTGTCGGCCACTTTTCTTTAAGTACATTAAAATTTTGTAGAAACTAATTAAAGAAAGTCAAAGACAACATAACCGAGATTGTAACGCACCTTCTGGATTCACTTGTTATCTAGTGTGTAAAAAGTTACATGTTGTTAAAGTTTCACAAAATATTATAAATTTTGTTTTCAAAAAGTAGAAAAAACACTCGATACGGCGTGTGCACAGACAAACCGGGCGACGTGGTCGCACACTATACGCATTGAAAGGCGCGTATGGATGTTGTCGACATGTGGGAACTAACGGAACCCGATTTCGTTGCATATGCGCGACGAAATCAGTGCGTATCCGTCGAGATACCTCCGTATCGACCCTTTGCAAATTAAGTCACAACTTCGTGTACACTCATTAAATCGCGATGAAACATGCGCCATTGGACTAGAAATATTTTTTTGGTCCTGTGAGCCAAGGTTGGTCCGATTCTGAGACCATTGACTAGGACGCCATTTTGGCGGGCCCATAATCCCACTCAACGGGCGATTTTGTGCACGGCCCACCGGAATCCAAAATTGGACATACCGTTGGGTTCGTCTCATCAAAACAAATCCATAGACATATAGTTTGACAACTTTAGAGACCGTAGGTTTTGCCACGCATTTCAGTGCAAAGCGGGTCCAATGGCGGATATCGTTTTGACCCAAAATTATGATTTTGCCCCTGTTCCAGAATTTAACTTTTGAACAGGCGTTTTCTAGGCATATCTTTATTCTAAACTCGTTTGTGATGTTTGTTGCAGCATCCGGAGTCATATGCGGGATTTGACTTTTCTTGTTTGTTTATTTGCCGGTTCGAGCTACTGGATTATTTCCTTTTGTACATAACCTCAGGCAAGATACCATGCCATTAGCTGTTTATTTTACTTTAGCTCATATTCATGCATTTTTTTATTAATTATTTTTCTGCAAAATAAACTGTGCTACACCGTCATGATTAGATAGATTTTTACGGTGTAGTTATATTTTCCGTACTTATTATTATTATGTAATTCAAACTTAGATTTAAGGGACCACTATTCGTGTGTTGCATTCATAGTCCTTGACACATTTTTACCACAGAGTTGTAAGTTGCATGTAGAACTCGGATATGCGTGACTGGCTGGCCATCGGTACGTATAAGCCGTGCGATAGGAATAACCGCTAATAGAGGTTGCATGCTGTCATGCCCCAGTACCGAAATACGGAGACGGACTAGGCCAGCTACTCCATATGAGGTACGTAACATCATACGGCGATCGTGGCTGTCGAGAGACTAGGGGGTACATGCTACAATCAAGTCTCCTATGGTCCCACAGAGTTCTATGTCTCAATCAATCAAATCACATCAGCAATTAAATGAACATTAAAGATAAAGCAGTAAGGCGTCCCCGACGCTTCATCAAAATGGTCATGAGAGACTAGCTTTATAATTTAGCTATCTCAGAGAGTCAGAAGTACAAAATTATACACAGCTGCAGTCTGTTTAATTACAATGATGTACTGACACAAAATATCAAGTAATCCGGCTAACAGGTGCCGGTGGCTAAACGCCGCAAAAGTATAAGCAGGAGTGGTGGAGAAAAAACCCACTCGAGTCCCGAACCGCCATGCTCCTAGTATGCACCATGGATGTCAGGGAGGAAGATCGTGTCCTCCGGCTCTGCTACGAGATCTGGCCAAACAAAACCAGCGGGGTCAGCCCCGAATAGAAAGTACCGCCAAAGGGGCACAAGAGTTAAGATTAAAAACCCAGTTAATAGAATGATTGATAATAGTAATACTTATGCTACTATTATAGGGTAGCGCAACATCTTCGAACCCATATGGCACCCTTACAACCAAACAAGGACAAAAGGTGCCGCATGGAGTCGAGACGTGTCGTACTCTATAACATTCACATAAGTTAAAAGGTATAAGCAATAAAATCTCCTGATCGTGACTTCGGTCGATAGCCTATCGCAGCACAATAACCAACCCAACAATCAAACAAGAACATGGGTTGGATCATGTACTATGATAGACCATGTTCCTCAGTCATTCACAGAAGTAGCACTCCACAACCCGAATATGTCTTCCGTTCATAACTTCGGTCCACAGCCTGTCATAGTACGATAACCAACCCAACAATCAAACAAGAACATGGGTTGGATCACGTACCATGACAGTCCGCTTCCCTCAGTTATTTACGGAAGGTAATAGGATACAAGCAAGTCGTTTTCACGGCCAATCAAGTCTACGGGTTTCTAGTGGGACGAGGTTATCCTCGCATCATATTATGTAGAAAATCCTCAGATCGTATCTTTTCAGCAAGGCTAGCCAACCCAGGGGTTCGCGTAGACAGGTATGATTGAGCACAAGTCCCTCGTAAGGCCACCTTGCCAAAACATATATATATTATATAGCAGGAATTAATCGGATACAGTCATCCACTCGTTGCAGATGACACAGTATCCGTGGAGACCAGCCGGCACGTCAAGACAATATCTCAAGGCGGCTGGTGTAACACGATCTCGTGATTCTGCCCTCCCCATGCATCTAGTATATTTAGTTGCCTAGTTTAACCCTAGGTGAAATCTTGGACTCACATGCTGTGGCCTGCATGATTATCCTCCTAAAGTCGTACTTTAGTACGAGTACCCCAAAGAGGATCCATGTCAATCAGTATGTCAACATGTTTTACCCTCCTTAGTGTAATGCATCATTGCAAATACGCCACGTGGAGTTACGAGTCTTTTGTTGAGCATGAACAAGAACTGGGACATTTAGGTACATGTATCAGGTAGGAACACTTTGTTCTCCGGGGTCACATTAGTGCTCATATCATGCTCGGGACAAAAGGCGTAAGGATATAAAATGGGCATATACTATCTAATAAAATATCAAAAGCGTACGCACAAAAGCACGCACGCTCGAGGGGTAAAAGTCATGCAGGCTCACTCAGGGCAGCGTGCGTGAAAAGTCACGTAGGCTTACTCAGGGCAGCATACGTGAAAAGTCATGCAGGCTCAAGGGAAGAGCTGCGTGAAAAGTCACGCAAGCTCGAGGGAAGAGCTGCGTGAAAAGTCACGAAAGCTCAAGGAGAGAGAGAGCTGCGTGAAAAGTCACGCAAGCCCAAGGAGAGAGCTGCGTAAAAAGTCACGCAAGCTCAAGGAGAGAGCTGCGTGAAAAGTCACGCAAGCTCAAGGAGAGAGAGAGAGCTGCGTGAAAAGTCACGCAAGCTCAGGGAGAGAGCTGCGTGAAAAGTCACGCAAGCTCAAGGAGAGAGAGAGCTGCGTGAAAAGTCACGCAAGCTCAAGGAGAGAGAGAGCTGCGTAAAAAGTCACGCAAGCTCAAGGAGAGACACGCTTCCAACAGGAAGCGTGCTCAGACGGAGCACACTGTTCACTGTCTTCTCCAAACAGCAAGAACACCATGGCTGAACCCAAACTTCAAAGCATCATAACTTGGCCAAATCCAGATTTCCAAAGTTCCAACTTGGGTGAAACTGAATGCTATTCCACATGGAAGCATCAAAAACCCATAAAATCCAACTAAAGTAGATCAAACTATGCAAAATCCGAAATGATTAAAACCTAGATCTACAAAAATCAAAGCTTCAAAATGGAAATTTCCAAGTTCTAAACTAGTATAGATTGAGGAGAAGAACATGTTTTGGCAAATAGTTTTGTAAGAAATCATTGACAAAATTATTGATCCATCTCTTGAGCAAGTTGGTACTTGCCTTGGTTGGTGGAGGAAGTAAATGAGAGGAAGTAAATGAGAGGAAAGAGAATGAGATGAGTATATATAAAGATCTTGGACCCATGGGTTCATGATGAACCAAAGGGTTCATGATGAACCATTGGTGAACCAAGAATGGGTTACCCAAATGAGCCAAAACTGTAGGCCCAAATACAGAAAATAAATTAGAAAATAATATTTTGTCAAAATTTTTTTTGGAAAATGCATGAAGAAACACAGCATAATAAATATAGTATAAATACAAGGTAAATACAATTTTATCGGTTTACGTATTAAAATACGTATTCCAGGATCGGGGAGTGACACATGCTTAGTTTGACTTAGCGGTTAATAGAGGTTTTATGTTGTGGATACATCATATTGGGCATTGGAAGGGAAGAACGGTTCCTTGATGTATGGGCCACATTTATATACTGTAATTGTACCTGAAGCTCCATTGGAGACGCAGGTTCACCCTATTGTACTGATTCCTTCTGACGTTCAGGGAACGTTATGGACATTTTCTTACTGATTCCCTCTGACGTTTGCCGAACATTATGGACGAAATATACTGATTTCCGATGAGAGGGAGGATGCCACTGCTATACAGCCCGAGTGCCCATATATGAAGGATCGTTCTTTGCATATTTACTATAGTACGGTTAGGTACCCTATTGCATGCATCCCTTATTTTTTATTATATATCACAGTTTATATGGTATGATATTATGTATCTTGTTACGTCCCTCTAAGGACCTGGTTATCTCGCCAGGTGTGTGCTCTTGTCTTTCGTAGGAGTTCTAGCTCTAGCTGTGATCATCGTTATTTCTACGAGGATGATTGCACTTGGATCGTCTTCGTTTCGCTCGCCAAAATTATTCTTTTGTATATCCTGTATTTCTTTTCATAGTTGGTAGTGGATTTGTCTCCGCCTAACTACATGTATCAATGATAATTCATTATCATTGTATGACATCTTTTATTCTTTTATTTTGTAGATGAGATTAGTTAGCCTTGATTTTACTGCATTTACAGCATATGTATACATACAAGGATTCTATAAATTGGAGCATACTTCGTATGTATATAGCTGGCATGGATACGTACCTAGTCCTAAGTATTTTGGGACTGGGACGTTACAGTCGACCACCCTCGTCCATCGATCAACCAAAGAACCAACCAACCAACCATCTTCAAGGGATCTTCTCTTCCAGACATGTAACACCCAGTTTTCCAGATGAGGGTAATTTTGAAATTTTGTAATTATAATTATTATTTATTGATATTTATTCATATTATGATTTTTGGTGATTTTAAATCATTTTTAAACTATTTAAAATCATGACTTATGATTTGGTGTCTTGCAAGTGTAACCCTAGAACAGCTTGACCTAGAGCTTAGCCATGTGATTAGGGTGTTTCATATATCATTTTTAGCCTAAGGGTATATGGGTCAATTTGAATTTATTTGAATTTAATAGAATTTATTGGATGCATGTGAATTTATTACTAATTAAATATTGATATGTGTTATGTTAGTCCTTAACCTAGAAGTTTAGCCCTAACCCAGATTAGATATGGCCTAGACTAGGGTTAGTTAGCTTGGGTTAGTCATGACTAGTCATTAGTTAGAATGATCAAGTTAGACTAGCTAGTTCTAGTTAGTTGAGACTAGCATTGAAACCTAGGTTCCATCCTAGCCATCGATTTGACATGATGTGAGGGTGACCATTGGATGGGATCCCAAAACCCTAGAAGTGGCCAGCCCAAAACCCAAGGTGAGCCTATTTAATCCCTCGCAAATCATTGCCTCCTTGTTCATTCTCTCTCTTTTCAAGAACAAGGTGAGCTTAACTTCATTTCTCAATAACTTATCCATTCCCCATCCTTTTTCAACCAAACTTCTTGCATTATGACCTAACCATCACCCTCTTACTGTCCATGGAGGTAGAATACTGATTTGGGGAATCCACAGTGCTCGGGCTACAGTAGAAGGAACTGCACTTTGACAGTTTTTGAGCTCGCGACACCCATTGATAAATCCCTCATTCTTTATTTAAACTATTAGTTTATCATCATGGATGCATAGCCCTAGGTCCCCTCTAGCTTCGGGTAGGATTTGAACCCAACCTATGTCGGATATGTGTCCGTATCGGACACGTATCAGTAGGCTATTTAGGTGTTCGACCTAATGTCTCAATGGATTGATTTTGCTATTTTCATAATATTTTTGACTAGAAAATTTGTTCTTCATGTTGCTTGTGTGATTTTACACGAATAAGGTGACTTTGAGCCGTGTCCGAGTCGTACTGGACTCGTGGACACAGCCCCGTATGCGGCCAGGGTTTCCCCTGCTACTCGGGGCCTCGTGCTCAGTGAACAGGCTACGTGGCGAGCCGTGCTTGGACTGAGAGGAGGGGGGCAGTGTCTGCGAACCTGTCCTCCAAGCCTCGTATCCAACGGAGTCGTATCGGACATACGGAGTCACGCGCACTGGTCATACGCACGCGCACGTTCAGTCTGAATCACGTACTGATACACGAGTCATGTCCACTCTGGATACGACGTGGTCGTGTCGTGTTCGGTCCTATATGTAGCCTGACACGTGGGCTACATGTGGGTATGACCATGAGACCCCACGTGTCCTGTGTCGTGTTCTACAGACACGTGCACGTGTGCACGATACTGTGCAACACTGGGTGCACCCCATGTGTTTGCATCGTGTTAGATACGCCTGTGTCGTGTTTCCTGGACACGTGAGGACACACAAGACACGTGTACACATGCTTAGTTAATTAACCACTCTTGGTTTAGCATATTAATGTGTTTTGTTCATTCGAATGTGAAATTCCTCATTGAACTGATACGCAGTGTTCAGTTTGTGTATTCCTGAGTTCATTTCATTTTAACACATTTAAATTGATGTTTTTAAGTATCATTATTAATCCTACATGTTTATTGGTTCATGTTAGATAGGTTTTACATGCCTGATTTAGTTATTTGGTCTAGAATGGGATTTTGAATGTGGTTTGGGCTGTTAAATGGATGGACTGATACTCATTGACTGATTTGTATTTAACGGATTTTTTGAATGATTAATTTACAAAGTTCGATCCTATTCTAGGTCTGAGTTAAGTTGCAGGTAGGAATTCATGTTAGCATTGATTCATTGAGGTTTCGATTTGATTTTGGATTTCAAAAATTAGTTGAAGTAGAAACTATGTTGTTCCAGTTTTGAACTAAAGTTCAGATTTCTCATTTGCTCTTTTCCAGTTTCATTTTGAGCTGGCTTGAGGTTTCTAATTGTCGAGTAGCAATGATTTAGTATTCAGGTATGTAAATCGAATGCTAAATCCTAGATTTCATTGAGTTCTACCTTACCTTAGTTTTGTGATTTGAAATTATGGATATTGTATTGGTTGAGGTATTGATTCGGGTCTTTGACATATTGTTTTACTATATAGGTTCGATCTTAAATGACTGAATAACTGAGTTCCTATATGTAAATCTGAAACCTGGGTTTTGTAACTGAGATTTGATTTGAACTTGAAAATTTGTTTGAATGTTAGATTGAACATAAAAACTGGGATTGAATGCTACTCCTATTCATTGAATGTCAAATTGATTTCATTTCTATTCACTGTCATTTGATTTCCTGTTTTAAAACTGATACATAGGCAGTCCTAAATTCTGATTATTTAATTCCTGATTTACACTGAGTTCAGTGTTAAATTTGCCATGGTTAATTCAATTACTTTCTGTTAAATCTTGAACATTGAGTTAGGCATTGTTAGATTAGTTCATTTCCTTTTCGAATTGCACATTGATCAGGATTTGAGATAACTGAATACATGTATACTGCTATGTTTCCTATCATTGATTTATGGGGAAATTTGATATCATGTTAGGGCATGCTAGGCTCGAGTTTATTTTTTTAATTGCTTTTGGCTTTCAATTTCATGAGATGCATACACGCAAGACATATTTAATTTCCTGTCACACTCTACACCACTGATTTGCCACACCCTAAGAGCTAGTGATACACACATGTTAAAACCTGAGAATATACACAGGACATTCCCTGAATTCTAATACTCTATCACATTGCAAACATACACACATTGTACACCCTGTTTTATATTTTTCTGCACACATGCTTCCCTGCACATATGGTTTCCTGTACACTGTTTTCCTGTCCTTGGGTTTCCTCGGTTCACACACACACCCACAATCTCACATGTACCACCTCTATACACACACACAACCTATACACTCACACACACAGGTTCCTCTTTATTCTTGTAACTACACACACTGTTATGGGTCCTGTACACAGAAAAGTCGCACTTCACCCTCATCCCACTTATCTGCATATCCCTCATCCATAGCCATATATTAGATGCATACACTACCCCCATTGTACTGCATTCATTCCTTCTATGTTCAGGCTTTTGAGCCTTTCATATTGTCCTTGCACCCTCACTTGCCATGTACACTGTGACACCTATACACCATGTACCACCCATTGACACTCACCTAGCCTAGTTTCACACACCCTTCACTGTTCTCAAAACAGTTGACACACACACTCACTAGTTACACACTCTCACTCATATATTTCATGCACACACACACACATAGCCCTTTTTATATATATATATATATATATATATATATATATATATATATATATATATATATATAAATATATATTTATATATATATATATATATATATATATATATATATATATATATATATATATATTAAAAAAATATATATATAGGCATGCACCACTATACCTTAGCTATATATAGGCATGCACCACTATACCTTAGCTATATATAACATGGCATTAGTATATATATATATATATATATATATATATATATATATATATATATATATATATATAAATATATATATATATATATAATATATATATATATATATATATATATATATATATATATATATCTTCTTTTATGTATTGTTCTTGAATGCCTAGTATAGATAACTTGAATATTGGTCAAGTGTGACTTATGAATATGTGTGTTGGCTTGATTTAGGCTTGGATAGCCTTGAAGTGGTGTGCACTAGCTAGTGTAGGCTTGTGTGAGCTAGTATAGACTAATATAGACTTGTTAGGACTTAGAATGATTGTTAAACCTAGTTTAACATAACCTAGACTTATTTAGACCTAGCATAACTTGTTTGACCTAATTTAGACTTGATAGACCTTGTTTGACTTCTAGGGTTGACCAGAGTTGACCAAGAGTTGACTTTGGCCTAGATTGACCTAGATTCATTTAGAATGCATCGAATTGCATCTTGTTATCATTTTAGACATGTTGTGACTTATGCTGTTCTGATTAGGAGCCAAACACCTCCCTCGGACAGTATATTTCATCCGGACACTAAGATACCAGGCGAGTACATTCTCTGATCATTTTTATAACTTGTTAGAATTATATTCCTGCTTTAGATTACTTTACTTGATGCTGTCATGATATTATCATGGATTAGTACTATATGGATCTCTTCATACGATGTTATCCCCCTAGGGAGCATCGGGTACATTGTGTCATGTGCGTTTCACTTTCATCATGTACTCTTGTGCTTTCACCATACATGTACACTCTTGTGAATCATGTACTCTCATGTGCACGGAGCCCTCATGTATACTATCATGTGCACCCTTTCATGGGCCTTCATGTGATATTATGTATAATAACATAACCTGCTTAGATCCTTGTGTATTGATTGGGGAAAACGGGGAAGTGCTAATAGTCATATGAACAAATTCCTTAGTAGTGTAGATCATGTGAAACTCCTTAGTGTAGATCATGTACTAATCTGTCCTATTCACATGTGCTATCCTGTACTCTATATCACTAGCCACTATTAGTTCTCTATATACAGTAGCTATTTACATACAGTTCTCTTCTTTTACATCACGTACTTCCTTTCAGTTTCCTGTATCTTACTCTACTGCATGTTTATATTTTCTAACCTGCTATGATCTGTTGAGATGTATTGTGCTCGCTCCTGTCCCGACTGGACCTGTTGAAAATATTACAGAGGGCGAGGAGGAGGCCTGTGTGGATACCTTCTACGGGGCAGCCCTAGACGACACTTGTGAGCTGGACCCTCAGGAGGACCCAGCTCTAGCTGATGACATTAGCCCTATTGCCTAGACTAGTTTAGTTAGGATTTATCTTACTTATGTTGTCTTGAGACTAGTTCAGTTAGACTTTATTTCTGTCTTTGAGATCTGGGTTGTATATATTTTTTCATATTCAGTAGTTGAGACTTGTATTTCTGGATATTTGCTGAGATGTTATCTTAGACACTTAGACTCTTCTGATCATCTGTATTTTCTTTGAGTTCTATATCATATCGTGCTTCTTCTTTCTTAGTTGTGATTGAGTTTACATTCTGCTATATCACCCCCATTCTGGAAGTATAAACTGCTTAGTATTATATTGTTAGATGTTGTGACCTAGGATAACGTTCTACCGCCGACACTGTGGCGTAGGCTGGACGTACCCACTTCTCGTGCCCTTACTCTAGGGTGCGGGTCGTAACACATTTTTAGTGGTGGCCCATGCAGGTCAAGTTTGTGTAGTGGTATTCGAACTAGAGTATTACTACAGCCTGCAGTAGGATTAGGATATTTTTAGAGGTACTCAATCACATTAGGAAAAACTCTTAATCAGATTCCTTTTATCTAAATTGTAGCTTATTGACTTCCCTTGAATATACACTGTCCTTCTTTGAGTTTTTGCTTCATTCTCAGAAATTGCTTCTTGTTTTGATCTGTCTTCATGATGGTTATGAAGATACGATCTCATCGCTCCGGTCCGAGGAATACTATCGAGAGGCTGGCCACCTCTCATCCTATTCATCAGGGCCTCGAGATCGCAGCTCCTGTTGTGCAAACTCAGGTTGGCATTTCTGCTACATTGGAGGTGCACCTCTGTCTGTACAGAGACTTTCTCTCGTCATTTCCGATTTCTCTCAGCAGCAGCGATTCATGCAGTATCAGCAGCAGACCAGAGGAAACCAGCAGGGACGAGCTATCGTCAGGACAGTCGATGATGCACAGACTATTGGAGATCTTGCTGCAAGTTTCGTTCTTCTCGATTCCATTCCCGCAATTTTCTTTTATAACTATCTTCAAATCCGATTCCATCTGTTCCTTGTTGATTGATTAAATTTGTCATGTTGCTCTTTGTTATGTTTGTTTTTTTTCTGAAAAAATCATATGGGCTAGGTCACCTTAGTTATAGGATCTAGAATCTTCGATAGTCGTGTTAGTTGGCATAGTGAGGACATGTAGTCAGATTTTAGATGTATTTCTCGGGTATGGGAATTTAAGGTTTTCGCCGTCGCATGCGATAATGCAAAAATTTTAAATACCATGAACCTAGAGATATGTACCTTAGTCAAGGACTCTGTGATTATCGTAGCCTTGCTCACTAGCATGATGAAGACTCTGGACAACATGATTTTGGACAGACGTATATGGTTATCAGATTGTATCTTGAAGGTTTTTGTACATCATACCCTTCTGTTGTTATAAATAACTTAAGAGTAGGGATATTTAGTTTTGTAGAGCTTATTCATATGTGGTTCTTTCATAGTATAATGATATGATGACTTGTAGAGTGTCTGTACCCTAGAGATGATTGTTAGCATTGATATTAGAATAGTAACCCAGTGTAGGTGATTTTCCATGTTATTTATAATATCAACCAGTTACGTATAGGATGTTAGTATGCCTTGCAGCCTTTATGATTATTATTATTTTTCTTTACCATTTTCTAGTGAGGCACCCATAACCAGAGCCTGTCCTTGAGTATAGTTGTAGTTCACCTAAGACTGAGAGGCCTATATACATATAGATTGCAGATATTATACTTAAGATATATGTGATGGGTTGTTGTTCTTGAGCATATATATATGTGGTATTTGGGATTGGTGTGCTTAGCTTGTAGGTATTTAGTTATGGGTGACTTGATAGGATTGGAAAGTTAAGAGCTAGCCTATTATAGAGTTTCTCTTTTTGCTAAATTCTAGTTGCCAACACTTAGGTAGCTAGCATAGGTAAAATCCTAAGAAGTTGACCAGCTGATGACCAAGTACTAGGATGTTGAAAAAATTTACTAGCGATTGACCCTTGACTATGTTTGACCTAGAAGGGGGGTGTAATCATCTTAATTTCGAGGACGAAATTTTTCTAAGGTGGGTAGGATTGTAACACCCAATTTTCCAGATGAGGGTAATTTTGAAATTTTGTAATTATAATTATTATTTATTGATATTATGATTTTTGGTGATTTTTAATCATTTTTAAACTATTTAAAATTATGACTTGTGATTTGGTGTCTTGCTAGTGTAACCCTAGAGACAGCTGGACCTAGAGCCTAACCATGTGATTAGGGTATTTCATATATCATTTTTAGCCTAAGGGTATTTGGGTCAATTTGAATTTATTTGAATTTAATAGAATTTATTGGAATTTATTGAGATGCATATGAATTTATTATTAATTAAATATTGCTATGTGTTATGTTAGTCCTTAACCTAGAAGTTTAGCCCTAACCCAGATTAGACATGGCCTAGACTAGGGTTAGTTAGTTTGGGTTAGTCATGACTAGTCATTGGTTAGAATGATCAAGTTAGACTAGCTAGTTATAGTTAGTTGAGACTAGCATTGAAACCTAGGTTCCATCCTAGCCATCGATTTGACATGATATGAGGGTGTCCATTGGATGGGATCCCAAAACCCTAGAAGTGGCCAGACCAAAACCTAGGTGAGCCTATTTAATCTCTCCCAAATCGTTGCCTCCTTGTTCATTCTCTCTCTTTTCAAGAACAAGGTTAGCTCAACTTCATTTCTCAATAACTTCTCCATTCCTCATCCTTTTTCAACCAAACTTCTTGCATTGTGACCTAACCATCACCCTCTTGCTGTCCATGGAGGTAGAATACTTATTTGGGGAATCCACAGTGCTCGGGCTACAGTAGAAGGGACTGCACTTTGACAGTTTTTGAGCTAGAGACACCCATTGGTAAATCCCTCATTCTTTATTTAAACTATTGGTTTATCATCATGGATGCATAGCCCTAGGTCTCCTCTAGCTTCGGGTAGGATTTGAACCCAAACTATGTCGGATACGTGTCCGTATCGGACACGTATCAGTAGGCTATTTAGGTGTTCGACCTAATGTCTAGATGGATTGATTTTGCTGTTTTCAAAATATTTTTGAATAAAAAATTTCTTCTTTATGTTGCTTGTGTGACTTTACACGAATAAGGTGACTTCGAGCCGTGTCCGAGTCGTACTGGACTCGTGGACACAGCTCCATGCGCGGCCAGGGTTTTCCCTGCTACTCGAGGCCTCGTGCTCAGTGCACAGGCCACGTGGCGGGCAGTGCTTAGACTGAGAGGAGGGGGCAGTGTCTGCGAACCTGTCCCCCAAGCCTCGTGTCCAACGGAGTCATGTCGGACATACGAAGTCACGTGCACTGGTCACACACACGCGCGCGTTCAGTCTGAATCGCGTACTGATACGCGAGTCGTGTCCACTTTGGACACGACATGGTCGTGTCGTGTTGGGTCCTATGTATAGCCTGACACGTGGGCTATACATGGGTATGACCACGAGACCCCACGTGTCCTGTGTCGTGTTCTATAGACACGTGCACGTGTGTACGACACTGTGCAACACTGGGTGCACCCCATGTGTTTGTATGGTGTTAGACATGCCTGTGTCGTATTTCCTGGACACATGAGGACACACAAGACACGTGTACACATGCTTAGTTAATTACCCACTCTTGGTTTAGCATATTAATGTGTTTTGTTTATTCGAATGTGAAATTCCTCATTGAACTGATACGCCGTGTTCAGTTTGTGTATTCCTGAGTTCATTTCATTTTAACACATTTAAATTGATGTTTTTAAGTATCATTGTTAATCCTACATGTTTATTGGTTCATGTTAGATAGGTTTTACATGTTTGATTTAGTTATTTGGTCTAGAATGGGATTTTGAATGTGGTTTGGGCTGTTAAATGGATGGACTGATACTCATTGACTGATTTGTATTTAACGAATTTTTTGAATGATTAATTTACAAAGTTCGATCCTATTCTAGGTCTGAGTTAAGTTGCAGGTTAGGAATTCATGTTAGCATTGATTCATTGAGGTTTCGATTTGATTTTGGATTTCAAAAATTAGTTGAAGTAGAAACTATGTTGTTCCAGTTTTGAACTAAAGTTCAGATTTCTCATTTGTTCTTTTCCAGTTTCATTTCGAGCTGGCTTGAGGTTTCTAATTGTCGAGTAGCAATGATTTAGTATTCGGGTATGTAAATCGAATGCTAAATCCTAGATTTCATTGAGTTCTACCTTACCTTGGTTTTGTGATTTGAAATTGTGGATGTTGTATTGGTTGAGATATTGATTCGGGTCTTTGACATATTGTTTTGCTATATAGGTTCGATCTTAAATGACTGAATAACTGAGTTCCTATATGTAAATCTGAAACCTGGGTTTTGTAACTGAGATTTGATTTGAACTTGAAAATTTGTTTTGAATGTTAGATTGAACATGAAAACTGGGATTGAATGTTACTCCTATTCATTGAATATCAAATTGATTTTATTCCTATTCACTGTCATTTGATTTCCTGTTTTAAAACTGATACATAGGCAGTCCTAAATTCTGATT
Organism: Iris pallida; assembly: GCA_029216955.1. Taxonomy (NCBI): domain Eukaryota; kingdom Viridiplantae; phylum Streptophyta; class Magnoliopsida; order Asparagales; family Iridaceae; genus Iris; species Iris pallida. Next base: position 15,369,164 of record JANAVB010039219.1, on the reverse strand, counting down.
ATTTAATTCCTGATTTACACTGAGTTCAGTGTTGAATTTGCCATGGTTAATTCAATTACTTTATGTTAATTCTTGAACATTGAGTTAGGCATTGTTAGATTAGTTCATTTTCTTTTTGAATTGCACATTGATCAGGATTTGAGATGACTGAATACATGTATACTGCTATGTTTCCTGTCATTGATTTATGGGGAAATTTGATATCATGTTAGGGCATGCTAGGCTCGAGTTTGGCTTTTTAATTGCTTTTGGCTTTCAATTTCATGAGATGCATACACACAAGACACATTTGATTTCCTGTCACACTCTACACCACTGATTTGCCACACCCTAACAGCTAGTAATACACACATGTTAAAACCTGAGAATATACACAGGACATTCCATGAATTCTAACACTCTATCACATTGCAAACACACACACATTGTACACCCTGTTTTATATTTTCCTGCACACATGCTTCCCTGCACATATGGTTTCCTGCACACTGTTTTCCTGTCCTTGGGTTTCCTGGGTTCACACACACGCCCACAATCTCACATGTACCACCTCTATACACACACAACCTATACACTCACACACACAGGTTCCTCTTTATTCCTGTCACTACACACACTATTATGGGTCCTGTACACAGGACAATCACACTTCACCCTCATCCCACTTATCTGCATATCCCTCATCCATATTAGCCATGTATTAGATGCATACACTGCCCCCATTGTACTGCATTCATTCCTTCTATGTTCAGGCTTTTGAGCCTTTCATATTGTCCTTGCACCCTCACTTGCCATGTACACTGTGACACCTATACACCATGTACCATCCATTGACACTCACCTAGCCTAGTTTCACACACCCTTCACTGTTCTCAAAGCAGTTGACACGCACACTCACTTGTTACACACTCTCACTAATATATTTCATGCACACACACACATAGCCCTCTTTATATCTATATATATATATATATACTAATACAATGTTATATATAGCTAAGGTATAATGGTGCAAGCCCATATATATATATATATATATATATATATATATATATATATATATATATATATATATATATATATATATATATATATATATTTATATAATTTTTTTTTATATATATATATATTTATATATATATATAAATATATATATATATATATATATATATATATATATATATATATATATATATATATATATAGTTAATATATATATATATATATATATATATATATATATATATATATATATATATATATATATATATAGTTAGCTTCTTTTATGTATTGTTCTTGAATGCCTAGTATAGATAACTTGAATATTGGTCAAGTGTGACTTATGAATATGTGTGTTGGCTTGATTTAGGCTTGGATAGCCTTGAAGTGGTGTGTACTAGCTAGTGTAGGCTTGTGTGACCTAGTATAAACTGATATAGACTTGTTAGGACTTAGAATGATTGTTAAACCTAGTTTAACATAACCTAGACTTATTTAGACCTAGAATAACTTGTTTGACCTAATTTAGACTTGGTAGACATAGTTTGACTTCTAGAGTTGACCAGAGTTGACCAAGAGTTGACTTTGGCCTAGATTGACCTAGATTTATTTAGAATACATTGAATTGCATGTTGTTATCATTTTAGACTTGTTGTGACTTGTGCTGTTCTGATTAGAAGCCAGACACCTCTCCTCGGACAGCACATTTCATCCGGACACTCAGATACCAGGCGAGTACATTCTCTGATCATTTCATAACTTGTTAGAATTATATTCCTGCTTTAGATTACTTTACTTGATGCTGTCACAAAATTATCATGGATTAGTACTATATGGATCTCTTCATGCAATGTTATCCCCCTCGGGAGCATCAGGTACATTGTGTCATGTGCGTTTCACTTTCATCATGTACTCCTGTGCTTTCACCATACATGTACACTCTTGTGAATCATGTACTTTCATGTTCACGAAGCCCTCATGTATACTATCATGTACACCCTTTCATGGGCCTTCATGTGATACCATGTATAATAACATAACCTGCTTAGATCCTTGTATATTGATTGGGAAAAACGGGGGAGCGCTAATAGTCATATGAACAAATTCCTTAGTAGTATAGATCATATGAAACTCCTTAGTGTAGATCGTGTACTAATCTGTCCTGTTCACATGTGCTATCCTGTACTCTACATCACTAGCCACTATTCGTTCTCTATATACAGTAGCTATTTACATACAGTTCTCTTCTTTTACATCATGTACTTCCTTTCAGTTTCCTGTATCTTACTCTACTGCATGTTTATATTTTCTAACCTGCCATGATCTGTTGAGATGTATTGTGCTCGCTCCTGTCCTAACTGGACCAGTTGAAAATATTACAGAGGACGAGAAGGAGGCCTGTGTGGATACCTTCTACGGGGCAGCCCTAGACAACACTTGTGAGCTGGACCCTCAGGAGGACCCAGCTCTAGCTGATGACATTACCCCTTTTGTCTAGACTAGTTTAGTTAGGCTTTATCTTACTTATGTTGTCTTGAGACTAGTTTAGTTAGACTTTATTTCTGTCTTTGAGATCTGGGTTGTATATATTCTTTCATATTCAGTAGTTGAGACTTGTATTTCTGGATATTTGCTGAGATGTTATCTTAGGTACTTAGACTCTTCTGATCATCTGTATTTTCTTTGAGTTCTATATCATATCGTGCTTCTTCTTCCTTAGTTGTAATTGAGTTTACATTCTGCTATGTCACCCCCATTCGGGGAGTATAAACTGCTTAGCATTATATTGTTAGATGTTGTGACCTAGGACAGCGTTCTACCGCCGACACTGCGGCGTAGGCTGGACGTACCCACTTCTCGTGCCCTTACTCTAGGGTACGGGTCGTGAAAAGACAGCCTCTTGATCGGTGACCCAGAGTTCCATCAAAGATGCCAGAGAGCCATAGCAAGGTTGATTCGTCGTCAGATCGTCAACGGAGTAAAGGAGCTGCTGCAGTGCTCGATCTCCACCGTCACACTTTCCCAGAAATCTCTTCTTCCTGTACATAGAATATCTTGTTTAGGACTTCCTTCTTTGTACACAGATACCTTATACGTTCAATAAAGCAAAAAAGTTTGTTCAATATTTTGTTATGTCGAACAGTGGTTGCCACTTATGCTCTCGAATTGGAGTGGAGGGGAGGGGTGTTGGCGGCTAGGAGAGGGGGTAGATGTTAGGGTTTAGTTGGTTAATATATGGGAAAGGTTAGGGTTTAATTTGAGGAGGTTTGAATAAGGTTTAACCCTCCTAATTTCGATGATGGAAAGGGGTGCAAGTGGTTTCCTAATATAGTAAAGGAAGTTTGACTTTGGTCAAAGGTGCATGAATTTGTGCATATGGCTATGCATAATTCAAATAAATTCAAATTAAAAATTTAGATTATAGGTTGGCAAGCTAGGGTGGTCTCCACTTGGCTAGATTGGTTAGGGTTAGTCCCCGAAATTATTTCTAGGTTGATTAAGCACCGAAATAGCTAAAAAAAGATCTTATGGGCAATTTGAAAATAAGTAGTGCATTGGAACTCAATTGTATGGCACACCCTTGGCATATGTGTAGTAGTCTAAAAATAAGTCGAAACCATATATTGGGTCGATTAGATTGGATCCATATCGAGTCCGAAAAATAAGTTGGAAGTTACGACAAGTCTCACGGTAGATAATTTCTTGGCCTAAATTGACCACGAAGTTGTGCGAAGCAATTAGAATACAAGAAGACATAGTTGTGTGGGACATGATATACTAAATCGAAGATAAACTTGTGTAGGTCAAAACTCACGAAGGAAGTTTATAGAGTACATTTTATGATCATCAAAGCTACGGAAGAGTACATTTTATGATCATCAATAAAAGTGGAAAAAAATATCTATTAATAACTATAGTAAATAAAAATAACGAAGTTAAAATTAAAAAATTACTCTAAAAATCCAGGGGCTTATACTATGTAATGTGCTGAATCAAGTCGAATAAGACATGTTATGATACCCTTCCAAGCTCTATCTGAGCTCCAGTCATCTAAGGAGTATTCTAAAAAGTTGACAATTTCAAAAGGGAGTTGAAGTCAGTTGTACCGTATAACAGCAAAAGGTGCATAAAAAATCATAAAAAATTTCATGCGCCTAAGAATTGTACTATAGTAGTACTCTCTAAACAGCATAATGTTGACAGTCTTGCCTACATGTGCAGTAAATTTTCTATTACATTATTCTGTGACTGTAGCTATGCACTCTGAAAACATATTTTATTCAAACACGATCAATGTGAAATCCCTTGCCATAAGACTTCATGTGGAACGAAGTGATTGATGAGGAAAAGATGAAGAATACTTTAAGAAGGATTACCTTCTGAAGATCGATCTTTTTTTCGACTTCTGGCATAACCGAAGAGTAGTGTTCTCAGCAAGGTGATGCTCAATCCCGTCACAAGTTTGCACCAATTTGCAGGAGTGCTAATCAGCAAATGCATAACAAAAATAATGATGACAAGTTTTGTTAAGTCATATCGTCTTTATAGGGATGAAGATTCACTATGCGGCAAGGTGTTATGCGACTTGATTTCTGATGAAGAGAATTAATTCAACATTAATTGTCGCATGATTTTCTGTTCCTAAAATTGCAGTTGATAGTAGACTTAGCCTATCTAAGTTATTGTTAGAAACGGTCGCCACAAATTTTGAAGACGGCTCAGATTTTAAGGGATTCAGTCAAAACAATGACAGGGTGACGAGTGATCTGATGCATCTAAAGCTTTGTGTGACAAAAATCCTCCTTCTTATGCTTCATGTTCAAAGTATTTCAAAACGTGTTCAACTTTTAAAAACTTTGAAGGGGGTCTTGTAGAAGCATAAAAAATACTAAAAAGAGGCTCATAGGTTACATGCGTCTAAAATATAATGTTCTTAAGTCAGAAGCTATTAGCTAAAGAACTTAAAGCTTCTAAAAAGAGACATATTGTCAAAGATAGGCCAGAGAGACGCATGGGTCATTTAGACGCATGATGTATTTTTGTCTTTTGTGTAAAAAGATAAACCTCGAGCAGTCTGCAGTATTCAGAGAAGTGTATAGTATTCAGAGTACGAGAAAGATGTCAGTAATTACGTTACCTTCATCATTACACTTTGTCAGCTAAAGTAGTTATATGCAACTACTTCCAAAATATTATTTGTAGTATGCAATTGAAAGTTATGCTTTCAAGTGTTGACTGACACATAGTTACTCAAAGAAAAGTTATTACTTGCAGTAAGCATCCAGATACTATACGTCTAAAAATATTTGGTGCATAGTTGATCCATATTAAACAAATCGTGTGCTGACATGGCAGTATTTCATGCAGCACGTCTTAAAATACGTAACAAGCTATACGTGATTCTTGAGCATGTTCACTCTCCACTAACCCTTAAGGCCATGTGCCTACCTACATGCATCTTGAGGCAGAAGACAGTATATTTTTTTGCACATAAGCACATGGCTATTCCAGTGAAGAAAAGCTATAAATAGAAGATAGTTCTTTTCTTACAAAATGGGGATAACACAGGCATAAGGAGATACTACGTGTACTGCTTCTTTGCTAAGAACTTTCAAAGAGAAAGATAGAGATTTCAGTGATAAAGTTTTCCTTACTACCGAGAGTTTATCAACCACCAAGCTTCATCAGCTCTTGCATCAGATCGTCAACGGAGTAAAGAAGTCGAAGTAGACTTAATCTCCATCGCCCCAATCCACAGATTCTATTCTACACTGTAACGCCCCAGTCCCGAAATACGTAGGACTAGGAACGTAGACATGCCAGCTGTATACATATGAAGTATACTCCAATATGTGGAAACCTTGTATGCATATATAAGCTGTAATATACAGTAGAAACTATAACGACTAATCTCATCCACAAAATAAAGAAAATAAAAAATTCATATAATCATCTATGGAAATATATTTGTACAATATGTTGGACGGAGACAAATCCACTACCAACAAGCAAGGGACGAAATACATGGAAAATGAAATAAGTTTGGCGAGCGAAGCGAAGATGATCCAAGTGCAATCATCCTCGAAGAAATAGCGATGATCACGGCTAGAGCTAGAACACCTGCGAAAGACAAGAGCACACAACTGGCGAGATAACCAGGTCCTTAGAGGGACGTAACAAGACACATAATATCATGCCAATAACTGAATAAATAAAGCTCAACAGAAAAGTATATGTGACTACACAAATAAAGGTCATTAACCATTCTAAGTGAAAATGCATTTTTGAAGACAACATTCCACACAAGGGCTCCCGAGACTAGAAACACGGTGCGTTAGCATTTCAACCGAGGTACTAGTGGCATCTAGAGGAAAATAAATTAATGCACGGCGTACTAGTCTCTCGGGTGAGTCACTAACGACAGCTAGAGGAAAGTAAATGTACGACACATTTGTGTTTCAACCGAGGCACTAGTAGCATCTCGAGAAAAGTAAATAAATGCACGGTGCACTAGCTCTCAGCTGAATCACAAATAGCACTACCAAAATACACTCATTTAGCGACGGATTATTAGCGACGGACTTATTCCGTCGGTATTAGCGACGGTTTCGTGGCCGTCAGCGACTGCTTACCGACTACAATCCTTTGTCATTTTTATTTTAATTTTAGGGGGAGGAAAGGTCGCACATCTATCGCTAGAGTGTCGGTGTTGTAGCGACGGAGTTTTCGTCGTCGCTACCCAGTCGATTATTTTGACGGGAATTGTGTAGAAAATTGGCGGGACATATTTTCGATGCCTTAGCGACGGATGTGCAGTCGACACTTATCTAAAAAGGTGACCGATTGGCGACGGTTTTTTACCAGTCGCTCGTCCGTCGCTAAATAAACATTCCAGACTTTAAATGGAACGACGGGGGAAACTTTTTGCATTCCCCCCAAATTCACTCTCTCTCCTCTCTCTTTCTCTCTCTCTCTCTCGCCGGTGTCGGCTTCGGTGATCGGCGTCGGTGTCGTCATCGGCGTCGGCGTCCTCTCCTCTCTCTCTCCCAAAGGTAACCCCCCCTCTCTCTCTCTCGATTATAGGGTCTGGGCGGCGCAATTGGGGCTGGGCCGTCCGTGGCTTGGCGGTTGGCTTGGGTCGGGGGCTGGGCGGTGGGCTTGGGGCGGAGGCGTCGGGGTCTGGGAGGCGGGCTTGGGGTTGGGGCGTCCGGGGCGTCGCGGTCTGGAAGGCTGGCTTGGGGTTGGGGCGTCGGGGGCTGGGCGGCTGGCTTGGGTCGGGGTCTGGGCGGTGGGCTTGGGGCGGGGACGTCGGGGTCTGGGAGGCGGGTGGGCTTGGGGCGGCGGGCTGGGCGGTGGGCTTGGGGTTGGGGCGTCGGGGGCTGGACGGCTGGCTTGGGTCGGGGGCTGGGCGGCTGGCTTGGGGCGGGGGCGTCGGGGGCTGGGCGGTTGGCTTGGGTTGGGTGCTGGGCGGTGGGCTTGGGGCGGCGGCATCGGGGGCTGGGCGGCTGGCTTGGGACGGGGGCGTCGGGGGCTGGGCGGCTGGCTTGGGTTGGGGGCTGGGCGGCTGGCTTGGGGCGGCGGCGTCGGGGGCTGGGCGGCTGGCTTGGATTGGGGGCTGGGTGGCTGGCTTGGGGCGGCGGTGTCGGGTGCTAGGCGGCTGGCTTGGGTTGGGGGCTGGGCGGCTGGCTTGGGGCGGCAGCGTCGGGGGCTGGGCGGTTGGCTTGGGGCGGCGGCGTCGGGGGCTGGGCGGCTGGCTTGGGGCGGGTGCGTCGGGGCTATTTGCAACCGACGCACTCCCATAAGCATTCTTCATATATATATGCAACCGAACTACTGGGCGGCGGGCTTGGGGCGGCGGGCTTTGGTCGGGGGCGGCGGGTGGCTTTGCTTCTCAAATTCATCTGAGTTTATATATTGGCTAAATAATGTGTTATCCATATTGGGTGTTCTATTAGTTTGGTGGTGTTTGGATTAGTAAATGTGAATATATATGGGGTTTGGATTTATGGTGTATATGTTCACTGTCTCAAGGACAGTGCGAGTTCTATCAGTTGTGTGCTTCTGTATAGATGTATATATCTATACATCTAGCTGTGATATACATATGTGTATGTGACAATCTCAGTTAGCGACGAACTAGTTACCGGTTAGCGACGGATATTTCCAGCTCCATTAATTGCATTAATCTACGGTACGACATGGTGACGGATATTCCCTGCAGCCATTCGACTGGCGAGGCAGAAACTATGTTGCCGTAGATAAAGTTGTCTGTCCTCCGACCCTCATCCCTCGGCAATGATGATACGACAACCTATCACTATATCTTATATAGTAGTAGATGATGTCTTAGTATTACATTAGTGAGTTCATCTTGATTCTGTTACGTACATCCTTCAGATACTAGATACGATAAGGTTAACATATACTACATGATATGTATACAGAATATAGATGATTCACACTAATGTATGCTAGAATGAATCTTGGGTTGTGTTCTGAGCCATCCGTTCTCACACTTAAAACACATAGGGATTAGTAGTGTGAGAGCACCAGAGAGAGTGAGAGCACCGGAGGGGGGGAGGAGAGAGAGAGTAAAATGGTACGACATGGTGAAGTAATACTGTATTTTGGCTCCAGTTCCAGCTCCATTTGATCTACGGTACGACATGGTGATCAGGACATAGTATCTGCAGCCATTCGACTGGCGATGCAGAAACTATGTAGCCGTAGATAAAGTTGACTGTCTTCCGACCCTCATCCCTCGGCAATGATGATACGACAACCTATCAATATATCTTATATAGTAGTAGATGATGTCTTAGTATTACATTATGTGAGTTCATCTTGATTCTGTTACGTACGTCCTTCAGATACTAGATACGATAAGAACATATACTACACCATATGTACAGAACATAGATGATTCATACTAATGTATGCTTGAATGAATCTTGGGTTGTCTTCTGAGCCATCCGTTCTCACACTTGGCAAAAAATCAAAATTTTTATACTTTATCGGCTTTCGAAAATGTACTCAAATTACATGATGGTTCCTTTAGTTAGCTTGCTTCTGTTACAATTATATTATTTGTGACTATCGATCTTACCAGATGGCACCCATGACCCGAGGAGCGGCATGTCGTTTTAGGATAACAGTGAATGCTGAGGTGGCTCCTCCTACAGTTAAGGAAGAAGTGGCACCGGTTGCTAGTAAGACCGGGAGTTCTATTCATCCAGCACCGGTAGCTAGTGAGACAGAGAGGACTCTTCATGCAATCCTTGCAATGGATGACAGCTCTCCTCGCGCCAAAAATCTTGCTTTTTCGAGGTGGTTGCGTGAACGTATCACTGAGCGTTTGCGTGAGCAGCGTGGTTCTCATTAGCTATTAGTACTTATTTGTATTGGACTATTTGTATTGGGTTGTTTTTGTATTAGACTATTTGTATTGGACTACATATTGAGTTGTTTTTGTATTAGACTATTTGGATTGGACTACATATATGAACTAGAACTGTGTCAATCTCTGGATTGTATTAGACTACGACATGGTGATCAGGACATATATAGTCCCTGCAGCCATTCGACTGGCGAGGCAGAAACTATGTATCCGTAGATAAAGTTGACTGTTCTCCGACCCTCATCCCTCGGCAGTGATGATACGACAACCTATCACTAGAGGATACTCTGAGAGATCCATCTGTGTAGGACGTATACTCTGAGATATCACCTTTACAAGAATGATATCAGTAGTAGGATCGAGTGTTGGATGAGATACTATCAGAGTATACGTCCTACTCAGATGGGTCTCTCACCGTTACTATTTTTTTCTGATAGCAAGGTGGATGTGCTCCGTCAACAGATTCTTTCTTCGAGCCAAAACTTTGCCCCGGAGCTCAAGTGAACATCCTTCGTGTAGAGCTCGAGTGAGAGGTTCCTGACAGCATGGTGGCCTCCTTTGTCAAAGTATCCGTGCTCATCCAACATTGGTATTCTAGCTCGAGAACCTCTCACTCAAGTGAACCACCATGCTGTCATGAACCTCTCACTCAATCTCGCTTTTCCTGATGGAAAAAGGAAGTATGTATGTTACTGTAACTGGCCAATCACGATCTGGTGATTCTCTTGCAATAGTATTCTAGCTCGAGAAGAGAGAAATCCAAGTACAGTTGTTACTAAACCTTCCATGAAACTAATCCGAAATGGTATATAATAATCCAACACGGCCGATACGCCTAATAACTGTCTTCCCCTCCCCACGCACTACTCGTGCTGAATCCACACCACGATATTTCTAATAACTGCTAAGTCTTCTAGGTAATTATATTAGCAGTTATATCCTAACGCTCATCCTGTACGCACCGATGTACGGTCGGTACGCAAGTCCGAATCTATATGAAACACGTGACATCGTGGCACACATGTGTCGAGGCCAATGAATGCGGCACAAACCAAGGGCGATCCCTTAACTCTAGGCCAAATACAACTAAAATATAATAATTTGCAACTACATATGGTTTTGAAAGAACAACTTACAAAAAATAAAACATGCAAGATACTGAGCAAGAAATTAAATAGTAAAGGTAAGGTGTCTTGCCTGGTAGGACGCCTGGTGTGCTGCAATAATCAATGTGGCACGAACTGCGACTTTGGATAAAAAACTATGCAAACCTCGGGTGGTGGTACAGACAGTTCCATTGGGTCCAGAAGGGTCAAATTAGTTAGGGTTGACATAAGGTAGTCTTGAATTGGAGAGGGAACATGAATAATGGAATTTAGTCATGGACGGAAGGATAGTTGAAGGAAATTATATATATATAATTTAGAGAAACTATTTATAATAATCGAAAACTAGTTTGAGTCTAAATAATTATTGAAAAATACTTCAAGTCAAGAAAAAATATTTTTTTTGGCTAAAAACTCTAAGTTGTCAAAAATAGAATGTTAGTAGGAAGCTATATTTTACTAGCCACAAGTAAAAGACTAGAAAATTGTTGTATAATTTGGTAACTACTTTCTATAAATAAAAATATATTAAAAGGAAAAAAATATAAAATCTAGAAATGAAAAAGAAGGAAAATAGTAATTTAGGGATATAACTAAGTTTTTGTCAAATACAGTTTTCTTTAGGCAAAAAGGCGTAATCAAATTTCACAAAATAATACAATAATATTCTAAATAGAAGTACCAATAAAGGCATATGCTACAATTTATAATAATAATCATTAACCTCAATCAGTAAATAACAATAATAATAATAATGTGGTTAGCATCCAAAAGTATCTTCCTCACAGTAGACAATAAAACACCAAAAAATATAAAAGGAATCAAACAAAAAGAAAGAAAATAAAATAATAATTATAATGATTATACTAATTTACTAAAGACCAAAAAAAAGTAAACTGAGTACATCATAGAGTGCTCTCCTGCACTACAGTATGGAGTGCTCTCCTGCAACATTACTAAAGAAGCGTAAGGGGCAGAGATGAAGAAGTATGAAAGAGAGAGAGAAAAAAAAATTTTGGGAGGGAAAAAGAGCCGGATCGGGGGTGGAGAGGGAACGGGAAGGTACGAGCGGGAGGGTCGGAGTCGCCGGCGGCAGAAGGAGCGGGGGCGGCGAGTGGGAGGAGAGAGGGGGCGGCTCGGCCGGCGGGCGCGCGGAGGGAAGTGGCTCGCGGTCAGCGGCGTACGCGCCATGCCGCGACGGCGGAGGGTGAGGCGCCGAGGGCTGGACCCGGTCGTTCACCGGCGGCCTTGAGCGGGACAGCTCCGGCTGTCCCGGTGGCGTAGAGAGGAGGGAGAGACGGAGAGAGGAAAGGCACGGCCTGGCGGTTCGTGAAGGCGGAGGCGACCAGAGTTGGGGCTCACGCGGGCGGAGGTCGAAATAGGCAGCGACGGAGGCGGGCGCTCGCGATCGGGGTCGCTGCGACGCGCCGGTTGGGGCTTTTCGGCGCAGCAGGAAACGAGCTGGGCTCGTCGACGACTGTTGCGAGCGATGAGGAGTCGAAGAGGGGAGGAGGTCAAGCTCTGGTCGAGGGGGCTGTGGTCGAGGCCGGGCGGAGGACGCGGCGGACAGGTGAGGGTTGAATTTAGGTTCTTCTTCTTCCCCTTTTTTCTCTTTATTTTTTTGGATGTTGGTGACGATGGTGGAGCGGGGCTTGTGGTCGCCGGTTCAGGTGGGGGTGGGGCTGGGGTTAGGGAAGAAGGCTGGCGATGGCTATGGTGGTCGAAAAATATCGGTGGTGTTGGCGTTGGTATAGGTGCTGGCGATGTCGGTACTGGGGATGGGAGTGCCGGGGAATGACAAGCAATGGTGGCGACGTAATTTGGGTTGGCCGGATGGAATGTCGGTCGAGTGGAGGGGACCGGTGGCTTGACGGAGGTTTGGCAGTAAGGAGTCGTGGGTTGTTGGGGCTGTTGGCAGAGGGTGACTAGAGTTGGGTTATGGCATTGGCCTCGACGGGGAAGGTCGAGGTGATTGATCTGGTGGTGGAGGTGCTGCGGTCGCCGATGGCGGCGGCCGAAACAGGGCAATTGGGGTTTAGGATAGGGTTTTAGATGAATCGTGTCGGGGTGTGTCCGACACGGAAGGGTTAAATAATGTATTTGTAAAGATGGAATAATAATTTGGACAGGAAATACGGACACGATGCACGCACGTTTGGTTGTGGAATTTGGAGAATAGGGATATATGGATGAGTACCTGCCTATTTATAGGATGTGAGAATTTCCAGTTGGATAGGGATTAGAATAGTTTAAACCCAATTAGATAATTCAATCTATTAATTTAAATCAATTCAATAAATCCAAATCCAAATCCAAATCCAAATCTAAATTAATTTAAATCTAGATAATCAAACTCAAATTAAATATAATTTCTATCCTTAATTTTAAACTATTTAAAATTAAATCCATAAAATCTAATGCAAGATTTAAATTGCCACAATAATTTCAAAATATATTTTCCAAAATACTAATAATAATAGTTTCGAAAATAATAAATATTTTTAAATATCTTTTTGAATAATAAAATATTAATATTAATAAATTTTGAAAATTAATTTAAATGTTAATAGGAACTACTTCAAAAATACCTTTTAAATAATTTAAGATAATTAATAAAAAATTAATTTATACATAAATTATATCTTACGCCTTTTTATAATGATAAAATTAAATAATTTTTTTGAAATCTTGGTGCGACGCTTTTCACAACCTTAAGTAAATAAAAATAATTACTATATATTATTTTGAAACTATAAAATGAAAAAAATATTTTTTTCAAAAATATGTACGCTCGCACATATTTGCACTCGTCGAGCAATTACGAAAAATGAAATTTCGTGCGCGACGTACAATACAACTACGCGACGTATAAATACAAAATGAAAAAAAAGAAAATCGGTACCAAATTTATATAAAAAAATAGTAGAAATTTAGGGGTTTTACATACACGAAATTATTGTTTAAGATTCTTGTTGTATTTCTTCATTACAATAATACAAAAGTTTTTACATTTTTGGACTTTTTTTGTGTAGAAATACTTCTTCCAAAAATCATCACGAATCCTGGGCTTCTTGCCCTTCCCAGCAGCCATCCATTTTTTAAAATTATCCTTCGTATCCCGCATCTTCTTACTACAAGCAGTGTGATACGTCTTCCTGATCTTCGCATCATGAAGCTAGGGCCACCAGTACGTTTTCTAACATACAAATTAACAATAAATATGAATAGATAAAGAAACAATTAATAAATAGAATAACGAAAAATATCAAATATACCTTCATTTGATCAAGCCATATATACTGCATTGCGGATGACACATCGAAGAATCTAAGATAAGGGCCGTGGTAGTTCCCCTAATGATTTCCCCAAGTACTCGAGTAGCACCGAAAGGAAAAAACTACAAAGAAATAACAACAAATTATTTAGTTTAATAAATAAATAAAATATATGAAATTAACTATATAAGATGAACATATAAGATTACTTACAACTTGTCGTTCGCGGACCAAAGCTCTTTCCTAAACTTCCCCTTCGGTCTCTCTAGTTGTGTTGGAGGACCACCCGATCGGGGGATATACTGACCCCATCGTGCTCCCGTCGAATTATCTCCCGTCGAAGAATCTGGTGGACGAACAGGCGATCGGGTGCCGGGATCTGCATCGGACAATGACGGGATCATAGATGTCGCTGCTGGAATGTCGGGATATACGTATGGCAAAAATTGTAGAGTATCTGTGCATGTAGCCGATGGTAAAATGGAGGTGCCTGCGACTGACAAGGAGTAGAATCATGTGATCCAGGTGATAATCCATCCATAAGCTGTATAAGGGACTGATCACCACGACTACGTCCACGACCACGACTACGACTATGACCACGAACCATCTATGATCATGATAATAGCAGGTATAATACACGATAATAAATAGAACTAAGTAATATAATTGAAACCTGTTGACCCATCACAATCCGATGTCAAAAAACAATCAATATATCAACCACCTAGCACAACCCGCTGTAGAATTCTCATACAACACAAATAAAATAATTACTATATCAACCACACAGTGCAACCCACTATAGAATTCCCATACAACAAAAATAAATAACAAATATATATTGGCCCATTGGTCATATGGTCAACCTGATTTTAATAATTGATCAAACTCTGTCTGGATATACGAAGCTAGTCGGGACATCTCGGATTCTTGGTCATAATCAAGATTGGCTATCCACTCCATTCAAGATCGAAGATCTGTTTGCCTACTCGAGTCTGTAATTTCTTATGCAATGTATTTTTCATTTTATTTGAGTCTAGGAATATGTTGTACACCGAGTCGTACTGGCAAATAGGCTATCCCTAAATGAGTTCAAAATGTTTTTTTTAAATGACCTCTCAAAAAGGTTTACAAAAAGGTTTTCAAAAAGGTTTTCAAAAATCACCAAAAGCTTTTTCAAAAACCCTAACTAAACCCTGACTTAACCCTGACAGAACTCGGACCGAGTTCGGCCAGAGTTCAGCCAGAGTTCGATTGGTGGCCGTTGTGATTTTAAATCTTTGGAACTTGGTCCTCCTGCAGTTGCGGATTTGACCGAGATTTACTCAAAGAGTTCTGCCCGAATTCTGCCCGAATTCGGACAGAAGTCTGTCTTTGGAACTCCTATAAATAGAGAAGGATTTCGATCATTTCAATTCACTCATTCACTTTCAATCTTCTCTCTATCTAAAGCTTTCAGTCTTCCAAAGAGTTTTCTAGAGCTTTCAATTTCAGATCCCAAGCCAGTTACAATCCTCTAGTCAATTTGCCAGTGCGGTACGGTCTAGAAGTTTCTGAGAGATTGTAAGCAGAAGGCTTGATTGAAGAATACCTCTTCACATTTGAAGTTGGACGAGTTCTTCGTATCAAAGCTCGCGTTGTAGAAGTTGTAAGAACTTCGTAAGAAAACTTGCGGTTTTTTCAATAGTGGATTCAACTGGTAGCAAGAGTTCTACCGACTGGATTAGTCCTCAACAGAGGGATACCAGTATACATCGCTGTCTTTGCGTTTGCTCTCTTAACTTTGCCTTTATATTATTTTAGTTGTGATTAATATTCTGTGATTGTGCTGCTAACTTTTTTAATTAGCATTATTCCGTTGCCAACTCTATTCACCCCCCCTCTAGAGTATTACGCTTTACTATTTCGTTCCTACAATTGGTATCAGAACGGGTGTTACAGGTAAAGCAAAAGTAACAGTGTAATTATTTATTCATTTTAATTAACTGTTATATAGATCACAGCACAACACATGGCAACTATGAAATTCACAAGTGAAGGCCAGGCCACAAACAGACCCCCAATGTTTGATGGTACGAATTATACATATTGGAAAACACGGATGAGTTTCTTCTTGAAATCTCTTGATTTTGATTTATGGTCCATTGTTCTTGATGGCTATCAAAAGCTACCTCGTATAAATGTTGATGGAGTTTTAGTTGAAAACCCCCATAGCAGATATACAGAGAAAAAAAAGGGCCAGTCTTGACGCACGTGCCATTAATGCTCTCTTTTGTGCTTTAGACAGAACTGAATTTAACAGGGTGTCTATCTACACAACGGCTAATGAAGTATGGAAGCTACTTGAAGTCACACATGAAGGCACGACTCAATTCAAGGAATCCAAAGTCAGCAGACTTACTCAAGAGTACGAGGCGTTCAAAATGAAGCCCAACGAAACAGTTACACAAATGTTCGAGAGGTTCTTGGATATTGTAAATCCTTTGTCCTCCCTAGGCAAAGATTACAGTAACCATGAAAAGATTCGCAAACTCCTGCGAGCTCTCACCAAGAACTGGATTCCAAAGGCTACTGCAATCATTGAAGGGAACGACCTCACAACTATGTCCCTCGAAGTACTCATGGGTAAGCTACTCACTCATGAACTGGAGCTACAAGATTTTGAAGAGCCTGCACCAAAGGAGAAGACTATCGCCCTCAAGGCTCAGTACAGAAAAGCTGCTGCAGATGACTCAGACAGCAGTGGATCTGACGCTGAAGATCAAGCTCTCCTAGCAAGGAAGTTCAAAAGATTCATGAGACATGAGAAGAGAGTCAAAGAAAACAACAGTAACAACTGGTACCAAGAAGATGCTGTCTGCTATGGTTGCAAGAAGAAGGGACACATGAAGAAGGATTGTCCCACAAACTCATCATCAAGCAAGAAGAGCAACAGGTATGAAAAAGGGAACCTGAAGAGATCAATATCACGAAAATATGCCAACACCAGCATATGGCATGAAAGTGAAGCCAGCGACTCAGAAGACGAACAATTAGAAGACGCTGCAAATGTATGCTTTATGGCATCCGATCAGGTACCTACTGAACCTGTAGTTGATACTTATGATGACTTCACCTTTGAGCAATTAGGAGATGCCTTCAGTGACCTGATGACTGATTACAGAAAACTGCGTAGTAAGTATCAGACCTCTAAGAAGGTACTCAAAGAGTACAAAGGTGAAATAGGTAGACTTACCGACCTACTAGCTGAGGTTAGAAATAATGCTAGTGAGTCTGGTAAGCTTTCTTCAATAAAGCTCTTATTACACGAGACTACCAAGTCATCTGAAGAGAAAGACAAAATTATTGACCAACTCAAGGAAGAACTTTCTATAGAGAAGAAAAGTCTTCAATGTGCACAAATCAGAATGGAATCACTTACTTCTGATTATACTAAGTTATATGACACTTCCAAAAGATTGGAAATTAGGTTAGGAAAACAGCCTGAGCCTGCTGCTTCCTACCCTAACACGTGTCACTTACCGAGAAATCGGAACATTTCCAAGCCAAACACTGTCAGACCTAACCCTATCAAACCTTTACCCCAAAAGGTTAAGCCCAAACAAGATTATAGGTATGCTTTCTTCTATACTAGAAAACCCAAACCTACCAACCATGCACACCACTCAGCTTTCAACACTCGACATGCACAATGTCATTATTGTGGCCTCATTGGTCATATATCATCTGTATGTAGAATGAGAAAGCTTGTAGATTTAAATGTTTATGCTTGGATACCTAAAGCTAACAATTCAGGACCCTACAAGAAATGGGTACCAAAGGTTTCATCTGCAAACTATTTTGTAGGTGGAACACCCTTCACATGCTAGAAGCAAATGGATCCTCGACAGCGGTTGCTCACGGCATATGACCGGTGACGCTACCCTATTTGCAATACTGTCGAAGAAAAAGAAGGAAGGCTATGTCTCCTTCGGTAATAATTTGAAAGGGTATATTATTGGTATCGGTGATGTTGGTAAGTCTCCCTATCTTGTAATTAAGGATGTCTGTCTGGTTACTGAGTTGAAACATAACCTACTCAGCATAAGTCATCTAGCTGATCATGGTTATGGCATCAACTTTGGCAAAGACAAATGTACTATAGTTGATAGCTCAACTGGTAGTACTATCTTTGAAGGTATCAGGGAAGACAATATATATGTTTTCTATTTGTTAGAAGAAACTAACATTTCAGGTAGATGATTAATGGCCAAGAGTGATGAGAGTCATCTGTGGCATATGAGACTCGGTCACGCTAATATGGATACAATATCAAGATTATCCACAAAGAAGCTAGTACGCGGTTTACCGGACATTACATTCAAGAAGGATTCGGTATGCAGTCAATGTGAAAGGAACAAAGCTACCAGATCCACTTTCAAGTCAGTAAACGCAGTATGTACTACTAGACCTCTACAATTGCTTAATATGGACTTATTTGGTCCTAGCAGAGTTGCTAGCCTCGGAGGTAAACTTTATGCTTTCGTAATTGCAGATGATTTCTCTATATACACGTGGGTATATTTTTTGACACGCAAGAATGATGCATTATCTGAATTTGTCGCCTTTTGCAAGAAAGTTCATAATGAAAAAGGTTACATGATCACTCGCATTAGAAGCGATCATGGTGGCGAATTCGAGAATGCTGATTTTGAGCAATTTTGTGACACACACGGTTTTATTCATGAGTTCTCCTGTCCTAGGACTCCACAACAAAATGGAGTTGTGGAACGTAAGAACAGAACTCTAACCGAAATGGCCAGAGTGATGTTAAACCAGTTTAGTCTACCCAAATATTTCTGGGCTGAAGTTGTCAACACAGCTTGCTTTGTTCTCAATAGAGTTCTAATTCGACCCAAATCGAAGAAGACTCCATTTGAGTTATGGTTTGATAGAATTCCTTCAGTTTCATACTTTAGAATTTTTGGTTGTAAATGTTTTATTCTTAACACAAAAGACAATTTGGGAAAATTTGATGAAAAGGCCGATGAAGGTATATTTTTAGGTTATGCGACCAAGAGCAAAGGATACAGAGTCTTCAACAAACGTACCATGATCATCGAAGAGTCAATCAATGTCACTTTTGATGAATTGAATCAAATAACGATTGATGACAATGACGAAGATACATCTGTACCAAGCTCAACTCCAGCTGATTCTCAACCAAGCTCTGCACTAGCTGAACCTCCTAGAGAAGATCCAGGAACCAGCTACCTTCAGAATGAAGCGAAAAGGTTGAAATTTACAGCTAATCATCCAAAGGATTTGGTAATTGGTGATATTACCAAGGGAGTAAGTACTCGTACATCCTGTAGAGATATTATTTCTAGTGTTGCATTTATTTCACAGCTAGAACCTAAAACTATTGATGAAGCATGTAGTGATAGTTTTTGGATAGATGCTATGCAAGAGGAATTAAACCAATTTGAACGGAATCAAGTTTGGAAACTTGTTCCCAGGCCTGTTGATCATCCGGTCATTGGCACCCGTTGGGTATTCCAAAACAAACTGAATGAGAATGGTTTAGTGACTCGTAATAAGGCTCGACTCGTAGCTCAAGGATACAATCAAGAAGAAGGTATCTACTACGATAAGACTTATGCCCCAGTTGCGAGATTAGAATCCATTCGCATGTTATGTGCATTTGCATATTTTCATGATTTCAAACTTTTTCAAATGGATGTGAAGAGTGCTTTTTTAAATGGATTCATAAAAGAAGAAGTTTTTGTAGCACAACCTCCAGGTTTCACGATTTCAAAAATCCAGATCATGTTTTCAAGTTGAAGAAAGCTCTATACGGTTTAAAACAAGCCCCTCGTGCTTGGTATGATCGTCTAAGCTCTTTTCTACTTGTCAACGGTTTTTCAAAAGGGAAGGTTGACACTACACTGTTTATTAAATCTTTTAATGGCAAGCTGCTTTTAATTCAAATCTATGTTGATGATATTATATTTGGATCTACTGATGAATCTATGTGCCAAGAATTTTCTAAGTGTATGCATAATGAGTTTGAGATGAGCATAATGGAAGAGCTGAAATTCTTTCTCGGATTGCAAATCAAACAAACTGATAATGGGACATTCATAAATCAAGCCAAGTACACAAAAGACTTGCTAAAGAAGTTCGATCTGGACAATGTCAAACCTATGGGCACTCCAATGGCAACTTCGACAAAGCTTGATTCAGATGAACAAGGCAAGCCAGTCGACACACGTAAGTATCGAGGTATGATTGGTAGTTTACTTTATTTAACTGCTAGTCGTCCAGATATAATGTTTAGTGTTTGCCTAGGTGCACGTTTTCAAGCTAACCCAAAGGAATCACATCTGTCCGCAGTTAAGCGTGTCTTTCGATACCTTAAAGGCACTTCTTCTGTTGGCTTGTGGTATCCCAAAACTAAGTCCTTTGACCTTATTGGTTATTCGGATGCAGATTTTGCTGGATGCAAAGTTGATAGAAAAAGTACAAGTGGCACATGTCATTTCCTAGGCAAAGCTTTAGTCTCTTGGTTTAGTAAAAAGCAAAATTTTGTAGCCCTATCAACAACAAAGGCTGAGTACATCGCTGTAGGACGTTGTTGTGCTCAGATTTTGTGGATAAAACAAACCCTAGAAGACTATGATTTGATTTACACACATATTCCTATTTTCTGTGATAACACGAGCACTATTAATTTGACTAAGAATCCAGTATGTCACTCTCGTACTAAACATATCGAGATTCGACATCATTTTCTTAGAGATCATCATCAAAATGGAGATATAAACCTTGTGTACATAGATAGTGAAAATCAACTAGCTGACATCTTCACTAAACCTCTAGCGGAAGATCGTTTCAATTATTTACGTCGAGAATTAGGAATTTTGGACGTCAATAATATTAATTAATTTTGTTTTATGATTATATATTATTATGCAAAAACTGTGTTAGAGACAAGCCAATAAAGAGTCTGTCTATCACCACAACTACGGTTGAAGCGAAGCGGTACTTAAGAGTTCCCCGGTGAACCTCCGCCAGCTGGGACAGTACTCCTACAGCTAATCTGAGACAGTTGCTGTGTAACGATATTTAATTCATAAAATAATATTAATTATGTTAATTGAAGGCCAAAATAACTAATCTTTGAATAAAATATTTGACATGAGACAATGAAAAAGAATGGTAAAAATCAACTTTGAAGAACCCTAGGCGAATTCGGCCAGAGCTCTGACCGAATTTGGCCCGAGTTCGGTTGAGGGTATCTGTGTATATATCCAGAACCCAAGAGATTCTTCTCTTTCATTGCTTCCAAACCATTTCAAACAGTAGCAGCAGCCGACCCGAGCCATCAAACCCTAGTTCTTCACCAATCTTTTCCTTCCAATCTACTTGGTGAAATCTCTCCAAAATTTGGAATCGTGCGGAGATCGTCATTCTCTACAACATATCTTGATCTCGTGAGGTATAACTCCCTCTCTCTCCACCTTTCAATTAGTGCATTTTTATTCCAATTTGCACATATGGCTCCTAAATTCAATCCATCTAAGAGGAAGAAGACGACCCCTAGTGAGGAAGGGTCATCTTCACATCCACATACGGATTCACTCTTTTTGCCGGTCCAAACGAGCGACGGTGCGTTCGATGGGTTTTTCTTTTAAACCCTCGACCAAGCCCTACTGTGGTATGGTGATTTTTCTATGCGATCCATATGCACAGGCGCTCCAGTCAAATGGACTGTGTTTTCTGATCATCGTCATTTGTTTGAGGTATTAGGGTTACACTTATTTGTTAAAATATGCTTTCCTATAGCAACTAATGCCATTAGATTGTTCTATTACAATCTCATATTAGACACTTTCGATGTGACCACACGTATTGGAGGTATTGATATCAATTTTGATGATAGCCTCTTAGCGGAGATCCTTGGTATCCCGAACGAAGGTAAACCGCTAGTCGATATCACTGATTTTGACTTTTCCGAAGGCACGACACTCGCAAGTTTCAAAGCGAAATTCTGTGCACCTGATAGAGTACGCTCTGGAAAGTTCAAGGCTAACAACCTGAACTTGTTTAACTATGAATTGCATCGCATCATCTATTCCACTATTCTTCCAAAATCCACTTCAAAGGATGATGTGACTTCTCTTGAGCTGTCCGCCATGTACTACATTCTTAAGGGGATTCCATTTTCTGCCCCTAAGACCATGATTCAGATGATGGATCGTTGTCGTGCAAGAGATAGAAATCTCTCTTACGCGATGATGCTCCAACGCATCTTTCAGCGCTTTGACATCGATCTGTCGACTTGTACTCAGGACCCTGAGCCCAAGTTTCTTCAGTTATCTCGTCGTAGCATGACTGCTACAGCTCCACCTACTGCTCCTCCTACTGCACCTCCTCCACCACCTCATCAGTATGCCATGACATTTGAGGGCATACATCAGCATTTATCTGCTTTGTACGTCTCGATAACGGACATGGCTCGCGAGCGTGAGTTTCGCGACGTCACCCGTTATCAGGCGATGGCAAACTCCTTGGCTGATCTTCGTTTTGCTCAGACTGGTCATTCAGCCAGTTCCATCCCTCAAGATCCAGCTTTTTCGGGTTACCGCTGTGAGGATGAGGCTGTCCATGCCTACTTCCAGCCAGGTAACGCCTATGATTGGTATCGTGCACCTCGTGACTACGTTGGTGAGTTCTATGCTGGCGCCCCTACTCATCCTTCTGGCGCTGGTACTTCTGGTGCTGGTCCTTCAGGACATGCTGGTCGAGCTGACGTTGGTGATGACGAGGATAGTGATGAGGAGATGTGATTTGATTTTTTAGTGACATTCTATTGTATACTTGGAAATGCTCCAACATTCCAAGTTTTTATCAGTACTTTTGATATTTATCAGCACTTTGTAGTATGCTTTCAGTACTTTTATCTTCATAGACATGTTTATGGTGTTTCAGTTATGGCATTTCAGTTTATTTCAGCACTTTGTTTTAATTAGTAGCACTATCTCTTTATACTGCTTCTTCATTACAAACTGCCATTGAAATAGCATGCCTGAGATTTCTTTTATATTTTTGAAACAATAGCATGCCTGTGATAATATTCTTTAGAGACAATACATGCCTGCAATGATATCTCTCTAATTTTTATGCCTTATCTCTTTTATATGTTTTCTCACTATTTGTTTCTTATGCATTAATTGCGGGGGAGCCTTCTGCATTAAATGCGGGGGAGCCTTCTCTTGTGCAATTATTTTGCTAAGTGACAAAGGGGGAGAAAATTAAAGATCTAACACTTCTTTTGAGATATACAGGATATGAACAATTTCTACTTTTTGATATTTTGAACAAGCTTAGCTTAATGTTATATCATTCATAGTTTGTCAATTATCAAAATGGGGGAGATTGTTGGCCCATTGGTCATATGGTCAACCTGATTTTAATAATTGATCAAACTCTGTCTGGATATACGAAGCTAGTCGGGACATCTCGGATTCTTGGTCATAACCAAGATTGGCTATCCACTCCATTCAAGATCGAAGATCTGTTTGCCTACTCGAGTCTGTAATTTCTTATGCAATGTATTTTTCATTTTATTTGAGTCTAGGAATATGTTGTACACCGAGTCGTACTGGCAAATAGGCTATCCCTAAATGAGTTCAAAATATTTTTTTTAAATGACCTCTCAAAAAGGTTTACAAAAAGGTTTTCAAAAAGGTTTCAAAAATCACCAAAAGCTTTTTCAAAAACCCTAACTAAACCCTGACAGAACTCGGACCGAGTTCGGCCAGAGTTCGGCCAGAGTTCGGTTGGTGGCCGTTGTAATTTTAAAACTTTGGAACTTGGTCCTCCTGCAGTTGCAGATTTGACCGAGATTTACTCAAAGAGTTCTGCCCGAATTCTGCCCAAATTCTGACAGAAGTCTGTCTTTGGAACTCCTATAAATAGAGAAGGATTTCGATCATTTCAATTCACTCATTCACTTTCAATCTTCTCTCTATCTAAAGCTTTCAGTCTTCCAAAGAGTTTTCTAGAGCTTTCAATTTCAGATCCCAAGCCTGTTACAATCCTCTAGTCAATTTGCCAATGCAGTACGGTCTAGAAGTTTCTGAGAGATTGTAATCAGAAGACTTGATTGAAGAATACCTCTTCACATTTGAAGT
This sequence comes from Iris pallida, assembly GCA_029216955.1. Taxonomy (NCBI): domain Eukaryota; kingdom Viridiplantae; phylum Streptophyta; class Magnoliopsida; order Asparagales; family Iridaceae; genus Iris; species Iris pallida. The sequence continues at coordinate 15,345,205 of JANAVB010039219.1, read as the reverse complement.
TGGACGAGTTCTTCGTATCAAAGCTCGTGTTGTAGAAGTTGCAAGGACTTCGTAAGAAAACTTGCAGTTTTTCTAATAGTGGATTCAACTGGTAGCAAGAGTTCTACCGACTGGATTAGTCCTCAACAGAGGTATACCAGTATACATCGCTGTCTTTGCGTTTGCTCTCTTAACTTTGCCTTTACATTATTTTAGTTGTGATTAATATTCTGTGATTGTGCTGCTAACTTTTTTAATTAGCATTATTCCGCTGCCAACTCTATTCACCCCCTCTAGAGTATTACGCTTTACTATTTCGTTCCTACAATATAATCCAAGAAGATAACATCCAAGAAGTTAGCATTCAAGAAGTCTAATACAGAAACAAGTCCAGCTGTATTATTACCATCATCCGAAATGTCTAATACAAAAGCCCAAAATACTGGAAACGATGTAGGTACTGCATGTGATCAAGCCATTTCGCATAAGAGGGATCAATGTTAGGAAGCTTCGTTAAGGGTGTTGGATGACTGGAACTCCCAGTGTCACTAACAGTAGGAGGAGCCACTTCCTCCTTAATAATAGAAAGAGTCACCACATCAATCTATGCCTCTCTCAAGCGATGTGCCACTGCTCGGGTCAAGGGTGTTATCTGGTAAGATTGATGGAAAGAAAGAAGATAATTGATAACAAATATAGACATTTTTTGAAGGTATATGCTATATGTAAGAGATAGTACCATTCTTAGTAAGAGATAGAAGTGTTTTTTAGTAACAAATATAGATATATGGAAGATACATGCTATATGTCGTCCTCATCTTCATCTTCATCATCGTCATCGTCATCGTCATCGTCATCGTCATCGTCATCGCCATCGTCATCGTCATCATGATCATTATCAAGATTTTCTTCTTCTTTATATACATCAGAGACGTCCTCTTCATAGACATCTTCCTGGTCGACATAGCCAATTACCTGTTTGTGACCTAAGTCTTGTATATCAACCTCTTCATCCCCTCTATTTTTCTTAACAATAGTTTCAACATCCATGTTATCCACGTCTTCTTCGGAATCTTGTCCCAAACAAGACTCATCCACCTAGTCCTCCTGATATGCTGGACATCCAACATTGAATGTGTTTCTAGCTTTAGTCTTACGTAATGTCCACCAGTCAAATCTATCTCTACAACGCTTTGGGTAACTTACATAGTAGAATTGAACAGCTTGACTTGCTAGCACAAATGAGTCGGACCCTCTACATCTCCTTTACCAGTTTATATCGACAAATCCAAATTGTTATTAACATTCCATCTTGATTTGGTGCTATGTCGAACCAATCACATTTGAGCATCACAATATTCATGTCAAATGGGGTCAGATATTGCAATTGTACAATATCGCGAAGCACACCATAATTGTCACGCCCTGGTCCGGTAGGACCGATCATCCTTGCCAAGGCGTGATGCCGTACGAACCTAAATTGCGCTCATGAACGGCGATTTCATAACGGCCGATTACAACCGCTTGTGACGGGATTGTTGCACAGACGTCTCAAGCAGAAATATTGAATATACAAGGCAACACAAGCATTAAAACAAAATCAGAGTCTTTATTGATATAAACATAAGATTACAAAGGCGCATAGCCAAGATTACAATCACTCAAGCTCACTTGTCTCTCTGATTACAAGTCACTCAACTCTCTCTCATATCTCAATACAAATTGAGGAGCAAGCGGATGCTTCAGATAGGCGATGTCCATACATTATGTCCCGTATAAGTTCTGACTCCATGCGGCCGCATGCCTTGAAAAGCTAAGGAACTCCGTGCCTCGATGTATCCAAGCGAGCTCTGCACCAACGAGCTTCTACATGTGCCTATACATAAAAACTGTGTGGGTCTCAGTACTCAACTGTACTTGTGGAGTGAGCTCCTCGCTCACCCAGACAAAACCAACACATTCATTTTAATTTTATGCCACATGATCCTTCCTTTTTTATTGTCTTTCTATTCTTGCCTTAGGATCGATTTTAAGACAGAGACCCTTGGCCTATTTATGTCTTAGACTATCCCCGTGCCATTGCATCGATATCTTTGATTATCGTTGTGCCTCAAGACCACTCTCGTGCTAGCAACATGAGTGTACCGACTCATGTTTGTCCTTTCGACTCATACTTTGGGATGCACTAACATGTTTTGTGTCATCGACTTGGTCCATGCTTTAAATATCGAGGCCGTGCCTCATAATTCAATGTGACATAACCAACTTTGCCCTACGGCCCTTTCTGACTTAACTCGAGACGACTCAATCACGACGCCATATTTATGTCGAAGCACGTGTCCTTAATATATCCAAATCTTAGGCTACATAATGGTGTCGCAACCGTGCATACCTAACCTATGTCGATTCATTGCTGGCATACACCGATACGAGGCTGGCGCTTGCTATAACTCGTTCCTCCCGTGTCGATTCATTGCTGGCACGCACCGATTCATAGCTAGCGTTTGAGAAACTATACCTTGTTAACTCAACTCGTGTCGTGCATGTACTACATATGATTCGAACGACATTGTACATGCGGATTGTCGCTTAGCACACCAACTTATCTATATGAAATGTCACTAGCAATGTCAAGCTATCTTGGACTTATACTGGGTTAGACGACGAATCCTCTTACGCGCATGCAAAATGTTCGCTGCTGGCTTGTGTCGATTCCTTATTGACGCAGGTTATAACTCTCTTCTCCCGGGCCGGCATGATCCCGATGCCCCAGCGATTATTCGAGAAGACTACACCTTGTCGACAAGTTGTCCATGACCACGCACGTACAACGACTTCTAGACTCGACGTAAATGCAAGGCCTATAGATGATAAAACTTGCTTTTTTTTCCTTCTTTATTCATGTCCATGCTTTCCATACTTCCTGAGAGACTCCCAAGCCACGGGACCAGTCTCGGCGACAAACGGTCGTGTGAACTTTTCTATTCTTTGAAACACGGGGAATGGCTATTGCATAGCCTTCCAGATAGACCTGAACAAACATGTTCCTTTGTGTCCTATAGACCGTGGCTTACTTATCCTTGAATCGACCCTGGCTTGTGCCTTAGACTGACTTGTGTTCTATACGACACTATTGCCCATGTCATACTTTATATGATGAGCCTAGAGATCGTAGGACTATATGACTTTGACAAACGAAGAAAACATTAGACAGTGCTTGCTATGACTTCGTTAGCCCAGCAAAACTCTTGTATAACTCAATCGTACAACAACTTGATGAGCAAAGGCTATGCCAAGCCTCGCATCGTGGGAATGTGCCGTGCACGTGTTCAACTTGAACAACAAAGTTCTTTGGGTTCCTAGACTTATGCCACAAGCCGTGCGATATAACTTAACCCGTGGGACAAGCAAAGGCTATGCCAAGTCTTGGGAGATGGGACCGTACATGCTTTATTAAGCATTTATGCGTACGACGCCTATGACTTATGCTAAGTTCATAGCTTTGTGGCAACTTAGACCAACTATCCTTCTCCAAAGCCACGGGATGAAGGATCTAGAGTCATTTCGAAAGTACGACGTGCAATACTTCTAAGCCGACCGTGGAACCTTTTCATATTCTTAACTAAATCGACCTGACTTAGAATTATTCCCTTAGCTATGTGGAGTTGTCTCTTTTATTATCAAGCCTACTTGTGCAGTAGAACGTGTCACGACCCGCACCCTAGAGTAAGGGCACGAGATGTGGGTACGTCCAGCCTACACCGCAGTGTCGGCGGTAGAACGCTGTCCTAGGTCACAACATCTAACAATATATCTCTAAACAGTTTATACTCCCCAAATGGGGGTGACAAAGCAGTAAAACCCAATAACAACTAAGGAAGAGATAGCACGATATGAAATAGAACTCAAGGAAATAAATAGATGAAAAGTAGTCTAAGATAATTCCAGCAATATCCAGCAGTACAAGGTCTCAGATACAGAATGAAAGAATATATACAACTCTGAACTCCAAATAAAGTCTAGCTAAAACATGTCTCAAGACTACAAAAGGAAGATAAGCCTAACTAATCTAAACTAGGCAATCAGGGTGATATCCTCAGCTAAAGCTGGGTCCTCCTGAGGGTCCAGCTCGCAGGTGTCATCTAAGGCTGCCCCGTAGTAAGTGTCCAGGTAAGCCTCCTCCTCGTCCTCTGTAATATTTTCAACAGGTCCAGTCTGGACAGGAGCGAGTACAGTACATCTCAACAGTTCATAGCAGGTTAGAAAATATAAACATGCAGTAAAGTAAGATACAAGTACTGAAAGAAGTGCAGTATGTAAACAGAGAAAGAGTTGTAACAGAAATATCTACTATAATAGAGCCTAACAGTGGCTAGTTAGTCAGAGTACAATATGGACATGTAAATGGCATAGGAGATTCTGGTAAGACACTATGGAAGAGATTCTGATAAGATACTACTAGTATATTATTCACATGTCCAATTCTACTCCCCCGTACCCCAATCAATACACAAGGATCTAAACAGGTTATGTTATTGTACATGATATCACATAGGGGCCCATGAAAGGGTGCACATGATAGTATACATGGGGGCTCCGTGAACATGAGAGTACAAGATTCACAGGAGTGTACATGTATAATGGAAGCACAGGAGTACATGATGAAAGTGAAACTGCACATGACACAATGTACCCAATGCTTCCGAGGGGGATAACATCGCATATAGAGATCCATATAGTACCAATCCGTGTGACCATCGTGACAGTACAAGTAAAGTAATCTACTGCAGGAAATAATTCTAAGCAGGATATGAAATGATCAGAGAATGTACTCGTCTGTATCTGAGTGTCCAATATGAAACGTACTGTCCAAGGAGTGGTGTCTGGCTCCTAATCAGAACAGCACAAGTCACAACTAGTCCAGAATAGTGTAATACAGTCCTACTATGCATTCTACATGATTCTAGGCCAATCTAGGCCAAAGTCAACTCTTGGTCAACTCTGGTCAACCCTAGAAGTCAAACTAGGCCAACCAAGTCTATACTAGCCTACCTTAGCCTAATCAAGCCTAGTTAGCACTCCTACACATACACAATGTTAAACACATATCTAGGTACTCACAATACATTAATAACTTATATAGGAACACCACTTTACATTATATATAGATACCTACAACAGGAGTTAACATTATCTATACTTAGGCTAAGTACCATATGTGCCTATAGGTATACATCACACATAATACATAGGCATTCATACAATACATAACCTAAAACATGATATATATAGTATATATATATATATATATATATATATATATATATATATATATATATATAGAAAGGGAGAGAGTGTACATGAGTGTGTGTGTTGAAGAGTGTTGTGTGAACTGAACATGGGAAAATCAGGGAGGTGAAGGTGTGTAGCTGTGTGTGTGTGAGTAATGTAAAAACAGTGTGCAGGAATGCAACAGTGAAGAGAGAGGGGAACATGTGTGTTAGGGAAAACCAAAAGTGTGTGTGTATATACAGTGATCACATATATATGCAGGAAACATAAAAACAGTAAAAGGAAGGGAAAAGTGTGTGTGTAATCTGGACTTGTGTGTGCAGTGAGTGGGCAATTAAGTGTGCCCAAAAACTGGACAGTAAGGAGGAAATTCACAGGAAAAAGGACAGTATAAACCAATTCATGTAATTTCCAGTTCAGTCTACATATCTAACTCTCTAAGTTAATTCAATATTAGAAATCATCAAAGCTTTTCAATCAAAACTCAAGAACCAGTCACATTTCCAGATTTCAACTCCATAGTTCAATTCTCAGGTATAAAGTCCAGAAGAATTCTCAGATTTCTAAATCAGTGAAGGCATTCATTGATATAATTTGTGTGTATAATATCCTAAAATAGGAAACAGTGAGTTGGAAACTGGGACACATTGCCATTTACTTGTAAACTCCAACCCAGGTTTTAAGACTAAGTAACAATTGTAATGGGAAGAAACAAGGGCAATTTAATATGAATCAAAACACAGTGAATAACATATTCTCAGGTTTCATCTTAACAATTTAGGAAAACATTAGAAATCCATGTTGACAGTTCATTAAGGACTGGTAATGACAGTTAACAATTTGAAGGAAAATCTGCAACATCAGTTATCACCCATTTGAGGATCAACCCAATAGCCAATATCTAATTTTCACAACCAAAAGCCCATATTCAAATGTAAAAACTTAGCTAACATGTATATTGATATATGGGGATCAAAATTAATTGAAAACATAGCAGAACAGGGGATTAATAGGTTGGAAAAATCATCAGGAATTATAGTGTGAGTTCGAGTATCAGAAATTTTACAGTCCAAACCAATTCGAGCCAAAACTCCACATTAAACCCAAACAAATATGTAACCCTATAATAACAGAGATTAAACATGATATTTAGAATCTAATTAATCATTAAAACATCATTTAAAAACATTTAAAAACGATTAAACATCAGAATATAATTTTAGAACACACACGCACACAGTGTGTCCCCGTGCACATGGGAATACGTGTCCGATACGACACAAAAGCATCATAGATTTGGAGGGACTCGTGTCAGTCGTTGCCCCTTGGCCCACGTCAAGTGGCATGACCTGAGTCGCCGTGTCCATCGAGGAATCCACCCCGAGAGGCAGGACACGCTGCCTGTACGCGCGCGCGACATGCACCCTCGTGTGCATGTGTCCTGAACGACACGACGTGACACAGGAACCACCTCAGTCGATCAAAAATGCATAAGCAACAGTAAAATTAATTTTCCTATTTAAAAACATCACATAAAGGAGATCGAGATGCCCTTTGAGGTATTTCGACAAACACTAGTACTAGGGTTCTGATACGTGTCCAGAATGGACACGAAACCCAGGACACCCGACACGAATCCTATCCAGACTATTATGGGACCCTTAGGGCTTCCTAATGATGAAGACAAAATGAAAATCTATGGAGAAATGGGGAGATTACCTATTCTTGAACTATGGGTGAAAAAGCCCCAAATGGAAAGATTTCCTCAAACCACCAAAATCTAATAAATTGTTTCCTTCCTGCAAACAATCAATACCAACAGCAAGAACAATGATATTAGGATCTAATACAACTAGTTTGGGAGAAAAAGGACCTAAAGTGGATTTATAATGAATTTCTAAAGATAGGAACTCACCTCTTTCTTCTTGAAATAATTTTCCTAGGAAAAGGAGGCTAGCCCTAGATTTTAGGAAGGGGTTTTATAGTGGGGGAATCCCAATGAAACTAGGTAGCCGGCCATGATGGGCTCAGTTAGGGTTTGGTAGTTTGGGCTTTGGGCCAAGTTACATAAGCTATGGTTTGATTTGATTAATAAGGACTCTAAATCATAAGTCATGGCTTATGGCTTTCTAATTTCTATAGCTAAATAGGTTCTAATGACCAAACCATAGATTAGGCTAGGTTAGACTAGAGTCACAAATCCTAACCAAGCTCATACTAACTAGGGTTAGCTCCTAGGTTTATCTATATGGGTCCAAACTAGCCAAAATTAATCTAGTCCAAACAATTCCAAAATAATTCCTAAAAATTTCCATAAATTCTAATTAATTCGAATAAATTTAAAATATCCCCAAAAATGACAAAAATACCCTCATACTAGAAATGTGGTAGTGACAAATCTACCCTCCTTAAAAGAATTTCGTCCTCGAAATTGAAAGGCGAAATACAACTGATGAGAAGGATAGAAAGCATATCTCACAGTCCAAAAAGATAAGGGTAGCGCTCGTGCATCTCATCCTTCCGCTCCCAGGTAGACTCTCCTGGAGAATGATGCCTCCATGCGACGCGCACCAAGGGTATCACCTGGTTCCTCAGAACATTCTTCCGTCGATCCAGAATCTCCACTGGCTGCTCTGGATAGCTGAGAGAAGGCCCAACCTCTATCTCTGAATGATCGAGCACATGGCTAGGGTCAGCCATGTACCGTCTCAAATATGATACATAGAATACGTTGTGGACCCCCACTAGTACAGGCGGCAAGTCTAGCCTGTAAGCAACGTCACCGACTCTCCCGCTGATAACGAAAGGGCCGATGAAGCGCGGGCTAAGCTTCCCGCCTCCACCGAAACGTATCGTACCACGAGTCAGAGATATCCTCAAGAAAACCTGGTCTCCGACCTAGTCACAAGCAAGGTCTCGATTAATTATAATAAACAAACATGATCAAAATCACAAACAAACAAACCTAAATCTAATCCTACTCTAATCTGTACCTCAAACTCCAATAGCCTCCGGTGGCTATCGGTCCAGTGCCGATGTCTGTCCTGCACCACGCGAAGTCTGTCCCTGATAAGCTTCATCTTTTTGGCTGCATCAACAACCATCTCTGGCCCCAGTAAAGCTCGCTCACCAACATCATCCCAGGATAAGGGTGTACGGCACCTACGCCCGTACAGAGCCTCGAAAGGTGACATCTCAATACTGGCCTGGAAACTATTGTTGTAGGCAAACTCTACCAAATAAAGATGATCCTCCCAGGAACCTCCAAAGTCTAGGACGCACGTCCGCAGCATATCCTCAAGGGTCTATAGTCCGTTCTGACTGTCCGTCCGTCTGGGGGTGGTATGCAGTACTAAACTTGAGCTGAGTGCCCAAGCTGGTCTACAGACTACCTCCAAAAATGGGAAATAAAACGGCTATCCCGATCTGAGACGATGCTGACCGAAACTCCATGAATCCTGACTATCTGCCGCATATACAACTCCGCCAGCCTCTCTGTAGACGTACCCACCTTAATGGCAAGAAGTGGACTGATTTGGTCAACCTGTCAACGATGATCCAAATTGCGTCTTTTCCTCATGGAGTATACGGTAATCCTGAAACGAAGTCCATAGTAATGTGCTTCCATTTCCACTCGGGAATGGACAGCGGCTGCAACAATCCACCGGGCCTCTGTCTCTCTGCCTTGACCTGCTGACAGACCAAATACCTAGCCATGAAGCGAGCCACCTTCCGCTTCATTCCTAACCACCATACATGCTCTCGCAGTTCTCGGTACATCTTGTTGGCACCTGGGTGTATAGAGTACTGAGATCTGTAGGCCTCCTGCATAACCTGCTCTCTGAGCTCCCCGCTAGGCACATATAACCTGGCACCGTGCCTCAGGGCACCATCCTCTGCAAGTGAAAACTCAGCATCCCCCACTCCTATACTGATCTGCTCTCTGATACACTGCAGAGCCACATCCTCGAACTGGGCCGACTTGATTCTGTCTATCAAGTCCGACTGAATCTGCATCCCCCATAACTGCATCTGTACTCCAGGCACGATCACCTCAATCCCAAGGCTCTCCAAGTCGGCAAGCAAATACCTGATCCATGGTCAAACACATGGCTGTCAGATACCTACTCAAGGCATCGGCAACCACGTTGGCCTTCCCTGGATGATACTGCAGGTACAATGTCGAAGTCCTTCATCAACTCCAACCATCTGTGCTGCCTCATGTTCAACTCCTTCTGAGTGAACACATACTTTAAGCTCTTGTGATCTGTGAAGATTTTTACCCTCTCACCATACAGATAATGCTTCTATAGCTTCAGAGCAAATATCACTGCTGCCAGCTCCAGGTCGTAGGAAGGGTAGTTCTTCTCATGGGGATACTAATTGCCTGGAAGCATAGACAATCACCTTCCCGTGCTGCTGCAACACACAACCAACCCCTTCCCTGAAGCATCACTATAAATAGTGAAACCACCCGATCCTGAAGGTAATATTAGAATCGGAGCTGTCGTAAGCCGCTTCTTTCAACTCATCAAAAGCTGCCTGATACTCCTCTGACCAAATATACTCAGTATCCTTTCGGGTCAACCGAGTCAACGGCTCTACAACCCGGGAGAAATCCTGTACAAATCTCCGATAATATCCTGCCAGCCCCAGGAAACTCCTGATCTCTGCAACTGAAGTCGGTGTTGCCCATGCCTCAACTGCTACAATCTTCTTGGGGTCAACTAAGATACCATCTCCAGTCACTACATGCCCCAAGAAGTCCATCCGGTCTAAGAAGAACTCATACTTGGAGAGCTTTTCGTAAAGCTGCTCCTTCCTGAGAGTCTCCAGCACGATCCTCAAATGCTCCTCGTGCTCCTCCTCAGTCTTGGAATATACCAAGATGTCGTCAATAAATACTACCACAAAATGATCTAGATACTGGTGGAACACCTTGTTCATAAGGTTCATAAACTACTGCTGGTGCATTGGTTAGCCCAAACGGCATAACCAAAAACTCGAACTGCCCGTACCGTATCCTGAAAGCGGTCTTGGGAATATCCTTCCTCTTCACCTTCACCTGGTGATATCCCAACCTCAGATCAACCTTGGAAAATACCCGAGCTCCACTCAACTGGTCAAATAGATCGTCGATCCGCGGCAGTGGGTATTTGTTCTTGATCGTGAGTTTGTTGAGTGCCCTATAGTCAATACACATGTGTACTGACCCATCCTTCTTCGGCACAAACAACACTGGTGCACCCCATGGCGACGAATATGAGCGGATAAAGCCTTTGTCCTGTAGCTCATCCACCTGCTTCTTCAGCTCCACCAGCTCGCTGTTGTTCACCCGATAGACATGCTGAGAGATGGGTTCCACTCCTAGAACCAAGTCTATCGAGAACTCTATGTCCCTGTCTGGTGGTAATCTCGACAACTCCTCTGGGAAACATCCATATACTCTTCTATCAAGGGGTGTGGAATCGTCTGCTCCTCGACCGAGACTCCACAGAAGACTCCGCTGCTCTGCTCCGTCTGACGTCTGGAGTACTCGAACTCTGGCTCCCCAGGTGCTCTGAAGAGAACTCTACCCCCTCTGCAATCAATGCCAGCGTGGTGCCTGCTCAACCAATCCATGCCTAGTACTATATCGTATTTCGGCAATGGCATTACGAGCAGGCTTACCTCCAACTCACGGCCTCCTAAAACTACTCTCCGACCCTTACAAACATCACTCACGAGGATAATGCCACCCCCGGTCGTGATCTTGTAAGTCCTAGGCAACGATTTAGCTATGATACCGTGTCTGATCGCAAAAGATACTGATATGAAGCTATGTGAAGCATCGGAATCGAATAAGGCAAATGCTGGACTGGAGTCGGGAAGAATCGAACCTGCAATGAGCTCTCCAGTCACATCTGTATCTCCAGCCGCCATGGTAAAAGCTCGCCCCTGCTGGCCTCCCCTGGCCTGCTGCTGGTGCTGGACAAATCTCTGCTGTTACGTCGGCAGGGCTGGTCCCCGCTGCTGACCCACTGGAGCTCTGGCTCCACCTCCCGGAGCTGCTCGTGCTATATGGCACTCCCTCATCTGGTGGTCTGCCGCTCCGCAAAGAAGGCACTTCCCGAGCCTCTTCCTGCACTCGTTCCATCCATGCCCTGGCATCTTGTAGAAGGTGCAACTGACTGTCTGGTGCCTGGGTGCCTGATGCTGAAACTGCTGCTGGTGAACTGGCCTCTGCTGAATCGGCTGTGGCTGAAACTGCCTCGGCTGCTGGTGCTGAAAGTGAGGCCTCTTGGCCTGGCCTCCACTATTGCTGCCTCCCTGGGAGTCTCGCCCCCTCTTGAGCCTAAGCTCAAGATCATCCTCTGCAGCTAGTGCGTCCATCAGGATCTCCTCAAACGTAGCGCTGCGGGCATTCTTGGTGTAGGACTTGACCTCCTTTACCAAGCCCTTCCGTAACCTCCGGGCCTTCGTCGTCTCCGACAAGTCCTCTACAAATCTGCCCAGGCGGCAGAACTCTCCTGCATACTCCTCCATAGACTGACTCCCCTGGACTAGGGCCTCGAACTGAGTCTCGAGGGCTCCCAGCGCTGCCTCCGGGAAGAACTTCTCCTTGAACAGCTTCTTGAATGCTGCCCAAGTCTGTCCTGCTGTGCTGACCCTCGGGTCGGTCTGGTTCCATGTATGGGCCAGATCCTGCATCATACTGGCCGCTGCCTCTATCTGGAGCCTCGTCGAAATCTTCGTCAGCCTGAAGATCTCCTCCATATGCTCGATCCACTCATCGGCATATAGGATCCCCTCTGTCCCTCGGAAATCTCTCGGGTGCATCTTCTGGAAGTCCTGGATGCCCTTCTCCCGTGGCTGGTGCGGCTGCTGGACTGCTGCTGGCTGAGCCACGAATCTCTCCACTGCTGTCACTGCCAGCTCAATGCCTCGAGTGAGCTCTGCCGTCTGCCTCTGCTGCTGGGTCTGCTGACCCTCTATGTACTGCCTGAAGAAGGCCAACAGCTGAACGGCGTCAACTGTCCCTGCAGGTGGCTGCTGGTAAGGATCCTCTGGGAAAACTGGGTCCTGCCTCCGCGCCGGTGGATGCATACCCCCTGCTGCGGCTGCCGAGGTCTCAATACGAGCTGAGGTAGGCAGGAGCTGCAGTCCCCTGGCCTCACTGTACTGGCTGAGAGGTAGTAGTCCCCTCTATAGCATCCTCATGAATGGCACGCTGCGATCGAGTCTCTACCATCCTGAAGATAGACAAACAAGAGTATCAATTTTTAAGAAAGAAGCGAAATAACAAAGGCGGACAATTATAATTCAAAGGATCAGCTGACAAAAAGGATTTAGATGGCAATAAAAGAATTTTTTTTCTAAAGTGATTGAGTAACTTAAAATTAATGTTCTATATCTTACTGTAGGCTGTAGTGATACTCTAGTTCGAATACCACTACACTTCTAGTCTAGACCTGCATGGGCCACCACTAAAAATGTGTCACGACCCGCACCCTAGAGTAAGGGCACGAGACGTGGGTACGTCCAGCCTACGCCGCCGTGTCGACGGTAGAACGCTGTCCTAGGTCACAACATCTAACAATATATCTCTAAACAGTTTATACTCCCCGAATGGAGGTGACAGAGCAGTAAAACTCAATCCCAACTAAGGAAGAGATAGCACGATATGAAATAGAACTCAAGGAAATAAATAGATGAAAAGTAGTCTAAGATAATCCCAACAATATCCAGCAGTACAAGGTCTCAGATACAGAATGAAAGAATATATACAACTCTGAACTCCAAATAAAGTCTAGCTAAAACATGTCTCAAGACTACAAAAGGAAGATAAGCCTAACTAATCTAAACTAGGCAATCGGGGTGATATCCTCAGCTAGAGCTGGGTCCTCCTGAGGGTCCAGCTCGCAGGTGTCATCTAAGGCTGCCCCGTAGTAAGTGTCCAGACAAGCCTCCTCCTCGTCCTCTGTAATATTTTCAACAGGTCCAGTAAGGACAGGAGCGAGTACAGTACATCTCAACAGTTCATAGCAGGTTAGAAAATATAAACATGTAATAAAGTAAGATACAAGTACTGAAAGAAGTACAGTATGTAAACAGAGAAAGAGCTGTAACAGAAATATCTACTATAATAGAGCCTAACTAGTGGCTAGTGAGTCAGAGTACAATATGGACATATAAATGGCATAGGAGATTCTGATAAGACACTATGGAAGATATTCTGATAAGATACTACTGGTGTATTATTCACATGTCCAATTCTACTCCCCCGTACCCCAATCAATACACAAGGATCTAAACAGGTTATGTTATTGTACATGATATCACATGGGTGCCCATGAAAGGGTGCACATGATAGTATACATGGGGGCTCCGTGAACATGAGAGTACTAGATTCACAGAGTGTACATGTATAATGGAAGCACAGGAGTACATGATGAAAGTGAAACGTATATGACACAATGTACCCGATGCTTCCGAGGGGGATAACATCGTATGTAGAGATCCATATAGTACCAATCCGTGTGACCATCGTGACAGTACAAGTAAAGTAATCTACTGCAGGAAATAATTCTAAGCAGGATATGAAATGATCAGAGAATGTACTCGCCTGTATCTGAGTGTCCAATATGAAACGTACTGTCCAAGGAGTGGTGTCTGGCTCCTAATCAGAACAGCACAAGTCACAACAAGTCCAGAATAGTGTAATACAGTCCTACTATGCATTCTACATGATTCTAGGCCAATCTAGGCCAAAGTCAACTCTTGGTCAACTCTGGTCAACCCTAGAAGTCAAACTAGGCCAAACAAGTCTATACTAGCCTACCTTAGCCTAATCAAGCCTAGTTAGCACTCCTACACATACACAATGTTAAACACATATCTAGGTACTCACAATACATTAATAACTTATATAGGAACACCACTTTACATTATATATAGATACCTACAATAGAGTTAACATTATCTATACTTAGGCTAAGTACCATATGTGCCTATAGGTATACATCACACATAATACATAGGCATTCATACAATACATAACCTACAACATGGAGATTAAGATAGGTATATATATATATATATATATATATATATATATATATATATATATATAGAAAGGGAGAGAGTGTACATGAGTGTGTGTGTTGAAGAGTGTTGTAGTGAACTGAACATGGGAAAATCAGTGAGGTGAAGGTGTGTAGCTGTGTGTGTGTGTGTGAGTAATGTAAAAACAGTGTGCAGGAATGCAACAGTGAAGAGAGAGGGGAACATGTGTGTTAGGGAAAACCAAAAGTGTGTGTGTGTATACAGTGATCACACATATATGCAGGAAACATAAAAACAGTGAAAGGAAAGGGAAAAGTGTGTGTGTAATCTGGACTTGTGTGTGCAGTGAGTGAGCAATTAAGTGTGCCCAAAAACTGGACTGTAAGGAGGAAATTCACAGGAAAAAGGACAGTGTAAACCAATTCATGTAATTTCTAGTTCAGTCTACATATCTAACTCTCTAAGTTAATACAATATTAGAAATCATCAAAGCTTCTCAATCAAAACTCAAGAACCAGTCACATTTCCATATTTCAACTCCATAGTTCAATTCTCATTTATAAAGTCCAGAAGAATTCTCAGATTTCTAAATCAGTGAAGGCATTCATTGATATAAATTGTGTGTATAATATCCTAAAACAGGAAACAGTGAGTTGGAAACTGGGACACATTGCCATTTACTTGTAAACTCCAACCTAGGTTTCAAGACTAAGTAACAATTGTAATGGGAAGAAACAAGGGCAATTTAATATGAATCAAAACACAGTGAATAACATATTCTCAGGTTTCATCTTAACAATTTAGGAAAACATTAGAAATCCATGTTGACAGTTCATTAAGGACTGGTAATGACAGTTACAATTTGAAGGAAAATCTGCAACATCAGTTATCTCCCATTGAGGATTAACCCAATAGCCAATATCTCATTTTCACAACCAAAAGCCCATATTCAAATGTAAAAACTTAGCTAACATGTATATTGATATGTGGGGATCAAAATTAATTGAAAACATAGCAGAACAGGGGATTAATAGGTTGGAAAAATCATCAGAAATTATAGTGTCAGTTCGAGTATCATAAATTTTACAGTCCAAACCAATTCGAGCCAAAACTCTACATTAAACCCAAACAAATATGTAACCCTATAATAACAGAGATTAAACATGATATTTAGAATCTAATTAATCATTAAAACATCATTTAAAAATATTTAAAAATGATTAAACATCAGAATACAATTCAGAACACATACGCACATAGTGTGTCCCCGTACACACGGGAATACGTGTCCGACACGACACGAAAGAATCACAGATTTGGAGGGACTCATGTCAGTTGTAGCCCCTTGGCCCACGCCAAGTGGCATGACCTGAGTCGCCGTGTCCATCGAGGAATCTACCCCGAGAGGCAGGACACGCTGCCTGTGCGCGCGCGCGCATGTACCCTCGTGTGCACGTGTCCTGAACGACACGACGCGACACAGGAACCACCTCAGTCGATCAAAAATGCGTAAGCAACATTAAAACTAATTTTCCTATTTAAAAACATCACATAAAGGAGGTCGAGATGCCCTTTGAGGCATTTCGACAAACACTAGTACTAGGGTTCTGATACGTGTCCAGAATGGACACGAAACCCAGGACACCCGACACGAATCCTATCCAGACTCTTAGGGGACCCTTAGGGCTTCGTAATGATGAAGACAAAATGAAAATCCATAGAAAAATGGAGAGATTACCTATTCTTGAACTATGGGTGAAAAAGCCCCAAATGGAAAGATTTCTCAAACCACCAAAATCTCACAAATTGTTTCCTTCCTGCAAACAATCAATACCAACAGCAAGAACAATGATATTAGGATCTAATGCAACTAGTTTGGGGGAAAAAGGATCTAAAATGGATTTATAATGAATTTCTAAAGATAGGAACTCACCTCTTTCTTCTTGAAATAATTTTCCTAGGAAAAGGAGGCTAGCCCTAGATTTTAGGAGGGGTTTTATAGTGGGAGAATCCCAATGAAACTAGGTGGCCGGCCATGATGGGCTAGGTTAGGGTTTGGTAGTTTGGGCTTTGGGCCAAGTTACATAAGCTATGGTTTGATTTGATTAATAAGGACTCTAAATCATAAGTCATGGCTTATGGCTTTCTAATTTCTATAGCCAAATAGGTTCTAATGACCAAACCATAGATTAGGCTAGGTTAGACTAGAGTCACAAATCCTAACCAAGCTCATACTAACTAGGGTTAGCTCCTAGGTTGATCTACATGGGTCTAAACTAGCCAAAATCAATCTAGTCCAAACAATTCCAAAATAATTCCTAAAAATTTCCATAAATTCTAATTAATTCTAATAAATTTAAAATACCCCAAAAATGACAAAAATACCCTCATACTAGAAATAGTGGTAGTGACAGAAAACTTTTGTTTTATCAATGTGAAGGCCAAGCTGAGGCAAGTTCACCGAAGCCACCCACCTGAACAAGGAGTCGTCTCGACCGAACGGGACTTCGAGCAGGCCGTTGCATGGCTAAGTCCAACGTCGTTGGTGTTTTGATCCTTCTGATCGAGCTGTGCAGGACAGGACATTATACACCACTCAAAAAAAGTTTTATCCTCGAAACTGTTGGCCCGTTAAGCCATATTCAAACCAATTTCTATAATTGACTTAAAACTCCGAACATGATATGAAAAGAAATCGAAGATTACAGTTTACCTCTCCTCTAAACTTTTTCACATTTATTCTGTATTTTTCTTTTATTGAGTCTAGATTGATTTGCGAGTCAGGATAACTGGCATTTAGAAAGATCAATCCTAAAACCGATCCTTGATCCATTTCTCTTAACCAAAAAACTTGATTCATTTCATGAACCAAACCAAACTCACATCCAAAAGCCAAAACCAAATTCGAGTTGACCAAAAACTAAGGCAACCGAACTCGGCCTGAGTTCTGCCCGAACTCGGATCGAACTCGGTCCCGTAGGATTTCTCCTGGTCAGCAGCTTTACCTATTCTTTTGGATCACCAACGTTCAAATTTATGAACGTTAGGCTACCGAGTTCTGCCCGAACTCAATCTTAGAAAATCCTATAAAAAAAGAAGAAATTATCATTTCTATTCACTCATTCATTCTTCATCTTCTCTATCTATTCCTTAGTTTTTATTCAAGTAACAAAGCTTCAATCATCAAATCTCTAAGAGAACCCAATTCTTCTAGTGTCGGTGGTTTTCGGTTAGGAGAATTTGAGTTGTACAAAGCTTGGCGTATAAAAGCTTTTCTCAGAAAGGTGGTGTTGAAGTTTGATCGTAGGCTTCTGTAAACCCCCTAAATTTTTCCTACATTTTTTATTGGCATTTAATTTTATTTTTCGTATTGTACTTCGCATGCGAGTTTGCGAGATAGTATATATTTTTATACACAAAAGTTTTATCAAATTTTTTTCTTTAGTTTATTTTACAAAATTAGTATAAGGTAAATATTTCTAGTTGCTTAAAATTATAAGATGCGTTGCGTCAGAGATTTTGACAAAAATGTTTTTATAAAATGGCTGATTAATTTATCGTACAAAACTATATTTTATGTGCGAGTGACATGAAATTGATTTCATGTCCACTTTGGTTTTAGAAAAACTATTTTGTAATTGTTTTACTTAATTATAAAAGTGTAATTTAGGTATTTAATTTTTGAAATCCTTTATTATTATATTTTTATTATTTGTAAAAATATATTTTTAAAAGGTGTTTGATTAAATATGAAATTAATTATGGAGATTTAAAATTGAAAGTGATTTTATTGATAGTTTAAATTAAAGATAGGATTTACCTAGATTTGAAGTGGATCGGATTTGATTGAAATAGTATTAAAATCGACTTAAATTAATTGGTGATTTACCTATAGGGATTTTAAACAACTACTAGTCCTTATCTAAATAGGAGTTTCCACCTCCTATATAGGAGAGGCTCCTTTTTCTTTTTCCATTAAAATTTCATAAACTAATTTCTCCACCTCTAATACTTCACCAGCCCGTACCTTCCCTGTGGTCGACAAATCCGGCCGAACTAATCCCTTCGAAAATCCTTGTCAATCCAACCAGTCTATTTTCGACCTCCTCACCCCCCTCTTGCCATGTTTTTGCATCACCTGGGCGCCTCCCCTCTTGCCAACCGGCCATCAGGTCAGCAAGCCGTCGGAACCCCATATATACGTGACCCGAACCAGAGTGGAGTTGTGCTTCCCTGAATGCCTTCCTATCTTCCCTGCAATCCCTAAGCTCAACCCTACTTCCGAAACCCAACGTGACGTTCGACTCACCGAAACCATGCACAACCCTGGTTGAAGACTCGGTACGGCTGTACCGCAGTCATGACCATGCATGGCAACAGGCAACCCGCATAGCCAAGCGCATGTTCGCCAAGCCTTCTGGGCATGACCCTAAGCTTCTCGTTTGCCTTTCATTGGAAAGTTAAGGAGGAGGAGGAGTACTCGTAAAGGTGAGAAGAACAAGTAAAGTAGGTTGCACGTGGAACATTGGAGAGAAAGCTTATTAGTCCTTCCTGAAGGTTGCACGTGGAGCATGGGAGAAAAAGCTCTTTTCTATATATTAGTAAGAAACTTTTCATTAAACACACTTCATCTTTCATATTTTAATATATATATTCTATAACTAGATTAAAAATATTAAGATAGCTTACTTAAGGGAACACATGTCTCTTTTCTTCCGCAGCACTTACTTTTAAGAGGTACCTTTGCACACAAAACCTTTTTTTCATTAATTACAAGATAGCCTAATTCTTAACCTTTCATTTATCAAATAGAATATGGGAATAACTTATATAGTAGATAAGTAACTATATTAGTTATATAAGAATTTATTATTATCATATTACTTAGTGCTTCTTAATTAATTAAATTAGAGGCTATATTAAATAATTAGTAAGAGAAATAAATAGACTTCCTAATTTTTAGAACCGAGTCATAATTTCTTTAAATAGTTAACAAAACCTAGGCTAATGAATATAATTAATAGGTTAAGTTACTAATTTCTCTAACTTATTTAGGCTTCAGACCAGACCATGATACGCGTGGCCAGCTGTTCCCTTATAAGAACAGTAGGATTAACAGCTATAAATAATAATAATATTTTGTATTATGCAATTACTTTAAATCTATATACCCTTATTTAATACCAAGGTTATAATGATTATAAATTAGTATTTTTGTCTCTACAGTTTTAAATATCATTTTTCCAAAACTTATTACATGGCATTTCCTCTATAGCTCTTTAAATTACACAAATCTTATCTTACAAATTTAGTTTTAATCTAAAAAAAATATTCTTAACTAATAAAATAAAGTTTCCTACCTAAAAAGGTTATGTTGACAAGACTTAGTTTTTTTGGCCTAAAAGGTTTTTTCCTCGATTTCATGTGTATATATTTGACAAATTAGATTCTCTCCCTAAAAAGATTTTAGAAATATTTTGACAAAGTATAAAAATAGCTTTCTACCTAAAACATTATTTTGTTAGAACTTAGAATTTAGCTAAAAACTATTTTTGATTTCTCAAAGTATTATCTTCAAATTTATTTTACTAATCAAACCTAGCCTTCCAATATTATAGATATTTTCAAACATAGTCTACTTTCACAAATTCTCCTCGATTATCATCATTGATCACAACTGATTGCGCGTTTCTATTTGTCGTGAATTTCGGACCCTTACACATCGACCTTCGCCATTGGACAAAATAGGACTTGTCGGGTTATCACACCTCACCGGACGTCGCACCAGGCAAGATACCTTGCCATTATATCATTTATTTTTAGTTTGTATTTTATTACATATCACTGTTCATTTCCAGTTCTTACAGTTCTTGATTTACTACCTACTCTGTGATATTAGCATACTTGTTATTATCCTTTGATTGCATATGGACCTAGAGTTAAGGGACTACCGATTTTAGTGTATCGCATATACCTTGATACAGTTGTACCACGAGGATGTGTGAGATGAGTGGCATGTAGAGGTCCTTGCGTGTTGGCTGATCACCCGTGCGCATGTGCTAGGTCTAACTATTAATAGTTGTATATTAAAAGACTTGACGGTTAGTAGTATTACATGGTCGTGGATACAACATGATAGGTACATTGGATGGGGAGAACATTTCCTTGTCGTATGGGCTTCGGTTGCACTTCCCTTGCAACCCGGAAGCTCCGCTGGAGATACAGGTATGATTAGCCTCTCAGGTTGGCCACTGTCGTTTTTGAACGTCATGCGCTTAGGTCACTGGTGCCCAAGTGGAGACTATACTAGATTCCATTTACAGCCAGGGCTCATGCGATGAAAGGTTTGTTCTTAACTGCATGTTCACTTTAGTATGGTTAGATTACCTTATTGTTGTCTTGTCACTTACTTTTGTTTGTGGCTTATTTTATATTCAGTATTATATGGCATGTTTATTGTATCTTATTACGTCCCTCTGAGGACATGGTTATCTCTCAGGTGTGTCTTGTGATTTCTACAGGTGCTCTAGCTAAGGCCATGATTTGCGTTCTATTTTTTGAGATGTTACTTTTGGATCGTCATTTCCTTCATTCGACCAAATCATTTTTTTGTATAATTCTTCCTTATTTAAATTAGTTGGTAGTGGATTTGTCTCCGTCCAACGACTTGTGTAAATAACAATTCATAAGTTATTATAAATTCTTTCTTTTTTATTTGTGGATTAGATTATTAGTGTGCCATGGTTTACTGTATTTTACAGCTTATGTATAGATATGGGGATTCCATATATTGGAGTATATTTCGTATGTATGCAGCTGGCATATCTACCTACTTAGTCCTAAGTATTTTGGGACTAGGGCGTTACATGTTTTATGGTGGCCCATGCAGGTCAAGTTTATCACTTCGTTACGTGACTGTACCGATGTGAGCCTGCAATATAGGATTAGAAGTTTAGGATCTCATCCACAAGCTTGACCTCCTTCCTTGTTTGAAGTTTCAAACTCTCGTTACCATCCTTGAATTGCATCCTACTTGAACTCTTTCTACCATAAAAAATTTTGTGCTTAGTGACAGCTAGGAAGATGACTACACTAGTATATGCTCATAAGTCAATCACGTGGCTAGAAAGGTTACATTGATAATTAATAAGCATTGAGATTTTATTTGAGTTATAAAGACATTTTTCTAAAATTATGATCTTAAGGATTAGCTAATTCCAAGTTGGGTAGTAGCATATTACCGCCTTCCAAGGATAGCCAAAATTTTATTTTGATATTACAAGGTGGTACACACAAGAGGATAGCTAGATCGAGAAAACAAATTGATTTGATTTTTGAAGGACTTGGAAAATAATTATAAATTATTGAGTTATAGCTATACATCTTTGGATGGATATAAATTTGACTTGAAAAGGATCTTAAATTTTTAAAAATTGAAGCAGGATTTACGATTGACCAAACTTTGAGGACGATTGTAAATTTTGGTAAAATATTTCTTGAATTAAATTGTGTCATGTGATCTATGAATTATAAAGTTATTTAGATATTTAGATTTCGAGTTTAAAGCCTTGATTATAGATATTTAAATTTTGGAAAAAAAAAAGAGAGAGAAAAAAAAGAAAGGAGAAGGGTATATTCGATTTGCGATATACAAGAATTAATTCGAGAGTGATAGAGATTTAGATTTTGATTAAACTTGACAGCCTAATATGATTAGAAATTTTGGTGGAGTGTTTTGAGATTTTTATTAAGAAACTTTGAGGAACTTGAAATTTTAGATCAGATCATATTGGTAGAGGACCAAGAATCAAGCAAGGTTACCCTAATGAGATAGAAGCATTCCACATTAAGTTGTCATACCACCTATGATTATGATATTGCATATACACAAGTATAGTTAGTCATCGACCATGCTATATAACTATATCTTTATCTTTGACTTACTCGACCTTTCCTCAAATCTAGATCTTTTGTCGTGACCATCCGATTGTTTAAAACTTAGAAGTGATTAGAATCATTCTCTTGACCATACCCTTATCTATGAGACTACCTTCTCTCTAGAAACTGTGTCTCTAACCTATTTTACCTTGATATACGAGATTTTCTTAATTATCTTTATT
>JANAVB010039219.1:15122704-15322756 GCA_029216955.1 Iris pallida | reverse complement strand
ATTCGATGGCGAGGCAGAAACTATGTTGCCGTAGATAAAGTTGTCTGTCCTCCGACCCTCATCCCTCGGCAATGATGATACGACAACCTATCACTATATCTTATATAGTAGTAGATGATGTCTTAGTATTACATTAGTGAGTTCATCTTGATTCTGTTACGTACATCCTTCAGATACTAGATACGATAAGGTTAACATATACTGATATGTATACAGAATATAGATGATTCACACTAATGTATGCTAGAATGAATCTTGGGTTGTGTTCTGAGCCATCCGTTCTCACACTTAAAACACATAGGGATTAGTAGTGTGAGAGCACCAGAGAGAGTGAGAGCACCGGAGGGGGGGAGGAGAGAGAGTAAAATGGTACGACATGGTGAAGTATACTGTATTTTGGCTCCAGTTCCAGCTCCATTTGATCTACGGTACGACATGGTGATCAGGACATAGTATCTGCAGCCATTCGACTGGCGATGCAGAAACTATGTAGCCGTAGATAAAGTTGACTGTCTTCCGACCCTCATCCCTCGGCAATGATGATACGACAACCTATCAATATATCTTATATAGTAGTAGATGATGTCTTAGTATTACATTATGTGAGTTCATCTTGATTCTGTTACGTACGTCCTTCAGATACTAGATACGATAAGAACATATACTACACCATATGTACAGAACATAGATGATTCATACTAATGTATGCTTGAATGAATCTTGGGTTGTCTTCTGAGCCATCCGTTCTCACACTTGGCAAAAAATCAAAATTTTATACTTTATCGGCTTTCGAAAATGTACTCAAATTACATGATGGTTCCTTTAGTTAGCTTGCTTCTGTTACAATTATATTATTGTGACTATCGATCTTACCAGATGGCACCCATGACCCGAGGAGCGGCATGTCGTTTTAGGATAACAGTGAATGCTGAGGTGGCTCCTCCTACAGTTAAGGAAGAAGTGGCACCGGTTGCTAGTAAGACCGGGAGTTCTATTCATCCAGCACCGGTAGCTAGTGAGACAGAGAGGACTCTTCATGCAATCCTTGCAATGGATGACAGCTCTCTCGCGCCAAAAATCTTGCTTTTTCGAGGTGGTTGCGTGAACGTATCACTGAGCGTTTGCGTGAGCAGCGTGGTTCTCATTAGCTATTAGTACTTATTTGTATTGGACTATTTGTATTGGGTTGTTTTTGTATTAGACTATTTGTATTGGACTACATATTGAGTTGTTTTGTATTAGACTATTTGGATTGGACTACATATATGAACTAGAACTGTGTCAATCTCTGGATTGTATTAGACTACGACATGGTGATCAGGACATATATAGTCCCTGCAGCCATTCGACAGGCGAGGCAGAGAACTATGTATCCGTAGATAAAGTTGACTGTTCTCCGACCCTCATCCTCGGCAGTGATGATACGACAACCTATCACTAGAGGATACTGAGAGATCCATCTGTGTAGGACGTATACTCTGAGATATCACCTTTACAAGAATGATATCAGTAGTAGGATCGAGTGTTGGATGAGATACTATCAGAGTATACGTCCTACTCAGATGGGTCTCTCACCGTTACTATTTTTTTCTGATAGCAAGGTGGATGTGCTCCGTCAACAGATTCTTTCTTCGAGCCAAAACTTTGCCCCGGAGCTCAAGTGAACATCCTTCGTGTAGAGCTCGAGTGAGAGGTTCCTGACAGCATGGTGGCCTCCTTTGTCAAAGTATCCGTGCTCATCCAACATTGGTATTCTAGCTCGAGAACCTCTCACTCAAGTGAACCACCATGCTGTCATGAACCTCTCACTCAATCTCGCTTTTCCTGATGGAAAAAGGAAGTATGTATGTTACTGTAACTGGCCAATCACGATCTGGTGATTCTCTTGCAATAGTATTCTAGCTCGAGAAGAGAGAAATCCAAGTACAGTTGTTACTAAACCTTCCATGAAACTAATCCGAAATGGTATATAATAATCCAACACGGCCGATACGCCTAATAACTGTCTTCCCCTCCCCACGCACTACTCGTGCTGAATCCACACCACGATATTTCTAATAACTGCTAAGTCTTCTAGGTAATTATATTAGCAGTTATATCCTAACGCTCATCCTGTACGCACCGATGTACGGTCGGTACGCAAGTCCGAATCTATATGAAACACGTGACATCGTGGCACACATGTGTCGAGGCCAATGAATGCGGCACAAACCAAGGGCGATCCCTTAACTCTAGGCCAAATACAACTAAAATATAATAATTTGCAACTACATATGGTTTTGAAAGAACAACTTACAAAAAATAAACATGCAAGATACTGAGCAAGAAATTAAATAGTAAAGGTAAGGTGTCTTGCCTGGTAGGACGCCTGGTGTGCTGCAATAATCAATGTGGCACGAACTGCGACTTTGGATAAAAACTATGCAAACCTCGGGTGGTGGTACAGACAGTTATTGGGTCCAGAAGGGTCAAATTAGTTAGGGTTGACATAAGGTAGTCTTGAATTGGAGAGGGAACATGAATAATGGAATTTAGTCATGGACGGAAGGATAGTTGAAGGAAATTATATATATATAATTTAGAGAAACTATTTATAATAATCGAAAACTAGTTTGAGTCTAAATAATTATTGAAAAATACTTCAAGTCAGAAAAAATATTTTTTGGCTAAAAACTCTAAGTTGTCAAAAATAGAATGTTAGTAGGAAGCTATTTTACTAGCCACAAGTAAAAGACTAGAAAATTGTTGTATAATTTGGTAACTACTTTCTATAAATAAAAATATATTAAAAGGAAAAAAAATAAAAATCTAGAAATGAAAAAGAAGGAAAATAGTAATTTAGGGATATAACTAAGTTTTTGTCAAATACAGTTTTCTTTAGGCAAAAAGGCGTAATCAAATTTCACAAAATAATACAATAATATTCTAAATAGAAGTACCAATAAAGGCATATGCTACAATTTATAATAATAATCATTAACCTCAATCAGTAAATAACAATAATAATAATAATGTGGTTAGCATCCAAAAGTATCTTCCTCACAGTAGACAATAAAACACCAAAAAATATAAAAGGAATCAAACAAAAAGAAAGAAAATAAAATAATTATAATGATTATACTAATTTACTAAAGACCAAAAAAAAGTAAACTGAGTACATCATAGAGTGCTCTCCTGCACTACAGTATGGAGTGCTCTCCTGCAACATTACTAAAGAAGCGTAAGGGGCAGAGATGAAGAAGTATGAAAGAGAGAGAGAAAAAAAAAATTTGGAGGGAAAAAGAGCCGGATCGGGGGTGGAGAGGGAACGGGAAGGTACGAGCGGGAGGGTCGGAGTCGCCGGCGGCAGAAGGAGCGGGGGCGGCGAGTGGGAGGAGAGAGGGGGCGGCTCGGCCGGCGGCGCGCGGAGGGAAGTGGCTCGCGGTCAGCGGCGTACGCGCCATGCCGCGACGGCGGAGGGTGAGGCGCCGAGGGCTGGACCCGGTCGTTCACGGCGGCCTTGAGGGGACAGCTCCGGCTGTCCCGGTGGCGTAGAGAGGAGGGAGAGACGGAGAGAGGAAAGGCACGGCCTGGCGGTTCGTGAAGGCGGAGGCGACCAGAGTTGGGGCTCACGCGGGCGGAGGTCGAAATAGGCAGCGACGGAGGCGGGCGCTCGCGATCGGGGTCGCTGCGACGCGCCGGTTGGGGCTTTTCGGCGCAGCAGGAAACGAGCTGGGCTCGTCGACGACTGTTGCGAGCGATGAGGAGTCGAAGAGGGGAGGAGGTCAAGCTCTGGTCGAGGGGGCTGTGGTCGAGGCCGGGCGGAGGACGCGGCGGACAGGTGAGGGTTGAATTTAGGTTCTTCTTCTTCCCCTTTTTTCTCTTTATTTTTTTGGATGTTGGTGACGATGGTGGAGCGGGCTTGTGGTCGCCGGTTCAGGTGGGGGTGGGGCTGGGGTTAGGGAAGAAGGCGCGATGGCTATGGTGGTCGAAAAATATCGGTGGTGTTGGCGTTGGTATAGGTGCTGGCGATGTCGGTACTGGGGATGGGAGTGCCGGGGAATGACAAGCAATGGTGGCGACGTAATTTGGGTTGGCCGGATGGAATGTCGGTCGAGTGGAGGGGACCGGTGGCTTGACGGAGGTTTGGCAGTAAGGAGTCGTGGGTTGTTGGGGCTGTTGGCAGAGGGTGACTAGAGTTGGGTTATGGCATTGGCCTCGACGGGGAAGGTCGAGGTGATTGATCTGGTGGTGGAGGTGCTGCGGTCGCCGATGGCGGCGGCCGAAACAGGGCAATTGGGGTTTAGGATAGGGTTTTAGATGAATCGTGTCGGGGTGTGTCCGACACGGAAGGGTTAAATAATGTATTTGTAAAGATGGAATAATAATTTGGACAGGAAATACGGACACGATGCACGCACGTTTTGGTTGTGGAATTTGGAGAATAGGGATATATGGATGAGTACCTGCCTATTTATAGGATGTGAGAATTCCAGTTGGATAGGGATTAGAATAGTTTAAACCCAATTAGATAATTCAATCTATTAATTTAAATCAATTCAATAAATCCAAATCCAAATCCAAATCCAAATCTAAATTAATTTAAATCTAGATAATCAAACTCAAATTAAATATAATTTCTATCCTTAATTTTAAACTATTTAAAATTAAATCCATAAAATCTAATGCAAGATTTAAATTGCCACAATAATTTCAAAATATATTTTCCAAAATACTAATAATAATAGTTTCGAAAATAATAAATATTTTTAAATATTTTTGAATAATAAAATATTAATATTAATAAATTTTGAAAATAATTTAAATGTTAATAGGAACTACTTCAAAAATACCTTTTAAATAATTTAAGATAATTAATAAAAAATTAATTTATACATAAATTATATCTTACGCCTTTTTATAATGATAAAATTAAATAATTTTTTTGAAATCTTGGTGCGACGCTTTTCACAACCTTAAGTAAATAAAAATAATTACTATATTATTTTGAAACTATAAAATGAAAAAAATATTTTTTTCAAAAATATGTACGCTCGCACATATTTGCACTCGTCGAGCAATTACGAAAAATGAAATTTCGTGCGCGACGTACAATACAACTACGCGACGTATAAATACAAAATGAAAAAAAAGAAAATCGGTACCAAATTTATATAAAAAATAGTAGAAATTTAGGGGTTTTACATACACGAAATTATTGTTTAAGATTCTTGTTGTATTTCTTCATTACAATAATACAAAAGTTTTTACATTTTTGGACTTTTTTTGTGTAGAAATACTTCTTCCAAAAATCATCACGAATCCTGGGCTTCTTGCCCTTCCCAGCAGCCATCCATTTTTTAAAATTATCCTTCGTATCCCGCATTCTTACTACAAGCAGTGTGATACGTCTTCCTGATCTCGCATCATGAAGCTAGGGCCACCAGTACGTTTTCTAACATACAAATTAACAATAAATATGAATAGATAAAGAAACAATTAATAAATAGAATAACGAAAAATATCAAATATACCTTCATTTGATCAAGCCATATATACTGCATTGCGGATGACACATCGAAGAATCTAAGATAAGGGCCGTGGTAGTTCCCCTAATGATTTCCCCAAGTACTCGAGTAGCACCGAAAGGAAAAAACTACAAAGAAATAACAACAAATTATTTAGTTTAATAAATAAATAAATATATGAAATTAACTATATAAGATGAACATATAAGATTACTTACAACTTGTCGTTCGCGGACCAAAGCTCTTTCCTAAACTTCCCCTTCGGTCTCTCTAGTTGTGTTGGAGGACCACCCGATCGGGGGATATACTGACCCCATCGTGCTCCCGTCGAATTATCTCCCGTCGAAGAATCTGGTGGACGAACAGGCGATCGGGTGCCGGGATCTGCATCGGACAATGACGGGATCATAGATGTCGCTGCTGGAATGTCGGGATATACGTATGGCAAAAATTGTAGAGTATCTGTGCATGTAGCCGATGGTAAAATGGAGGTGCCTGCGACTGACAAGGAGTAGAATCATGTGATCCAGGTGATAATCCATCCATAAGCTGTATAAGGGACTGATCACCACGACTACGTCCACGACCACGACTACGACTATGACCACGAACCATCTATGATCATGATAATAGCAGGTATAATACACGATAATAAATAGAACTAAGTAATATAATTGAAACCTGTTGACCCATCACAATCCGATGTCAAAAAACAATCAATATATCAACCACCTAGCACAACCCTGTAGAATTCTCATACAACACAAATAAAATAATTACTATATCAACCACACAGTGCAACCCACTATAGAATTCCCATACAACAAAAATAAATAACAAATATATTGGCCCATTGGTCATATGGTCAACCTGATTTTAATAATTGATCAAACTCTGTCTGGATATACGAAGCTAGTCGGGACATCTCGGATTCTTGGTCATAATCAAGATTGGCTATCCACTCCATTCAAGATCGAAGATCTGTTTGCCTACTCGAGTCTGTAATTTCTTATGCAATGTATTTTTCATTTTATTTGAGTCTAGGAATATGTTGTACACCGAGTCGTACTGGCAAATAGGCTATCCCTAAATGAGTTCAAAATGTTTTTTTTAAATGACCTCTCAAAAAGGTTTACAAAAAGGTTTTCAAAAAGGTTTTCAAAAATCACCAAAAGCTTTTTCAAAAACCCTAACTAAACCCTGACTTAACCCTGACAGAACTCGGACCGAGTTCGGCCAGAGTTCAGCCAGAGTTCGATTGGTGGCCGTTGTGATTTTAAATCTTTGGAACTTGGTCCTCCTGCAGTTGCGGATTTGACCGAGATTTACTCAAAGAGTTCTGCCCGAATTCTGCCCGAATTCGGACAGAAGTCTGTCTTTGGAACTCCTATAAATAGAGAAGGATTTCGATCATTTAATTCACTCATTCACTTTCAATCTTCTCTCTATCTAAAGCTTTCAGTCTTCCAAAGAGTTTTCTAGAGCTTTCAATTTCAGATCCCAAGCCAGTTACAATCCTCTAGTCAATTTGCCAGTGCGGTACGGTCTAGAAGTTTCTGAGAGATTGTAAGCAGAAGGCTTGATTGAAGAATACCTCTTCACATTTGAAGTTGGACGAGTTCTTCGTATCAAAGCTCGCGTTGTAGAAGTTGTAAGAACTTCGTAAGAAAACTTGCGGTTTTTTCAATAGTGGATTCAACTGGTAGCAAGAGTTCTACCGACTGGATTAGTCCTCAACAGAGGGATACCAGTATACATCGCTGTCTTTGCGTTTGCTTCTTAACTTTGCCTTTATATTATTTTAGTTGTGATTAATATTCTGTGATTGTGCTGCTAACTTTTTAATTAGCATTATTCCGTTGCCAACTCTATTCCCCCCCTCTAGAGTATTACGCTTTATATTTCGTTCCTACAATTGGTATCAGAACGGGTGTTACAGGTAAAGCAAAAGTAACAGTGTAATTATTTATTCATTTTAATTAACTGTTATATAGATCACAGCACAACACATGGCAACTATGAAATTCACAAGTGAAGGCCAGGCCACAAACAGACCCCCAATGTTTGATGGTACGAATTATACATATTGGAAAACACGGATGAGTTTCTTCTTGAAATCTCTTGATTTTGATTTATGGTCCATTGTTCTTGATGGCTATCAAAAGCTACCTCGTATAAATGTTGATGGAGTTTTAGTTGAAAACCCCATAGCAGATATACAGAGAAAAAAAAAGGGCCAGTCTTGACGCACGTGCCATTAATGCTCTCTTTTGTGCTTTAGACAGAACTGAATTTAACAGGGTGTCTATCTACACAACGGCTAATGAAGTATGGAAGCTACTTGAAGTCACACATGAAGGCACGACTCAATTCAAGGAATCAAAGTCAGCAGACTTACTCAAGAGTACGAGGCGTTCAAAATGAAGCCCAACGAAACAGTTACACAAATGTTCGAGAGGTTCTTGGATATTGTAAATCCTTTGTCCTCCTAGGCAAAGATTACAGTAACCATGAAAAGATTCGCAAACTCCTGCGAGCTCTCACCAAGAACTGGATTCCAAAGGCTACTGCAATCATTGAAGGGAACGACCTCACAACTATGTCCCTCGAAGTACTCATGGGTAAGCTACTCACTCATGAACTGGAGCTACAAGATTTTGAAGAGCCTGCACCAAAGGAGAAGACTATCGCCCTCAAGGCTCAGTACAGAAAAGCTGCTGCAGATGACTCAGACAGCAGTGGATCTGACGCTGAAGATCAAGCTCTCCTAGCAAGGAAGTTCAAAAGATTCATGAGACATGAGAAGAGAGTCAAAGAAAACAACAGTAACAACTGGTACCAAGAAGATGCTGTCTGCTATGGTTGCAAGAAGAAGGGACACATGAAGAAGATTGTCCCACAAACTCATCATCAAGCAAGAAGAGCAACAGGTATGAAAAAGGGAACCTGAAGAGATCAATATCACGAAAATATGCCAACACCAGCATATGGCATGAAAGTGAAGCCAGCGACTCAGAAGACGAACAATTAGAAGACGCTGCAAATGTATGCTTTATGGCATCCGATCAGGTACCTACTGAACCTGTAGTTGATACTTATGATGACTTCACCTTTGAGCAATTAGGAGATGCCTTCAGTGACCTGATGACTGATTACAGAAAACTGCGTAGTAAGTATCAGACCTCTAAGAAGGTACTCAAAGAGTACAAAGGTGAAATAGGTAGACTTACCGACCTACTAGCTGAGGTTAGAAATAATGCTAGTGAGTCTGGTAAGCTTTCTTCAATAAAGCTCTTATTACACGAGACTACCAAGTCATCTGAAGAGAAAGACAAAATTATTGACCAACTCAAGGAAGAACTTTCTATAGAGAAGAAAAGTCTTCAATGTGCACAAATCAGAATGGAATCACTTACTTCTGATTATACTAAGTTATATGACACTTCCAAAAGATTGGAAATTAGGTTAGGAAAACAGCCTGAGCCTGCTGCTTCCTACCCTAACACGTGTCACTTACCGAGAAATCGGAACATTTCCAAGCCAAACACTGTCAGACCTAACCCTATCAAACCTTTACCCCAAAAGGTTAAGCCCAAACAAGATTATAGGTATGCTTTCTTCTATACTAGAAAACCCAAACCTACCAACCATGCACACCACTCAGCTTTCAACACTCGACATGCACAATGTCATTATTGTGGCCTCATTGGTCATATATCATCTGTATGTAGAATGAGAAAGCTTGTAGATTTAAATGTTTATGCTTGGATACCTAAAGCTAACAATTCAGGACCCTACAAGAAATGGGTACCAAAGGTTTCATCTGCAAACTATTTTGTAGGTGGAACACCCTTCACATGCTAGAAGCAAATGGATCCTCGACAGCGGTTGCTCACGGCATATGACCGGTGACGCTACCCTATTTGCAATACTGTCGAAGAAAAAGAAGGAAGGCTATGTCTCCTTCGGTAATAATTTGAAAGGGTATATTATTGGTATCGGTGATGTTGGTAAGTCTCCCTATCTTGTAATTAAGGATGTCTGTCTGGTTACTGAGTTGAAACATAACCTACTCAGCATAAGTCATCTAGCTGATCATGGTTATGGCATCAACTTTGGCAAAGACAAATGTACTATAGTTGATAGCTCAACTGGTAGTACTATCTTTGAAGGTATCAGGGAAGACAATATATATGTTTTCTATTTGTTAGAAGAAACTAACATTTCAGGTAGATGATTAATGGCCAAGAGTGATGAGAGTCATCTGTGGCATATGAGACTCGGTCACGCTAATATGGATACAATATCAAGATTATCCACAAAGAAGCTAGTACGCGGTTTACCGGACATTACATTCAAGAAGGATTCGGTATGCAGTCAATGTGAAAGGAACAAAGCTACCAGATCCACTTTCAAGTCAGTAAACGCGTAGTACTACTAGACCTCTACAATTGCTTAATATGGACTTATTTGGTCCTAGCAGAGTTGCTAGCCTCGGAGGTAAACTTTATGCTTTCGTAATTGCAGATGATTTCTCTATATACAGTGGGTATATTTTTTGACACGCAAGAATGATGCATTATCTGAATTTGTCGCCTTTTGCAAGAAAGTTCATAATGAAAAAGGTTACATGATCACTCGCATTAGAAGCGATCATGGTGGCGAATTCGAGAATGCTGATTTTGAGCAATTTTGTGACACACACGGTTTTATTCATGAGTTCTCCTGTCCTAGGACTCCACAACAAAATGGAGTTGTGGAACGTAAGAACAGAACTCTAACCGAAATGGCCAGAGTGATGTTAAACCAGTTTAGTCTACCCAAATATTTCTGGGCTGAAGTTGTCAACACAGCTTGCTTTGTTCTCAATAGAGTTCTAATTCGACCCAAATCGAAGAAGACTCCATTTGAGTTATGGTTTGATAGAATTCCTTCAGTTTCATACTTTAGAATTTTTGGTTGTAAATGTTTTATTCTTAACACAAAAGACAATTTGGGAAAATTTGATGAAAAGGCCGATGAAGGTATATTTTTAGGTTATGCGACCAAGAGCAAAGGATACAGAGTCTTCAACAAACGTACCATGATCATCGAAGAGTCAATCAATGTCACTTTTGATGAATTGAATCAAATAACGATTGATGACAATGACGAAGATACATCTGTACCAAGCTCAACTCCAGCTGATTCTCAACCAAGCTCTGCACTAGCTGAACCTCCTAGAGAAGATCCAGGAACCAGCTACCTTCAGAATGAAGCGAAAAGGTTGAAATTTACAGCTAATCATCCAAAGGATTTGGTAATTGGTGATATTACCAAGGGAGTAAGTACTCGTACATCCTGTAGAGATATTATTTCTAGTGTTGCATTTATTTCACAGCTAGAACCTAAAACTATTGATGAAGCATGTAGTGATAGTTTTTGGATAGATGCTATGCAAGAGGAATTAAACCAATTTGAACGGAATCAAGTTTGGAAACTTGTTCCCAGGCCTGTTGATCATCCGGTCATTGGCACCCGTTGGGTATTCCAAAACAAACTGAATGAGAATGGTTTAGTGACTCGTAATAAGGCTCGACTCGTAGCTCAAGGATACAATCAAGAAGAAGGTATCTACTACGATAAGACTTATGCCCCAGTTGCGAGATTAGAATCCATTCGCATGTTATGTGCATTTGCATATTTCATGATTTCAAACTTTTTCAAATGGATGTGAAGAGTGCTTTTTTAAATGGATTCATAAAAGAAGAAGTTTTTGTAGCACAACCTCCAGGTTTCACGATTTCAAAAATCCAGATCATGTTTTCAAGTTGAAGAAAGCTCTATACGGTTTAAAACAAGCCCCTCGTGCTTGGTATGATCGTCTAAGCTCTTTTCTACTTGTCAACGGTTTTTCAAAAGGGAAGGTTGACACTACACTGTTTATTAAATCTTTTAATGGCAAGCTGCTTTTAATTCAAATCTATGTTGATGATATATATTTGGATCTACTGATGAATCTATGTGCCAAGAATTTTCTAAGTGTATGCATAATGAGTTTGAGATGAGCATAATGGAAGAGCTGAAATTCTTTCTCGGATTGCAAATCAAACAAACTGATAATGGGACATTCATAAATCAAGCCAAGTACAAAAGACTTGCTAAAGAAGTTCGATCTGGACAATGTCAAACCTATGGGCACTCCAATGGCAACTTCGACAAAGCTTGATTCAGATGAACAAGGCAAGCCAGTCGACACACGTAAGTATCGAGGTATGATTGGTAGTTTACTTTATTTAACTGCTAGTCGTCCAGATATAATGTTTAGTGTTTGCCTAGGTGCACGTTTTCAAGCTAACCCAAAGGAATCACATCTGTCCGCAGTTAAGCGTGTCTTTCGATACCTTAAAGGCACTTCTTCTGTTGGCTTGTGGTATCCCAAAACTAAGTCCTTTGACCTTATTGGTTATTCGGATGCAGATTTTGCTGGATGCAAAGTTGATAGAAAAAGTACAAGTGGCACATGTCATTTCCTAGGCAAAGCTTTAGTCTCTTGGTTTAGTAAAAAGCAAAATTTTGTAGCCCTATCAACAACAAAGGCTGAGTACATCGCTGTAGGACGTTGTTGTGCTCAGATTTTGTGGATAAAACAAACCCTAGAAGACTATGATTTGATTTACACACATATTCCTATTTTCTGTGATAACACGAGCACTATTAATTTGACTAAGAATCCAGTATGTCACTCTCGTACTAAACATATCGAGATTCGACATCATTTTCTTAGAGATCATCATCAAAATGGAGAGATAAACCTTGTGTACATAGATAGTGAAAATCAACTAGCTGACATCTTCACTAAACCTCTAGCGGAAGATCGTTTCAATTATTTACGTCGAGAATTAGGAATTTTGGACGTCAATAATATTAATTAATTTTGTTTTATGATTATATATTATTATGCAAAAACTGTGTTAGAGACAAGCCAATAAAGAGTCTGTCTATCACCACAACTACGGTTGAAGCGAAGCGGTACTTAAGAGTTCCCCGGTGAACCTCCGCCAGCTGGGACAGTACTCCTACAGCTAATCTGAGACAGTTGCTGTGTAACGATTTAATTCATAAAATAATATTAATTATGTTAATTGAAGGCCAAAATAACTAATCTTTGAATAAAATATTTGACATGAGACAATGAAAAAGAATGGTAAAAATCAACTTTGAAGAACCCTAGGCGAATTCGGCCAGAGCTCTGACCGAATTTGGCCCGAGTTCGGTTGAGGGTATCTGTGTATATATCCAGAACCCAAGAGATTCTTCTCTTTCATTGCTTCCAAACCATTTCAAACAGTAGCAGCAGCCGACCCGAGCCATCAAACCCTAGTTCTTCACCAATCTTTTCCTTCCAATCTACTTGGTGAAATCTCTCCAAAATTTGGAATCGTGCGGAGATCGTCATTCTCTACAACATATCTTGATCTCGTGAGGTATAACTCCCTCTCTCTCCACCTTTCAATTAGTGCATTTTTATTCCAATTTGCACATATGGCTCCTAAATTCAATCCATCTAAGAGGAAGAAGACGACCCCTAGTGAGGAAGGGTCATCTTCACATCCACATACGGATTCACTCTTTTTGCCGGTCCAAACGAGCGACGGTGCGTTCGATGGGTTTTTTTTAAACCCTCGACCAAGCCCTACTGTGGTATGGTGATTTTTCTATGCGATCCATATGCACAGGCGCTCCAGTCAAATGGACTGTGTTTTCTGATCATCGTCATTTTGTTTGAGGTATTAGGGTTACACTTATTTGTTAAAATATGCTTTCCTATAGCAACTAATGCCATTAGATTGTTCTATTACAATCTCATATTAGACACTTTCGATGTGACCACACGTATTGGAGGTATTGATATCAATTTTGATGATAGCCTCTTAGCGGAGATCCTTGGTATCCCGAACGAAGGTAAACCGCTAGTCGATATCACTGATTTTGACTTTTCCGAAGGCACGACACTCGCAAGTTTCAAAGCGAAATTCTGTGCACCTGATAGAGTACGCTCTGGAAAGTTCAAGGCTAACAACCTGAACTTGTTTAACTATGAATTGCATCGCATCATCTATTCCACTATTCTTCCAAAATCCACTTCAAAGGATGATGTGACTTCTCTTGAGCTGTCCGCCATGTACTACATTCTTAAGGGGATTCCATTTTCTGCCCCTAAGACCATGATTCAGATGATGGATCGTTGTCGTGCAAGAGATAGAAATCTCTCTTACGCGATGATGCTCCAACGCATCTTTCAGCGCTTTGACATCGATCTGTCGACTTGTACTCAGGACCCTGAGCCCAAGTTTCTTCAGTTATCTCGTCGTAGCATGACTGCTACAGCTCCACCTACTGCTCCTCCTACTGCACCTCCTCCACCACCTCATCAGTATGCCATGACATTTGAGGGCATACATCAGCATTTATCTGCTTTGTACGTCTCGATAACGGACATGGCTCGCGAGCGTGAGTTTCGCGACGTCACCCGTTATCAGGCGATGGCAAACTCCTTGGCTGATCTTCGTTTTGCTCAGACTGGTCATTCAGCCAGTTCCATCCCTCAAGATCCAGCTTTTTCGGGTTACCGCTGTGAGGATGAGGCTGTCCATGCCTACTTCCAGCCAGGTAACGCCTATGATTGGTATCGTGCACCTCGTGACTACGTTGGTGAGTTCTATGCTGGCGCCCCTACTCATCCTTCTGGCGCTGGTACTTCTGGTGCTGGTCCTTCAGGACATGCTGGTCGAGCTGACGTTGGTGATGACGAGGATAGTGATGAGGAGATGTGATTTGATTTTTTAGTGACATTCTATTGTATACTTGGAAATGCTCCAACATTCCAAGTTTTTATCAGTACTTTTGATATTTATCAGCACTTTGTAGTATGCTTTCAGTACTTTTATCTTCATAGACATGTTTATGGTGTTTCAGTTATGGCATTTCAGTTTATTTCAGCACTTTGTTTTAATTAGTAGCACTATCTCTTTATACTGCTTCTTCATTACAAACTGCCATTGAAATAGCATGCCTGAGATTTCTTTTATTTTTGAAACAATAGCATGCCTGTGATAATATTCTTTAGAGACAATACATGCCTGCAATGATATCTCTCTAATTTTTATGCCTTATCTCTTTTATATGTTTTCTCACTATTTGTTTCTTATGCATTAATTGCGGGGGAGCCTTCTGCATTAAATGCGGGGGAGCCTTCTCTTGTGCAATTATTTTGCTAAGTGACAAAGGGGGAGAAAATTAAAGATCTAACACTTCTTTTGAGATATACAGGATATGAACAATTTCTACTTTTTGATATTTTGAACAAGCTTAGCTTAATGTTATATCATTCATAGTTTGTCAATTATCAAAATGGGGGAGATTGTTGGCCCATTGGTCATATGGTCAACCTGATTTTAATAATTGATCAAACTCTGTCTGGATATAC
Organism: Iris pallida; assembly: GCA_029216955.1. Lineage (NCBI taxonomy): Eukaryota > Viridiplantae > Streptophyta > Magnoliopsida > Asparagales > Iridaceae > Iris > Iris pallida. The sequence goes on along the minus strand of JANAVB010039219.1, from coordinate 15,307,780 downwards.
GAAGCTAGTCGGGACATCTCGGATTCTTGGTCATAACCAAGATTGGCTATCCACTCCATTCAAGATCGAAGATCTGTTTGCCTACTCGAGTCTGTAATTTCTTATGCAATGTATTTTTCATTTTATTTGAGTCTAGGAATATGTTGTACACCGAGTCGTACTGGCAAATAGGCTATCCCTAAATGAGTTCAAAATATTTTTTTAAATGACCTCTCAAAAAGGTTTACAAAAAGGTTTTCAAAAAGGTTTCAAAAATCACCAAAAGCTTTTTCAAAAACCCTAACTAAACCCTGACAGAACTCGGACCGAGTTCGGCCAGAGTTCGGCCAGAGTTCGGTTGGTGGCCGTTGTAATTTTAAAACTTTGGAACTTGGTCCTCCTGCAGTTGCAGATTTGACCGAGATTTACTCAAAGAGTTCTGCCCGAATTCTGCCCAAATTCTGACAGAAGTCTGTCTTTGGAACTCCTATAAATAGAGAAGGATTTCGATCATTTCAATTCACTCATTCACTTTCAATCTTCTCTCTATCTAAAGCTTTCAGTCTTCCAAAGAGTTTTCTAGAGCTTTCAATTTCAGATCCCAAGCCTGTTACAATCCTCTAGTCAATTTGCCAATGCAGTACGGTCTAGAAGTTTCTGAGAGATTGTAATCAGAAGACTTGATTGAAGAATACCTCTTCACATTTGAAGTTGGACGAGTTCTTCGTATCAAAGCTCGTGTTGTAGAAGTTGCAAGGACTTCGTAAGAAAACTTGCAGTTTTTCTAATAGTGGATTCAACTGGTAGCAAGAGTTCTACCGACTGGATTAGTCCTCAACAGAGGTATACCAGTATACATCGCTGTCTTTGCGTTTGCTCTCTTAACTTTGCCTTTACATTATTTTAGTTGTGATTAATATTCTGTGATTGTGCTGCTAACTTTTTTAATTAGCATTATTCCGCTGCCAACTCTATTCACCCCCTCTAGAGTATTACGCTTTACTATTTCGTTCCTACAATATAATCCAAGAAGATAACATCCAAGAAGTTAGCATTCAAGAAGTCTAATACAGAAACAAGTCCAGCTGTATTATTACCATCATCCGAAATGTCTAATACAAAAGCCCAAAATACTGGAAACGATGTAGGTACTGCATGTGATCAAGCCATTTCGCATAAGAGGGATCAATGTTAGGAAGCTTCGTTAAGGGTGTTGGATGACTGGAACTCCCAGTGTCACTAACAGTAGGAGGAGCCACTTCCTCCTTAATAATAGAAAGAGTCACCACATCAATCTATGCCTCTCTCAAGCGATGTGCCACTGCTCGGGTCAAGGGTGTTATCTGGTAAGATTGATGGAAAGAAAGAAGATAATTGATAACAAATATAGACATTTTTTGAAGGTATATGCTATATGTAAGAGATAGTACCATTCTTAGTAAGAGATAGAAGTGTTTTTTAGTAACAAATATAGATATATGGAAGATACATGCTATATGTCGTCCTCATCTTCATCTTCATCATCGTCATCGTCATCGTCATCGTCATCGTCATCGTCATCGCCATCGTCATCGTCATCATGATCATTATCAAGATTTTCTCTTCTTTATATACATCAGAGACGTCCTCTTCATAGACATCTTCCTGGTCGACATAGCCAATTACCTGTTTGTGACCTAAGTCTTGTATATCAACCTCTTCATCCCCTCTATTTTTCTTAACAATAGTTTCAACATCCATGTTATCCACGTCTTCTTCGGAATCTTGTCCCAAACAAGACTCATCCACCTAGTCCTCCTGATATGCTGGACATCCAACATTGAATGTGTTTCTAGCTTTAGTCTTACGTAATGTCCACCAGTCAAATCTATCTCTACAACGCTTTGGGTAACTTACATAGTAGAATTGAACAGCTTGACTTGCTAGCACAAATGAGTCGGACCTCTACATCTCCTTTACCAGTTTATATCGACAAATCCAAATTGTTATTAACATTCCATCTTGATTTGGTGCTATGTCGAACCAATCACATTTGAGCATCACAATATTCATGTCAAATGGGGTCAGATATTGCAATTGTACAATATCGCGAAGCACACCATAATTGTCACGCCCTGGTCCGGTAGGACCGATCTTGCCAAGGCGTGATGCCGTACGAACCTAAATTGCGCTCATGAACGGCGATTTCATAACGGCCGATTACAACCGCTTGTGACGGGATTGTTGCACAGACGTCTCAAGCAGAAATATTGAATATACAAGGCAACACAAGCATTAAAACAAAATCAGAGTCTTTATTGATATAAACATAAGATTACAAAGGCGCATAGCCAAGATTACAATCACTCAAGCTCACTTGTCTCTCTGATTACAAGTCACTCAACTCTCTCATATCTCAATACAAATTGAGGAGCAAGCGGATGCTTCAGATAGGCGATGTCCATACATTATGTCCCGTATAAGTTCTGACTCCATGCGGCCGCATGCCTTGAAAAGCTAAGGAACTCCGTGCCTCGATGTATCCAAGCGAGCTCTGCACCAACGAGCTTCTACTGTGCCTATACATAAAAACTGTGTGGGTCTCAGTACTCAACTGTACTTGTGGAGTGAGCTCCTCGCTCACCCAGACAAAACCAACACATTCATTTTAATTTTATGCCACATGATCCTTCCTTTTTTATTGTCTTTCTATTCTTGCCTTAGGATCGATTTTAAGACAGAGACCCTTGGCCTATTTATGTCTTAGACTATCCCCGTGCCATTGCATCGATATCTTTGATTATCGTTGTGCCTCAAGACCACTCTCGTGCTAGCAACATGAGTGTACCGACTCATGTTTGTCCTTTCGACTCATACTTTGGGATGCACTAACATGTTTTGTGTCATCGACTTGGTCCATGCTTTAAATATCGAGGCCGTGCCTCATAATTCAATGTGACATAACCAACTTTGCCCTACGGCCCTTTCTGACTTAACTCGAGACGACTCAATCACGACGCCATATTTATGTCGAAGCACGTGTCCTTAATATATCCAAATCTTAGGCTACATAATGGTGTCGCAACCGTGCATACCTAACCTATGTCGATTCATTGCTGGCATACACCGATACGAGGCTGGCGCTTGCTATAACTCGTTCCTCCCGTGTCGATTCATTGCTGGCACGCACCGATTCATAGCTAGCGTTTGAGAAACTATACCTTGTTAACTCAACTCGTGTCGTGCATGTACTACATATGATTCGAACGACATTGTACATGCGGATTGTCGCTTAGCACACCAACTTATCTATATGAAATGTCACTAGCAATGTAAGCTATCTTGGACTTATACTGGGTTAGACGACGAATCCTCTTACGCGCATGCAAAATGTTCGCTGCTGGCTTGTGTCGATTCCTTATTGACGCAGGTTATAACTCTCTTCTCCCGGGCCGGCATGATCCCGATGCCCCAGCGATTATTCGAGAAGACTACACCTTGTCGACAAGTTGTCCATGACCACGCACGTACAACGACTTCTAGACTCGACGTAAATGCAAGGCCTATAGATGATAAAACTGCTTTTTTTTCCTTCTTTATTCATGTCCATGCTTTCCATACTTCCTGAGAGACTCCCAAGCCACGGGACCAGTCTCGGCGACAAACGGTCGTGTGAACTTTTCTATTCTTTGAAACACGGGGAATGGCTATTGCATAGCCTTCCAGATAGACCTGAACAAACATGTTCCTTTGTGTCCTATAGACCGTGGCTTACTTATCCTTGAATCGACCCTGGCTTGTGCCTTAGACTGACTTGTGTTCTATACGACACTATTGCCCATGTCATACTTTATATGATGAGCCTAGAGATCGTAGGACTATATGACTTTGACAAACGAAGAAAACATTAGACAGTGCTTGCTATGACTTCGTTAGCCCAGCAAAACTCTTGTATAACTCAATCGTACAACAACTTGATGAGCAAAGGCTATGCCAAGCCTCGCATCGTGGGAATGTGCGTGCACGTGTTCAACTTGAACAACAAAGTTCTTTGGGTTCTAGACTTATGCCACAAGCCGTGCGATATAACTTAACCCGTGGGACAAGCAAAGGCTATGCCAAGTCTTGGGAGATGGGACCGTACATGCTTTATTAAGCATTTATGCGTACGACGCCTATGACTTATGCTAAGTTCATAGCTTTGTGGCAACTTAGACCAACTATCCTTCTCCAAAGCCACGGGATGAAGGATCTAGAGTCATTTCGAAAGTACGACGTGCAATACTTCTAAGCCGACCGTGGAACCTTTTCATATTCTTAACTAAATCGACCTGACTTAGAATTATTCCCTTAGCTATGTGGAGTTGTCTCTTTTATTATCAAGCCTACTTGTGCAGTAGAACGTGTCACGACCCGCACCCTAGAGTAAGGGCACGAGACTGTGGGTACGTCCAGCCTACACCGCAGTGTCGGCGGTAGAACGCTGTCCTAGGTCACAACATCTAACAATATATCTCTAAACAGTTTATACTCCCCAAATGGGGGTGACAAAGCAGTAAAACCCAATAACAACTAAGGAAGAGATAGCACGATATGAAATAGAACTCAAGGAAATAATAGATGAAAAGTAGTCTAAGATAATTCCAGCAATATCCAGCAGTACAAGGTCTCAGATACAGAATGAAAGAATATATACAACTCTGAACTCCAAATAAAGTCTAGCTAAAACATGTCTCAAGACTACAAAAGGAAGATAAGCCTAACTAATCTAAACTAGGCAATCAGGGTGATATCCTCAGCTAAAGCTGGGTCCTCCTGAGGGTCCAGCTCGCAGGTGTCATCTAAGGCTGCCCCGTAGTAAGTGTCCAGGTAAGCCTCCTCCTCGTCCTCTGTAATATTTTCAACAGGTCCAGTCAGGACAGGAGCGAGTACAGTACATCTCAACAGTTCATAGCAGGTTAGAAAATATAAACATGCAGTAAAGTAAGATACAAGTACTGAAAGAAGTGCAGTATGTAAACAGAGAAAGAGCTTGTAACAGAAATATCTACTATAATAGAGCCTAACAGTGGCTAGTTAGTCAGAGTATAATATGGACATGTAAATGGCATAGGAGATTCTGGTAAGACACTATGGAAGAGATTCTGATAAGATACTACTGTATATTATTCACATGTCCAATTCTACTCCCCCGTACCCCAATCAATACACAAGGATCTAAACAGGTTATGTTATTGTACATGATACCACATAGGGGCCCATGAAAGGGTGCACATGATAGTATACATGGGGGCTCCGTGAACATGAGAGTACAAGATTCACAGGAGTGTACATGTATAATGGAAGCACAGGAGTACATGATGAAAGTAAAATGCACATGACACAATGTACCCGATGCTTCCCGAGGGGGATAACATCGCATGTAGAGATCCATATAGTACCAATCCGTGTGACCATCGTGACAGTACAAGTAAAGTAATCTACTGCAGGAAATAATTCTAAGCAGGATATGAAATGATCAGAGAATGTACTCGCCTGTATCTGAGTGTCCAATATGAAACGTACTGTCCAAGGAGTGGTGTCTGGCTCCTAATCAGAACAGCACAAGTCACAACTAAGTCCAGAATAGTGTAATACAGTCCTACTATGCATTCTACATGATTCTAGGCCAATCTAGGCCAAAGTCAACTCTTGGTCAACTCTGGTCAACCCTAGAAGTCAAACTAGGCCAACCAAGTCTATACTAGCCTACCTTAGCCTAATCAAGCCTAGTTAGCACTCCTACACATACACAATGTTAAACACATATCTAGGTACTCACAATACATTAATAACTTATATAGGAACACCACTTTACATTATATATAGATACCTACAACGGAGTTAACATTATCTATACTTAGGCTAAGTACCATATGTGCCTATAGGTATACATCACACATAATACATAGGCATTCATACAATACATAACCTAAAACATGATATATATATTATATATATATATATATATATATATATATATATATATATATATATATATAGAAAGGGAGAGAGTGTACATGAGTGTGTGTGTTGAAGAGCGTTGTGTGAACTGAACATGGGAAAATCAGTGAGGTGAAGGTGTGTAGCTGTGTGTGTGTGAGTAATGTAAAAACAGTGTGCAGGAATGCAACAGTGAAGAGAGAGGGGAACATGTGTGTTAGGGAAAACCAAAAGTGTGTTTGTATATACAGTGATCACATATATATGCAGGAAACATAAAAACAGTAAAAGGAAGGGAAAAGTGTGTGTGTAATCTGGACTTGTGTGTGCAGTGAGTGGGCAATTAAGTGTGCCCAAAAACTGGACAGTAAGGAGGAAATTCACAGGAAAAAAGGACAGTATAAACCAATTCATGTAATTTCCAGTTCAGTCTACATATCTAACTCTCTAAGTTAATACAATATTAGAAATCATCAAAGCTTTTCAATCAAAACTCAAGAACCAGTCACATTTCCAGATTTCAACTCCATAGTTCAATTCTTCGGTATAAAGTCCAGAAGAATTCTCAGATTTCTAAATCAGTGAAGGCATTCATTGATATAATTTGTGTGTATAATATCGTAAAATAGGAAACAGTGAGTTGGAAACTGGGACACATTGCCATTTACTTGTAAACTCCAACCCAGGTTTTAAGACTAAGTAACAATTGTAATGGGAAGAAACAAGGGCAATTTAATATGAATCAAAACACAGTGAATAACATATTCTCAGGTTTCATCTTAACAATTTAGGAAAACATTAGAAATCCATGTTGACAGTTCATTAAGGACTGGTAATGACAGTTAACAATTTGAAGGAAAATCTGCAACATCAGTTATCACCCATTTGAGGATCAACCCAATAGCCAATATCTCATTTTCACAACCAAAAGCCCATATTCAAATGTAAAAACTTAGCTAACATGTATATTGATATGTGGGGATCAAAATTAATTGAAACATAGCAGAACAGGGGATTAATAGGTTGGAAAAATCATCAGGAATTACAGTGTGAGTTCGAGTATTAAAAATTTTACAGTCCAAACCAATTCGAGCCAAAACTCCACATTAAACCCAAACAAATATGTAACCCTATAATAACAGAGATTAAACATGATATTTAGAATCTAATTAATCATTAAAACATCATTTAAAAACATTTAAAAATGATTAAACATCAAATATAATTTTAGAACACACATGCACACAGTGTGTCCCCGTGCACATGGGAATACGTGTCCGACACGACACGAAAGCATCATAGATTTGGAGGGACTCGTGTCAGTCGTTGCCTCTTGGCCCACGTCAAGTGGCATGACCTGAGTCGCCGTGTCCATCGAGGAATCCACCCCGAGAGGCAGGACACGCTGCCTGTACGCGCGCGTAGCATGCACCCTCGTGTGCACTGTGTCCTGAACGACACGACGTGACACAGGAACCACCTCAGTCGATCAAAAATGCATAAGCAACAGTAAAATTAATTTTCCTATTTAAAAACATCACATAAAGGAGATCGAGATGCCCTTTGAGGCATTTCGACAAACACTAGTACTAGGGTTCTGATACGTGTCCAGAATGGACACGAAACCCAGGACACCCGACACGAATCCTATCCAGACTCTTATGGGACCCTTAGGGCTTCCTAATGATGAAGACAAAATGAAAATCTATGGAGAAATGGGGAGATTACCTATTCTTGAACTATGGGTGAAAAAGCCCCAAATGGAAAGATTTCCTCAAACCACCAAAATCTAATAAATTGTTTCCTTCCTGCAAACAATCAATACCAACAGCAAGAACAATGATATTAGGATCTAATGCAACTAGTTTGGGGAGAAAAAGGACCTAAAGTGGATTTATAATGAATTTCTAAAGATAGGAACTCACCTCTTTCTTCTTGAAATAATTTTCCTAGGGAAAGGAGGCTAGCCCTAGATTTTAGGAAGGGGTTTTATAGTGGAGGAATCCCAATGAAACTAGGTAGCCGGCCATGATGGGCTCAGTTAGGGTTTGGTAGTTTGGGCTTTGGGCCAAGTTACATAAGCTATGGTTTGATTTGATTAATAAGGACTCTAAATCATAAGTCATGGCTTATGGCTTTCTAATTTCTATAGCTAAATAGGTTCTAATGACCAAACCATAGATTAGGCTAGGTTAGACTAGAGTCACAAATCCTAACCAAGCTCATACTAACTAGGGTTAGCTCCTAGGTTTATCTATATGGGTCCAAACTAGCCAAAATTAATCTAGTCCAAACAATTCCAAAATAATTCCTAAAAATTTCCATAAATTCTAATTAATTCGAATAAATTTAAAATACCCCAAAAATGACAAAAATACCCTCATACTAGAAATGTGGTAGTGACAAATCTACCCTCCTTAAAAGAATTTTGTCCTCGAAATTGAAAGGCGAAATACAACTGATGAGAAGGATAGAAAGCATATCTCACAGTCCAAAAAGATAAGGGTAGCGCTCGTGCATCTCATCCTTCCGCTCCCAGGTAGACTCTCCTGGAGAATGATGCCTCCATGCGACGCGCACCAAGGGTATCACCTGGTTCCTCAGAACATTCTTCCGTCGATCCAGAATCTCCACTGGCTGCTCTGGATAGCTGAGAGAAGGCCCAACCTCTATCTCTGAATGATCGAGCACATGGCTAGGGTCAGCCACGTACCGTCTCAAATATGATACATAGAATACGTTGTGGACCCCCACTAGTACAGGCGGCAAGTCTAGCCTGTAAGCAACGTCACCAACTCTCCCGCTGATAACGAAAGGGCCGATGAAGCGCGGGCTAAGCTTCCCGCCTCCACCGAAACGTATCGTACCACGAGTCAGAGATATCCTCAAGAAAACCTGGTCTCCGACCTAGTCACAAGCAAGGTCTCGATTAATTATAATAAACAAACATGATCAAAATCACAAACAAACAAACCTAAATCTAATCCTACTCTAATCTGTACCTCAAACTCCAATAGCCTCCGGTGGCTATCGGTCCAGTGCCGATGTCTGTCCTGCACCACGCGAAGTCTGTCCCTGATAAGCTTCATCTTTTTGGCTGCATCAACAACCATCTCTGGCCCCAGTAAAGCTCGCTCACCAACATCATCCCAGGATAAGGGTGTACGGCACCTACGCCCGTACAGAGCCTCGAAAGGTGACATCTCAATGCTGGCCTGGAAACTATTGTTGTAGGCAAACTCTACCAAATAAAGATGATCCTCCAGGAACCTCCAAAGTCCTAGGACGCACGTCCGCAGCATATCCTCAAGGGTCTGAATAGTCCGTTCTGACTGTCCGTCCGTCTGGGGGTGGTATGCAGTACTAAACTTGAGCTGAGTGCCCAAGCTGGTCTACAGACTACCTCCAAAAATGGGAAATAAAACGGCTATCCCGATCTGAGACGATGCTGACCGAAACTCCATGAATCCTGACTATCTGCCGCATATACAACTCCGCCAGCCTCTCTGTAGACGTACCCACCTTGAATGGCAAGAAGTGGACTGATTTGGTCAACCTGTCAACGATGATCCAAATTGCGTCTTTTCCTCATGGAGTACACGGTAATCCTGAAACGAAGTCCATAGTGATGTGCTTCCATTTCCACTCGGGAATGGGCAGCGGCTGCAACAATCCACCGGGCCTCTGTCTCTCTGCCTTGACCTGCTGACAGACCAAATACCTAGCCACGAAGCGAGCCACCTTCCGCTTCATTCCTAACTACCATACATGCTCTCGCAGTTCTCGGTACATCTTGTTGGCACCTGGGTGTATAGAGTACTGAGATCTGTAGGCCTCCTGCATAACCTGCTCTCTGAGCTCCCCGCTAGGCACATATAACCTGGCACCGTGCCTCAGGGCACCATCCTCTGCAAGTGAAAACTCAGCATCCCCCACTCCTATACTGATCTGCTCTCTGATACACTGCAGAGCCACATCCTCGAACTGGGCCGACTTGATTCTGTCTATCAAGTCCGACTGAATCTGCATCCCCCATAACTGCATCTGTACTCCAGGCACGATCACCTCAATCCCAAGGCTCTCCAAGTCGGCAAGCAAATACCGATCCATGGTCAAACACATGGCTGTCGGATACCTACTCAAGGCATCGGCAACCACGTTGGCCTTCCTGGATGATACTGCAGTACAATGTCGAAGTCCTTCATCAACTCCAACCATCTGTGCTGCCTCATGTTCAACTCCTTCTGAGTGAACACATACTTTAAGCTCTTGTGATCTGTAAAGATTTTTACCCTCTCACCATACAGATAATGCTTCCTACAGCTTCAGAGCAAATATCACTGCTGCCAGCTCCAGGTCGTAGGAAGGGTAGTTCTTCTCATGGGATACGTAATTGCCTGGAAGCATAGGAAATCACCTTCCCGTGCTGCTGCAACACACAACCCAACCCCTTCCCTGAAGCATCACTATAAATAGTGAAACCACCCGATCCTGAAGGTAATATTAGAATCGGAGCTGTCGTAAGCCGCTTCTTAACTCATCAAAAGCTGTCTGATACTCCTCTGACCAACATACTCAGTATCCTTCCGGGTCAACCGAGTCAACGGCTCTACAACCGGGAGAAATCCTGCACAAATCTCCGATAATATCCTGCCAGCCCCAGGAAACTCCTGATCTCTGCAACTGAAGTCGGTGTTGCCCATGCCTCAACTGCTACAATCTTCTTGGGGTCAACTAAGATACCATCTCCAGTCACTACATGCCCCAAGAAGTCCATCCGGTCTAAGAAGAACTCATACTTGGAGAGCTTTTCGTAAAGCTGCTCCTTCCTGAGAGTCTCCAGCACGATCCTCAAATGCTCCTCGTGCTCCTCCTCAGTCTTGGAATATACCAAGATGTCGTCAATAAACTACCACCACAAACTGATCCAGATACTGGTGGAACACCTTGTTCATAAGGTTCATAAACTACTGCTGGTGCATTGGTTAGCCCAAACGGCATAACCAAAAACTCGAACTGCCCGTACCGTATCCTGAAAGCGGTCTTGGGAATATCCTTCCTCTTCACCTTCACCTGGTGATATCCCAACCTCAGATCAACCTTGGAAAATACCCGAGCTCCACTCAACTGGTCAAATAGATCGTCGATCCGCGGCAGTGGGTATTTGTTCTTGATCGTGAGTTTGTTGAGTGCCCTATAGTCAATACACATGTGTACTGACCCATCCTTCTTCGGCACAAACAACACTGGTGCACCCCATGGCGACGAATATGAGCGGATAAAGCCTTTGTCCTGTAGCTCATCCACCTGCTTCTTCAGCTCCACCAGCTCGCTGTTGTTCACCCGATAGACATGCTGAGAGATGGGTTCCACTCCTAGAACCAAGTCTGTCGAGAACTCTATGTCCCTGTCTGGTGGTAATCTCGACAACTCCTCTGGGAAACATCCATATACTCTTCTATCAAGGGGTGTGGAATCGTCTGCTCCTCGACCGAGACTCCACAGAAGACTCCGCTGCTCTGCTCCGCCTGACGTCTGGAGTACTCGAACTCTGGCTCCCCAGGTGCTCTGAAGAGAACTCTACCCCCTCTGCAATCAATGCCAGCGTGGTGCCTGCTCAACCAATCCATGCCTAGTACTATATCGTATTTCGGCAATGGCATTACGAGCAGGCTTACCTCCAACTCACGGCCTCCCTAAAACTACTCTCCGACCCTTACAAACATCACTCACGAGGATAATGCCACCCCCGGTCGTGATCTTGTAAGTCCTAGGCAACGATTTAGCTATGATACCGTGTCTGATCGCAAAAGATACTGATATGAAGCTATGTGAAGCATCGGAATCGAATAAGGCAAATGCTGGACTGGAGTCGGGAAGAATCGAACCTGCAATGAGCTCTCCAGTCACATCTGTATCTCCAGCCGCCATGGTAAAAGCTCGCCCCTGCTGGCCTCCCCTGGCCTGCTGCTGGTGCTGGACAAATCTCTGCTGTTACGTCGGCAGGGCTGGTCCCCGCTGCTGACCCACTGGAGCTCTGGCTCCACCTCCCGGAGCTGCTCGTGCTATATGGCACTCCCTCATCTGGTGGTCTGCCGCTCCGCAAAGAAGGCACTTCCCGAGCCTCTTCCTGCACTCGTTCCATCCATGCCCTGGCATTCTTGTAGAAGGTGCAACTGACTGTCTGGTGCCTGGGTGCCTGATGCTGAAACTGCTGCTGGTGAACTGGCCTCTGCTGAATCGGTTGTGGCTGAAACTGCCTCGGCTGCTGGTGCTGAAAGTGAGGCCTCTTGGCCTGGCCTCCACTATTGCTGCCTCCCTGGGAGTCTCGCCCCCTCTTGAGCCTAAGCTCAAGATCATCCTCTGCAGCTAGTGCGTCCATCAGGATCTCCTCAAACGTAGCGCTGCGGGCATTCTTGGTGTAGGACTTGACCTCCTTTACCAAGCCCTTCCGTAACCTCCGGGCCTTCGTCGTCTCCGACAAGTCCTCTACAAATCTGCCCAGGCGGCAGAACTCTCCTGCATACTCCTCCATAGACTGACTCCCCTGGACTAGGGCCTCGAACTGAGTCTCGAGGGCTCCCAGCGCTGCCTCCGGGAAGAACTTCTCCTTGAACAGCTTCTTGAATGCTGCCCAAGTCTGTCCTGCTGTGCTGACCCTCGGGTCAGTCTGGTTCCATGTATGGGCCAGATCCTGCATCATACTGGCCGCTGCCTCTATCTGGAGCCTCGTCGAAATCTTCGTCAGCCTGAAGATCTCCTCCATATGCTCGATCCACTCATCGGCATATAGGATCCCCTCTGTCCCTCGGAAATCTCTCGGGTGCATCTTCTGGAAGTCCTGGATGCCCTTCTCCCGTGGCTGGTGCGGCTGCTGGACTGCTGCTGGCTGAGCCACGAATCTCTCCACTGCTGTCACTGCCAGCTCAATGCCTCGAGTGAGCTCTGCCGTCTGCCTCTGCTGCTGGGTCTGCTGACCCTCTATGTACTGCCTGAAGAAGGCCAACAGCTGAACGGCGTCAACTGTCCCTGCAGGTGGCTGCTGGTAAGGATCCTCTGGGAAAACTGGGTCCTGCCTCCGCGCCGGTGGATGCATACCCCCTGCTGCGGCTGCCGAGGTCTCAATACGAGCTGAGGTAGCAGGAGCTGCAGTCCCCTGGCCTCACTGTACTGGCTGAGAGGTAGTAGTCCCCTCTATAGCATCCTCATGAATGGCACGCTGCGATCGAGTCTCTACCATCCTGAAGATAGACAAACAAGAGTATCAATTTTTAAGAAAGAAGCGAAATAATAAAGGCGGACAATTATAATTCAAAGGATCAGCTAACAAAAAGGATTTAGATGGCAATAAAAGAATTTTTTTCCTAAAGTGATTGAATAACTTAAAATTAATGTTCTATATCTTACTGTAGGCTGTAGTGATACTCTAGTTCGAATACCACTACACTTCTAGTCTAGACCTGCATGGGCCACCACTAAAAATGTGTCACGACCCGCACCCTAGAGTAAGGGCACGAGACGTGGGTACGTCCAGCCTACGCCGCCGTGTCGACGGTAGAACGCTGTCCTAGGTCACAACATCTAACAATATATCTCTAAACAGTTTATACTCCCCGAATGGGGGTGACAGAGCAGTAAAACTCAATCCCAACTAAGGAAGAGATAGCACGATATGAAATAGAACTCAAGAAATAAATAGATGAAAAGTAGTCTAAGATAATCCCAGCAATATCCAGCAGTACAAGGTCTCAGATACAGAATGAAAGAATATATACAACTCTGAACTCCAAATAAAGTCTAGCTAAAACATGTCTCAAGACTACAAAAGGAAGATAAGCCTAACTAATCTAAACTAGGCAATCGGGGTGATATCCTCAGCTAGAGCTGGGTCCTCCTGAGGGTCCAGCTCGCAGGTGTCATCTAAGGCTGCCCCGTAGTAAGTGTCCAGACAAGCCTCCTCCTCGTCCTCTGTAATATTTTCAACAGGTCCAGTAAGGACAGGAGCGAGTACAGTACATCTCAACAGTTCATAGCAGGTTAGAAAATATAAACATGTAGTAAAGTAAGATACAAGTACTGAAAGAAGTAGCAGTATGTAAACAGAGAAAGAGCTGTAACAGAAATATCTACTATAATAGAGCCTAATAGTGGCTAGTGAGTCAGAGTACAATATGGACATATAAATGGCATAGGAGATTCTGATAAGACACTATGGAAGAGATTCTGATAAGATACTACTGGTGTATTATTCACATGTCCAATTCTACTCCCCCGTACCCCAATCAATACACAAGGATCTAAACAGGTTATGTTATTGTACATGATATCACATGGGTGCCCATGAAAGGGTGCACATGATAGTATACATGGGGGCTCCGTGAACATGAGAGTACTAGATTCACAGAAGTGTACATGTATAATGGAAGCACAGGAGTACATGATGAAAGTGAAACGTATATGACACAATGTACCCGATGCTTCCGAGGGGGATAACATCGCATGTAGAGATCCATATAGTACCAATCTGTGTGACCATCGTGACAGTACAAGTAAAGTAATCTACTGCAGGAAATAATTCTAAGCAGGATATGAAATAATCAGAGAATGTACTCGCCTGTATCTGAGTGTCCAATATGAAACGTACTGTCCAAGGAGTGGTGTCTGGCTCCTAATCAGAACAGCACAAGTCACAACAAGTCCAGAATAGTGTAATACAGTCCTACTATGCATTCTACATGATTCTAGGCCAATCTAGGCCAAAGTCAACTCTTGGTCAACTCTGGTCAACCCTAGAAGTCAAACTAGGCCAAACAAGTCTATACTAGCCTACCTTAGCCTAATCAAGCCTAGTTAGCACTCCTACACATACACAATGTTAAACACATATCTAGGTACTCACAATACATTAATAACTTATATAGGAACACCACTTTACATTATATATAGATACCTACAATAGAGTTAACATTATCTATACTTAGGCTAAGTACCATATGTGCCTATAGGTATACATCACACATAATACATAGGCATTCATACAATACATAACCTACAACATGGAGATTAAGATAGGTATATATATATATATATATATATATATATATATATATATATATATATAGAAAGGGAGAGAGTGTACATGAGTGTGTGTGTTGAAGAGTGTTGTGTGAACTGAACATGGGAAAATCAGTGAGGTGAAGGTGTGTAGCTGTGTGTGTGTGTGTGAGTAATGTAAAAACAGTGTGCAGGAATGCAACAGTGAAGAGAGAGGGGAACATGTGTGTTAGGGAAAACCAAAAGTGTGTGTGTGTATACAGTGATCACACATATATGCAGGAAACATAAAAACAGTGAAAGGAAGGGAAAAGTGTGTGTGTAATCTGGACTTGTGTGTGCAGTGAGTGAGCAATTAAGTGTGCCCAAAAACTGGACTGTAAGGAGGAAATTCACAGGGAAAAAGGACAGTGTAAACCAATTCATGTAATTTCCAGTTCAGTCTACATATCTAACTCTCTAAGTTAATACAATATTAGAAATCATCAAAGCTTCTCAATCAAAACTCAAGAACCAGTCACATTTCCATATTTCAACTCCATAGTTCAATTCTCATTTATAAAGTCCAGAAGAATTCTCAGATTTCTAAATCACTGAAGGCATTCATTGATATAAATTGTGTGTATAATATCCTAAAACAGGAAATAGTGAGTTGGAAACTGGGACACATTGCCATTTACTTGTAAACTCCAACCCTAGGTTTCAAGACTAAGTAACAATTGTAATGGGAAGAAACAAGGGCAATTTAATATGAATCAAAACACAGTGAATAACATATTCTCAGGTTTCATCTTAACAATTTAGGAAAACATTAGAAATCCATGTTGACAGTTCATTAAGGACTGGTAATGACAGTTACAATTTGAAGGAAAATCTGCAACATCAGTTATCACCCATTGAGGATTAACCCAATAGCCAATATCTCATTTTCACAACCAAAAGCCCATATTCAAATGTAAAAACTTAGCTAACATGTATATTGATATGTGGGGATCAAAATTAATTGAAAACATAGCAGAACAGGGGATTAATAGGTTGGAAAAATCATCAGAAATTATAGTGTCAGTTCGAGTATCATAAATTTTACAGTCCAAACCAATTCGAGCCAAAACTCTACATTAAACCCAAACAAATATATAACCCTATAATAACAGAGATTAAACATGATATTTAGAATCTAATTAATCATTAAAACATTCATTTAAAAATATTTAAAAATGATTAAACATCAGAATACAATTCAGAACACATACGCACATAGTGTGTCCCCGTGCACACGGGAATACGTGTCCGACACGACACGAAAGAATCACAGATTTGGAGGGACTCATGTCAGTTGTAGCCCCTTGGCCCACGCCAAGTGGCATGACCTGAGTCGCCGTGTCCATCGAGGAATCTACCCCGAGAGGCAGGACACGCTGCCTGTGCGCGCGCGCGCATGTACCCTCGTGTGCACGTGTCCTGAACGACACGACGCGACACAGGAACCACCTCAGTCGATCAAAAATGCATAAGCAACATTAAAACTAATTTTCCTATTTAAAAACATCACATAAAGGAGGTCGAGATACCCTTTGAGGCATTTCGACAAACACTAGTACTAGGGTTCTGATACGTGTCCAGAATGGACACGAAACCCAGGACACCCGACACGAATCCTATCCAGACTCTTAGGGGACCCTTAGGGCTTCGTAATGATGAAGACAAAATGAAAATCCATAGAAAAATGGAGAGATTACCTATTCTTAAACTATGGGTGAAAAAGTCCCAAATGGAAAGATTTCCTCAAACCACCAAAATCTCACAAATTGTTTCCTTCCTGCAAACAATCAATACCAACAGCAAGAACAATGATATTAGGATCTAATGCAACTAGTTTGGGGAGAAAATGATCCTAAAATGGATTTATAATGAATTTCTAAAGATAGGAACTCACCTCTTTCTTCTTGAAATAATTTTCCTAGGAAAGGAGGCTAGCCCTAGATTTTAGGAGGGGTTTTATAGTGGGAGAATCCCAATGAAACTAGGTGGCCGGCCATGATGGGCTAAGTTAGGGTTTGGTAGTTTGGGCTTTGGGCCAAGTTACATAAGATATGGTTTGATTTGATTAATAAGGACTCTAAATCATAAGTCATGGCTTATGGCTTTCTAATTTCTATAGCTAAATAGGTTCTAATGACCAAACCATAGATTAGGCTAGGTTAGACTAGAGTCACAAATCCTAACCAAGCTCATACTAACTAGGGTTAGCTCCTAGGTTGATCTACATGGGTCTAAACTAGCCAAAATCAATCTAGTCCAAACAATTCCAAAATAATTCCTAAAAATTTCCATAAATTCTAATTAATTCTAATAAATTTAAAATACCCCAAAAATGACAAAAATACCCTCATACTAGAAATATGGTAGTGACAGAAAACTTTTGTTTTATCAATGTGAAGGCCAAGCTGAGGCAAGTTCACCGAAGCCACCCACCTGAGCAAGGAGTCGTCTCGGCCGAACGGGACTTCGAGCAGGCCGTTGCATGGCTAAGTCCAACGTCGTTGGTGTTTTGATCCTTCTGATCGAGCTGAGCAGGACAGGACATTATACACCACTCAAAAAAAGTTTTATCCTCGAAACTGTTGGCCCGTTAAGCCATATTCAAACCAATTTCTATAATTGACTTAAACTCCGAACATGATATGAAAAGAAATCGAAGATTACAGTTTATCTCTCCTCTAAACTTTTTCACATTTATTCTGTATTTTTCTTTTATTGAGTCTAGATTGATTTGCGAGTCAGGATAACTGGCATTTAGAAAGATCAATCCTAAAACCGATCCTTGATCCATTTCTCTTAACCAAAAAACTTGATTCATTTCATGAACCAAACCAAACTCACATCCAAAAGCCAAAACCAAATTCGAGTTGACCAAAAACCTAAGGCAACCGAACTCGGCCTGAGTTCTGCCCGAACTCGGATCGAACTCGGTCCCGTAGGATTTCTCCTGGTCAGCAGCTTTACATATTCTTTTGGATCACCAACGTTCAAATTTATGAACGTTAGGCTACCGAGTTCTGCCCGAACTCAATCTTAGAAAATCCTATAAAAAAAGAAGAAATTATCATTTCTATTCACTCATTCATTCTTCATCTTCTCTATCTATTCCTTAGTTTTTATTCAAGTAACAAAGCTTCAATCATCAAATCTCTAAGAGAACCCAATTCTTCTAGTGTCGGTGGTTTTCGGTTAGGAGAATTTGAGTTGTACAAAGCTTGGCGTATAAAAGCTTTTCTCAGAAAGGTGGTGTTGAAGTTTGATCGTAGGCTTCTGTAAACCCCCTAAATTTTTCCTACATTTTTTATTGGCATTTAATTTTATTTTTCGTATTGTACTTCGCATGCGAGTTTGCGAGATAGTATATATTTTTATACACAAAAGTTTTATCAAATTTTTTTTCTTTAGTTTATTTTACAAAATTAGTATAAGGTAAATATTTCTAGTTGCTTAAAATTATAAGATGCGTTGCGTCAAGATTTTGACAAAAATGTTTTTATAAAATGGCTGATTAATTTATCGTACAAAACTATATTTTATGTGCGAGTGACATGAAATTGATTTCATGTCCACTTTGGTTTTAGAAAAACTATTTTGTAATTGTTTTACTTAATTATAAAAGTGTAATTTAGGTATTTAATTTTTGAAATCCTTTATTATTATATTTTTATTATTTGTAAAAATATATTTTTAAAAGGTGTTTGATTAAATATGAAATTAATTATGGAGATTTAAAATTGAAAGTGATTTTATTGATAGTTTAAATTAAAGATAGGATTTACCTAGATTTGAAGTGGATCGGATTTGATTGAAATAGTATTAAAATCGACTTAAATTAATTGGTGATTTACCTATAGGGATTTTAAACAACTACTAGTCCTTATCTAAATAGGAGTTTCCACCTCCTTATATAGGAGAGGCTCCTTTTTCTTTTTCCATTAAAATTTCATAAACTAATTTCTCCACCTCTAATACTTCACCAGCCCGTCCTTCCCTGTGGTCGACAAATCCGGCCGAACTAATCCCTTCGAAAATCCTTGTCAATCCAACCAGTCTATTTTCGACCTCCTCACCCCCCTCTTGCCATGTTTTTGCATCACCTGGGCGCCTCCCCTCTTGCCAACCGGCCATCAGGTCAGCAAGCCGTCGGAACCCCATATATACGTGACCCGAACCAGAGTGGAGTTGTGCTTCCCTGAATGCCTTCCTATCTTCCCTGCAATCCCTAAGCTCAACCCTACTTCCGAAACCCAACGTGACGTTCGACTCACCGAAACCATGCACAACCCTGGTTGAAGACTCGGTACGGCTGTACCGCAGTCATGACCATGCATGGCAACAGGCAACCCGCATAGCCAAGCGCATGTTCGCCAAGCCTTCTGGGCATGACCCTAAGCTTCTCGTTTGCCTTTCATTGGAAAGTTAAGGAGGAGGAGGAGTACTCGTAAAGGTAAGAAGAACAAGTAAAGTAGGTTGCACGTGGAACATTGGAGAGAAAGCTTATTAGTCCTTCCTGAAGGTTGCACGTGGAGCATGGGAGAAAAAGCTCTTTTCTATATATTAGTAAGAAACTTTTCATTAAACACACTTCATCTTTCATATTTTAATATATATATTCTATAACTAGATTAAAAATATTAAGATAGCTTACTTAAGGGAACACATGTCTCTTTCTTCCGCAGCACTTACTTTTAAGAGGTACCTTTGCACACAAAACCTTTTTTTTCATTAATTACAAGATAGCCTAATTCTTAACCTTTCATTTATCAAATAGAATATGGGAATAACTTATATAGTAGATAAGTAACTATATTAGTTATATAAGAATTTATTATTATCATATTACTTAGTGCTTCTTAATTAATTAAATTAGAGGCTATATTAAATAATTAGTAAGAGAAATAAATAGACTTCCTAATTTTTAGAACCGAGTCATAATTTCTTTAAATAGTTAACGAAAACCTAGGCTAATGAATATAATTAATAGGTTAAGTTACTAATTTCTCTAACTTATTTAGGCTTCAGACCAGACCATGATACGCGTGGCCAGCTGTTCCCTTATAAGAACAGTAGGATTAACAGCTATAAATAATAATAATATTTTGTATTATGCAATTACTTTAAATCTATATACCCTTATTTAATACCAAGGTTATAATGATTATAAATTAGTATTTTTGTCTCTACAGTTTTAAATATCATTTTTCCAAAACTTATTACATGGCATTTCCTCTATAGCTCTTTAAATTACACAAATCTTATCTTACAAATTTAGTTTTAATCTAAAAAAAATATTCTTAACTAATAAAATAAAGTTTCCTACCTAAAAAGGTTATGTTGACAAGACTTAGTTTTTTTTGGCCTAAAAGGTTTTTCTCGATTTCATGTGTATATATTTGACAAATTAGATTCTCTCCCTAAAAAGATTTTAGAAATATTTTGACAAAGTATAAAAATAGCTTTCTACCTAAAACATTATTTTTGTTAGAACTTAGAATTTAGCTAAAAACTATTTTTGATTTCTCAAAGTATTATCTTCAAATTTATTTTACTAATCAAACCTAGCCTTCCAATATTATAGATATTTTCAAAACATAGTCTACTTTCACAAATTCTCCTCGATTATCATCATTGATCACAACTGATTGCGCGTTTCTATTTGTCGTGAATTTCGGACCCTTACACATCGACCTTCGCCATTGGACAAAATAGGACTTGTCGGGTTATCACACCTCACCGGACGTCGCACCAGGCAAGATACCTTGCCATTATATCATTTATTTTTAGTTTGTATTTTATTACATATCACTGTTCATTATTTCAGTTCTTACAGTTCTTGATTTACTACCTACTCTGTGATATTAGCATACTTGTTATTATCCTTTGATTGCATATGGACCTAGAGTTAAGGGACTACCGATTTTAGTGTATCGCATATACCTTGATACAGTTGTACCACGAGGATGTGTGAGATGAGTGGCATGTAGAGGTCCTTGCGTGTTGGCTGATCACCCGTGCGCATGTGCTAGGTCTAACTATTAATAGTTGTATATTAAAAGACTTGACGGTTAGTAGTATTACATGGTCGTGGATACAACATGATAGGTACATTGGATGGGGAGAACATTTCCTTGTCGTATGGGCTTCGGTTGCACTTCCCTTGCAACCCGGAAGCTCCGCTGGAGATACAGGTATGATTAGCCTCTCAGGTTGGCCACTGTCGTTTTTGAACGTCATGCGCTTAGGTCACTGGTGCCCAAGTGGAGACTATACTAGATCCCATTTACAGCCAGGGCTCATGCGATGAAAGGTTTGTTCTTAACTGCATGTTCACTTTAGTATGGTTAGATTACCTTATTGTTGTCTTGTCACTTACTTTTGTTTGTGGCTTATTTTATATTCAGTATTATATGGCATGTTTATTGTATCTTATTACGTCCCTCTGAGGACATGGTTATCTCTTCAGGTGTGTCTTGTGATTTCTACAGGTGCTCTAGCTAAGGCCATGATTTGCGTTCTATTTTTTGAGATGTTACTTTTGGATCGTCATTTCCTTCATTCGACCAAATCATTTTTTTTGTATAATTCTTCCTTATTTAAATTAGTTGGTAGTGGATTTGTCTCCGTCCAACGACTTGTGTAAATAACAATTCATAAGTTATTATAAATTCTTTCTTTTTTATTTGTGGATTAGATTATTAGTGTGCCATGGTTTACTGTATTTTACAGCTTATGTATAGATATGGGGATTCCATATATTGGAGTATATTTCGTATGTATGCAGCTGGCATATCTACCTACTTAGTCCTAAGTATTTTGGGACTAGGGCGTTACATGTTTTTATGGTGGCCCATGCAGGTCAAGTTTATCACTTCGCTTACGTGACTGTACCGATGTGAGCCTGCAATATAGGATTAGAAGTTTAGGATCTCATCCACAAGCTTGACCTCCTTCCTTGTTTGAAGTTTCAAACTCTCGTTACCATCCTTGAATTGCATCCTACTTGAACTCTTTCTACCATAAAAAAATTTTGTGCTTAGTGACAGTTAGGAAGATGACTACACTAGTATATGCTCATAAGTCAATCACGTGGCTAGAAAGGTTACATTGATAATTAATAAGCATTGAGATTTTATTTGAGTTATAAAGACATTTTTCTAAAATTATGATCTTAAGGATTAGCTAATTCCAAGTTGGGTAGTAGCATATTACCGCCTTCCAAGGATAGCCGAAATTTTATTTTGATATTACAAGGTGGTACACACAAGAGGATAGCTAGATCGAGAAAACAAATTGATTTGATTTTTGAAGGACTTGGAAAATAATTATAAATTATTGAGTTATAGCTATACATCTTTGGATGGATATAAATTTGACTTGAAAAGGATCTTAAATTTTTAAAAATTGAAGCAGGATTTACGATTGACCAAACTTTGAGGACGATTGATAAATTTTGGTAAAATATTTTCTTGAATTAAATTGTGTCATGTGATCTATGAATTATAAAGTTATTTAGATATTTAGATTTCGAGTTTAAAGCCTTGATTATGGATATTTAAATTTTGGAAAAAAAGAAAAAGAGAGAGAAAAAAAAGAAAGGAGAAGGGTATATTCGATTTGCGATATACAAGAATTAATTCGAGAGTGAGTAGAGATTTAGATTTTGATTAAACTTGACAGCCTAATATGATTAGAAATTTTGGTGGAGTGTTTTGAGATTTTTATTAAGAAACTTTGAGGAACTTGAAATTTTAGATCAGATCATATTGGTAGAGGACCAAGAATCAAGCAAGGTCACCCTAATGAGATAGAAGCATTCCACATTAAGTTGTCATACCACCTATGATTATGATATTGCATATACACAAGTATAGTTAGTCATCGACCACGCTATATAACTATATCTTTATCTTTGACTTACTCGACCTTTCCTCAAATCTAGATCTTTTGTCGTGACCATCCGATTGTTTAAAACTTAGAAGTGATTAGAATCATTCTCTTGACCATACCCTTATCTATGAGACTACCTTCTCTCTAGAAACTGTGTCTCTAACCTATTTTACCTTGATATACGAGATTTTCTTAATTATCTTTATTTTGTGCTTTAACCTTTTTTCACTACCAAAATACATCAATTTACCGACGGCCCTATCCGTCGGTATTCCGTCGCCAAAAATAAATACCGACGGATTACCGACGGATATTTTGGTAAAACAGCCGTCGGGAATAACCTCGTCGCTAAAACATATCCGTCGCTACTCCGTCGCTCAGCGACGACTTAGCGACGGAATACCGTCGGCTCATTTAAATATATATAGCGACGGATTACCGACTAGCTTTCGTCAAAACATGTATCAAGATATAGGTTTAGCGACGGAATACTCCGTCGCTAAAGAGTCGGCAAAACCGTATCAGTGATTTTCTGATACGCAATATTCGTCGCTAATCTGTCGTAAATTTGTCGGTAAAAGCGTATCAGCGACAAAACATCCGTCGCTAACAGCAAAATTTATGGACATCAAACAGAACTAGGTCGACGGACGTTCCGTCGCTAAACCGTCGCTCAATGTAAAATTCTCCAGGTAGCGACGGATATTGCGTCGCCAATCCGTCGATACATTAAAACTCCTACAGATAGCGACGGATGGTCCGTCGCCAATCCGTCGCTCTATTGAAATGCTCCAGGTAGCGACGGTTTTTCCGTCGCTACTCCGTCGCTAAACTCAGTTTCTCCAGTTAGCGACGGACTATCCGTCGCTGAGTGGTCGCCAGTCCGTTGCTAACTTCTAATTTTTGAAAAAAAAAATACTGAAAACAGACTCTTTCCTGTTTGTGCAACACATCCAACACAATATCAAACATGCAAAATATTCATATACAACACCATATATCCATATCCAACACGAATATCCAACGTATCCAATATCCAACACCATATATCCATATGCAAAATATCCATATCCGACACCAATATCCAACGTATCCAATATCCAACAAAATATTACCAACACAATATATCCAATATCCAACATTAAATTATCCAAACATAAAAAAAATATCCGAACATACAATGTATCCAAATGTCTACAAAAATTTCGGCAGCACCTTCTTTGTATATCAGATCATCGCTTATAACCCAGCGTAGGTATATATCCAAAAATCACATAGACGAAATATGCACATACGAATTTAATGAACACCAATTATCCAAGAAAAGACATCAATTATACTGAAGAGCGTAACAGAATCAAGATGAACTCACATAATGTAATACTAAGACATCATCTACTACTATATAAGATATAGTGATAGGTTGTCGTATCATCATTGCCGAGGGATGAGGGTCGGAAGACAGTCAACTTTATCTACGGCTACATAGTTTCTGCCTCGCCAGTCGAATGGCTGCAAGTACTATGTCCGGATCACCATGTCGTACCGTAGTTCAAATGGAGCTGGAATGGAGCCAAAATACAGTACTACTTCACCATGTCGTACCATTTTACTCTCCCTCTCTCCTCCCCCCCTCCGGCGCTCTCACTCTCTCCGGCGCTCTCACACTACTAATTCCTATGTGTTTTAAGTGTGAGAACGGATGGCTCAGAACACAACCCAAGATTCATTCTAGCATACATTAGTGTGAATCATCTATATTCTGTATACATATCGTGTAGTATATGTTAACCTTATCGTATCTAGTATCTGAAGGACGTACGTAACAGAATCAAGATGAACTCACTAATGTAATACTAAGACATCATCTACTACTATATAAGATGTAGTGATAGGTTGTCGTATCATCATTGCCGAGGGATGAGGGTCGGAGGACAGGCAACTTTATCTACGGCAACAAAGTTTCTGCCTCGCCAGTCGAATGGCTGCAGGGAATATCCGTCACCATGTCGTACCGTAGATTAATGCAATTAATGGAGCTGGAAATATCCGTCGCTAACCGGTAACTAGTCCGTCGCTAACTGAGATTGTCACATACACATATGTATATCACAGCTAGATGTATAGATATATACATCTATACAGAAGCACACAACTGATAGAACTCGCACTGTCCTTGAGACAGTGAACATATACACCATGAATCCAAACCCCATATATATTCACATTTACTAATCCAAACACCACCAAACTAATGGAACACCCAATATGGATAACACATTATTTAGCCAATATATAAACTCAGATGAATTTGAGAAGCAAAGCCACCCGCCGCCTCCGACCAAAGCCCGCCGCCCCAAGCCCGCCGCCCAGTAGTTCGGTTGCATATATATATAAAGAGTACTTATGGGTGTACGTCGGTTGCAAATAGCCCCGACGCACCCGCCCCAAGCCCACCGCACCCGCCCCAAGCCAGCCGCTCAGAATACATAACCCAAAATTCATTCTAGCATACATTAGTGTGAATCATCTATGTTCTGTACATATGGTGTAGTATATGATCTTATTGTATATAGTATTTGAAGAACGTAACAGAATCAAGATGAACTCACATAATGTAATACTAAGACATCATCTACTACTATATAAGATATAGTGATAGGTTGTCGTATCATCATTGCCGAGGGATGAGGGTCGGAGGACAGTCAACTTATCTACGGCTACATAGTTTCTGCCTCGCCAGTCGAATGGCTGCAGGGACTATATATGTCCTGATCACCATGTCGTACCGTAGATTAATGCAAATGGAGCTGGAAACAAAATACAGAAACCAAAAAACAAAATACAGAATCCAATCCCTGGGTTCGCCGAAAATACGAAACACAGAATCCAATCCCTGTATTTTAAGTGTGAGAACGGATGGCTCAGAAGACAATCCAACCGGAGAGGATACTCCGAGAGATCCATCTGGGTAGGACGTATACTCTGAGAGATCACCCTTACAGAAATGATATCAGTAGTGGGATCGAATGTTGGAGAAGATATTATCACAGTATACGTCCTCTCCTCCACGATGGCTCTAGACCCATCTGCTCGTCCCTGCTTCCATTCTTCTTGTTTGACTCTCTCAGCCACACATGATATCCAGCTCAAGTGTAGAGTAGGCAAAAAAGAAGGGGACAGGAATAGGAGGGGGAAGCAGCACACCGGCGGCATGACCCGGAGGAAGTACAGAGGTTTTCTTCAACGTACGTAGGAGAACTATAAGGATATATGTAAACACAACATATCACCTTGTCAAAGACCCTAAATGTGACAACCATGTTACCGCGGTGTCGGAAGACTAACATGTCATAATTTTATAAGCCGTGTGTTTTGACATAATCCTCCCAACCGGATTTCAGTTCTATGTAATAATGCGAGATTACGACACAGGAGGAAAGAGTTGGGATGATTATGTCAAAACACACGGCTTAGAAAATTATGACATGTTAGTCTTCCGACACCGCGGTAACATGGTTGTCACATTAAGGGTCTTTGACAAGATGACATATTGTGAAAAGATATATCCTTATAGTTCTCCTACGTATGTTGAAGAAAACCTCTGTACTTCCTCCGAGTCATGCCGCCGGTGTGCTGCTTCCCCCTCCTATTCATGTCCCCTTCTTTTCCGCCTACTCTACATTTGAGCTGGATATCATGTGTGGCTGAGAGAGTCAAATAAGAAGAATGGAAGCAGGGACGAGCAGATGGGTCTAGAGCCATCGTGGAGGAGAGGACGTATACTGTGATAATATCTTCTCCAACATTCGATCCCACTACTGATATCATTTCTGTAAGGGTGATCTCTCAGAGTATACATCCTACCCAGATGGATCTCTCGGAGTATCCTCTCCGGTTGGTTGTCGTATCATCATTGCCGAGGGATGAGGGTCGGAGGACAGTCCACTTTATCTACGGATACATAGTTTCTGCCTCGCCAGTCGAATGGCTGCAGGAACTATGTTACCGCGGTGTCGTAGTCCAATATAATCCAGAGATTGACACAGTTCTAATTCATATATGTAGTCCAATACAAATAGTCTAAAACAAAAATAACCCAATAAAAATAGTCCAATACAAATAAGTACTAATAGCTAATGCTTGCCACGCTGCTCACGCAAACGCTCAGTGATACTTTCACGCAACCACCTCCGAAAAGCGAGATTTTTGGTGCGAGGAGAGGCGTCGTCCCTTGCCAGGACTGCATCAAAAGCACTCTCGGCATTACTAGCTACCGGTGCTGGATGACTAGAACTCCCGGTCTCACTAGCAACCGGTGCCACTTCCTCCTCAACTGTAGGAGGAGCCACCTCAGCATTCACTGTTTTCTTCAAACGACGTGCTGCTCCTCGGGTCATGGGTGCCATCTGGTAAGTATATGTAACAGAATGTAAAAGAATGTAACAGCTCAAATTCAAAAACCAAAATCCCCATGCCAACATGAATCATAACATATAACTTAAACCCAGACATGACATAGGATTAAACCTAATAATTTAATCATCCTTAAATCAGTAAACACAAACAATGTACTAATTCTCAGTTTTTAGTCCAATGTAATTCGAAAGCCATCATCCCATGCCAAAAAAACACTCCATACACAGAAAACAACAGATTTTTGATAAGTACTTATTTGTGTAGGGGTATCATCTGACTACACACAAGGGATGATGAGCTGGGCAGGTGCAATATGGATGCAGTAAGCCACCCCAACAATGCCCGGCCCCCTTAACTAGGCTAGTTCTAGGTCAAATTAGGAGTCCAAGTCAACTCTGTCAAAACTAATCTTAATTAGGCTAAACTTCTACCTTAGCTAATCAAATATATATACTAGACTTCACGACGTGTGTCTGTGTGTATATATATATATATATATATATATATATATATATATATATATATATATATATATATATATATATTAATAAATTACTTAAAATTATGCCTATATATATATATATATATATATATATATATATATATATATATATATATATATATACAGGGCCGGCTTCAGGGGGAGGCAGGCCAGGCACCCGCCTAGGGCCTCCTCCCCCAAGGGGGCCCCATTTATATGTTGAATTTCTTTGGTTTTCCAGCGGCACCACAGTCCAATAAATATGGTGTTGGAGGAAGCCCATAATCAAAGCTGTAGGCTTGTAGCAAACAAAACCTAAAACAAAACCTAGAGAGAAAAATCAAAACCCACCGCCTTCTTCATCTCCTCTCTCTCCCGAGTCCCACGGAAAACCTCCTCAACTAAGCAGGTATTTTATCCTTCTCAAAGCTGTGAGTGTGATTGTTAATGAAAACTATCATGAGAATGTGATTGTGAATGATGATTTGTTGGATTTTGAATTTATAGAAATATTATAGAGGAATGAGGGCCTCATTTATGAGACTTGTTTGGGGCCTCCAAAAGTCTGGAGCCGGTGCTGTATATATATATATATATATATATATATATATATATATATATATATATATATGTCTGTGTGTTTGTGTATCGGTGTGTCTGTGTCCGTGTGTGTCCGTGTGTGTGTGTGTGTGTCTGTGTGTGTGTGTGTGTCTGTGTGTCCGTGTGTCCGTGTGTGTGTGTGTGTGTCCGTGTGTGTGTGTCCGTGGCCAGCCCCCGCCCCCATCGTACCCCCTCGATCCCACCGCCCCCTCCACACCTCCCGCCCCCCGCGCACGGCCAGCCCCCCTCCGCAACCCCCCGCACCCCGCGGCCAGCCCCCGCGCGCCCCCATCCCTCCAACGCTTCCCGCCCCCTCCCACCGCCCCCTCCACACCCCCCGCCACCGCCGCCACCGTCGCCCCCCGCAGTCGACGCCGCCCCCGCAGCCCCCGACGCCCCCGGCCCGCTGTACCCACGACCACCGCGCGCGCGCGAGAGAGAGAGAGAGCGAGAAAGAGAGAGAGAGAGAGAGAGAGAGAGAGAGAGAGGGAGAGGGAGAGGGAGAGGGGAATACCTTTAGGAGAGAGAGAGGAGAGGGGGTCGCCGATCACCGCTGCGGGAGAGAGAGGAGAGGGGGTCGCCGATCGATCACCGCGGGAGAGAGAGAGAGAGAGAGAGAGGAGAGAGAGTGAAATTTGGGGGGAATGAAAAAGTTCCCCCCGTCGTTTCAACTTAAGTCTGGAACGTAAATTTAGCGACGGAGTAGCGACGGATTATTCCGTCGCTAATGCGTCAGTAAATCTCGCGCGGGTAGCGACGGATTATTCCGTCGCTAAGTCATCAGTAAATCTCGCGCCAATATTTTAGGCTTTTGCCGCCAAAATATGCGACGTTCTAGCGACGGATATAAAACCGTCGCTACATGGCCGACTACCTATCGACGGCATAGCGACGGATATGGACATAAAAAAATAAAAAAATGTCCACTGCTTTCCATCGGTATTCCGTCATAAATCCGTCGGGGATCCGACGGTAATAGCGACGAAAAATGTCCGTCGCTAAATGACCGTCGCTAAAGTACTGTAATTTGGTAGTGTTTATTTTGTGCATTAATTAGTACCCCATGAAAACCCACTTTCTATTTTGATCATTTGGCGTTCCCTATCGTGACTTTGATATTTGGAGCACAACATTAGACTTTTCTTTCCAACAAATTCTATATGCAAGATCTAGACAAGTCTACCTTCATATAGACGTATCATGTCCCACTAAAACATGTCCCCTTGTACTCTATTTTTATGATACGACTTTCGAGTCAAAATGGCTAGCTATAAACCCTACCATGATAACATTGTCCTTCCTGACTTCATTTAGAGACCAAAACTTGACTCAAAACTTTCGACCCAAAATATGCTTGTGATCTACCCAATTCCTTAATATGCTTGTTGACTGCTAACCCGTGCCTTTTATTTTTGTGCCTTATCTTATTTGCTTAGACCATAAATTTTTATTTTCGTGCAATAATCCGTATTTATTACCCAAACCCTTATCATGCCCGTTAAACCTAACTATATTCTCCTCCCGATTGTTTTTCTTCTCTCTTCAAGGATCCTATTTTTACTATATTGTTATTCATGCAAACCTTGTTTCTTATGTGTGAAGATGGAAAGTTTATCATGACACCCTTCGGTTAAAGAATGAGGAAAAAAATTTTGGAAAGCCATAAGGGAGATAAGTGTAGATAAATAAAAATAATGTAGAGAAATGAGTTGAAAGGTGGAATTGGATGGAATTAAGAGAAGTGACATTAGGTTTTTATGTTCAAGTGATAATATGCTTGAGATTGACAAAAAGGTTGCGATGAATCAAACACACTAGAGATGAATCTTATGTTTTGTGCTTTAAGGAATTTTGTTAGATTAAATGTGAATGTCCTACTAGGAAGAACTTGATTTGGCCATCGACTGAAGGGATTGAAGGTTATTAAATTTAAATTTTTGAGGAGATTATAGCTTGAGGAAATATAGACCTATATAGAAATATTGGAGAAGAAGAAATCAAAAGTTTCGTACTTATTGAATTTCTATCATGGGATATAGGACTTAAAGGTTTGTCTGTTATAAAGGTCATATTAAGGTGAGATTGATTTTACTCATGACTGAATTAAGTGAAGAAATTTTAATGTAAATTCTTAAAAGAAAAATTTTGCACAGGAAAAATTTGCTTGAGGGAAAAATATGTGAGAAGAAGAATATTAGAGATTATTTTGGACTTAGAAAATTTTAAGATTTTGGACATAATTTCATATTGAAGTAACCTTGGTTTATCTTCAACTAAATTGATTAAAGGATGACTAGATTATTTTGGAAAATTTTGAAAAACCAGAAATTGGTTTGAGGAAAATAATTGCTAGAGATTGATTGAATCCAAAACATTAAATTAAAGGCGAGCATTAGGAGATATCGAAGGCATATATTGGTTGACATCTAAATTTTGTTCATAAATCTCAAATTTAGGAATGTATGTTTTGCAAAAAGAAGAAGAAGAAGTTCGATGGAATATCAATTGGGAGAAGAAATATTTTTTGGAGATTAGTGATAAAAGGATAATGACGAATTCGAAGATTTAACGGAATTGAAAACCACAAGTAAACACGCTCGTAATCGAGATTTGAGATAAGGAATTTATTGCCTATTGACAAGGTTGCAAGTCTATAGGATAGTGGTAGTGTTATTGATTTAAAACACTCCTGGGTTGTCAGGCATTAACCATCTTCGAGCTGTTGATTTTATTCGACTAGAATTATCTAAATCTCCCATTCCCCCATCTTATGTCTTGAACTTCTCGCCCGAGGATTTAAGTCATGATTCTATTCGACTAAACTCTTTACATTCTCTTCAACCCTACCTACCCTATCTATTCCTAAATTTCGAGGACGAAATTCTTTTAAGTTGGGTAGGATGTAAACCTCCTAAATTTTTCCTACATTTTTACTGGCATTTAATTTTATTTTTCGTATTGTACGTCGCATGCGAGTTTGCGAGATAGTATATATTTTTATACACAAAACTTTTATCAATTTTTTTTTTCTTTAGTTTATTTTACAAAATTATTATAAGGTAAATATTTCTAGTTGCTTAAAATTATAAGATGCGTTGCGTCGAGATTTTAACAAAAATGTTTTTATAAAAAGGCTGATTAATTTATCGTACAAAACTATATTTTATGTGCGAGTGACATGAAATTGATTTCATGTCCACTTTGGTTTTAGAAAAACTATTTTGTAATTGTTTTACTTAATTATAAAAATGTAAATATTTAATTTTCGAAATCCTTTATTATTATATTTTTATTATTTGTAAAAATATATTTTTTAAAAGGTGTGTGATTAAATATGAAATTAATTATGGAGATTTAAAATTGAAAGTGATTTTTATTGATAGTTTAAATTAAAGATAGGATTTACCTAGATTTGAAGTGGATCGGATTTGATTGAAATAGTTTTAAAAATCGACTTAAATTAATTGGTGATTTACCTATAGGGATTTTAAACAACTACTAGTCCTTATCTAAATAGGAGTTTCCACCTCCTATATAAGGAGAGGCTCCTTTTTCTTTTTCCATTAAAATTTCACAAACTAATTTCTCCACCTCTAATACTTCACCAGCCCGACCTTCCCTGTGGTCGACAAATCTGACCGAACTAATCCCTCCGAAAATCTTTGTCAACCCAACCAGTCTATTTTCGACCTCCTCACTTCCTCTTGCCATGTTTTTGCATCACCTCGGCGCCTCCCCTCTTGCCAACCGACCATCAGGTCAGCAAGCCGTCGGAACGCCATATATACGTGATCCGAACCAGAGTGGAGTTGTGCTTCCCTGAATGCCTTCCCATCTTCCCTGCAATCCCTAAGCTCAACCTACTTTCGAAACTCAACGTGACGTTCGACTCACCGAAACCATGCACAACCCTCATTGAAGTCTCGGTACGGCTGTACCGCAGTCATGACCATGCATAGCAACAGGCAACCCGTATAGCCATGCGCATGTTCGCCAAGCCTTCTGGGCATGACCCTAAGCTTCTCGTTTGCCTTTCCTTGGAAAGTTATGGAGGAGGATGTCACGATCCGCACCCACCGTGAGGGTACGAGTACGTAACAACACCCAGCCTACGCCGCAGTGTCGGCGGTAGAACGATGTCCTAGGTCTCAATGCATATAACAGTATAAGACTAAACAGTTTATACTCCCCGAATGGGGGTGACATAGCAGATACAGTCTCAATCACATCTAAGGTAGAGCATGATAAAGATAGATAAAACATAAAATCCAAAAGAGATACAGGAGATAGAAGTCTAAGTGTCTATGATACATAAACCCATAAATACATCTCAAAACTCAATACAGTATTCCACAAAGTAAAATACAACTCCAGACAAAATGAAATAACTACCTAAACAACCTCTAATGTGTCTCCTCTAGGCTAGCAGGCACCTCCAGGCTATCTGTAAAATTTATCAACAGGTCCAGTCAGGACGGAAGCGAGCACAAAATATCTCACGCAGTTCATATCGAGTTAGGAAATATAAAGCATGCAATAGAGTAAAGTACATGAAACGCTGAAAGAAGAATGTATAGAAAACAGTAGAGATTTAATAACAGAAAATATCTAAATATGATAAATAAGAACTGTAAGGAACATGTGATTTTGAGTACAATCTGGTTATGTAAACGGGCTAGGAAAATACAATGGTAACTCCATTGTACGTGGGTGTACAATAGACATATACAATAGTTATACAATATTGTACAATAGGATTTGAGTACATAACCAATTCTACTCCTCCTTCCCAATCAATACACAAGAATCAACTCCAGTTACGTTATCTTATACAATAGTGTACAATATTATACAATAGATGTACAATATTATACAATAGTGTACAATGGTCTATCCCTGGGGCTCAAGTGATCATGAGAGTACAATATGCATAATGAGTATACAAGGATATGGGTATTCAATAAATACAATATGGAAGTGAAACGCACGTCACAATATGTATTTAGTGAATACAAGGAGATAACATCTCAAAAGAAGATCCATATAGTACCAATCCGTGATAACAGTCGTGTCAGCATCAAGTACAGTAATCTAGAGCAAGAATGTAAATCCATACAAGTATGAAACGGTCAGAGAATGTACTCGCCTGATGTCTGAATGTCCAAAGTAAATATACTGTCTGAGGAGAGGTGTCTGGCTCCTAATTAGAACAGTACAAGTCACAACATGTCCAGAAGGGTAATATAAAGCACTACAATGCATTCTACATGAATCTAGGTCAAACTAGGCCAAAGTCAACCCTTGGTCAACTCTGGTCAACTGCACTAGTCAAACTAGGTCAAACTAGGTCATGTCCTAACCCAGTAAGTCTTACTAGGCCTAACCAAGATTATCCTAGCAAACACACATCAATACAAGGCTATACAAACCAACATACATCCAACTCTATATAGCATGCAATTATTCAATACTCAAATAGGCAAGAATTCACATTGGATATACACTAGATAATCTATTACTTTAAGCTATATATGTCAACACATATATAAACATGCATATATTAGTATTCAACACTAGGTCTATAATCATGGCATTTCAAATGGTTATATAAACTTATATATTACAACACAATATGCTAACATATATATAATATACATACATAGCTAAGTTAACTATATTCATAAATGCTTATTTAAGAGGCTATGTGTGTGTATGTGAACATGGCAAAGGGGCAAGTGAGGGTTAAATAGGCATACATAGTGTATACATATCAAAGAGTGTCAAAGTGTAAGTGAACAATGTGTTAAGTGTGATAGTGTCAACATAGTGTAAGGGGGTACATGAGGTAATATAGGATTTGTGTTAACATAGAACATTACATCTCATTAACTTGTATATTACATACATTACATCTATTATTACATTACATTCATGCTTGCATTCATTCATCATTCATTTATTCTCTTGCACTACTATATGCACCATACATTACATACTATGGAACCTACATATTCATTACAAGCCATACTTATACATGCTTACATTAGATAGGATACTTACACCTCATACATCATTTATTTAAACATTTACTCATGCTTACATTCTCTATTTAGTTACATAATGTATATACATTAACATGGGTTAAAATCAAATAGAACATTATATTACACACAAGGGTGCACAAAATGCATATACCGAATAGTAACTCCTACTAATAATGAATACTGTACCATCTCAGCATTAATTAAACTCTATGATTAAAGTATGTTATAGATCTATGTGTTTGCTTTCCGAAACTTTAAACGGATCGCGTTTTCGTTTCCGAAAACTCCCGGAATCGCGAAAACACCGAGAACGCATTTGTTTTTCGTACAGCTGGCACTCAAATAATTCTCCAGAAAGTTACAGAAAGAATTAGGCCTATTAATACATGTTTTTGGAAATCTAACTTCAATACGCTTCTTTTAAAAAAAACGGAAGATTAAACCGAGCTTTGAGCTAGAAGTTATGACATTTCGAAGTTAGGGCTGAAATTAAAAACGTGGATAAAAATCATGACAGATTTAGATAGTTTGAGCCAAAAGAATACACAATATATATCCTAATTATCCACAATAATAATAGCAATAATAATATGAGGAACCACACTCACAAACTTGATTATATAATCATCATGAACCATTTATTACATATATAAATATAGATACACTCTCATTACAATATATATATATAAATCTATATATGTAACATGAACACATCCACAACACAAAGGACACTCCTATGACCTCCAAATGGACACAAAATAGACACAAATGGAGATACAACCATGGGGGTCATTCCTATGGGTTCAAAATAGACCTATATGCATGAGGAAATAAAAAGGAGAAGGGATTTATACCTCCCTGTAGATCGAATCGAAGAAAAACCTTCCCGGAGCGACACCGACACGTAGAGATTCCAAAAGGACACGAACGAGCTCCGAATCCTCCCAAACTTGGGTAGCTTCCTCCTTGACTAGAATGGAGAAGGAAAGAAGAAGATTTGGTGGTGAAATGGAAGGATTTGGTGGAGAAATTGTTAGGGATTGCTCTCTAGGAATTTGGGGAAGAACAAGAGAGAGAAAAATAGATGGATAATGACAAATAGGAGGCTCAACCCTATCCTTATTGTGGCTGGCCATAAAGGTGGTTTTGTCCTATTAGGAAAAGTCCAAAAGCCCCTACTAACCTATTCTATGAGTATTAGGAAAGGGCTAATTGGTTGGGGCTAAATTAGTCATTCTAAAGTCTCTAATCACACTAACCTTATCCATAATAATTAGTCTAACCTCTAACTAAAATATTTTTATCATGTGGACTAAAATTAATATCATGTGGGCCATGCCTAACTAGTGTGTGGGTCCCACTAGAGTCAAACTACCCCCGGGTCCCCGTTTCAAGTCGGATTGAGTTGAAATTCGAACCCGACTCAAATAACCCCAAAACAATATCATAAATAATAAAATAATATCAAAATAATTCAAAGAGATCAAATACAAAAATATCCTTAGGCCAAAAATGACATTAAAATATCATAATCACATGGTTAGACTCTAGGTCAAACAGTCTCTAGGGTTTCACTAGCAAAACGTCAATACCACAAGTCATTGATTTAAATAATGTTAAAATGATTTAAAATCACCAAAAATCATATCATGAATTAAATATCATTATTAAAATAATTATAAACACAAAATTTCAAAATTACCTCCAATCAAAAAATTAAAATAAAATGAAAAAAAAATCAACCCAAAATTTAGGGTGCTCACATCCTACCCACCTTATAAAAATTTCGTCCTCGAAATTAAAATATTTGTAATCCTTCTAGGTCAAACCCCCACAATCAAATCTAAGAACTTAAATAAATTATACCATCAAAAGGACGACATACAGGGTCATGGCATACGGTGGTAGTGAAAGTCTCATCTAGGTATTCTAGTCATGCTAAACCAAAACGGTCATAGGGTATCAAAACACACAAGCAATCTAGGGTGCTAAACAAAAGTTACAAAAATAACAAACCATCAAAATTGTAAGGCAGTCTACCATCCTATATGAAAACTGATACTTATCATAAAAATAAAGAAAAGTAACTACCCATTATCTTTAAAGGGTTCAGAAAAAAAAAAGAAAATCAAAATCAAAGTTAAGGAATGAAAGCCAATTCCATGAAAATTTCCAATCATAATACGTATTAAGAATATTTAGTCTTGATACGATCTAAGTTGATCAAATTGGAAGAAATCAAGATTTAGGCAATATGGAGGACAGGTTCAACAAAGTCTGAGATCGAGCATACAAGAATAGAGATTCAGGTCACAATCAAATTTAATTCAATTAAGTACAACCAAAGATATAAATATGATAAGAAAGATAATCGAGGTCGATTTGGTCGGATTAAGGAAACTAGGATTCAATGATATTGAAAAACTCCTTTTAGAGAAAACAGGAAAAGATTTCATACGAAGTCAGCAAATCATCCCTCTCTAATACTATCAGTTTATCATTTGCTAAACCATATTCTTTTTTTTCTCACAAGTCCCAATATGAAAATCAACCTCTATATAACTATCATCGAAATTTTATAACCTTCAGTCATCTAAACCTTTACCACAATCACCATAGACAAAATCTTTAAGTTCCAAAACATTTTCTACGAAACATACCCCTCTTTTTAGGAGTCAACACTTATTCATTTAATCAAAATTTCAAATTCCTTCACCTCGTTTTAAATTAGATCCAAAACCTCTAAATCCAATTTATGGAATCCTTGGACTTGTTTAAATCGAGTCTCGTATTCACTAAACTCCAATACCACTATGTCACACAAAATTTATTCTTTTTTTATAAATCAACCTTCATATTTTCTTCAACGTTCACCTTCAAATATTTTTTTTTGAATTCTACAATTTTCTTCCAATCATCTAAAATAATTTCTATAATGTAAAATCCTTGTGTTCTCTCTGTCTCTAGTCACCATCTTACAATATCTATTTCAATTTCGCATAATCAATTTATTCGATTAAATTCTTCTTTCCATCTTTAAATTTCTACATAGCCTTGTAATAGTTCCCAAGAATCAATAACAAAGATTTTTAAGTTCTCAAAACTAGGTTGACCTTAAACATCCTCATTAGTTTTGAAATACATCCATAAATTATTCATAACCCACTTTCTGTGATTGTTTCTAAATTGATAACATTTATCCCTCGATTTTATTTTAAACCTTTACCACATCTCCATTTCAATTTTTTCATATTTGACATCCAACACTCTGATTCCTACAAAATCATCACATGATAACCAATTACATCATTTCCGAACTAGATGATTTATATCACTTTCTCAACATTTCTCAGATAAAAATGATATAAAGATTCAAGAGTTTTCAAGGTATAGCTGACATAATTATATATGAGACAGAGAATTGATATAATCAGGACATGTATATAAGACAAGGAATGATGGTAGTAAAAATATTGGCAGAAAAAGAATGATAATAGAATTTGTTCTGCTTATCTATTTAAAAGAGGGACCCTTTTTTTTGAAACAAGAATTATAATACCAAATCCAAAATAAGGCCTAGCAAAATCATTGGTTTATTGTATTAAGAAGAAATAAATTTTTGTAAGAAGTTACACAAGGTTTATAAAAATAGCTAAAGCTACATCCTAAGTAAACAATGAGAAACAAAACAAAACAAAACAAAACAAAACAACAATAATTCCTTCTCTTTTTTTTGAATGACTGAAACAAAAGTAGCAAAAACATGTTCGAAAACATTTAAGGTACAATCTGATAATCATATGTGTCTATCCAAAATTATGGTACACTAAATTCTCATCATACTAGTGAGTAAGGCTACGATAATCACAGAGTCCTTGACTTATGCACATACCTCTAGAATCATGGTATTTAACATTTTCGCGATGCCGCTAGCTTGGCTGCGAAAACCTTAAATTTCTACACCCGAGAAATATATCCAAAATCAGACTATATGTCCTCACCATGCTGGCTAATGTGACTATAGAAGACAAGATTTCCATAACTTAGATGACCTAGCCCATATAATTTCATCTTGCCAAAAATTAAATTAAATCAACAATAAATACCAAAAAAAAAATCAAATTTATCAACGAACATCAAAATTCAGAAATGAATAAAATTCTTCAAATCATATAACTACAAACTCGGATGCTATAGCTAACATCAAGATTCAAATTTCAACAATCTTCATCAAAATCAATAAATACAAACTCAAATTCAATAATAATCCATCAAAATCAAATTTAATAGCAGAAAGTAAAGATAAATCAAATCAAGAAAAAAAAGAAAGAGTTTTCAAATCGGAGTTAAACAAGATTCTCAAGGGTCGTCCCAAGAATCTCTCAAGGGTTCCTAACTGTGATTGAGTATCTTCAAAATATATCCTATTCCTAGTGCAGGCTGTAGTGGTACTCTAGTTCGAATACCACTACATAAACTCGACCTGCATGGGCCACCACTAAAAACGTGTCACGACCCGCACCCACCGTGAGGGTACGAGTACGTAACAACGCCCAGCCTACGCCGCAGTGTCGGCAGTAGAACGCTGTCCTAGGTCTCAATGCATATAACAGTATAAGACTAAACAGTTTATACTCCCCGAATGGGGGTGACATAGCAGATACAGTCTCAATCACATCTAAGGTAGAGCATGATAAAGATAGATAAAACATGAAATCTAAAAGAGATACAGGAGATAGAAGTCTAAGTGTCTATGATACATAAACCCATAAATACATCTCAAAACTCAATACAGTATTCCACAAAGTAAAATACAACTCCAGACAAAATAAAATAACTACCTATACAACCTATAATGTGTCTCCTCTAGGCTAGCAGGCACCTCCAGGCTATCTGTAAAATTTATCAACAGGTCTAGTCAGGACGGGAGCGAGCGCAAAATATCTCACGCAGTTTATATCGAGTTAGGAAATATAAAGCATGCAATAGAGTAAAGTACATGAAACGCTGAAAGAAGAATGTATAGAAAACAATAGAGATTTCATAACAGGAAATATCTAAATATGATAAGTAAGAACTGTAAGGAACATGTAATTTAGAGTACAATCTGGTTATGTAAATGGGCTAGGAAAATGCAATGGTAACTCCATTGTACGTGGGTGTACAATAGACATATACAATAGTTATACAATGTTGTACAATAGGATTTGAGTACATAACCAATTCTACTCCCCCTTCCAATCAATACACAAGGATCTACTCCAGTTACGTTATCTTATACAATAGTGTACAATGTTATACAATAGATGTACAATGTTATACAATAGTGTACAATGGTCTATCCCTGGGGCTAAAGTGATAATGAGAGTACAATATGCATAATGAGTATACAAGGATATGGATATTCAATAAATACAATATGGAAGTGAAACGCACGTCACAATATGTATTTAGTGAATATAAGGAGATAACATCTCAAAAGAAGATCCATATAGTACCAATCCGTGATAACAGTCATGTCAGCATCAAGTACAGTAATCTAGGGCAAGAATGTAAATCCATACAAGCATGAAACGGTCAGAGAATGTACTCGCCTGATATCTGAATATCCAAAGTAAATATACTGTCTGAGGAGAGGTGTCTGGCTCCTAATTAGAACAGCACAAGTCACAACATGTCCAGAAGGGTAATATAAAGTACTACAATGCATTCTACATGAATCTAGGTCAAACTAGGCTAAAGTCAACCCTTGGTCAACTCTGGTCAACTGCACTAGTCAAACTAGGTCAAACTAGGTCATGTCCTAACCCAGTAAGTCTTACTAGGCCTAACCAAGATTATCCTAGCAAGCACACATCAATACAAGGCTATACAAGCCAACATACACCCAACTCTATATAGCATGCAATTATTCAATACTCAAATAGGCAAGAATTCACATTGGATATATACTAGGTAATCTATTACTTTAAGCTATATATGTCTACACATATATAAACATGCATATATTAGTATTCAACATTAGGTCTATAATCATGGCATTTCAAATGGTTATATAAACTTATATATTACAACACAATATGCTAATATATATATAATATACATACATAGCTAAGTTAACTATATTCATAAATACTTATTTAAGAGGCTATGTGTGTGTATGTGAACATGGCAAAGGGGCAAGTGAGGGTTAAATGGGCATACGTAGTGTATACATATCAAAGAGTGTCAAAGTGTAAGTGAACAATGTGTCAAGTGTGATAGTGTCAACATAGTGTAAGGGGGTACATGAGGTAATATAGGATTTGTGTTAACATAGAACATTACATCTCATTAACTTGTATATTACATACATTAC
Source organism: Iris pallida (assembly GCA_029216955.1). Classification (NCBI taxonomy): domain Eukaryota; kingdom Viridiplantae; phylum Streptophyta; class Magnoliopsida; order Asparagales; family Iridaceae; genus Iris; species Iris pallida. The sequence goes on along the minus strand of JANAVB010039219.1, from coordinate 15,266,955 downwards.
ATCTATTATTACATTACATTCATGCTTGCATTCATTCATCATTCATTTATTCTCTTGCACTACTATATGCACCATACATTACATACTATGGAACCTACATATTCATTACAAGCCATACTTATACATGCTTACATTAGATAGGATACTTACACCTCATACATCATTTATTTAAACATTTACTCATGCTTGCATTCTCTATTTAGTTACATAATGTATATAAATTAACATGGGTTAAAATCAAATAGAATATTATATTACACACAAGGGTGCACAAAATACATATGCCGAATAGTAACTCCTACTAATAATGAATACTGTACCATCTCAGCATGAATTAAACTTTATGATTAAAGTATGTTATAGATCTATGTGTTAGCTTTCTGAAACTTTAAACGGATCGCAGTTTTCGTTTCTGGAAACTCCCGGAATCGCGAAAAACACCGAGAACACGTTTATTTTTCGTACAGCTGACACTCAAATAATTCTCCAGAAAGTTACAGAAAGAATTAGGCCTATTAATACATATTTTTGGAAATCTAACTTCAATATGCTTCTTTTAAAAAAAATGGGAGATTAAACCGAGCTTTGAGCTAGAAGTTATGACATTTCGAAGTTAGGGCTGAAATTAAAAACGTGGATAAAAATCATGACGGATTTAGATAGTTTGAGCCAAAAGAATACACAATATATATCCTAATTATCCACAATAATAATAGCAATAATAATATGAGGAACCACACTCACAAACTTGATTATATAATCATCATGAACCATTTATTACATATATAAATATAGATACACTCTCATTACAATATATATATATAAAATCTATATATGTAACATGAACACATCCACAACACAAAGGACACTCTTATGACCTCCAAATGGACACAATATAGACACAAATGGAGATACAACCATGGGGGTCATTCCTATGGGTTCAAAATAGACCTATATGCATGAGGAAATGAAAATGAGAAGGGATTTATACCTCCCTGTAGATCGAATCGAAGAAAAACCTTTCCAGAGCGACACCGACACGTAGAGATTCCAAAAGGACACGAACGAGCTCCGAATCCTCCCAAACTTGGGTAGATTCCTCCTTGACTAGAATGGAGAAGGAAAGAAGAAGATTTGGTGGTGAAATGAAAGGATTTGGTGGAGAAATTGCTAGGGATTGCTCTCTAGGAATTTGGGGAAGAACAAGAGAGAGAAAAATAGATGGATAATGACAAATAGGAGGCTCAACCCTATCCTTATTGTGGCTGGCCATAAAGGTGGTTTCGTCCTATTAGGAAAAGTTCAAAAGCCCCTACTAACCTATTCTATGAGTATTAGGAAAGGGCTAATTGGTTGGGGACTAAATTAGTCATTCTAAAGTCTCTAATCACACTAACCTTATCCATAATAATTAGTCTAATCTCTAACTAAAATATTTTTATCATGTGGACTAAAATTAATATCATGTGGGCCATGCCTAACTAGTGTGTGGGTCCCACTAGAGTCAAACTACCCCCGGGTCCCCGTTTCAAGTCGGATTGAGTTGAAATTCGAACCCGACTCAAATAACCCCAAAACAATATCATAAATAATAAAATAATATCAAAATAATTCAAAGAGGTCAAATGCAAAAATATCCTTAGGCCAAAAATGACATTAAAATATCATAATCACATGGTTAGGCTCTAGGTCAAACAGTCTCTAGGGTTTCACTAGCAAAACGTCAATACCACAAGTCATTGATTTAAATAATGTTAAAATGATTTAAAATCACCAAAAATCATATCATGAATTAAATATCATTATTAAAATAATTATAAACACGAAATTTCAAAATTACCCCCAATCAAAAAATTAAAATAAAATAAAAAAAAATCAACCCAAAATTTAGGGTGCTCACAGAGGAGGAGTAATCGTAAAGGTGAGAAGAACAAGTAAAGAAGGTTGCACGTGGAACATTGGATAGAAAGCTCATTAGTCCTTCCTGAAGGTTGCACGTGGAGCATGGGAGAAAAAGCTCTTTCCTATATACTAGTAAGAAACTTTTCATTAAACACCCTTCATCTTTCATATTTTAGGCATAGCATAGAAAGTAATAATTGTAATTTCAACTCTTTACAACTTTATATATATATATATATATTCTATAACTAGATTAAAAATATTAAGATAGCTTACTTAAGGGAACACATGTCTCTTTCCTCCGTAGCACTTACATTTAAGAGGTACCTTTGCACATAAAACCTTTTTTTCATTAATTACAAGATAGTCTAATTCTTAACCTTTCATTTATCAAATAGAATATGGGAATAACTTATATAGTAGATAAGTAACTATATTAGTTATATAAGAATTTATTATTATCTTATTACTTAGTGCTTCTTAATTAATTGAATTAGATGCTATATTAAATAATTAGTAAGAGAAATAAATAGACTTCCTAATTTTTAGGATCGAGTCATAATTTCTTTAAATAGTTAACGAAAACCTAGGCTAATGAATATAATTAATAGGTTGTTACTAATTTCTCTAACTTATTTAGGCTTCAGACCAGACCATGATATGCGTGGCCAGCTGTTCCCTTATAAGAACAGTAGGATTAACAGCTGTAAATAATAATATTTTGTATTATGCAATTACTTTAAATCTATATACCCTTATTTAATACCAAGGTTATAATGATTATAAATTAGTATGTTTGTCTCTACAGTTTTAAATATCATTTTTCCAAAACTTGTTACATGGCATTTCCTCTATAGCTCTTTAAATTACACAAATCTTATCTTACAAATTTAGTTTTAATCTAAAAAAAATATTCTTAACTAATAAAATAATGTTTCCTACCTAAAAAGGTTATATTGACAAGACTTAGTTTTTTTTAGGCTAAAAAGTTTTTCTCGATTTCATGTGTATATATTTGACAAATTAGATTCTCCCCCTAAAAAGATTTCAGAAATATTTTTGACTAAGTATAAAAATAGCTTTCTACCTAAAACATTATTTTTGTTAGAACTTAGAATTTAGCTAAAAACTATTTTTGATTTCTCAAAGTATTATCTTCAAATTTATTTTACTAATCAAACCTAGCCTTCCAATATTATAGATACTTTCAAAACATAGTCTACTTTCACAAATTCTCTTCGATTATCATCATTGATCACAACTCATTGTGCGTTTCTATTTGTCGTGAATTTCGGACCCTTACACATCGACCTCCGTCACTGGACAAAATAGGACTTGTTGGGTTATCGCACCTCACCAGACGTCACACCTGGCAAGATACCTTATCGTTATACCATTTATTTTCAGTTTGCATTCTATTACATATCACTGTTCATTTATTTCCAGTTCTTACAGTTCTTGATTTACTATCTGCTCAGTGATATTAGCTTACTTGTTATTATCCTTTAATTGCATATGGCCCTAGAGTTAAGGGACTACCGATTTTAATGTATCGTATATACCTTGACACAGTTGTACCACGAGGATGTGTGAGATGAGTGGCATATAGAGGTCCTTGCGTGTTGGTTGATCACCCATGCGCATACGTTAGGTCTAACTGTCAATAGTTGTATATTAGAAGACTTGACGGTTAGTAGTGTTACATGGTCGTAGATGCGACATGATAGGTACATTGGGTGGGGAGAACATTTTCTTGTTGTATGGGCTTCGATTGCACTTCCCTTATAACCCTGGAAGCTCCGCTGGAGATACATGTATGATTAGCCTCTCAGGTTGGCCACTGTCGTTTTTGAACGTCATGCGCTTAGGTCACTGGTGCCCAAGTGGGGACTATACCAGATCCTATTTACATCCAGGGCTCATGCGATGAATGGTTTGTTCTTAACTGCATGTTCACTTTAGTATGGTTAGATTACCTTATTGTTGTCATGTCACTTACTTTTGTTTGTGGCATATTTTATATTCAGTATTTATATGGCATGTTTGTATCTTATTATGTCCCTCTGAGGACCTGGTTATCTCTCCAGGTGTGTCTTATGATTTCTATATGTGCTTTAGCTAAGGCCATGATTTGTGCTCTATTTTTCGAGATGTTGCTTTTGGATCGTCATCTCCTTCGCTCGACCAAATCATTTTCTTTGTATAATTCTTCCTTATTTAAATTAGTTGGTAGTAGGATTTGCCTCCTCCCAACGACTTGTGTAAATAACAATTCATAAGTTATTATAAATTCTTTCTTCTTTATTTGTGGATTAGATTATTAGTGTGCCATGGTTTACTATATTTTACAGCTTATGTATACATATGGGAATTCCATATATTGGAGTATATTTCATATGTATGCAGCTGGCATGTCTACGTACTTAGTCCTAAGTATTTTGGGACTGGGGCGTTACAGCTTCGGATAAAAATATGACGGTGTTGAAGTTGGCATGTTCTTCGGAGTTAAGCACGCGGTGTAATCTCTATTCAAAATAATGGATTATAGCGAGCAAGTGTTCTCGTGAACTGGATAAGTCCTCTCAGAGGGAAACCAGTATAAACCCGTTGTGTCTGCATATTATTTTATTGCCTCTGCTATTTACTGCTTTACTTGCAACTTTATTTGATTAATTATTCGCTTCATCCTGCTTAGAATTTTTTAATTGGTAATTATTTTTCGCTACACTCTATTCACCCCCTCTAGAGGTGCCATCGATCCTACAATTGGTATCAGAGCACAGCTTATCTCTAGATGGATTGAAACTTCTTGAGATATGGCATTCCTATATCCAAGCAATGGTGAAAGTCAATCAACAAATAGGCCACCCTATTTGATGGCACAAACTACACGTATTGGAAGACACGTATGAGATTTTTTTCTCAAGTCTCTTGATTTCGATTTATGGTCGATTGTCATGAATGGATATAAGAAACCACTACCTATTATGGTAGAGGGTGTTCTAGTGGAAAAACCATTCGATAGATATACCGACAATGAAACGAAACAAGCTAGTCTTGATGCAAAAGCCATCAATGCGTTATTTTGTGTTGTAGATAGAACTGAGTTCAATAGAGTTTCTACATGTGTCATGTCTCACGAGGTTTGGAAACTTCTTGAGATTACTCATGAAGGTACTTCACAAGTGGAGTCCAAAATCTCAAGACTAATACAAGAGTATGAGGCCTTCAAAATGAAGCACAATGAGACTATTACAAATATATTTACTTCGGTTCCTAGACATTGTTAATCCTTTATCTTCTCTTGAAAAAGAATACATCAATCACGAGAAGATTCGGAAGGTGCTTCGAGGGCTTATAAAGAACTGGAATCCTAAAGCGACGGCCATTATTGAAGGAAATGATCTCACGATCATGACTCATGAAACCCTTATGGAAAAGCTTATGACACATGAGCTAGAACTTAAAGATTTTGAGGAGTCAGCTCCAAAAGAGAAGGCGATAGCATTCAAAGCTAACCACAAGACAGCCTCTGATGATGAAAGTGAGATAGACTACTCAGACAACGAACAAATAGCCTTTATGACAAGTAAACTTTAGAAGATTCCTCAGATATAAGAAGTCGAACAAGAAGAAGAAAGATTCCAGAGATAATGAAGAGCCTATCTGCTTCAGCTGTAAAAGAACAGGACACATCAAGAAGGACTACCTTGTTATAAGGAAGGGAAGCAGGCACGATCAGACAAGCAAGAGAAGGTCTTCTTCCAGAAACTATGCCAACACTAGCATATGGTATGAAAATGAAGCTAGTGATTCTGATGAAGAAGAGAAGCATCGCAACACAGGGAACCTACGTTTCATGTCTACCAATGCTAAGGTAATATCAAACCCTCTCTATGAAGAATTTACATTTGATGAATTGTTTGATGCTTTTACTGATATATTAGAAGATCAGAGGAAAATGATAGATATGTACAAAGGTGCTAAGAAAGAGCTAAAAAAATTTCAATCTGAGTTTTTAAAGCAATCTAGAATACTAGAAGATATTAGAGATTCTTCAAGTGACACAAATGAGATTACCTCTTTGAAGTTAAGCTTACATGAAGCTCTTGAAAAGCTTGAGAAAGCCAATGAAAAAAATATAAAACTTAACGATCTCTATGAACTGGAGAAAAAAAGTATAACATTGCTGCTCAGAGAGTAGATGTAGGCCAAGTACAATGAAGCCTGTGATATCTCTAAAAGTTAGAGATCAAACTAGATAAACAGGTTGTTAAACCAATAGCTTAGGTAAACATAAGTCACAAGGCTAAACACCAGCACAACACAGCTAACACTGCTAGAACTGTCAATAGCCATGCATATATGTATACCTTTCCACACAAGAAGAAAACACACACATCTTTAAAAATTCACATACATGATCTTTGAACTACACCTAGCACTAACACATCTGCTACATGTCTCTAGTGTGGTACAAAAGGACATGTATCACATCAGTATAAAATTAGAAAGCTAGTAGATCTAAATATGTATGTATGGGTTCTAAGAACTAACATATCCGGACCCTCAAGAAAGTGGGTACCAAAGATTACATCTTCAACTTGTGTTGTAGGTAGACCTTCCTTCTCCCACTAAAAACTAAGTGGATACACGATAGTGGTTACTCCAGGCACATGACAAGTGATAACAAGTTATTTGCAAATCTATCGATGAAGAAAGAAGGCTATGTCTCCTTTGGGAATAATCTTAGAGGTCATATCATTGGAATTGGCGACATAGGTACCTCTCCCTCACCTAGCATTAAAGATGTATGTTTAGTAACAGAATTAGAACATAACCTATTAAGCATTAGTCAACTGACTGATCATGGTTATGGAATTAATTTTGTTAAGAATAAATATTTTATTTATGATAAATCTTCTAGAATAATCTCCTTTGAGGGAATATGATAGGACAACATATATGTACAATATTTGTCAGAAAAGACTAACACTACAGGGAAGTGTTTGTTCACAACTCAAGACGAAAGCTGGATGTAGCATATGCGTCTTTGACATGCGAACATGGACACTATTGCAAGATTGTCCACTAAAAAACTGGTAAGAGGCTTACCCAAAATAACTTTCAAGAAAGACATGGTCTGTGCCGAATGTGAAAAGAACAAGGCATCTAGATCATCTTTCAAATCAATAAACGTTGTAAGTACCTCTAGACCCTTGCAATTACTTCATATGGACTTATTTGGACCAAGTAGAGTCGTCAGCCTTGGCGGTAAGCTATATGCTTACGTGATAGTCGATGACTGTTCACGGTATACTTGGGTTTACTTTCTTGCAAATAAGAATGAGATATTTTCTGAATTTGTATTTTGTTATAAAAAGGTGCAAAATGAGAAAGGATTCATGATTACTCGTATACGAAGTAATTATGGAGGAGAATTTGATAACCAGTGTGTTTAAATCATTCTGTGATTCTAATGGGTTATCTCATGAATTCTCTTGTCCCAGAACTCCTCAACAGATTGGTGTTGTGGAGAGGAAGAATAGAACTTTGTGCGATACGACCATTAACTAGTATAATCTTCCAATATATTTTTGGGCAAAAGCTGTCTATACATCATGCCATATTTTAAATAGAGTTCTGATTAGACCCATTTCTAAAAAGACTTCCTATGAATTATGGTTTAATAGAACTCCTAACATCTAGCATCAGCTATTTCAAGGTCCATGTTTGCAGATGTTTTATTTTAAATACAAAAGACAACTTGGGAAAATTTGATGAAAAAGCTGATGAGGGCATATTTTTGGGCTATGCGGCAAAAAGCAAAGGCTAGAGAGTATTCAATAAAAAGTCTCTTATTATTGAAAAGTCAATAAACGTCAAATTCGATGAGCTGAACAATCAACGCAATGACGATAGTGACTACGAAGAAGATAAAACTCCCTCCAACAGAACACCTGAAGATACACCATCTACAACCTATCTGGAAAGTCTGCCGAAACGAATGTGATTTATGCCAGACCATCTAAAAGAACTGGTAATAGGTGACGTATCAACAGTTGTAAGTACTTGCTCAAGCACAAGAGATTTAGTAATAGCTAATGTTGCATTTATTTCCAAAATTGAACCTAAAAATAGTTTTAGAAGCTTTCAATGATGAATTTTGGATTTGGATTTCTACTATGCAAAAGAAACTCAACCAATTTGAGAGGAATCAAGTTTAGGAACTCGTTCCCAGACCTATTGATCACCCGATCATTGGTACCAAGTGGATGTTTCGAAATAAACTAGATGAGAATGGTTCAGTCACACGCAATAAAGCACGTATAGTAGCTCAAGGCTATAATCAAGAAGAAGGCATTGACTATAATGATACGTATGCTCCAGTTGCTAGACTAGAATCTATTCGTATGTTTTGCGCTTTTGTAAGTTTTCATGGTTTCAAACTCTTTCAAATGGATGTCAAAAGTGCTTTCCGCAATAGATTTATAAAAGAAGAAGTTTTTTGTAAAACAACCTCCCGGTTTCGAAGATTTCAAAAATCCAGATCATGTATTCAAGAATCGAAAGACTCTCTATCGTCTCAAACAAGCACCTCGTGCATGATATGAGCACCTTAGTTCCTTCTTACTTGAACACGGTTTTTCAAAAGGAAAGGTTGATTCAACTCTTTTTATAAAATCTTTGGATAAAAATATTTTGTTAGTACAAATATATGTAGATGACATAACTTTTGAATCAACTAATGAGGTTCTATGTAACGAGTTTGCTAGGTGTATGCAGAGTGAATTCAAAATCAGCATGATGGAAGAACTTACATTCTTTCTTAGGCTACAAATCAAACAGAGTTCACAAGGGATATTTATAAATTAAGCAAAATATACAAAAGATTTGCTGAAGAAATTTGACATGGACAATGTCAAACCAATTGGCATACCTATGGCAACATCTACAAAGCTTGATATAGATGAAAGTGGTACACCGACTGACGTACGTAAGTACAGAGGTATGATTGGTAGTTACTGTATTTAACTGCTAGTCGTCCTAACATTATGTTTTCTGTATGCTTATGTGCACGGTATCAGGCTTGTCCTAAAGAATCACATGTGAGCGCCGTTAAGCGTATTCTGCGATACCTTAAAGGAACTTTGATGACTGGTCTTTGGTATCCCAAAACCGATTCATTTGACCTGATAGGTTACTCGGACGTGGATTTTGCTGGAAGCAAAGTCGATCGTAAAAGTACCAGTGGCATATGCCATTTTTAGGAAGTATTTAGTCTCCTGGTTTTCTAAGAAACAAAATTCTATTTCACTATCAACAACCGAGGCTGAGTATATCACGGCAGGACATTGTTGTGCTCAGATTTTGTGGATGATGTAAACCTTAGAAGACTATCAGTTGTCTTTTCAGCACATCCCTATATACTGTGATAACACTAGCTCCATTAATCTAATGAAGAATCATATATGTCACTCTCGCACTAAACACATAGAAATTAGACATCACTTTCTTAGAGATCATGTATTACAATGTGATATTAACCTAGAATTTGTTGACATTGAACATCAACTAGCTGACATCTTCACTAAACCTTTGGTTGAAGATCATTTTAACTTTATATAAAGGGAAATAGGAATTCTGGATGTTGAAGTAATATAATTCAATATTATTAGTTAATACTCGTGAATCCGTAGAAGTTATTTTGGTTATAAGCCGAAAGGGCCCTTCTATCACACAGGTGTAAATAGCTTGAAGCAACACGATGTACTAGTCTTCGGACTACCGCTAGCTGGGATTCAGCCCCTACAGCTAACCTAAAGTATTCGAAGCAATTTATGTGTTATTAATTAATCAATATTAATTATTTAGTTCAACACATTTATTTCTAATTAATTTTACATTCATGTTAAAAACTATCACAACCTTTCCAACCTCTGTTCTGTTCCCAAGTGACTAAACTCGGTCAAAGTTCTGGCCGAACTCGGACCGAACTCAGTCTGGGAGAATTCGAACAGAAGCTGGACAGTCGAGCCTCCTCTTTATTTAAAACCCTCTACATCATCTTCAACCTCATCATAGCCATCTATTTCTACCGAAAACCCTAAACCCTAACTTCTTGGTTCTCCCTCCTCCAAGCCTCTCAAGTCTTCAAACTTTGGATTCGGAGCTCTCTCGAAGTTCTCTTCAACTGTCTACCTTCAATTTCGGTATAAATCCTCTATCTCCACTCCTCTCAATTTTATGTCTCCTAAAATTCCTATTTCTTCAAAAAGGAAAAGGAAGGTTGATGAAGTCTCGTCCTCTACTCCTCATGAGACGGCCTCTTTTTCTCTTTATACTCCTTTCAAACTCGACAGGAGATTTCTTTGATGAATTCATATTTGTATCTCAAGAGGCATCAAATGATTGGTTCAATGATTTCCATAAAAGAAAACTTTGTCCAGGTGCTCCTCTTAATTTTATATTATTTTCTATTCATGTGAGCGTTTTTCAATATCATCAATTGCTAGATTTGGTTCAATCAAGTTTTCCTATATATGGCAATGCCATTCGGATATTTTATTACAATTTATCGGTCACAAACGGAAAGGTAAAATTAAAGGTTGGTGGAATCGATATTGAGTTTGATAGTGATGACTTAGCTATCATACTTTACATTCCCAATACTGGAGAAGCCCTGGTGGATATCACTTCTGTCCAGTTTCCCGAAGGGACAACCTTTGACTCCTTTCGTGACTCGTTATGTAAACCAAACCCTCGAACGAAAGGCACCCTTCGCCCTAGGCATTTGAACAACTACTTTTATGATCTTCATAGAATGGTATTCTCTACCATTATTCCAAAGAATATCGCCACTGATAAGATTTCATACTTAGAGCTTTCAGCTATTTATCATCTCTATTTTTATGTACCTTTTAGTCTATCCAAGACTATTATCTCCGCTATGGAACGGTGTCATAGAAAATTGTGACGTCTTCTGTATGCGATGTATCTTCCGTATATCTTTCAGTTCTTTGAGGTCAGTCTTGAGGATTGTGCTGAGGATGGTGCTCCTTCTGATCTTTATGAGCATTATCGTTCTGTACCTGCTCCTACTGTTCCGGTTCCTCCTCCAGTTGACCAATTAGCTGCTGATACTCATCCTCCTACTCATCCTCCCGGTGGTGTTACTCTTGAGTCACTTCAAACTCTTATGTTGTATCAGTTTTGCTTCATGGACTTTCGTACCACTCTTCAGCTCCAGGCCTATATCCAACTTATATGGGATTATGTCTTACAGTCTTGCTCACAACCCTAGTGGACCCATCCCTATGGTTCGTGATCCTACCAGACTTGGCTATCGGATTAATGATCCAGAGGCTCAGCAATTCTTTGACCATGCTGCTGCCCGATATGATCCCAACCGTTCAGCTGAGACCTGGTCCTTCTAGTGCTGCTGATGATGATGACGATGAGGATGACGATTGAGGATATGTTTCCTCGTGATAGTTCACTACTAGTTATGTTTTTTTATTTTTTGGTGTGACTTTGTATTAGTGATAAATGGTTCTTTCAAGCATTATCAGCTTTATTAGTGATGTATGAACTCTTTATCTATTTTTAGTTTATGCGATTATTTTTTATTTCAGTACTATTCATTTTTTTGTCAATAGTTTGATCTACTTCTTAACTGTGCTGAGTGTTACTACTATCATTTTGTTCATATGACAAAACACGGTAGTAATAATGATACTTAAATAAAATGTTGCATGTTAAAAATTTTCACTAAAAGTTTGTTTGAAGAAATTTTCTTATCTAGACAGATTCAGCTAATATATTTTGTTATGGAAGAGTAACGAGACTTGACTGTACATTACGGGGGAGCAATTATATTATACCAATATTGACGACCAAAGCTGCTACCCACCTTCAGTACAACATCAAGTCTACTTCCAAATCGAGCTAGACTTTCTTAAGTATCAATCGTATTGTCAAATTATCAAAATGGGGGAGATTGTTGGCCCATTAAGCCATAGTCAAACCTATTTCGATAATTGACTTAAAACTCCGAACATGATATGAAAAGAAACCGAAGATTACAGTTTAGATCTCCTCTGACCTTTTTTATATTTATTATGTATTTTTCTTTTATTGAGTCTAGATTGATTTGTGAGTCGGGATCACTGGCATTTAGAAAGATCAATCCTAAAACCTATCCTTGATCCATTTCTCTTAACCCAAAAACATGATTCATTTCATGAACCAAACCAAACCCACATCCAAAAGCCAAAACCAAATTCGAGTTGACCAGAAACCAAGGCAACCGAACTCGGCCTGAGTTCTGCCCGAACTCGGTCCCCTGGGATTTCTCCTGGTCAGTAGCTTTACCTATTCTTTTGGATCACCAACGTTCAAATTTATGAACGTTAGGCTACCGAGTTCTGCCCGAACTCCGTCTTAGAAAAACCTATAAAAAGAGAAGAAATTCCCATTTCTATTCACTCATTCATTCTTCATCTTCTTTATCTATTCCTAAGCTTTCTATTCCAGTAATAAAGCTTCAATCTTCAAATCTCCAAGACAGCCCGATTCTTCTAGTACCGGTGGTTTCCGATTAGGAGAATTCGAGTTGTACAAAGATTGGCGTATAAAAGCTTTTCTAAAAAAGGTGTTGTTGAAGTTTGATCGTGGACTTCGGATAAAAACACGACGATATTGAAGTTGGCGTGTTCTTCGGAGTAAAGCACGCGGTGTATATCTATTCAAAATAGTGGATTATAGCGAGCAAGAGTTCTCGCAAACTAGGACTAGTCCTCTCAGAGGGAAACCAGTATAAACCTGTTGTGTCTGCGTATTGTTTTCTTGCCTCTACTATTTACTGCCTTACTTGCAACTTTATTTGATTGATTATTCGCTTCACTTGCTTAGAATTTTTTAATTGGTAATTATTTTTCTGCTGCACTCTATTTACCCCCTCTAGAGGTGCCATCGATCCTACAAGTACACTTATCGACTTATCCGACGGTTCTCGCACACACTTTGCCTATGCATTTCTTCAATCCGAGCCACGATCGTGCCTTATTTATTTCTCATCCCCAAATAACTATATCTCAATATCCTCAATTTTGTCTTATTCCTTTAGTCTCACTCGAATTCAACATATCACTTAGTTGGATCGTGCACATATTTCAGGCATCCCCAAAATACATGTATTTCAGCCAATTCTCGTGATAGAGAATTCGCTATTTTCACTCGAGTCGGATCGTGTACATATTCAGGCGTCCCTAAAATATATGCATTTCAGCCGAGCCTCGTGAGTGCATTTCAGCCGAGCCTCGTGAGTGGGGTTTCCATATTCTTGAATCATTCTATCCATCGGTATCCCTATCAATCCTCAAGATCAATCGTACCATTGCTACCTCTCAAAACTAGGGCGTCTCGCCTAACCGCTAGGCTATCTCTCCAGGCTAAAGTCAACGTCATTATTGGAATCATAGTTCTCCAATAATAATATCAACACTGACCCTAATCCTAAGGTCAAACCAAAGTTGATAATATGGGACTTTCTACCTGTCACGCCCCAGAACCAGAATACTGGAGAGCGGGGGACAGACATAGCCAGCTACGTACATTGTAGTGAATCTCACCTCACAATACGGTCACGGCTGTCTAGATGCATGAGGGTTTACTATAAGCCATCAGTCTCTTAGGGTCAAGAACAAGCCTAGTGTCTCAATCTCAAGCAAGCAAGTAAATGTAACAAGATGGTAGATCATCAGACATACAAAGTAAGGCATCCCATACATTACATATTCAGATGATTATGAAGCTAGTCATACAAAATATGAAGACTAGCAAGAGTTTAAGTCATACATGATCAACCCTAGGATTTGTCAATCACGTTACAGCCTGTAGGCAGACAGTAAGTAAAGTTGCAAACGAGCTAACACTTGCTCGACGGCTAAACGCATCAAAAGAATATTTTTACAATAGAGTGGGAGAGCAAAATAAAACCCACTCGTTGCCAGGGTTCCTTCTAGTGGTCACCATCTGGCAGAAAGGCTAAAAGATCATCGAAGCTGCTCCAAAATCTGGCCAGTACAAAACCAGCTGGGTCAGATCCCAAAAAGAGCAAGTGCCACAAAGGAGGCTTCACTTAAGAACTAAAACCAGCATATCAGCACATAAAATCATAGAAGAAATTGCATAAGACATAAGTAGAGATAACAGGGTGATAAACGATAAGATAACTAAAAGACTATTCCGGTAACCAAGTTACAACCCGTAAACCAAACAAGGACCGGGGTTGTAACCCTTCACCTGAACAGAACTTAGCTTCTAACCAATTATCGATAGAGTAAAGCATAAACAATCATGTCCAGAGATAGCCATGTACTCGGTATAGACAAGACTAGATAAGAGTGGACTCCATCTAACATTCACGGCCAAGCAAGAGTACGGCTTGATAGTTAACTAGCTAGGGTTTTCACAAGCCTAGTTACTAGCAAGATACAATGAGATATTCCTATGGCCACAAGCCCTGCAGACTATCCAGGTTATCCAGGCGCAAGGTTATTTTAGGAGTTGTTAGGTGACTTGGATGCAACACATGACAGTATGCATATTAATTATTTCATATAGTGCCCCACATAACAGTGAGCTGGAAATATGCCCTTCTCGTCGGCAGGCTATAAGTCCATCAAAGAAGACGCCCAGATAACGGGATTGCCTGTAGCCGGAATACCTCTCTATATGCTCTACTTGATCAATCTAGTCATTAACCTAGTCAGATTCAGTATGAATCCCTGACCATGGTAACCAGGGATACATGTCCTAGACATGATGCAAAATAGGACTGGTAGCTTATACAAGCACATTCAATACAATCACCCACGTTGTTATGAGAGTTTACTAGCATGTCTAGTTAGCCGTCGCAACAGCGTTCATGGATTACATGTTAAGGTTACTTGTCAGGGGTGCACCACAATGGGTCACTATCATGCCATGTTACTTGTCATGTTCTTGTCTGGAGTGTGCCACGACTGGGCCACTATCATATTATTTTACTTGTTAGGGACGTGCCACGATGGGCCGCCATCATGGTTCTTTACATATCATTTATCAATTCGTGTTCACACTTCATGGTTGTGATCATAGCAGATCATCAAGTAAGCAAAAAAGACATATCCTGAGTGCGCCCAATGGGCCACCGATGTAAAGAAGACAACATAGCTTAGAGCATACATAGAGGAAAGTACATGTCGTGACAAAAGAGAAAATGCCAAATCATTGTGTGCCCCAAGGCTATGCGCCCATGGGGTTTCATGTGCCTACATAAAGGCTAACATATGCCAAGTCGTGCTAAGCAATGTCACGGCTTGCACAAGTCGTGCCACGATTTTCTATTTAGCAAAACATAGAAAGCCGTGCCACGATTAAACAAAATCGTGCTAATCGTGCCAAGTCGTGCCAAGTCGTACTGCGACTTGAACAAGTCGTGCCGTGTTGACTCATGCCATTCCTAGCCGTGGCACGCACGAGTCATGTCATGAAGATCAATAGCGATAAAATCGCATAAAATCACAAGTCGTAAAAGATGCGATAAGCCGAAACATGCAAAACCAAAGCATGAGGATCATGGGCATCCATGTGCCCAAGAGAAGGGAACTTATGCACCCACATGGGGGTTCCTATGCGCCCACATGTGGGTGGCTATGCGCCCAAATATGGGTGCCTACATGGTCAAGGCACTTGCATGACCAAGTGCCAAAGAATGGAGAAGGGGTTTGTGCATTACGGGTGAAGGCCATGTGCCATACCCAAGTCATACACCCACACTGGTTACATAGTATGCGCCCACTAGGAGGGGGAGCACACCCTATGCGCCCAAGGAGGGGTGTCCTATGCGCCTAAGTCATGAGTTGGACCCTTGTGGCCAAAGGCTAAGGGTGAATGAATGCTAGGAGACAAGTCGTGAAGGCTTATGCGCCAACAAAAGTCTATGCTCCCACATATGGCACCCTATGCGCCGACATGGAGGCATATGTGCCAACATGAGTGGGGGGAATGCTTTGGGCGCATGACAGGTCCATGCGCCCAAGCAGTGCACTATTCGTCTTCCCGACAGATCCGGGAAGAACGAACCATGGTCGAAAACTTCAAAACTCTGCCATTTCTCCATTCGGAGTCCAAATTCGGACTTCCTTAGGTCAAAATAGGGTAGAACGAAATTCTCTACCACATGGAACCATCAAAATATGCAAATGAAGAATTTAAATAGATCAAAACTTCAAGTTTCTGAAAAAGGAAATTTTCTAGATCTACAAAAATCCATGCTTCAAAATGAAAAATTCCAAGTTCTAAAGTGGAAGAAAATCATGCTAGAAAGCCATTGGAACAATCCAAATGGGTTCTTGAGTGAGAGCAAGGTGCACGTGCCTGTGGAGGGGGAGAGGTTTTTAATGGAGGAGAAGAAGAAGATGAAGTTATGAGGAATTAAGAGGAGAGAGAAAAGTAGGTGGGGTTTATAAAGGGGGATGGTGGTAGGTAGGGGGGTTAACATGTAGAACCAACATAAACCAAGCCAACCAAAATAAACCAAGTTAAACCATGATGAACCTAAACAAGATTAAATCAAAATCAACAAGCAAGACAAGACAAGTAAAAATACTGGACATGATCCCGTACACGTATACTGGAAATACGTATACAGAAAACGTAGGTGACAACTCTACCTACCTTAAAAGAATTCTATTCTTGAAATTTAATCAAGAGGCTAGAGATGTCGAGCAAGCTATACTAGTCACAGGCAAGTTATAACTAAGCAATCAATCAAGCAATCATTCATGCAAGCAAAGAAGTTGAGGGCGTAAGGCACAAGAAGACATTATACCTTACGAGTCAAACAGGTCGGGATATCATGATCGGATATCATCCTCACGCTCCCACGTTGACTCACCCAAAGAATGATGACCCCAAGCAACACGGACTAACTTGATAGTCTTGTTCTTGAGTATCTTCTCTCTTCGGTCCAATATGGATACAGGTCTCTCCTCATACGAAAGGTTGGTACCAACAACCAATTCTGAATGATCAAGAACATGACTCGGATCCGGGATATACCGTCACAATTGGGATGCATGAAAGACATCATATACCTCATATAATGATGACGGAAGAGCGAGACGATAGGACACATCACCTACTCGCTCCAAGATGTCGAATGTACCTATATACCTAGGACTAAGCTTTTCTTGCACGTCGAAACGAATGATGCCATGGGTAGGTGAGATCCTAAGGAATATATGGTTACCGATGGAAAATTCAAGGGGACGCCCATGGAAATTGGCCTAATGACGCTGGCGATCTTATGAAACTCGAAGATGATCTCTAACTTGTCTGACCACCTCAATAGTCCGCGTTACCATCTCTGGTCCAAGCATTTGCCTCTCACCGATATCATCCCAAGCCAAGGAAGATCTGCATTTCCTACCGTACAAGGATTCAAAGGGTACCATCTGGATACTGGCCTGGAAGCTGTTGTTGTAGGAGAACTCCACGAGATGCAGGTGATCTTCCTACGAACCACCAAAGTCGAGGTACATGATCGTAGCATATCTTCAAGAGTCTGGATCGTACATTCTGAGTGACCATCTGTCTGCAGATGATAGGCTGAACTAAACTTTAGATGAGTCTCCAAACTCTTCTAAAGACTCCGCCAAAAGTGCGAGGTGAATCTCGAATCTCTGTCGGATACAATACTGACTGGTACTCCATGCAATCTGACTATCTGCCTGAGGTACATCTCTGCAAGCTGATCCGTCGACTGTCAAATTCTGAAAGGGATGAAATAAGCTACCTTCGTGAGCCTGTCGACTATCACCCAGATAGCATCTCTTCCAGCTGGGGATCTAGGTAATCCAGTCACAAAATCTATGGTAATGTGCTCCCATTTCCATTCTGGAATCGGTAAAGGTTGAAGAAGTCCAGCTGGTCTCTGATGTTCGGCTTTAACTTGCTGACAAACCAAACAATGAGAGACAAACCGGGCTATCTACCTCTTCATGCTATTCCAACAAAAATGCTGACGGATATCTCGGTACATCTTCGTACCACCGGGTTGAATCGAATACTGAGAGCTGTGAGCTCCTGCCATGATCTCCTGTAAGATATTTCTACTGGGTACACAAAAATGCCTCCCATGTCGGAGTGTACTATCTCCATGAATACATAATTCTGGTCTTCGTCCTACTACACATTCTGCCCTAAGCCGTTGAAGCTTAGAATCTACTGACTGAGCTAGCTTGATCATCTCCACCATACTGGACTGAACCTGCATACTGGCCATCAATGCCATACTGGAAGGAAGAACAACTTAATACCCATCTTCTGAAGATCTGCTAACAACTCAGGTTGCGCTGTTAGAAAATAAACTCCGGCTCTCCTGCTCAATGCATCTGCTACAACGTTGGCCTTCCTAGGATGATATTGCAAGTTGATGTCATAATCCGCAAGTAGCTCTAGCCATCTCCTCTGACGCATATTGAGATCCTTCTGGGTGAACACATACTAAAGACTCTTGTGGTCGGTAAAAATCTTCACCCTATCTCCATATAAATAATTCCTCCACAACTTCAATACAAACACTACTGTTGCTAACTCCAAGTCATGGGTAGGATAATTCCTCTCATAGTCATAAAGCTGACATGACGCATAAGCGACTACCATGCCATGCTGTATTAATACGCATCCCAATCCCTTGCCAGATGCGTCTCAATAAACTAAAAATCCTCCAGTCCCATCGGAAAGAGTGAGAATGGGGGCCGTCATCAATCTCTGCTTCAACTTCTCAAATGAACTCTGACACTCTGCTGTCCAAGAAAACTTCACATCCTTGTGGGTCAACTGCGTTAATGGCACTAAAATTTGGGCAAAGTCTGACACAAACCGACGGTAATAACCGGCCAATCCAAGAAAACTTCGAACTTCCACGACAGTGCTAGGTACTGGCCATGTCTCTATGGCAACTATCTTCTGAGGGTCCACTTCCACTCCACCTCTGGTGATGATGTGTCACGACCCGCACCCGTTTTTTTTTAAAATGGATACGAGACGTGTCCAAGCCAGCCTACGCCGCAGTGTCGACGGTAGAACGCTGTCACGGCCATGAAGATCAAAATTCTAAAATAATACTCATTCACAAGATTAATTTAATTTACAAAGATCACAAGTTTTACTTTTGCATAAAACATAAACTTGTACAATTATAGAATGACTACAACTCAACTATCTAGCTAGTCTCTAGGCTTCTGGCTACAAGTATCCCCGTATCTCCCATGCTAAGTGAATCCACGGCTAACCTGAAAATGTTGGTTTCCAGTCAGGAATGGAACAAGCACAATTTACTGAATGCAATTTCAAATAAAGAAGATGACTATAAAACAAATGTTAGACATCAATTATGAGTTTTGAAAATAAACATGAAATACATAAAACTAATAGTAAATAAATAAATAGACACAACAGACTTTCCCCAACTGCTGGAAGTACCTTTGATATATGATCGGTCTCGGGACAATTATGCGACACTGTCTACACTGTCTAAAGTTACACTGTCTACACTGTCTAAGTTACACTGTCTAAAGTTACACTGTCTAAAGTTACACTGTCTACAGCAAATATTGAAATAAAAAAACATTGTCTACAAATCAATAATCATGATCTACACAGTTTAAATGCAATAATAAATCACTGTCTACACTGTCTACTTTGCAATAAATAAATCACTGTCTATACTGTCTACACTGTCTACACTGTCTACACTGTCTAAGGTCAGATCACACATCCTTGGTACTTCCCATTCCCGACTCAACAATTTATAATAGAAAATAATCACATAATCAATGGCCAATCAATGAAATATAGTAAAAATCAGTATCGAAATGCAGACAATAAACTGTACTCGCCTGTGGTCCTTTGCTGGTGAAACCGACAATCTGAACTACTCAATGTGCCACTACAGTCAAAACCCGTACAATAGTCCCCGGAAGCTGAAATAAACAATACCAATGATCTCAGAATAGTCCAATTAGCTAGGATTGCCTGTCCTTACGTCCAATTCTGGACACAGGGGCAAAACGGTAATTTTGGGTCAAAACGATGTCCGCCGTTGGACCCACTTTGCACCGAAAAACGTGCCAGAGTCAACGGTCTCTAAAGTCGTCAAACTACATGTCTACGAATCCAGTTTTCCGATACGAACCCAACCATATGTCCAGAGTTGGATTCCGGCGGGCCGTGCACAAAATCGCCCGTTGTGTGGGACCGTGGGGCCCACAAAACGATGTCGATTTCAACTGTCTCAGAATTGGACCAAACTTGGCATGCAGGATCAAAAAAATAATACGGTTCTGTTGGCGCAAGTTTCGTCTCAATCTGACGAGCGAGCACAAAGTAATTGGAGAATTTGCAACGTGCACGATACGGTGAATTTCGACGGATACGCATCAAATTCGTCGCGGACACGCGACCAATTTGAATTCCGTCAAAGCCCACACGACCACGAAACCGTTATGCAGCTTTCGATGCTTTCGGTTCGCGACCACGTCGTCCCGATTGGCGTGACGCACGTCATGTGGAACAATTTCAATGTTTTGAAAACAGATTTTTGGGAAACTTTGGAATTCGATTTCTCGACGCTCAGTCGATGATTTCGAATTCCGCAAGAAAGGATTCGAAGCCCTACATGTTGTCTAAAAGTCTCTTCAAATAGATTTTCTAATGTGCCACTGGATCGATCAGAATCGATCGTCGAAGGTGGATGATTGGACTGTTTTAAAGCTCTGTTTTAGGCTGGTTTTTCGTCGACTTTGCGTCGATTTTTCTGACAACCTAGGGTTCTACAATTAATTCTAATTAAAGGGATTTAGAGTCGGTCATGTTGGATTCATACCTGAGAAGACGGAACGTGAAACGGCGGAGCGTACGGCGCAGGAGATGGGCGCGAAGTCGGGCGGTCAGGCTGCCGTTACTGCTGCTTCCCGATCAATTTCACGTGCGCGTGCGTACGCTCGCGCGCTCCGGCGAACGCCGTCGTCGAACCTCGACGTGCAGGCAACAGGGATGGTCGCCCGACATCAGGAGGGACCCTGGGTGGTTGCACAGTGTCGGGAGTCAGCTAGGGTTTCTGATTCGAAATACTCCTCTTCTAACTCTCGTTCTCTGATATGTATATAATCCGCTTGGTCGAACAGAGCAAGGGTGGAGGATCAGGCCTCCATTGTTTAGCAGTAAATGAATAACATGCTCGGCCTGGGATTTGCTCTATTGGGGCTTGGGTTTTGCTCAGCCGAGCATTGGCCCGAAGCTGGGAGCTTTGGGCAGTTCGGTCCGGGAAGCTATTGCTTCTCAGTCTTTTTTTGTCGTTTCTTTTTCTTATTCTATTATATATATATATATATATATATATATATATATATATATATACAAAATAATTATTCACGTATTTATTTATATATATACCCTTCATACATTTATACATACACGTACGCACCTATTTCTATATATACCTCTATACTTTCTTATATATATATGTATATATATATCAATAAGAAAGTATTATATTTCCTCTTCTTAATATACATTTATTTACACAAGTATACATGTCTCTATATATTCCTATATACGTATACATAAACTATATCTATTTATATAAACACACACATATATTATATTTACTTATATAACAAAATATCTAAAAATCTAAATAAATATTTTATATAGAAATACAGGCATCAATATTATCTATTTATGTATATATATATATATGTGTATATATATATATATATACACATACCAAAATATGAACAATAAATATTAAGTATCATTAATATTTGAAATTCAATCCTTGATTTTATATTTTAATATCTACAATAAAATAATAATAATAATAATAACAACAATGATAACAAATTGACTAAACCAATGTATCATATATGCATCATAATATACTAAGTCTTTCTTTGGCCTGCCCACCCTTACTAATATTCTACAACGCCCTTAGATATTAACAATACATACAATTCACATATATCAAATTTCTAGATATTATTTATAAAACCTAATAATCACTATTTAAATAATAAATACAATTATTCTAAAATTTTCCGGGAAGGGGAGCTACAAATCTACCCACCTTAAAATAATTTCGTCCTCGAAATTCTATATCATAATTATTTCTTAAAACTTCAAAAGAAATATACCATTTCCTTAATCTCCTCGAATTTTTAATTCCTCAAAACAGTTTATATCCTTCTCCTAGCCATTTTGTAACTACGAACCTCCGAGGACTTCTACCCACCTTTGGTTACACTACTCCCTCAACTCTTTGTCACTAAAACTTTATAATCATCCAACTACTTGCTAAAATTTCTACAGACGGATATGTACTGCTTATGGCCTCTATAATCCTTCTCTATCTATCAAACAAACCAAAAATCTGACAAGCAACAAATTTTACACAAGCAGCTAAGAAATATTGCTAAATTTTAATAAGCGTGACCATTCGTCACTCTACAACGGAAGGGATAGGAAGGTAAGAAGAAAAAAAAAATAATCGAGGGCGGATAAGAAGTTTCTAGGGCGGTGGAGAATTTACGATAATACAGATAGAAAGGGTATGTGAACTTATAGTCTTATTCGCTAGATTGGGCTACTCTAGTCTAGTCACTTGCTACATCGAAGAGCCATTCGTTACTTAGAGTGGCCTGCCATCTGTGCAATACCGAAGTCTCGTTCTCGAAATTCCAATTCAACCAAGGTTCCATAACGGAACAGAATTTGAGAAATCAAGATTGGGGTCTTAATGGGTTCTCTATTGGGACATCAGTCGTTGGTTGAATGAACATTGGATTCCAATCTACATGGACTGGGCAAGATCCTAATGGTAAAACAGTTTCTACTAGTTAGAGTATCCTAGAATAGGTTTCTACCCCAGGGGTTGAGTTAGTTGCCCGTCAAATTGGTTAGCTAGGTCCTTCAAGCTCAAAATGCGCCTTCAGTGACTTTTGTGTTTAAGTAGCACGAGAAGACACAATTGAATGGCACACCAGTGACATGTGCGTAGTGGGCTTCGAGTAGGTCACCACCATATATTGGGTCGAAAGGTTCGAGTCAAGGTTGAGTTTCTAATTAAAGTCGGGAAGCATACCGGTGTTATGGTAAGGGTTATACCTAGTCCTTTGTCCTGAAAGTCGTACCATGAAAATAGAGTACAAGGGGACCGGTTTGAGTGGGACATGATATACCTAGATGAAGATGGACTCGTCTAGATCTTGCATGTGAGGTTTGTTGGGAGGTAACAGCTAGTCTCGTGCTCCGACTACTAATGGCACGGCCGGGGCCGCAAAAGGATCTAAATGAAAAGTGGGAGTCCAAGGGTACTAATTATCAACCTAATGAAAAATTATCCTAATCAGTCGGTAATCTTCCTATACCCCAAAATTCTAGAAGGCTTACAGTCTACCCACCTTAAAAATAGGACATGGTCCTAGGAATATTGAGGTTAGAAGGATTTCAAGTCCGTTATTGTACCTCGACCTTTGTTGATAAAGTATAAGGCACGGCGTAACGGGGTACGGTTGATATAAGTCAAGTCAAGGGTCGTTCCTCAATAATTGAAAAAAAACGAGTACGTGTGCAATGACACATGGTCGATAAAATAGAATGACCTACTCGTCCAAAGTATACATGAGTTGTCGACAGGGTAACCAACTCTAAGGCACATCATATGAAAAGATTTCTAACAACTAAGTCAAGAAATTCTAGTTGTGTCAAACCTGCCAGACTATGGTCACCAGGGTTGTAGTGATCATGTATTGCTGTTGACAACTGGTAGGTCATAGTATGACATGGTATTTAAGCTACGGTATTGGCTAAGCTAGTGACTGTGGGGTTCCCATACTAGTTAGGCTTTAGTAATAAAATTTTACGTGACTAGGGTAATACTTGTTGGAAACCAATCTCGGAATGAGTGTTTACCATAGTCACGGTAAATTATTGTCCTTAGCCTTGTCTATTCATCTCATGTCTAAACTGTGGGCTTTGGTCGAGGGACGGTTGAGTCAAGGCATAAGGGTTGAAAGTTAAGGCAAGCTTCCAGCAAAAATTGGAGACTCTCACTATTTGGTCTCTTGAGGATAGATAGTCTCCTAGGTAGGTATTTCGACTAAGGGTAAAACCCTAATCATTCTCAATTTCAGCTGGCTCGAAAGTCTCAATAGTAGTTTGAGGGTCGATGGGAGAACGAGTAACTCCATCTCATGACTGGCCGATGGTAGCGACACTTGGGCCTACCATTATCATATCCATGGAAGTACTCTGTATCTCTCTACTATCACGAGCTTTCGTCTTTCCAAATCGGTGAAAGACAAAATAATAAAGAATTCAAGGGAGATGTTACTGAATGCAATTTCGTGATTCAAGGGCGAACATATAATTCAAGAGGAATTGTCAATACAGTCGTGGATGAGACCCTAGAGACATCTATATCTCAATCCACGTAGGGTAATGAAATAAAGTGCGAACCAAATGCATCATGGTTGATCAGACCATAATACACTGATTCTGATTAGACAATAAGTTAGCAGGCGTCCCCACTAAACATATGCCTCGAATCAAGCTCGATAAAAGAGTAAGCTTGCAAAACTAGGCCGTAATAGCAGCGTTGGTCAAGGTAGTCAAGATACAAGTACGCAAGATTTTGAAAAGAGGCACAAGTAGTTCGAGTTTAGAGGGAAATCAAACATTACCTGGTGTTCTTATTCGTACAGTCTTCCTACTAACTTCTTATCTATAAGGTCTTGGTCGACTAGTGGGTTATGAATCCCTTAAATTCTATATTCTAGGTAACCTACTAGCGTCAATCAATTTCCTCGTCAATAGGTCACAAGGACCACGGAATGCTAGATCGGGGGATGTGTTACCCAACTACAAACTTCCACTAACATTGGCTTCGGGTCTTACGGAACATACATGGCATTGTCCTATTCTTCATAGAATCATAAACCTGTAATCACGTCTGAAATCATTCCACCGAGAGTTATGCCTTGCCCGTATACTCTGGCTGTGGTAGACCCTTTGGTTTCGTGATTCATATGTGATACAAAATCGAATACTTCTTAACCCTAACCAATATAGACTCAAGGGTAACTATGAAAAAGAGGACCACTAGCCATAGTTTCTAGTAACATTCTATAGCCTATATCACAAATTTCAACTCTAGGGGTCTTGTCTCGCCAGTGCGCTGCTGGCTGCAGTGAATCCATAGTCTCTAAAATTCAAATAAATGGCGGCAGTGCGCTGCTGTCCTGCCATTATGAGTTAACTAACATTCCTTTAACTATATCTGTAAAACTTCATGAGCTCCTAGAGATTCAAACAACTGGCTATGAAATAAGGTGTAAGTATCCATCAGTCATAATCCTTAGAATAAAAGATGAACATGGAGGAACAAACCGAGGAAAAGAGTTACAAACATTCTAGTATCTATTTCCTGTATATCCCAACCATTGAGGAAAAACTTTGAGTTGAAACTAACTCGAGGTTCGTCTATGGATAATCATAAAAATGATAATTCTTAGGCAAAATAGAAACTGAATAGGCAATGGGACTAAGATATGAGGGTGATATCTAGGGGCAAAGAGAAGGAATTGCACAGTCATCAAGGTTAGGCCATTAATTCTAGAAAGCCCTGTCTCACTAAGTGAATAACCTATCTACATTGGATCATATCGTCATAGTGTACCTATAGGAATCTGACAACTATCAAAAATTAATAATTTCCATCCTAAATTGCATGGCCTAAACTACCCATCGGTAAATTGGTATAAGGGACTCCTAGTCCTAGTCATTCTCTTAAATTAAATTAATCCTTGTTCGTGAATGAGCATGTTCTAGTCGCAGGCTCGCAATAGTACAACTAACTTACGTACTATCACGAGTTCGCATTATTTGCAAAGACTGACCTGCATGGGCCACCACAAAAACTTGTCACGACCCGCACTCGTTTTTTTTTTTTTTTTAAAACGGATACGAGACGTGTCCAAGCCAGCCTACGCCGCAGTGTCGGCGGTAGAACGCTGTCACGGCCAAGAAGATCAAAATTCTAAAATAATACTCATTCACAAGATTAATTTAATTTACAAAGATCACAAGTTTTACTTTTGCATAAAACATAAACTTGTACAATTATAGAATGACTACAACTCAACTATCTAGCTAGTCTCTAGGCTTCTGGCTACAAGTATTCCCGTATCTCCCATGCTAAGTGAATCCACGGCTAACCTGAAAATGTTGGTTTCCAGTCAGGAATGGAACGAGCACAATTCACTGAATGCAATTTCAAATAAAGAAGATGACTATAAAACAAATGTTAGACATCAATTATGAGTTTTGAAAATAAACATGAAATACATAAAACTAATAGTAAATAAATAAATAGACACAACAGACTTTCCCCAACTGCTGGAAGTACCTTTGATATGTGATCGGTCTCGGGACAATTATGCGACACTGTCTACACTGTCTAAAGTTACACTGTCTACACTGTCTAAGTTACACTGTCTAAAGTTACACTGTCTAAAGTTACACTATCTACAGCAAATATTGAAATAAAAAAACATTGTCTACAAATCAATAATCATGATCTACACAGTTTAAATGCAATAATAAATCACTGTCTACACTGTCTACTTTGCAATAAATAAATCACTGTCTATACTGTCTACACTGTCTACACTGTCTACACTGTCTAAGGTCAGATCACACATCCTTGTTACTTCCCATTCCCGACTCAACAATTTATAATAGAAAATAATCACATAATCAATGGCCAATCAATAAAATATAGTAAAAATCAGTATCGAAATGCAGACAATAAACTGTACTCGCCTGTGGTCCTTTGCTGGTGAAACCGACAATCTGAACTACTCAATGTGCCACTACAGTCAAAACCCGTACAATAGTCCCCGGAAGCTGAAATAAACAATACCAATGATCTCAGAATAGTCCAATTAGCTAGGATTGCCTGTCCTTACGTCCAATTCTGGACACAGGGGCAAAACGGTAATTTCGGGTCAAAACGATGTCCGCCGTTGGACCCACTTTGCACCGAAAAACGTGCCAGAGTCAACGGTCTCTAAAGTCGTCAAACTACATGTCTACGAATCTAGTTTTCCGATACGAACCCAACCGTATGTCCAGAGTTGGATTCCGACGGGCCGTGCACAAAATCGCCCGTTGTGTGGGACCGTGGGGCCCACAAAACGACGTCGATTTCAACTGTCTCAGAATTGGACCAAACTTAGCAAGCAGGATCAAAAAAATGATACGGTTCTGTTGGCGCAAGTTTCGTCTCAATCTGACGAGCGAGCACAAAGTAATTGGAGAATTTGCAACGTGCACGATACGGTGAATTTCGACGGATACGCATCAAATTCGTCGCGGACACGCGACCAATTTGAATTCCGTCAAAGCCCACACGACCACGAAACCGTTACGCAGCTTTCGATGCTTTCGGTTCGCGACCACGTCGTCCCGATTGGCGTGACGCACGTCATGTGGAACAATTTCAATGTTTTGAAAACAGATTTTTGGGAAACTTTGGAATTCGATTTCTCGACGCTCAGTCGATGATTTCAAATTCCGCAAGAAAGGATTCGAAGCCCTACATGTTGTCTAAAAGTCTCTTCAAATAGATTTTCTAATGTGCCACTGGATCGATCAGAATCGATCGTCGAAGGTGGATGATTGGACTGTTTTAAAGCTCTGTTTTAGGCTGGTTTTTCGTCGACTTTGCGTCGATTTTGCTGACAACCTAGGGTTCTACAATTAATTCTAATTGAAGGGATTTAGAGTCGGTCATGTTGGCTTCGTACCTGAGAAGACGGAACGTAAAACGGCGGAGCATGCGACGCAGGAGATGGGCGCGAAGTCGGGCGGTCAGGCTGCCGTTACTGCTGCTTCCCGATCAATTTCACGTGCGCGCGCGTACGCTCGCGCGCTCCGGTGAACGCCGTCGTCGAACCTCGACGTGCAGGCATCGGGGATGGTCACCCGACATCAGGAGGGACCCTGGGTGGTTGCACAGTGTCGGGAGTCGGCTAGGGTTTCTGATTCGAAATACTCCTCTTCTAACTCTCGTTCTCTGATATGTATATAATCCGCTTGGTCGAACAGAGCAAGGGTGGAGGATCGGGCCTCCATTGTTTAGCAGTAAATGAATAACATGCTCGGCCTGGGATTTGCTCTATTGGGGCTTGGGTTTTGCTCAGCCGAGCATTGGCCCGAAGCTGGGAGCTTTGGGCAGTTCGGTCCGGGAAGCTATTGCTTCTCAGTCTTTTTTTTTTTCATTTCTTTTTCTTATTCTATTACATATATATATATATATATATATATATATATTTTTATATATATATATATATATATATATATATATATATATATATATATATATATATACAAAATAATTATTCACGTATTTATTTATATATATACCCTTCATACATTTATACATACACGTACGCACCTATTTCTATATATACCTCTATACTTTCTTATATATATATGTATATATATATCAATAAGAAAGTATTATATTTCCTCTTCTTAATATACATTTATTTACACAAGTATACATGTCTCTATATATTCCTATATACGTATACATAAACTATATCTATTTATATAAACACACACATATATTATATTTACTTATATAACAAAATATCTAAAAATCTAAATAAATATTTTATATAGAAATACAGGCATCAATATTATCTATTTATGTATATATATATATATATGTGTATATATATATATATATATATACACATACCAAAATATGAACAATAAATATTAAGTATCATTAATATTTGAAATTCAATCCTTGATTTTATATTTTAATATCTACAATAAAATAATAATAATAATAATAACAACAATGATAACAAATTGACTAAACCAATGTATCATATATGCATCATAATATACTAAGTCTTTCTTTGGCCTGCCCACCCTTACTAATATTCTACAACGCCCTTAGATATTAACAATACATACAATTCACATATATCAAATTTCTAGATATTATTTATAAAACCTAATAATCACTATTTAAATAATAAATACAATTATTCTAAAATTTTCCGGGAAGGGGAGCTACATGATGTGACCTAAGTTCGAGATTCGATCCAACCAAAACTCGTACTTACTGAACTTCACATACAACTGGTGCTCCCTGAGAATCTGAAGAACCCCACGGAGATGCTGCTCATGCTCCGCCTCACTCTTGCTATAGACTAAGATGTCATCTATAAACACTATCACGAACTAGTCCAAATAGGGCATAAAGATACGATTCATGAGGTCCGTGAATACCACTGGTGCATTGGTCGCTCCAAATGACATAACAAGGAACTCCCAATGTCTATACCTCGATCTGAATCTTCGAAATGTCCTGTTCTCTGACTCTGATCTGATGGTACCCTGACCGTAAATCAATCTTCGAGAATACAGCCGCTCCTTTGAGCTGATCAAATAAGTCATCTATCCTTGGCAGAGGATATTTGTTCTTGATTGTTACAGAGTTCAAGGTACGATAATCAACACATAATCTTGACGTACCATCCTTCTTTTTTACAAGAAGCATTGGGGCTCCCCAAGGTGATCCACTAGCACGAATGAATCCCTTGGTTCTAAGTTCTTCAATCATCTTTTACAAGATCTCCAACTCTGAAGGCGCCATCCTATAGACCT
This sequence comes from Iris pallida, assembly GCA_029216955.1. NCBI lineage: Eukaryota > Viridiplantae > Streptophyta > Magnoliopsida > Asparagales > Iridaceae > Iris > Iris pallida. The sequence goes on along the minus strand of JANAVB010039219.1, from coordinate 15,237,255 downwards.
TCTCTGACACTGGTGCTGATCCGGGAATCAAATCAATAGTAAACTCGATCTCTCTCTGGGGGCATGCCTGGAAGCTTTTCGAGAAATACGTCAGAAAACTCTTCTACAACTCTGGAAAACTGAACTGCTGCTACTGCCATCCGTAATGCTGGGGAAGAAGGTTCTACTTCGCCTCGGAGAAATGAAAACTCTGGCTCTCCAGGTATACTAAAAATAATCTTGCCGATATGGCAATCTATTCTAGCATACTGGTCCCTCAACCAATCCATCCCTAGAACCACATCATAATCGGCTATCGGAAATTCTATCATCCTAGTGGGAAACTCTCTACCGCTAACTACGATTCGACACGAAAACTCTATCTACTCCCACAAGACCGTTACCAGTAAGTATATTGAGCCTTACTGATAATGACTCGGGCTCCAGTCCTATCTGTGTCGTGAATCGTGCAGACATAAATGAATGTAATGCACCTGAATCAAATAATACTGATGCAGAAAAAGAGTTGACGAGAATGGTACCTGCCACCACCTCACCTGATGCCAACTCCTCCTCTACGGTCAAAGCCATCACCTGACCTTGCCCTCTGGGTGTTGGTCCCCTCTGCTTGAAACCTCTGTAGCGGTTCTGATTCTGAGCTTGGGCCTGGGCATACTGCTGTGGTTGCTGCTGCTGGAATGCTTGGGCATGAGGCAGCAATAGCCTCGGAGGCTGGTACTGCTGCTGCTGTACTGGTGCTGGTCCCCTCACCGAGGGACTAGTCTGGGCCGATGAGGATGAACCGGCTCTCTGCGGGCAGGACCCTATCTTTTGATCCGATGCCCCATAAGCCAAAGACAATCCTTGTGCTCGACAATATTCTGATACAACATGCCCTGGCTTTCCACAATAAGTGCAACCCATTATGGAAGACTGCCTTCGTTTCTACTGAGGGTACGTCGGGGTCGAGTGCTGAACCGATGTAACTGATGCTGCCCTCCTCGGAGCTCCAATGGTCAAGGCCCTAGCTGTCGAGGCTGGGGCGGAAGAATGGTTTATCTGACCATAGGATCGCTTCCATCCTCCAGTTCTGTCTATAATCCTCTGTGAAGTATACTCATGCCTCTTCACTGCTCGCAAGACAGCATCAAAAGTTCGATGCTCAAATTGCTCCACTACTAGAATGATCTCTAGGTGGAGCCCCTGATGGAACTGCTGCGCTCGATCGAACTTGGTTGCCACCAAGGTGGGAGAAAACCAACTCAGTCTCGAAAACTTGGCCGCATATCCATCAACAGTCCTACCCATCTACCTGGGATTGGTGAACCTAGTCTGTAGGTCATACCGAGCTACAACATCGAAGTAATTGATCTGGAACATGGAACAGGCGTCGCCAACCCAACTGCTATCACCGCCCACTAGGTGCGGGCTAGGTCCAATAACTGCTAACGCACCACAGCTACCTTCTTTCCTTCTGGAGTTTGGTTGTATCCAAGATAATCTCGATGTCCTGGAGCCACGCATCAGCTACAATAGCATCCTCACTACCATCGAAGAAAGGAGGGTTCAGACGCTTGAAACTACTAGCCGTACTGTTCCCTTGATAACCAATACGGCCCATGGCATCCTGTACTACCTGGTACAGGGCATCGCCCCGACGATCTTGAGATACAAGCAATGTCCTGATGAGACCCACCAAGGTACCATCGTCAGGCTCTACAGGCTGGACGGGATAAACTGGTGGCTCTTGACCCCCAGTAGGTATGACTCTGGAGGCTACTCCTGAATGCTGGGCTTGATCACCAGATTACTGCTGGTCCACGGGAGATGCTTCGCCTTGCCGATCGGTAGGACCAAGAACAATGCCGCTGAAGAAACGACATAGGGAACAATAAGGAAGGACCATGAAAGATCAAGGATATAAATATGTGATCAGATCAAGATTTCAGGAAGATTAAGAGACACAAGTAGAGATCAAGGGCGAGTGCTGATTGAGACATCTATCCAGTAAAACCCTCACATATCTTGATTTTCAAGACCTGCATAGGCCACCACTCAAACCGTGTCATGACCGAGAACCAGAATACTGGAGAGCGGGAGACAAACACAGCCATCTACGTACATTGAAATGAATCTCACCTCACAATACAGTCACGGCTGTCTAGATGCATGAGGGTTTACTATAAGCCATCAGTCTCTTAGGGTCAAGAACAAGCCCATAGTCTCAATCTCAAGCAAGCAAGTAAATGTAAAAAGATGGTAGATTATCAGATATACAAAGTAAGGCATCCCATACATTACATATTCAGATGATCATGAAGCTAGTCATACAAAATGTGAAGACAATCAAGAGTTTAAGTCATACATGATCGACCTTAGAATTTGTCAATCATGTTACAGCCCATAGGCAGACAGTAAGTAAAGTTACAAACGAGCTAACACTTGCTCGGCGGCTAAACGCCTCAAAAGAATATTTTTACAATAGAGTGGGAGAGCAAAATAAAATCCACTCGTTGCCAGGGTTCCTTCTAGTGGTCACCATCTGGCAGGAAGGCTGGAAGATCCTCGAAAGCTGCTCCGAAATCTGGCCATACAAAACCAGCTGGGTCAGATCCCAGAAAGAGCAAGTGCCACAAAGGAGGCTTCACTTAAGAACTAAAACCAGCATATCATCACATAAAATCATAGAAGAAATTGCATAAGACATAAGTAGAGATAATAGGGTGATAAACGATAAGATAGCTAAGGGACTATTCCGGTAACCAAGTTACAACCTATAAACCAAACAAGAATCGGGGTTGTAATCCTTTACCTAAACAGAACTTAGCCTCTAACCAATTATCGATAGAGTAAAGCATAAACAATCATGTTCAGAGATAGCCATGTACTGGGTCTAGACAAGACTAGACAAGAGTGGACTCTATCCAACATTCATGGCCAAGCAAGAGTACGGCTTGATAGTTAACTAGCTAGGGTTATCACAAGCCTAGTTACTAGCAAGTTACAATGAGATATTCCTACGGCCACAAGCCCTGCAGACTATCCAGGTAATCCAGGCGCAAAGTTCATTTTAAGAGTTGTTAGGTGACTTGGATGCAACACATGACAGTGTACATATTAATCATTTCATATAGTGTCCCATATAACAGTGAGCTGGAAATGTGCCTTACTCGTCGGTAGGCTACAAGTCCATCAAAGAAGACGCCCAGATAACGGGATTGCCTGTAGCCGGAATACCTCTCTATATGCTCTACTTGATCGATCTAGTCATTAACCTAGTCAGATTCAGTATGAATCCCTGACCGTGGTAACCAGGGATACATGTCCTAGACATGATGCAAAACAAGACTTGTAGCTTATATAAGCACATTCAACACAATCACCTATGGTGTCATGAGAGTTTACTAGCATGTCCAGTTAGCCGTCGTAACAACGTTCATGGATTACATGTTAAGGTTACTTGTCAGGGGTGCACCACAACGGGTCACCATCATGTCATGTTACTTGTCATGTTCTTGTCTGGAGTGTGCCACGACGGGCCACTATCATGTTATGTTACTTGTTAGGGACGCGCTACGACGGGCCGCCATCATGGTTCTTTACATGTCATTTATTAATTCATTTTCACACATCATGGTTATGATCATAGCAGATCATCATGTAAGCAAAAGAGATATATCTTGAGTGCGCACAACGGGCCACCGATGTAAAGAAGACAACATAGCCTAGAGCATACATAGAGGAAAGTACATATCGTGACAAAAGAGAAAATGACAAATCATTATGTGCCCCAAGGCTATGCGCCCACGGGGTTTCATGTGCTGTAACGCCCCAGTCCCAAAATACGTAGGACTGAGTACGTGAACATGCCAGCTGTACATATACGAAGAATACTCCAATATATAGAATCCTCGTATATATACATAAGCTGTAAATAAAATAATCACAGGCCAGAATAACATATCTAATCTCATCACAGCTCAACACAGAAGATAACAAAGTCCAAATGAATAAAGCAGAGTATCAAAAGATAGCCGGGTGAACATACTCACTCCAAACAGCTATGAAAAATAGTCTCACAAGATCAGAGTCCAACCTCCGCAAATAAAAAGAAAAGAGATGTAAAATAATATCTACAACTGTCTCAGATAAGAAATAGTCTAGAACTCAAAAGGCACTGCCTCGTCATCAATATAGGATAGCTCCAACGCCGCTCCGTACCCCTGTGGAAAATCGTCTAAACCTAGAGAGATAACCAGTCCTCAGGGGACATAGCAAGATACAAGAAAACACTATGTCATATAAACTGTGATAATATAATAAGAGAAAAAGGTATGCATGCAATCGGGTTCCTGACCATTCTACTGTGAATATGCAGTTGAGATACATTCCTTCGACGCATGAGCCCTGGCTGAATATAGGATCCGGTATAGTCCCCTTTTGGGCACCAGTGACCAAGAGCATGACGTTCAAAAACGACAGTGGCCAACCTGAGAGGCTCATACCCGTATCTCCAGCGGAGCTTCCGGGTTACAAGGAAAGTGCAATCGAAGCCCATACGTCAGGTAATGTTCTCCCCACCCAATGCCTAGTATCATCATCTCCATGACTGACATGTACCTCTAGTAACCGTCAAGTCTTCTAGCATGCAATTCTATTGGCAGTTACCCCTATCCGTCGCACGCTCCATACGTATCGGTGGCCAGCCGACTATGCGGATACGTATCCTAGATGTGACGCACATCTCGTGATACAACAAGTGTCAAGGCCATATGAGATATACCAATACCTCAACATCAATGGGTGGTCACTAGACTAAGTCAATGTAAGAGAAATAAATAAGACGAGATAAACGACCGATAGAGTCGCTTGCACCCAAGTGTGACTTGGACGCACAGTTTAAATATCGAGAAATAAGAAATACTGAAAATAACAACTGAAAATAAGAATTATAATAATCACAGAGTAAGGTGGCAAGGTATCTTGCCTGATGGTGCAAAGTGGCAAGCCTAAGAAAATCACAATGTCAGCCAAGAAACGTCATAGTCTCCAAACAACTCCGGACGCTGAAACAAACATCAAAAATACACTCGGTGTAAAAGATATACCTAGGAAATGCCTGTCCAAAAGACAAATTCTGGAACAGGGGCAAAATCATAATTTTGGGTCAAAACGATATCCGCCGTTGGACCCGCTTTGCATCAAAATACGTGCCAAAGTCTATGGTCTCTAAAGTTGTCAAACTACATGTCTATGGTTTTAGTTTGAGGAGAGGAACTCAACGGTATGTCCAGTTTTGGATTCCGATGAGCTGCGTACAAAATTGCCCGTTTGAGTGGGTCGCGGGCCCGCCAAAAAAGGGGTTCCGATTCGACCTTCTCAGAATCGAACCAAACTTGGCACACAGGACCAAAATTTTGATTCGGACCTGTTGGCGTAAGTTTCGTCTCGAATCGATGACTGTACACGAAGTTATGGGCAAGTTTGCAAAATGCCGATACGGGGGCATCTCGACGGATACGCGTTGGTTTCGTCGCGCACACGCGACGAAACTGAGTTCCGTCAGTTCCCACACATCAGTGACGTCCATACGCGCCTTTCGATGCATATAGCGCACGACCACGTCGTCCGATTTGTCGGGGCGTACGCCATATCGGACAAAATTTAGAAAATTAATACAATTAAACACAGGTTTTTCCTCAACTTCAACATCAATCTACTTTTTACACGTAAATCGAAATGACGATCCAATAGATGCGTTACGATCTCAGTTATGTTGTCTTTTACTGTTTTAATTAGTTCCTACAGTACATTAATGTACAGCAAGAAAATTGGCCGACAAGTTGTCGTTTTAAACAGTTTTTAGTATTATAGAAAATAGATTTTTGTTCAACTTCGTCTCGATTTTTCGAGCAAGTCAATGGGTTGTTTTCGAAATCCACCTAGAGAAAATCGAAGAGGGTCAAGTCTACTTTTCAGAAAATCTTACGGATCGAAAATCGGTGCTACGAGTAAAAAGTTATACCGTGGGGAAGTAGGGTACCTTGAGTGGAAAAACTGCTCCGTGGGTGACGTAGAGCTGACTTCCGATGCACTGTTCGTCGCACACACAACTCCGTCTCTGGTGAAACAAACTCGTAGACAAAGAGGGTATGTTCTGCCGCAATCTTCGTTTTAGAAGATTAGGGTTTTGAGGTACGTGGAGGAAGTTATATATAAAACAAATTGGATGAAAACCTAATACTTATACTATTACTAATAGTAATTTGTGAACCCACGGGTTGTTCACGGTTGGGTTGCTGCTACTTGCAGCAAGCAAGGGAGATCGGGGGGCCCGCCCACTTTAAGTGGGTGGGTGGAGTTTTACTTTCTTTTTCTTTTTTTCTTTTTTTTTCTTTTACAATGGACTGTGCTGTCCAAACCGAGGCTGGCCCGCCCCCTTCCTGGGTGTGGCCGAGCCCACCATTATTTTTTTAATAACTATAACTATTTATATATATATATACATATATATATATATATATATATATATATATATATATATATATATATATATATATATATATATATATATATATATATATATATCAAATATAAATATATATATCTTTTAAGCAAGCAATAAATTTCCAAAATTTACCAATAAATTCCTAAAAATTCTAGAATTTATTATACACCTTATTTAATAGAAATTTTAACATGCACACATATAATAATGTATATATACACACATACTTTAATTATACTAATAACTTAATAGTAAATAAATCTATAACTAATAAAATACGTAACAAAATTAATTTAATTTATAAAAAAATCAATTATAAATTATGGGGGTTTACATCCTACCCAACTTAAAAAAAATTTCGTCTTCAAAATTAAACTAAGGTCGGGGGATCGAATGCAATGCAAGGAATATAATAGTAATTTAAGGGCTTAATATGCAAGACATACCTTCGTCTTCGAACAAATGCGGGTAGCAGTTTCGGATGTCGTCCTCGCGCTCCCAAGTAGACTCCCCTGGCGAGTGATGCTTCCATGCCACGTAAACCAATGGAGTAGATTGATTCCGCAACACCTTCATTCGACGATCGATGATGCCTACTGGTTGCTCTTCGTACGACAAACTCGGTCCAATCGTGATCTCGGAGTGATCAAGCACATGATTGCTGTCCGCCGCATACCTCTTCAGCTGAGATACATGGAATACGTCATGCACTCGCTCTAGCGACAGTGGCAAGGCCAATCTATAGGCAATCTCTCCAACACGTTCCAAGACATCGAAAGGCCCGATGTACTTTGGTTTTATATTAAGGTTCATATTTGGTCTTCATGATCTGGAAATCGAATCATAAAAATAGAGTACAAGGGGACATGTTTGAGTGGGACATGATATGCCTAGATGAAGGGGGCTTGTCTAGGTCTTGCATATAAAATTCGTTGGAAGGTAACAGCTAGTCTCATGCTTCGAATGTCGATGTCATGGTAGGTGACATCAACTGACCTAAATAGAAAGTGGGTGTTCATGAGCCACTAGTTAACACCTTAATGTAAACCAACTTATTCCAATCAATCACTTGTACTAGTGTATCCTAGAATTTAGAAGTCTTACAATCTACTCACTCTAGAAGCCAAGACACGGTTTTTAGGATTAATGAGGTAAGCAATATTGTATCTTGACTATGATTATAAAAGAATAATACTCAAGGCAATAGGTAACGAGGTATGGTAGATATGGATCGAGTATGAGGATCCTTCTCAATTTTTGAATGGATACAAAATAATTGTACATATATCGCCTTCGTAGCCATAGGTGTTTGCCATGAAATATAAAAGAGCAGAACAATTATCGGAGGACTGGACTTTTACTTCACGTTACAAACTCGCTTGTACAAAGAAAGCCTAGGGACGAAAACCTAGGTACAGCAGTCTAAGTACAATTGTTTATTTTTGATTCTGGGAGTGACGATAGAGGCTCGGGAAAGCCACGGCCGCTCTGCCTTACTCCTTGGACGATCGGTATACAGCCTTGGCTCGGGGAAGATCTGCTTGGCGTTGATGAAGAAACACTCTCCTTGCTCTCCTCGTGTTGCTCTTCTAGCTTCTCTCTCTCTCTGTGTATTTTTTCTCTGATTATTAGGAAGGAAGCTCTCTGTGTGTCTTTTTGCAAGGAAATGGTACCTTGCTATTTATAAGAGTGGGGGCATCATTAGGGTTTGTGTAATTGTCCATTCTTAAAGTGGCGGCGGCCTGATGATTAATCAATCTGAACCATTGGTCTTAAATGTGAAGGATCTGGGCCATTAATGTGGATAGTATTGAATCCTGTGAATGATTAATGCTGATTGCTTTAAATCTTTATGATTGGTTGTGTCAAGCTTGGATCTCTCACCACGTGTTCCATTGGCTTGATCATGAATGATATGACCTGATCTCATTAATTATGAGGATAACGTTAAATATGGTTATTGGGATCTGGTAAATCTCTGATTGATTTAATACCACGTATCCCATAATCACCCTGCTACTAGCTGTCAAGTCATGGGGGCAATTGAATCTCTGCCACGTGTCTTGATGGTGGACCCTTCCAGAGCCGCATGATATCCATGAACCGCATAAGACAGTGTCTCAGCGAGCTGCATAGGTATAGTACTTGCGAGCCGCATGGGATGGTTTCATGGTGAGCCGCAGGAAGATAATTCCTGCCAGCCGCATGAAGCTGTTCTTCGATTGAGTCGCATGGGAGTCTGCCACGTGGCAATTTTGGATCGTATCAGAGATTTTCTTCTGTTCTCGAAGAGTCTGTCATTATGACAGGACCATCATGACACTTTATGTCAGAGTCATCATCTGTCAAATCATGACAGAGCATTAAATAAGGCCATTACTCGATGGCCAGCTGTGTGAAGGGATCCCATGGAGACACGTGGTGTTGATCGAGCCGTATATCTCTGTTGGTCGTTTGTGAGCCGCATGTACTTCCGAGCCGCATGAGGCTGGGAGACTCTTTGAACCGCATGGGACTGTCCCTATGTAAGCTGCATGGATTCTCTTGCCCCGGACTGCATGAGACTGAGAGTCTCTCTGAATCGCATAGGACTGCCCCTGTATGAGCCGCATGGGGTTCTCCTGCCCCGAGCCGCATAGACCATTATTCTGATATTTTCCATGCTTCTACAAGACCCCCTTCAAAGTTTTCAATTTGTAAAATTGAAATACTTTGAATAAGAAGCATGGCCTTTGCTAGCCGCATAGATGGCTCAGCCACATAGATTTATCTGGCCGCATAGATTCGTTCAGCCGCAGAAACTTTCAAGCTGCATGGATAGCTTAGCCGCAGGGGACTTTTAAACCGCAGGGATATCTCAGCCGCATAGTTCCTTGCCACATTATTATATCATGCATACAAACCTTTTTGGGACAGGATCCCAAGAGTTTCTGTTCTTTAATTAGCTGGTTGGTATCGATAGCCGAAGAGTCGACTACTTTGTATGAGACGTCGATCTTGGTCCTCTATAAATAGAAGGGTTTTTGGAGGGATTTCTCTCTTGGACTCTTCTTGATTTAAGATTTCTGTCTTGCTTTCTTCTTCTGATCGACAGACAACGATGGCACCTAGGGCTTCCAAGGCAGTGAAGAAGGCTGTGGCGAAGAGTAGAAAGTCGGCTTCGTCTTCAACTGCCGTACCCCCCGTTCGTCTTGACGTTCATGTTGTCGTCGAAGGTAAGGACTGTATGGAGGATTGGGTGCTTTGAAACCCTAACAGATGCTGCTCTGCTGCATTACTTCGTGTATAATCATTTGATGCGAGCTTTTCAATTTACGTGGTCCGTATACAAGTCCCATGAGCCGCATGGAATATATTCCATGTCCAAGCCGCAGAAAAATTGTCTTTCAACGGGCCGCATGAACCCTTCTGACTATCCTCTGACTGTTTTTATCATTCATCATCACTTCTTTTTCATCTTTTGGTTCTTGTAGTGTCTCCACCGAATGCTGAGATTGCAGTGGTAGAGGAGCCGCCGCTCCCTGGCATCAATCAAGGGCCTCCCTCTGTTAAGGGGGAGGTGATGAAAGAAGAATCAGCGTCTGAGAGGGACGACATCCTCCCCACTATCGTGACTGCTGAGGGTGGCAGCGCTGGGAATTCTGATTCCCCTATTCTGGACGAGGATCTTCCTCAATTGCATCCTTCATATGTAAGGTGGTTGAAGGAGTTGTATACGCACTTCTGCAGCTAGGGTCTTTAAGGTTTCTCGTAAATGTCTATCTGTAGTCTTTGCTTTATTTTGCCTTTCTTCTTGTCTGCATGAAGAACTTTCCTGTAACCGCGTAGATGTAATCGATTTCTGAATGAATGGAATATATTTGCTTCGTTCTTTTGCTGTGTAATAATTATTTTATTGGGACATTTTGCATGGACCCATTGCCCCTAACGTACCCTGGTTTTGGATACGGGCAACAAGTTGAAGGGAACGAACATACTCACTCAGAGGTACTAAGGACGTGGCGAGTATGAGGGTTTCTTCTACGGAGCCTTCCCACCCAGAGGTAATGAGGACATGGCAGGAGTGGGCTCAATGAAGAGGGGGTACATAGAACGACTCAGAGGTAGGAGGACGTGGAAGTTCTATGCGAGGAGGCGTTTTGTTTTTGGTGGAAGTAAAAATGACTCAGAGGTAATGAGGACATGGCCGTTTCAGAAATTTGTGGATCGATTACCCTTTTTGTTCACTGGGAGTGCGGGTAGTAGATCATGAGGGAGGATCTCTTCCAAAAAGAAAGTTCAGAGGTATGATCATACATGACTTGCCATCTGAAAGTGTAACCAGAATGTGAGTTCAGAGGCACCAGCGGGTACATAACTCGATAATTTGGAACATTGTGAAAGTGTGAGTTCAGCGGTACCAGCGGGTACATGACTCTGTAATCCGAAAGGAATGTGGTAGGAGGACGTGAGTTCAGCGGTGCGAGAGGGCACATGACTCAACAATCTGGAATTTTGTGGATATGAGTTCAGCGGTACCGGTGAGTATATGACTCGATAATCTGAAATATTACGGATGTGAGTTCAGCGGTACCAATGGGTACATGACTCGATGATCTGGAGAGAATGTCGTTTAGACATAATATTTCTTCAGGAACTTGCCGTTGACGGACAACATGAGCAAGTCTCCGTTTTGCTTTGTGAGACGGTATGCACCGTTGGAGAATACAGCCTTGATGATAAACGGGCCTTCCCATTTTGGTTGGAATTTACCGGCGGTTTTATGCATCATAACCACCGGCCTTCGGACCGCCAGAACGAGATCGTCCACTTGGAATGTTCTGACTGTGACCTTCTTGTTGAAGACTCCAGAGATGCGCGCTTGGAATAACTCGATTCGTTGCTGAGCCAAGAGGCGCTTCTTATCCAAGGCCTCCAATTCCTGTAGCCGACGACGGTGGTTTTCGTCCGTTGTTAACTGATGTGTGAGGGCGACGCAAAGTGAGGGGATCTGAGTCTCTAATGGGAGGACTGTCTCACTTCCGTACACCAAGGAAAATGGTGTATTTCCGGTGGCTATTCGGACTGTGGTGCGGTACGCCCATAAGCATTCACCAAGCTTTTCGTTCTAGTCGCGTTTGTTGGATGATACGAACTTCTTGAGCAGCTTGATGATTGTTTTGTTGAATGCTTCAGCTAACCCATTTTTTGCCAGATTGTATGGCATTGAAGCAATGTTCTGGATGCGGTGCTTGTCGCAGAACCGATAGAAGGCGTGGCTTGCAAACTGCAGACCATTATCGTGTATGATCCTTCGTGGCAGTCCAAAGCGATATATGACGTGATGCATTAGGAAGATGATCATGTTTGACGTTTTTACTTCCGTAAGCGGGACAGCTTCCACCCATTTGGAGAAATAATCTGTAATGGCTAGTATGAACCGGTGTCCTCGGAAGGAAGGCGGAGTAATTGGACCGATGATATCCTTTCCCCATGCTTCAAATGGCCAGGACGCCACTGTCGAATGTAGAAATTCTGATGGTTGGTGAATGAAGTCCGTATGGACTTGGCAAGCTTTGCATTTCCTGGCATAGTCTATCGCATCGGCCACCATCGTGGGCCAGTAATAGCCCATTCAGCGAAGGCGGTCTTACAATTTTGGGCCAGGCTGATGGGCCCCACAAACACCGTCATGAGCTTCCCGCATGGCTTCTTTGGCTTCTGCGTTTGACAAGCACCGGAGCAACAACCCATCGTAGGATCGTCGATACAGCATTTTCGTCTCTGTATCGTAGAAGAATCTGAGAGACCGCCGTCTGATGGAGGTGGCTTCCTTTGGATTCTCTGGGAGGATGTCTTAGACGACGAAGTCGATGAACGGCTGTCTCCAGTATGGTGCTTCGTCGACCGTCTGGGCGGAATAGCTCACCACAAATTGAACTTTGTTCTTGGGGCAGACCAGTTCGTGGCCTATCATGTCAACCGAATGATGAGCATGGTTCGACACTGCTAAGGAAGCGGCGAGGCCTGCTAGGGCATCGGCTTCGATATTTTGGAGTCTGGGGACGTGCTCGATGAAGAATCCGTCGAATGATGAGATGATGTTGATCGCTATTTGGTGATAGGGGATCATGTCTTGATGACGGACTTCGTATGATCTCCAAATCTGATTGACGATTAATTTTGAATCGCCGTATGCTTCAAGATATTCTACCCCCAGCTCTTTTGCGAGTTGGAGACCGATGACTAACGCGTTGTACTCGGCCACATTGTTAGAGCAGGGTTCCGTGAGAGAGTAGGCGCGATTGATCACCAGCCCGGTAGGGGAAATCAATACCACTCCTACGCCAACGACGATGTTGCCCTTGGGTCCTGTTCTTGAAGCGCCATCGAAGAACATTCGCCAAATGTTATCGTGAGTGGTTGTATTCGAGTCGGCGACCTCATCTGGGATTTTTTCATATATTCTGGATGACTCCGATCCTGGATGGGCTGCTAAAAAGTCTGCCAGAGCTTGACCTTTAACAGCCTTTTGTGGAACAAAGACCATATGATAAGGGGACAACAATATCACCCATGTAGCGAGGTGTGAACTGAGTGCCCCTGGTTTAGTCATGAGGACTCTCAGAAGGTTGACTCGTGAGATCACATGTATGGTTTGCCCTGTGACATAATGCCGCGTCTTCTGAATAGCGAACACCAAGGCGAGGCATTCCTTCTCTACCGCAGTGTATCGGTGCTCCGGTCCCACCATCATTCGGCTGAGGTAGTATATGGCTTGTTCTTGACCCGCATCATTATTTTGTGCCAACAGGGCACCAAGGGAGTGTTCCATTGCTCGTACGTATAGCGGAAATAGTTTTTCGGCAACCGGGGCCACCAGGACTGGAGGGTTCGACAAATATTCTTTGATGCTGTCGAAGGCACACTGACATTCCACGTCAAACGAATGAGACACCTTTCTTCATAAGGTGGGTGAACGGTCGGCATTGCCCGGAGAGGTTAGAGATGAATCGTCTGATGTAAGCTAGCCTCCCTTGAAGGCCTCTGAGTTCGCGAAGATTTTTCGGGGGACCCATCTCCATGATTGCCTTCATTTTCTCAGGGTCTACATGAATGCCCTGAGCGGTGATAATGAATCCCAAGAACTTTCCGCTGGATATGCCCAAGAAAGATTTCGTAGGTTTTATTTTTAGATTGTGGGCCCGCATCAGGTCGAATACCGTCCTCAGGTTCTACAGATGATCTCCCTTACAGCGACTCTTGACGGTAATGTCATCGACATAGCACTCTACCGTCTTGCACAGGTGTTCTCTGAAGATGATGCTCATGGCTCGTTGATACGTGGTGCCAGCATTCTTTAAACCGAAAGGCATGACTGTGTAACAGTATGTGCCAATCGGTGTTCGGAATGATGTGTGCTTTTCGTCGTCAGGAGACATCTTGATTTGGTTGTACCCTGAGAATCCATCCATGAACAACATACGTTTGAAGCTGCATGCGTTGTCAATCATGATATCTGTGATAGGGAGGGGGAATTCGTCTTTCGGACATGCCTCATTCAGATTGCGGAAGTCGATACAGATTCGGATTTTTCTATTCTTCTTGAGGACCGGAACTATGTTGGCGACCCAGTCAGGATGTTGCTCCTCACGAATGAAACCGTTGGCTATTAGTTTGTTGACTTCAGCTTCGATCGCACCCATGGCACCTGGGCGGAAGCGTCGTTGTTGCTGTTTGACTGGCTTTGCATCTGGCCATATGTTGAGCTTGTAAAGAGTAATATCGGGGTCTAACCCTGGCATGTCTTCATAACTCTATGCGAACACATCAATATATTCTCTGATAAGTTCCAGCAGCGATTCTCGCTCTTCATCTGTTAAGCTTTTACTGACAAAGATTGGCTTTGGAGAGGATTCGCTGCCGAGGTCGACCTGCATAACCTCATCTTCGGTAGGAGGTTCTCTCTGCTCGAACCTCTTTTCCCATTGTGCATCTAGCTGTTGGGCCTACGGCTCTAGTTCGAGGATTTCAGGAATGTCTTCGTCTTCTTCGTAAGCGTCGGCGAATGCCATATTGACTGACAGGACTTGTCTAAATATGTCTCCGATGCAGGTATCCGAGTCGGAGGTTGGTGATCCGGTTGAATGTGACTGCCAGTCACACTCCTCATCTGAACTCTCAGGTGTTGTCGTGGGAGTTACATACCCTAGTCCACATCGAGTTTTGCTGTAGTAGTCCAGTGGCTTGCCAGCCGGAACTGGTAGCTTCAAAGGTAATCGTCGCCTGGTACTGTAGTTCAAGCCTGGCATAGTTTCTAGATCATATTCCTGTTTTTGTATGAGATATTTGGGCTTAGGGCTATAAAGATACAGAGGTAGTCTCCCGGTGTCGGACCCAAGATCGACTTCTTTTATGGTGAAGGGACGCAGATCGTCTTTTCGGCCGAAGATGATTGGGTGATCCCCTCCCTCGATTATGCGGTAAGCGTCTTCCACTGGAATAAGCTGAATTGTGGTGTGCACATTTGTCACCTGTGTGTGTAGGTGGGTGCCTATACCATGTTCCATAGCGTACATCGTACAAAGCTTATTGAGCTCGATGTAGTTCAAAGATAGCCCTTTATTGATGAAATAAGGTATCTTTTCTAGGGGGATTACATCATCTGCGGAAGGAACATCAGTGTGGGCAGCCACATACTTGGCTAGCTCCGGTTCCTCTTTGGCTACCCCCTGTATAAACGAACACTGAGAGGACGACCTGGTCAACTTGATCGTCAGAGGTTCGACTGGTGGAGCAGAGCGTAGGGTTGTCGGCAGACTAGCAACCCCCAGCTTGGTGCTTGATGTTGTACGAGGAGTGGTTGGTTCGCTAGAAGTCCCAGGCCTTACATCGGGGTGACGACTCTTCTTGGAAAGACGTATCGTCATTGGTTTGTCCGAGGGATTGAGCTTTTTCTTTTGCGGCTGACCAATTTTTGGCAGCCTGATTGTTAGTGGCCCCGTTGTAGGTCTCGGCACTTGGCCCAACCTCGGCAGCCGGATTATCATTTGCTCTTCTTGTGCCGAGAGGCTGATTGCGTCCTTACGCAGAGTGGCGGTAAGGGGCACAGACTTGCCAGGTTTACGAGCTTGGAGGTGTATTGTCAGAGGTTCTTCTGATCCTGTGGCTGTCTCGGTATGAGTTTGCACATCTCCTTCACCAAGGTGCCTCTTCGACTTTTCGTACAGGCAGGAGTCTGAGTAGTAGGATTCGACCCCTTTGAAGGGATCGATGTCGGCAAATTCGGTCCTCACGAAGCCATGTTTGTCGACATACTTGAAGCATTGGTGCAGTGTGAAAGACACGATCATATAATCGTGTATCCAAGGGTGCCCCATGAGGATGTTGTAAGAAGTATCTGCATCTATAACATAACAGGTTACTTCCGACTGGAGATCGCCAATCTGACACTTCAAGCGAATCTTCCCAATTGGGTAGTACCTGCCCGAATTGAAACCGCTGATGGCGGTGCTTGTAGGCGTCAGGCGCTGCATCGGAATGCGAAGATGATGTAGCAGATCCTTCGGAATGATGCTTATGGACGACCCGGGATCAATGTGCATCTGGTCCACTTTTACGTCGCCGATGTATCCGGTGTAGTATAAAGGGCGATCGTGCAGGTTGGTTTTGATGAGCATATCCTACGGGAAAAGACGATATTGGGCATCGCTCCCGTACACGCACTGTCTTGGAGATCTGCAGGTTGATTATCTCCTATGAGGTTGACCTGAGCCAAGTATGCGTCGACATTTTGGAGTACGTCGCTCAAGGCTGTACGGACATCCTTCGAGAGCCTCAGGAGTTCATATAAGGACAATTTGGCCGATGTATTGGCCAATTGCACTAGTATATCGAAGTTGTAGGGCCTCTCCAACCCCAGAGGTATCTCTTTTCGGAGGGATTTGTCGAAGCGAGTCTCCTTCGGCCTAGGCTTGTCGGTCGTCGGAGGCTGAGGGGGTCCTGGAGCGTCAGTGGTAGCTGGAGGATGATCATCAATCGGGTTCTCAGCCACAGGTTGGGATTGTGCTCCAGATCGAGTAACGACGTCCGTGACTTCTTCCATATTTGCCGAGATGTTATGGCAGGATCTGACTTTTCTACTTCTCTTCTTGTGCGTGGGAGGCGGCGTGGACTAAGTCACCTCGTGGACCAGGTCCGGATGGACCCACATGATTTCTCTTCGCGATGTGGTGAGGGGTACTAGACCAGCAGCTTGATCACGAGCAGACGGGAGATTAGCAATTTCTATCGTCGCCAGAGGGATGGGTATGACACCGTCTTGAGTCTCCGTTGGAGGGAAGCTGCCGAATTGTACAGACACCATGTTGGCTGCTACAGTTACCTCCTCGAAATTGATGGCCAGAGCGTTCGAATCGATGAGGTTTTGGATGTATCGTTTCAGTTGGTAGCAGTCGTGTGTAGCATGGTGGACGTAGCGGTGGTAATGGCAGAACTTTAGATTCTCCAGATCTGTCGGCCGAGGCTCCCATTTTGGTGGAGGAAGCTGAATTCTGTCTCCTTGTATGAGCATGTCCAAGATAGGCTTGACGTGGCCGTCTTCGAAAGAATAAGTGATTTGAGGCCATTATTTGTCTGCTGGTTGTGACTCAGGCTTCTGGGCTGTATCGACCACCATGGCTTGCTTGCCTCTGTTATCCCGATTGTTGGAGGGGCTACTCCCATTGTCGTTGTTGGTGTTGGGACGCTTACCCTTGTTCTCTCCCTCTGAAATGTACAACCCCAGTTGGCGAGCCTTTCTCAACTGTTCTTCGGCACTTGTGGCACTGATGATAAATGCCTTCCATTCCTTGAATTGACTTTTGCCCATCCAGAGACTAATTGTTGGGAGCAATCTCTTTTGGCAAATTTCAATCAAGGAAGAATCCGGATTACCAGACGGTAGCTTCATTGCGGTTTGACGAAACCGCTCAATGTAGTTCCTCGTCAGCTCTTTCTCTCCTTAGACGACGTCCATGAGGGTAGACATCGTGACGTCCTGTCCTACCTCGTAGAATCTCTCCAAGAACAAGCGCTTGAAACCAGTGAAAGAGTGGATGCAGTTGTCTGGCAGGTTGCGGTACCAGTCGAAGGCGACTCCTTCCAATGCCCTAATGAATAATCGTGTGAGGATAGCGTCATCATGGGGCAGGTGGTCGGTGGTGACCTCGAAGTAAGTGATGTACCGACTTGCTGAGGTCTTACCATCATATGGGTTGATATTGAACGGCTTATATCTTCGTGGGAATGGAACATCCCTCCATTCAGCAGGATACGGTTGCCGTATTCTAAGATCTTGAGAGTTTTTTCGGGCGTGGAACATGGCTCGGAGCTCCTGAACCTCTCTTCTTACTTCTCAGGCCTCATCTGTTGCGGTAGGGGCCGTTATTTCGGGAGGATTATTGTCCAGGTTCGGTGCCGCTGAATTTGAATCTATATTGATTGCGGGACTCGCACTTGTTTGGCCAGGTGTCACTCCCTGCAGAGTAGGAAGAGCCGCTTTGATCTCGTCTACAGACTTGACCAAGGCGTACAGTATGGCCTCCAAAGTGTCGATGCGTTGGCGATCATTGGAACCACCTTGATTGCTGTCCGTCATGAACACCGTCCTTACATGAGGAGTAATGGAAGGAATGGTGGAGGTTGTGCCCTCCGAGTCATACCCATGAACCGAGAGGTCATCGGGGTAGGTGGGAATGTTCTCTTCGGGTTCGGACTCGGAGGAAACAGTACCCTCAGCCTCAGAGCTAGCTTCGTCTTGAGAGTCATGGATGTCCTCGGGGACATCAGCGTCTGTTGTACCTGATGGGAGAGTTGTTTCCCCGGGTTCGTCTCCTTGAAACATCGGATTGTTGTGGATGTTTGGAGGAGTGCTACCCCCAGTTCCCATGACCCCCAGTGATGTGGATGATGAATCTCCCATTGCAGCAGATTTCGTCTTTGAACGGGTGTGTTAGAATACTCCGGTGGAGGACAACCGTTTAGACGACAGTTTCTTAGCTGTAGTGGTTGATATCTTCGGGCTGGAGATGCTTGTCTTCTTTCCTCTCCCCTTGGCGGGGACTTTCTGAGTGGAATTACAGGAGACAACAGGAGGTGCCTCGTCCTCTGAGCTCGGATGCTGTAGTCTTTGGAAGACTGACGGCCGATCTTCCGTCACTGCCGCGTTATTGCAACAGCAGTTGACGATGATTTGGGTGCAGTAACGTCCAAGCGAGGACTCTTTGCACACCGAAGTCCCTTCTCTTTCCTTGCGCTTGTGGAGGATCGCCTCACGCAGGTCAGAGGAACCACTTTGTCCTTTTGCCGCCGGGGGCTGGACTCGAGCGGTTCTATACAACTTCCCATCAGAGGCCCGTGTGATAGTCAACGGGACGCCCCGATAGTCAGAGGTTGGGGCAGCTGACTAGGCTTGATGAGCCCGCGCTGCCCTAGACTTCTTCTTTTTAGCACTTGCGGGTGCGTAATAGGAAGAGTCTAAGTTGAATACCACAGAGTCTGGCTTATCATCCAGAGAACCATCAGGGTCAGGACCGTATGAGAGACGGTCGAAGACTGATCGAGAGGAGCGTGGAACGGACGCTATGCGGCTAGGATTAGAAACCGTGTAGGCTGTCTGCATGCGGTTGTCTTCTGCTGTCGGATGAGTTGTTCTTGTGCGACTGGGAGTCACGACCGTGCAGGCGGGCCGCATGTGGTTGGCAACTGTGGCCGTATGGGTTTTCTGTAAGCGATTGACTTCAGTGACCGTATGAGTCTCATCTATATGGTCGGCAACTGTAGCCGCATAAGCTATACGGCTGACAGATGTGGCCGCATGAGTTTTCTTCATGCGGCTGGCGAATGCGGCCGCATGAGCTTTCTCCCTGTGGCTAATACCTTTATGTGGCTCGGATGGCATAGAGTTTCTCTCTGCCCCTGCAAGTCCAGCATCATAGTGTTTTCTTCTACCGGACTTGGGGATAGCAGAGTTGTCTACGGTCTGAAGTGGGGCCGCAGGAGAGTCCTTCTCGCCGTCTTGAGCAACAGAGGGTATCCCATCGAGGGCTTGGGGAGGAGCAAATGATTTTGGCCTCCACTCTTTGCGAGCCTTCGTCGTGCGGGTGCGCTTCTGGACCGAGCCAACGCTTCCTTCGGAGAGAATCTCTTCAAACGCCTGTTGGTCGAAGCGGATGACCATCTTTTGTTGTGTGGAGCCAAGTTTGGCTGCATCCGACTGCGTCACCAACTCCTCAGCCGTGGAGAAGTTTGTCTCCAGCAGAGTCGCCATCATGTTTGCCATGAAATATAAAAGAGCAGAACAATTATCGGAGGACTGGACTTTTACTTCACGTTACAAACTCGCTTGTACAAAGAAAGCCTAGAGACGAAAACCTTGGTACAGCAGTCTAAGTACAATTGTTTATTTTTGATTCTGGGGGGTGACGATAGAGGCTCGGGAAAGCGACGGTCGTTCTGCCTTACTCCTTGGACGATCGGTATGCAGCCTTGGCTCGGGAAAGATCTGCTTGGCGTTGACGAAGAAACACTCTCCTTGCTCTTCTCGTGTTGCTCTTCTAGCTTCTCTCTCTCTGTGTGTATTTTCTCTCTGATTATTAGGGGGGAAGCTCTCTGTGTGTCTTTTTGCAAGGAAATGGCACCTTGCTATTTATAAGAGTGGGGGCATCATTAGGGTTTGGGTAATTGCCCATTCTCAAAGTGGCGGCGGCCTGATGATTAATCAATCTGAACCATTGGTCTTAAACGTGAAGGATCTGGGCCATTAATGTGGATAGTAATGAATCCTGTGAATGATTAATGTTGATTGCTTTAAATCTTCATAATTGGTTGTGTCAAGCTTGGATCTCTCACCACGTGTCCTATTGGCTTGATCATGAATGATATGACCTGATCTCATTAATTATGAGGATAACGTTAAATATGGTTATTGGGATCTGGTAAATCTCTAATTGATTTACTACCACGCATCCCATAATCACCCTGCTACCAGCTGTCAAGTTATGGAGGCAATTGAATCTCTGCCACGTGTCTTGATGGTGGACCCTGCCAGAGCCGCATGATATCCATGAACCGCATAAGACAGTGTCTCAGCGAGCCGCATAGGTATAGTACTTGCGAGCCGCATGGGATGGTTTCGTGGTGAGCCGCAGGAAGATAATTCCTGCCAGCCGCATGAAGCTGTTCTTCGATTGAGCCGCATGGGAGTCTGCCACGTGGCAATTTCGGATCGTATCAGAGATTTTCTTCTGTTCCCGAAGAGTCTGTCATTATGACAGGACCATCATGGCACTTTATGTCAGAGCCGTCAACTGTCAAATCATGACAGAGCATTAAATAAGGCCATTACTCGATGGCCAGCTGTGTGAAGGGATCCCATGGAGACACGTGGTGTTGATCGAGCCGCATATCTTTGTTGGTTGTTTGTGAGCCGCATGTGCTTCCGAGCCGCATGAGGCTAGGAGACTCTTTGAACCGCATGGGACTGTCCCTATGTAAGCCGCATGGATTCTCCTGTCCCGGGCCGCATAAGGCTGAGAGTCTCTTTGAACCGCATGGGACTGCCCCTGTATGAGCCGCATGGGGTTCTCCTGCCCCGAGCCGCATAGACCATCATTCTGATATTTTCTATGCTTCTACAATAGGTGGTACAGCGAACTATAGGGTTATTATGTGTCTATCGTCTCTCAATACGAGCGTTTGTTTTTCCGATTTTTAGTAAGGGCAGAGGAACAATAAGGAGTTCGAGGGAGGGGATCGATTGCGAATACGAGGTTACGAGGGCGAATTAAATAATTACCAGTGAGTTGTCAAGGTAGTTATGGTTGAGATCCTAGTGACTTCTATATCTCAATCCATGTGGGATAATCATATGAAGAGCAAACCGTGTGCACTAAGGTTGATCAGACCATAGTATATCGATTCTAATTAGACAATATGCTAGTGGGCGTCCCCATTAAACACATGTCCTGAACAAGCTTGATAAAGAAAAAAGCTTGCAAAATCTAGGCTATAATAGCGGTGTTTAGTCATGGTAGTTCAAAACATAGGTACGTGAGATATATAGTTGAAAGAAGTCACAAGTAGTTCAAGTTCATCAAACTCTAAGACTCGATCTATGATCGTGCCTCTACAGTTTTTCTACTGGTTTCTTATCTAAGGCATTTGATTGAACTAATAAGCACAGTCTAGGTAATCTTCTGAGTGTTCCCTTTAAAGAAGGTCGTCGGAACTAGGAGGGTGATAGATCATGAGGCGTTCTACCCAACTTATAAGGGTTCAACTAATAGCGTGTCTGTGCAGCATAAAATGCGTATACCAAGTACGAGTCATCTTCCTAACCTGTCACTACCACATTTCTAGTGTGAGGGTATTTTTGACATTTTTGGGGTAATTTAAATTTATTAGAATTTATTTGAATTTATGGGAATTTTTAGGAATTATTTTGGAATTGTTTGGACTAGGTTGACTTTGACTAGTTTTGACCCTTGTAGACCAGCCTAGAAGCTAACCCTAGTTAGTATGGACTTGGTTAGGTTACATGAGTCTAGTCTAACCTAAGCTAACCCTTGGTTTAGTCAATAGACTCTAGTTAGCAATAGGAATTAGAAAGTCATAAGTCATGGCTTATGATTTAGAACCTTTAATAAATCAATTCAAGCCATAGCCTTGTAGAATGGCCCAAAGCCCAAGACATTGCAAAACCTAACCCTAGACTTAAGTGGCCGGCCACCATATCATCATTGGGAACATCACCCTATAAATGCTCTCTTAATTTTAGGGTTGCCTCTTTCTTAGGAAAGCTCAAGTTTATGAAGAAGGTTTGTTCCTACTTCATTTAATCCTTAGATTTCCATTCCATTTCCTTTTTCATTCAAATCTCTTCCATTAGGTTTTAATATACCTATACTTGCTATTATTGGAGTTTTATTTCAGTTTGTTGTTGATTTGTTGGATTGGGACATCAAGGAGAAGTGCTCTAGAAAGGGGATTTTTCTTGAAAGTTCAACTATAGGTAACTTCCTCATTCCTCAATGAAATTCTGATTTCTTTACATATTAAGGAAGCCCTAGGAGTCCCCTAAGTGTTTGCATTGGTTTTGTGTCGAGTTTCATAAGTTTCGTGTCCATTTGGACATGTATCAGGAACTGTCCTTAAGTGTTTGTCGAAATGTCTCAAAGGGCATTTCGATTTCTTTTGTGCAATATTTTTGAATAGAAAACTAGGTTTTATCATTGCTTATGCATTTATGTTCCTCTGAGGTGGTGATTGTGTCGAGTTGTGTCAAAATCGACATATGCACACGCTGTTGACACGCGCGCGCACTGTCAGGTTCGATCCCTTGCTACTCGGGGCTTGGTGTGCAGTGCACACTACACTTCGACGCACGAATTTTGACACACGTGTCGTACTCGTAACTGACACGAGGTTCGTGAAGCGTTATGATCTCTCATGTCGTGTCGGACACGATTTTAAGCGTGTACAGGGTGTACACTGTGTGTGTCAGTGTGCAGTTTAGTTCTTGTTTTTATTTCAGTTTAAAATAGTTTAATTCCTGTTTTGTCTTGCTAAATAGATCCTATTTATGATGCATAATATATATTAAAATAGGTTACATGTTAACTTAGGTTTTAATGAAGATTTGGGTTCGAACACTTGGTTATGGCAATGCACTGATACTATTTTTCCTGATATTTGTTTTTTCCAAATTCCTAAACATTAGTTCCTGATTGTTCATGTTTTCTTCACTGAAATTAACCCCCACATGTTATTAGTTAGTGTTTAACTCATTGATACTTTGATTTTGGGCTTGGGTGTGATAATGGGTAATGGAAAGTTGTTAGATTTAGATGGTATGGCTGATACATGGTGTAAGTAGTATGCAGGAACTGAAATCATGTAGTAAACCACAAATCATGGTTGTTTATGAACCTGAGAATTTTAAAAGGGTGTTAACAGATAGCTGTGCTTTTCGAAATTGGTTTTGAACTGAGTTTTGGTGTTTGATAAACTGAAACTCCTATTCCTGAGTTCAATTTTAAGTGAAGGTTTAATTCAAAACCTGAGAATGTGTTTAAGTTACTGTTTTGTTTATGTTTTCAACTGATTATGATCCTTACATGTTATATTCCATGTTAACTAAGTTTTAGATTCAAATATAGGCTTTTGGATGTGGGAGAAGTTTAAATGTTATTTGGCTTTGAAATGATATTTGATACACTGTTTAGCCAACCTGAGATAAGTTTCCCCTTTTGAACCAGTCACATGATTCATTAAACCTGTTATCTGAGCATTGATTTCCAGTTCTTATTAACCTGGGAATATATCCATTATGAACTGTCATAGGCTTGAGAACTGTCATGTTCTCTTATTAACTGGGAAATGATTTTCTTCCCTTAAACTAAGTTTAGATGATCATGTATTAGCCACTGTTTCATGGTAAACTGTCAACTATTTTAGATTCATGTTAACTGTCATTGTGTTTCTAGATTTCCCATTCCTGTTCTGTCCAGTGCATCTTCCCACACACACACTTCACTGCTTTCCATTTTTCTGTTAGCACACACTTTTATTTGACACATGAACACACATGTCTAACTATCACTCACCCTACACACATTCACATACACATCTATTTCCCATTTTCTGTCATGTTTCAGCTACTCCTAGCACACACAGTTATACACACACTCTTGTCTTCCCTCTCAATCTATATGTATCCTATTTTCTATGTGAATGCATATGCTAATAGGTAATATATATATATATATATATATATATATATATATATATATATATATATATATATAGGTATCTAGTTTAGATACCTACATAGGATGTATGGGTTATACAAGTATATATGTATGTCACATATATATACAACTTGTGTATTTATTATACATAGGTAATATATATACATGTGTTAAGAATAGGACTAGGTAATGTGGTATAGCTTGGTAGCCTAGATTGGGCTTGTACAGCTTTATTAGACCTAGTATAGACTAGTTTAGACTTGATTGTCTAGTTTAGACTTGTTTAGACCTAGTTTGACTATAGTTGACCTAGTTTGACTTCTAGGGTTGACCAGAGTTGACCAAGAGTTGACTTTGGCCTAGATTGACCTAGACTCATGTAGAATGCATAGTAGGACTTTATTATACCATTTTAGACTTGTTGTGACTTGTACTGTTCTGATTAGGAGCCAGACACCACTCATCGGACAGTACTTTCATATTGGACACTGAGATACCAGGCGAGTACATTCTCTGATCATTTTATATCCTGCTTAGAATTATTTCCTGCATTAAATTACTTTACTTGTTATTGTCACGTTGGTCACACGAATTGGTACTATATGGATCCCTTCTTGAGATGTTATCCTTAGGGAGCATCGGGTACTACATGTTCTGTGCGTTTCACATACATGGCGTATCACTATGCTTCACTGGTTCTTTGATCACTTGTGACATATACTCTTATGATCACAGAGTCTTCTAGAATCTCTTATCCCATTTACTAGGTATCCTAGAATCTCCTAGAATCCCCATTTCTGGGACATCCATGTATCACCCTTCGGGGGCCTTGCGTGGAATCATAACATAATCTGGTTGGATCCTTGTGTATTGATTGGGGGTACGGGGAAGAAGAAATAGACATGTGAATACTATCCAAGTAGTGTAGCATCAGAATCTCTTCCATAGTGTAGCATCAGAATCTCCTATGCCATTTACATGTCTATATTGTACTCTGACTCACTAGCCACTGTTAGTCTCTATCTATAGTAGATATTTCTATTACAGCTTTCTCTCTCTGTTTACATACTGCACTTCTTTCAGTACTTATATCTTACTTTACCGCATGATTATATTTTCTAACCTGCTATGAACTGTTGAGATGTACTGTGCTCGCTCCTGTCCTGACTGGACCTGTTGAAAATATTACAGAGGACGAGGAGGAGGCCTGTCTGGATACTTTCTACGGGGCAGCCTTAGATGACACTTGCGAGCTGGACCCTCAGGAGGACCCAGCTCTAGCTGAGGACATCACCCCCATTGCCTAGGCTAGTTTAGTTAGGCTTATCTTATTTTATGTAGTCTTGAGACATGTTTAGCTAGACTTTATTCTGTTCTGAGTTGTATATATTATTTCATTCAGTATCTGAGACCATGTACCTCTGGATATTTACTGGGATTATCTTAGTCTACTTTATCATCTATTTTTCTTTGAGTTCTATTTCATATCGTGCTAACTCTTCCTTAGTTGTGATTGAGTTTATTTACTGCTATGTCACCCCCATTCGGGGAGTATAAACTGTTTAGAGATATATTGTTAGATGTATGTTGACCTAAGACAGCGTTCTACCGCCGACACTACGGTGTAGGCTGGACGTACCCACGTCTCGTGCCCTTACTCTAGGGTGCGGGTCGTGACACGTTTTTAGTGGTGGCCCATGCAGGTCTAGACTAGAAGTGTAGTGGTATTCGAATTAGAGTATCACTACAGCCTGCAGTAGAATATAGGAAATTAATTTTAAGGTACTCAATCACTTTAGAAAAAATTCTTTTATTGCCATCTAATCCTTATTGTCAGCTGATCCTTTGAATTTTAACTGTCCGCCTTTATTATTTTGCTTCTTTCTCAGAAATTGATACTCTTATTTTTCTATCTTCAGGATGGTAGAGACTCGATCGCAGCGTGCCATTCATGAGGATTCTATAGAGGGGACTGCTACCTCTCAGCCAGTACAGCGAGGCCAGGGGACTGCAGCTCCTGCCACCTCTGCTCGTATTGAGACCTCGGCAGCAACAGCAGGGGGTATGCTTCCACCGGCTCGGAGGTAGGACCCAGTCATCCCAGAAGATCCCTTCCAGCAGCCGCCTCCAGGATACGTGGATGCAGCGCAGATGTTCGCGTACTTCCAGCAGTTCTTGGACCGACAGCAGGCTCGACAGGACAGGGGCATGGAGCTGGCCCTTACGACTGCCGCAGCTCGACCAGTGGTTCAGCAGTCGAGGATACCGGGGATCGAGCAGTTTCAGAAGATGAGCCCTAGAGACTTTCTGGGGACAGAGGGGATCCTATATGCCGATGAGTGGATCGAGCATATAGAGGAGATCTTTCGCTTGGCCAGGATACCAGCAGATCTTCAGATCGAGGCCGCAGCTAGTCGGATGCGAGATATTGCTCGCACCTGGTATCAGTCAGACCCCAGGGTGGGGGTAGCTGGGCAGACTTGGGAGCAGTTTAAGGGCTTCTTCAAGAAGAAGTTCTTCCCAGATTCAGCACTCAGAGCCTTGGAGACGCAATTCGAGAGCCTAGTCCGGGGGACCTTTCAATGGAGGAGTACGCCGGGGAGTTCGGCCGCCTAGGCAGGTTTATAGAGGGCTTGAGCAAGACGGCGAAGGCTCAGAGGTTCTGAAAGGGTCTAGTAAAAGAGGTCAAGTCCTTGACCAA
Organism: Iris pallida; assembly: GCA_029216955.1. Taxonomy (NCBI): domain Eukaryota; kingdom Viridiplantae; phylum Streptophyta; class Magnoliopsida; order Asparagales; family Iridaceae; genus Iris; species Iris pallida. The sequence goes on along the minus strand of JANAVB010039219.1, from coordinate 15,210,299 downwards.
GGGTAACCGGGATGCCACATTCGAGGAGATCCGGACGGGAGCCTTGTTGACAGAGGATGATCTTGAGCTTAGGCTCAAGAGAGGGCGAGACCTAGTTGGGGGCAGCAGCAGCGAAGGCCAGGCCAAGAGGCCCCACTTTCAGCACCAGCAGCTGAGGCAGTTTCAGCCGCAGCTGATCCAGCAGAGGCCAGTTCATCAGTAGCAGCAGCCGAGACAGCACCAGCAGGGTCAGAGACAGGGTGTTACTTATGCCTACAACAAGAAGCCTGGGCACGTCTTCAACGAGTGCCGAAAGAGGCTGGGCCAGTGCCTGGTGTGTGGCTCAGCAGACCACCAGATGAGAGAGTGCCACATGGGACGAGCAGCCCGAAGGGGAGGAGTCAGAGCTCCAGCAGGCCAGCAGAGGGGACCAGCCCTGCAGACGCAGTAGCAGAGGTTCGTCCAGCACCAGCAGCAGGCCAGGGGAGGCCAGCAGGGGCGAGGGTTCGCCATGGCAGCAGAGGATACGGAGGCCATCGGAGAGCTGATTGCAGGTTCGATCCTTCTCGACTCCAGTCCAGCTTTTGCATTATTCGATTCTGGTGCTTCGCATAGCTTCATATCAGTATCTTTTACGATTAGACACGGTATCGTAGCTGAATCGTTGCCTAGGACTTACACGATCACGACCGGGGGTGGCATTATCCTCGTGAGTGATGTTTGTAAGGGTCGGAGAGTAGTTTTGGAAGGCCGTGAGTTGGAGGTGAGCCTGCTCGTAATGCCGTTGCCAAACTACGATATAGTACTAGACATGGACTGGTTGAACAGGTACCACGCCAGCATTGATTACAGAGGGGGTAGAGTTCTTTTCAGAGCACCGGGGGAGCCAGAGTTCGAGTACTCCAGACGTCAGGCAGTGCAGAGCAGTGGAGTCTTCTGTGGAGTCTCGGTCGAGGAGCAGGCGTTTCCGTACCCCTTGATAGCAGAGTATATGGATGTTTTCCCAGAGGAGTTGCCGGGATTTCCACTAGACAGAGACATAGAGTTCTCGATAGACTTGGTTTCAGGAGCGGAATCCATCTCTCAGCATGTCTATCGGGTGAACAACAGCGAGCTGGTGGAGCTGAAGAAGTAGGTGGATGAGCTACAGGACAAGTGCTTCATCCGCTCGAGTTCGTCGCCATGGGGTGCACCAGTGTTGTTCGTGCCAAAGAAGGATGGGTCTGTACGTATCACGCCCTAGAACGAGAATACTGGAGAGCGGGGGCAGACATTGCCAGCTACGTATATGAAATGGAATCCATCTTGCTATACGGTCACAGATGTCTAGATACATGAGGGTTTAACTACAAGCCAGCAGTCTCTTAATGTCTTAAACAAGCCTATTGTCTCAATCACAAGCAAGTAAGTAAAAGTTACAAGATGTATGATCATTAAATATACAATAGTAAGGCATCCCAAACATTATATATTCAGCTGATCATGAAGCTAGTCGTTACAAAATGTTAGGACTAGCAAGAGTTTAGTCATACATGATCAACCCTAGGATCTGTCAATCATGTTACAGCCCGTAGGCAGACAGTAAGTAAAGTGCAATCAAGATAAACAGGTACTCGCCGGCTAAACGCCTCAAAAGAATATTTTTATAATAAAGTGGGAGGTCAAAAATAAACCCACTCGTTGCCAGGGTTCTGCCTAGTGTTCACCATATGGCTGGAAGGTCGGTAGATCCTCTGGAGCTGCTCCAAAATCTGGCCACACAAACCAGCTGGGTCAGACCCCAGAAAGAGCAAGTGCCATAAAGGAGGCTTCACTTAGGAACTAAAACCAGCAATCAACACAAGAGTATAAATAAAGTAAGAACTGGAAATAAAGAAAATACATCAGGATGATATACGACGAGATAACCATGGAACTATTCAGATAACCAGGTTACAACCCGTAAACCAAACAAGGACCGGGGTTGTAACCCTTCGTCTGAACAGAACTTGGAATTCTCACCATTTATCGGTAAAATAAATACAAGCTTTCTGGTCATGCAGTAATCAGGATCAGGGTATGACTAGAATGGTTAGACTCCATCCAATCATTTCACGGCCAAGCAAGAATTACGGCTTGATACTTTAACTAACTAGGGTTGTCATAATCCTAATTACTAACAAGATGCAGCGAGATTATTCTACAGCCACAAGCCCTGCAGACCATCCAGGTCACCCGGGTTGAAAGATTAGAGTTTAATTCAGGTGGGTACATCGTCCAGGAAACGAATGTACCCTTAGATGGATTGAAGGGTGCAACACATGACAGTGTGCTGGAAATGTGCCCTACTCGACGGCAGGCTACAGATCCCAAGGCGTGCCCAGGTAACGGGATTGCCTGTAGCTGGGAGATTTCTTTATGACTAGTGTATTAATCTAGTTATTAGCCTTAGTCCATTTCAATGGGTACTCCTGACCGTGGTACTTAGGAGTCCCCTCCTAGACATGATGTAAGACAAGACTGGTTTATTTGTACAAGCACAATCGTCCACGGTGTCCAGGATTAATTATACAGGTCATGTCATGTCAGGTAGCCGTCGTAACAACTATTCAAGAAAATTATGCCAGGTATAGTTGTCAGGAGTGCGCCACGACAGGCCACTATCATGTCATACCAGGTCACTTATCAGGAGTGCACCACTACGGGTCACTATCGTGTTATGCTAGTTCCTTGTCATACCATGCCATGTACATTAGTCATTCCAAACATATTAAGTAAAATCAAGTTCATGACAAAAGGGCGTAAAATATCTAATAAAATGGGCGTAAAATATCTAATAAAATATCAATAGACAGGGCTATAGGAGAGTCATGCGGTTAAGGCATATGCGGCCAAGAAGTGATCTCATGCAGCTGGGGAGGGAGTCGGGTTCAAGCGGCTCAGGGTCCAAAGCTCATGCGGCTCACGGGTAGGGGTATATGCGGCTATCGGGGAACTGGGTGCGCATGCGGCTGAAGGGGCAGGAACCTATGCGGCTGGGAGTGGGACTAGCTCCCATGCGACAAGCGAAAAGGGAGGTTTCATGCGGCTAGGATGAATTGGACTCATACGGCCGAAAAAGGCAAGACACATGCGGTCAGCGAAAAGGGTACTGATGCGGCTGGCAGGGATGGGTCCATGCGGTCGGTTGACCAATCAGGTATATGCGGCTGGGAAGGAGCAATCCATGCGGCTGTGGGGAGCAATGACTATGCGATCAAGGGAAACAACCCATGCGGCTGGGAGGCTGCGGTCTATACGGCTCGCTAGTGTTGAGTTCATGCGGCTCAGGGTGGGCAGAGTCCCATACGGCTGGACTGGAAAGCTTCGTCTGCGGTTGAGTAAGAAGGACTTCATGCGGTTAGAAGAAATACTTGCCGCATGAACTTGTCATGCGGTCAAGTCAAGGCAATAGCGCATGCGGTTGGAACTGACTTGTCGCATGAATATTCATGCGGTCAAGTGCTACCATGCGGTTCGGGACTAGGCTTCTTCTCTAAATTTTCGAGAAGAAGTACACCATAAGCTATGGCTTCCAAGCTGCATAACTCTATCATCCGGAGCCCAAATCCGAACTTCCATAGGTCAAAATGGGGTAGAACGAAATGCTCTACAACATAGAACCATCAAAACTTGGAAATAACAAGATTAGGTAGATCAAAACCCAGGAAAGCCAAAAATAATGTAAATATAGATCTACAACAATCTAGCCATGGAAAGTGAAAATGCCAAGTTCTAAAGTAAGCTAAAATGCTGTAAGGAAGAGAATGAAGCAATAAAATTGGAGTTCCTCCATGAAGCAAGTTGCACTTGCCTAGACCTCTCTCTTCCTCTCTCTGGTAGGTAAAGAATTAATGGTAAGGAAGAAGAAGATATTAATGAAGAGAGAGAAAGAGAATAGATTAATAAATGGTAGTGGTGGTGGTAGGTAGGGGGTTCACCCTATTGGTTCATAATGAACCAATAGCAATCCCAAACCGAACCAAGCCAACCCAAACCAAGAATAACCAAGCCAAACCAACCCAAGAAGATATGCAAATACAAGATAAAATACGTATACGTATTCCAAATACGTAATACGAACACATGTATTATAGTACGCATGTGTATTGACTATACGGCACTCAACAACCTCACGATCAAGAACAAATACCCACTGCCGCGGATCGACGATCTATTTGACCAGTTGAGCGAAGCTCAGGTATTTTCCAAGACTGATCTAAGATCGGGATATCACCAGGTGAAGGTAAAGGTGAAGGAGGAGGATATTCCTAAGACCACTTTCAGGACGCGGTAAGGGCAGTTTGAGTTTTTGGTTATGCCGTTTAGGGCTAACCAATGCACCAGCAGTATTTATGAACCTTATGAACAAGGTATTCCATCAGTATCTGGATCAGTTTGTGGTGGTATTCATTGACGATATCTTGATATATTCCAAGACTGAGGAGGAGCACAAGGAGCATTTGAGGATAGTGCTGGAGATTCCTAAAAAAGAGCAGCTTTACGGAAAGCTCTCCAAGTGTGAGTTCTTCTTAGACTGGATGGACTTCTTGGGGCATGTAGTGACTGGAGATGGTATCTTAGTTGACCCCAAGAAGATTGTAGCAGTTGAGGCATGGGCAACGCCGACTTCAGTTGCAGAGATCAGGAGTTTCCTAGGGCTGGCAGGATATTATCGAAGATTTGTGCAGGATTTCTCCCGGGTTGCAGAGCCAGTTGACTCGGTTGACCCGGAAGGATGCTGAGTATGTTTGGTCAGAGGAGTGTCAGTCTGCTTTTGATGAGTTGAAGAAGCGGCTTATGACAGCTATGATTCTGACATTGTCTTCAGGATCAGGTGGTTTCACTATTTATAGTGACGCTTCAGGGAAGGGGCTGGGTTGCATCTTGCAGCAGCATAGGAAGGTGATTGCCTATGCTTCCAGGCAATTACAGTCCCCATAAGAAAAACTACCCTACCCATGACCTGGAGCTGGCAGCAGTGATATTTGCTCTGAAGTTATGGAAGCATTATCTGTATTGTAAGAGGGTGGAGATCTTCACAGATCACAAGAGCTTAAAGTATGTGTTCACTCAGAAGGAGCTGAACATAAGACAGCACATATGGCTAGAGTTGATAAAGGATTTTGACATCCTACTTCAGTATCACCCAGGGAAGGCCAACGTGGTTGCCGATGCCTTGAGTAGGCATCCGACAGCCATGTATTTGACCATGGATCGACATTTGCTTGCATGCTTAGAGGGCCATGGGATTGAGGTGATCGTGCCCGGGGTACAGATACAGTTATGGGGGATGCAGATTCAGTCAGACTTGGTGGAGAGGATCAAGTCGGCACAGTTTGAGGACGTTGCTCTGCGGTGTCTCGAGAGCAGGTTCGAGCAGGATTGCTGGAGGGCGAGTTTTTCCTTGCAGAGGATGGTGCCTTGAGGCACGGTTCCAGATTATGTGTGCCCAGCAGAGATCTCAGGAAGCAGGTTATACAGGAGGCCCACAGATCTCAGTACTCTATACACCCGGGTGCTAACAAGATGTACCGAGATCTGAGGAAGCATGTGGGATCTCAGTACTCAATACACCCGGGTGCCAACAAGATGTACCGAGATCTGAGGGAGCATGTTTGGTGGTCAGGGATGAAGCAGGAGGTAGCTCGCTTCGTGGCTAGGTGCTTGGTCTGTCAGCAGGTCAAGGCAGAGAGGGAGAGGCCCGGTGGATTGTTGCAGCCGCTGTCCATTCTCGAGTAGAAATGTAAGCATATCACTATAGACTTCGTTTTAGGATTGTCGCGTACTCCAGGAAAAAAAGACACAATTTGGGTCATCAGTTGACAGATTGACCAAATCGGCCCACTTCTTGCTATTCAAGGTGGGTACGTCTACAGAGAGGCTGGCGAAGATGTATATGCGGCAGATAGTCAGGATTCACGGAGTTTCGGTCAGCATCGTCTCAGATCGAGATAGCCATTTTAGTTCCCATTTCTGGAGGAGTCTGCAGACCAGCTTTGACACTCAGCTCAAGTTTAGTACTGCATACCACCCCAGACGGATGGACAGTCGGAGCGGACTATTCAGACACTTGAGGATATGCGGCGGACGTGCGTCCTGGACTTTGGAGGTTCATGGGAGGATCATCTTCATTTGGTGGAGTTTGCTTACAATAATAGTTTCTAGGCCAGCATTGAGATGTCACCTTTCGAGGCTCTATACGGGCATAGGTGTCGTACACCCTTATCTTGGGATGATGTTGGTGAGCGAGCTTTACTGGGGCCAGAGATGGTTGTTTATGCAGCCGAGAAGGTGAAGATCATCAGGGACAGACTTCGAGTGGTGCAGGACAGACATCGGTACTGGGCCGATAGCCACCGGAGGCCGTTGGAGTTTGAGGTACAGATTAGAGTAGGACTAGATTTAGGTTTATTTGTTTGTGATTTTTTATCATGTTTATTTATTATAATTAATTAAGACCTTGCTTGTGATTAGGTCGGAGACCAGGTTTTCTTGAGGATATCTCTGACTCGTGGTACGATACGTTTTTGTGGAGGCTGGAAGCTTAGCCCGCGCTTCATCGGCCCTTTCGTTATCAGCGGGAGAGTCAGGTGACGTTGCATACTGGCTAGACTTACCGCCTGTGCTAGTGGGGGTCCATAACGTATTCCATGTATCACAGTTAAGACGGTACGTGGCTGACCCTAGCCATGTGCTCGATCATTCAGAGATTGAGGTTGGGCCTTCTCTCAGCTATCCAGAGCAGCCAGTGGAGATTCTGGATCGACGGGAGAAGGTTCTGAGGAACCAGGTGATACCTTTGGTACGCGTCGCATGGAGGCATCATTCTACAGGAAGAGTCTACCTGGGAGCGGGAAGGATGAGATGCGCGAGCATTATCCCTATCTTTTTGGACCGTGAGGTATACTTTCTATCCTTCTCATCAGTTGTATTTCACCTTTCAATTTCGAGACGAAATTCTTTTAAGGAGGGTAGATTTGTCACTATCACATTTCTAGTATAAGGGTATCTTTGACATTTTTGGAGTAATTTAAATTTATTAGAATTTATTTGAATTTATAGAAATTTTTAGGAATTATTTTGGAATTGTTTGGACTAGGTTGACTTTGACTAGTTTTGACCCTTGTAGACCAACCTAGAAGCTAACCCTAGTTAGTATAGACTTGGTTAGGTTACATGAGTCTAGTCTAACCTAAGCTAACCCTTGGTTTAGTCAATAGACTCTAGTTAGCAATAGGAATTAGAAAGTCATAAGTCATGTCTTATGATTTAGAACCTTTAATAAATCTATTCAAGCCATAGCCTTGTAGATTGGCCCAAAGCCCAAGACATTACAAAACCTAACCCTAGACTTAAGTAGGCCGGCCACCATATCATCATTGGGAACATTACCCTATAAATGCTCTCTTAATTTTAGGGTTGCCTCTTTCTTAGGAAAGCTCAAGTTTAGGAAAAAGGTTTGTTCCTACTTCATTTAATCCCTAGATTTCCATTCCATTTCCTTTTTCATTCAAATCTCTTCCATTAGGTTTTAATATACCTATACTTGCTATTATTGGAGTTTTATTTCAGTTTGTTGTTGATTTGTTGGATTGGGACATCAAGGAGAAGAGCTCTAGAAAGAGGATTTTTCTTGAAAGTTCAACTATAGGTAACTTCCTCATTCCTCAATAAAATTCTGATTTCTTTACATATTCAGGAAGCCCTAGGAGTCCCCTAAGTGTTTGCATTGGTTTCGTATCGAGTTTCATAAGTTTTGTGTCCGTTTGGACACGTATCAGGAACTGTCCTTAAGTGTTTGTCGAAATGCCTCAAAGGGCATTTCGATTTCTTTTGTGCAATATTTTTGAATAAGAAACTAGGTTTTATCATTGCTTATGCATTTATATTCCTCTGAGGTGGTGATTGTGTCGAGTTGTAGTCCAAATCGACCCGTGCACACGCTGTTGACACGCGCGCGCACTGTCAGGTTCGATCCCCTGCTACTCGGGGCTTGGTGTGCAGTGCACACTACACTTCGACTGCACAAATTTTGACACACGTATCGTACTCGTGACTGACACGAGGTTCGTGAAGCGTCATGAGCTCTCGTGTCGTGTCGGATACTGATTTTAAGCGTGCACAGGGTGTACACTGTGTGTGTCAGTGTGCAGTTTAGTTCTTATTTTTATTTCAGTTTAAAATAGTTTAATTCCTGTTTTCTCTTGCTAAATAGATCATATTTATGATGCATAATATATATTAAAATAGGTTACATGTTAACTTAGGCTTTAATGAAAATTTGGTTTCGAACACTTGGTTATGGCAATGCACTGATACTATTTTTCCTGATATTTAGTTTTTTCCAAATTCCTGAACATTAGATCCTAATTGTTGATGTTTTCTTCACTGAAATTAACCCCCACATGTTATTAGTTAGTGTTTAACTCATTGATACTTTGATTTTGGGCTTGGGAGTGATAATAGGTATTGGTAAATTATTAGATTTAGATGGTATGGCTGATACATGGTGTAAGTAGTATGCAGGAACTGAAATCATGTAGTAAACAACAGTTCATGGTTGTTTATGAACCTGAGAATTTTAAAAGGGTATTAACAGATAGCTGTGCTTTTCGAAATTGGTTTTGAACTGAGTTTTGGTGTTTGATAAACTGAAACTCCTATTCCTGAGTTCAATTTTAAGTGAAGGTTTAATTCAAAACCTGAGAATGTGTTTAAGTTACTGTTTTGTTTATGTTTTCAACTGATTATGATCCTTATATGTTATAATCCATATTAACTAAGTTTTAGATTCAAATATAGGCTTTTGGATGTGGGAGAAGTTCAAATATTATTTGGATTTGAAACGGCATTTGATACACTGTTTAGCCAACCTGAGATAAGTTTTACCTTTTGAACCAGTCACATGATTCATTAAACCTGATATCTGAGCATTGATTTCTAGTTCTTATTAACCTGGGAATATATCCATTATGAACTGTCATAGGCTTGAGAACTGTCATGTTCTCTTATTAAATGGAAAATGATTTTCTTCCCTTAAACTAAGTTTAGATGATCATGTATTAGCCACTGTTTCATGGTAAACTGTCAACTGTTTTAGATTCATGTTAACTGTCATTGTGTTTCAAGATTTCCCATTCCTGTTCTGTCCAGTGCATCTTCCCACACACACACTTCACTGCTTTCCATTTTTCTGTTAGCACACACTTTTATTTGACACATGAACACACATGTCTAACTATCACTCACCCTACACACATTCACATACACAGCTATTTCCCATTTCCATTCATGTTTCAGCCACTCCTAACACAAACAATTATACACACACTCTTGTCTTCCCTCTCAATCTATATGTATCCTATTTTCTATGTGAATGCATATGCTAATAGGTAATATATATATATATATATATATATATATATATATATATATATATATATATATATATATATATATATATATATATATATGGTAGTTGTGTATATTTTTGGGTATCTAGTTTAGATACCTACATAGGATGTATGGTTTATACAAGTATATATGTATGTCACATATATATACAACTTGTGTATTTATTATATATAGGTAATATATATACATGTGTTAAGAATAGGCCTAGGTAATGTGGTATAGCTTGGTGAGCCTAGATTGGGCTTGTACAGCTTTATTAGACCTAGTATAGACTAGTTTAGACTTGATAGCCTAGTTTAGACTTGGTTAGACCTAGTTTGACTATAGTTGACCTAGTTTGACTTCTAGGGTTGACCAGAGTTGACCAAGAGTTGACTTTGGCCTAGACTCATGTAGAATGCATAGTAGGACTTCATTATACCATTTTAGACTTGTTGTGACTTGTGCTGTTCTGATTAGGAGCCAGACACCACTCCTCGGACAGTACTTTTATATTGGACACTCAGATACCAGGCGAGTATATTCTCTAATTATTTCATATCCTGCTTACAATTATTTCCTGCATTGAATTACTTTACTTGTTACTGTCACGTTGGTCACACGGATTGGTACTATATGGATCCCTTCTTGAGATGTTATCCTTAGGGAGCATCGGGTACTACATGTTCTGTGCGTTTTACTTACATGGCGTATCAATATGCTTCACTGGTTCTTTGATCACTTGTAACATATACTCTTATGATCACAGAGTCTCCTAGAATCTCTTATCCCATTTACTAGGTATCCTAGAATCTCCTAGGATCCCCATTTATAGGACATCCATGTATCACCCTTCGGGGGCCTTGCGTGGAATCATAACATAACCTGCTTGGATCCTTGTGTATTGATTGGGGGTACGGGGGAGTAGAAATAGACATGTGAATACTATCCAAGTAGTGTAGCATCAGAATCTCTTCCATAGTTTAGCATCAGAATCTCCTATGCTATTTACATGTCTATATTGTACTCTGACTCACTAGCCACTGTTAGTCTCTATCTATAGTAGATATTTCTATTACAGCTTTCTCTCTTTGTTTATATGCTGCACTTCTTTCAGTACTTATATCTTACTTTACTGCATGATTATATTTTCTAACCTGCTATGAACTATTGAGATGTACTGTGCTCGCTCCTATCCTGACTGGACCTGTTGAAAATATTACAGAGGATGAGGAGGAGGCCTGTCTGGATACTTTCTACGGGGCAGCCTTAGATGACACTTGCGAGCTGGACCCTCAGGAGGACCCTGCTCTAGCTAAGGACATCACCCCCTATTGCCTAGGCTAGTTTAGTTAGGCTTATCTTATTTTATGTAGTCTTGAGACATGTTTAGCTAGACTTTATTCTGTTCTGAGTTGTATATATTCTTTCATTCAGTATCTGAGACCATGTATCTCTGGATATTTACTGGGATTATCTTAGACTACTTTATCATCTATTTTTCCTTGAGCTCTATTTCTTATCGTGCTAACTCTTCCTTAGTTATGATTGAGTTTATTTACTGCTATGTTACCCCCATTCGGAGAGTATAAACTGTTTAGAGATATATTGTTAGATGTATGTTGACCTAAGACAGCGTTCTACCACCGACACTGTGGCGTAGGCTGGACGTACCCACGTCTCGTGCCCTTACTCTAGGGTGCGGGTCGTGACACGTTTTTAGTGGTCGCCCATGCAGGTCTAGACTAGAAGTGTAGTGGTATTCGAATTAGAGTATCACTACAGCCTGTAGTAGAATATAGGAAATTAATTTTAAGGTACTCAATCACTTTAGGAAAAATTCTTTTATTGCCATCTAATCCTTATTGTCAGCTGATCCTTTGAATTTTAACTGTCCGCCTTTATTATTTCGCTTCTTTCTCAAAAATTGATACTCTTGTTTGTCTATCTTCAGGATGGTAGAGACTCGACCGCAGCGTGCCATTCATGAGGATGCTATACTTAGGACTGCTACCTCTCAGCTAGTACATCGAGGCCAGGGGACTGCAGCTCCTGCCACCTCTGCTCGTATTGAGACCTCGGCAGCAGCAGCAGGGGGTATGCTTCTACCGGCTCGGAGGCAGGACCCGGTCATCCCAGAGGATCCCTTCCAGCAGCCGCCTCCAGGATACGTGGATGCAGCGCAGTTGTTCGCGTACTTCCAGCAGTTCATAGGACCGACAGCAGGCTCGACAGGACAGGTGCATAGAGCTGGCCCTTACGACTGCCGCAGCTCGACCAGTTGTTCAGCAGCCGAGGACACCGGGGATCGAACAGTTTCAGAAGATGAGCCCCAGAGACTTTCTGGGGACAGAGGGGATCCTATATGCCAATGAGTGGATCGAGCATATAGAGGAGATCTTCCGCTTGGTCAGGATACCAGCAGATCTTCAGATCGATGTCGCAGCTAGCCGGATGCGAGATCTTGCTCACACCTGGTTCGAGAGCCTAGTCTAGGGGAGCCTTCCAGTAGGAGGAGTACGCCGGGGAGTTCGGCCGCCTCGGCAGGTTTGTAGAGGGCTTGAGCGAGACGACGAAGGCTCAGAGGTTCCGGAAGGGTCTAGTCAAGGAGGTCAAGTCCTTGACCAAGGGCAACCGGGATACCACATTCGAGGAGATCCTGACGGGAGCCTTGTTGGCAGAGGATGATCTTGAGCTTAGGCTTAAGAGAGGGCGAGACCCAGTTAGGGGCAGCAGCAGCGGAGGCTAGGCCAAGAGGCTCCACTTTCAGCACCAGCAGCTGAGGCAGTTTTATCCGCAGCCGATCCAGCAGAGGCCAGTTCATCAGCAGCAGCAGCCGAGACAGCACCAACAGGGTCAGAGACAAGATGGTACTTGTGCCTACTACAAGAAGCATGGGCACGTCTTCAATAAGTGTCGGAAGAGGCTCGGCCAGTGCCTGGTGTGTGGCTCAGCAGACCACCAAATGAGGGAGTGCCGCATGGGACGAGCAGCCCAGGGAGAAGGAGACAGAGTTCCAGCAGGCCAGCAGAGGGGACCAGCCCTGCAGACGCAGCAGTAGAGGTTCGTCCAGCACCAGCAGCAGGCCAGAAGAGGCCAGCTGGGGCAAGGGTTTGCCATGGCAGCAGAGGATACGGAGGCCATCGGAGAGATGATTGCAGGTTCGATCCTTCTCGACTCCAGTCCAGCTTTTGCATTATTCGATTCCGGTGCTTCGCATAGCTTCATATCAGTATCTTTTGCGATTAGACACGATATCGTAGCTGAATCGTTGCCTAGGACTTACAAGATCACGACCGGGGGTGGCATTATCCTCGTGAGTGATGTTTGTAAGGGTCGGAGAGTAATTTTGGGAGGCCCTGATTTGGAGGTGAGCCTGCTCGTAATGCCATTGCCGAACTATGATATAGTACTAGGCATGGACTGGTTGAGCAGGCACAATGCCAGCATTGATTACAGAGTGGTAGAGTTCTTTTCAGAGCGTTCGGGGAGCCAGAGTTCGAGTACTCCAGACGTCAGGCAGAGCAGAGCAGCGGAGTCTTCTGTGGAGTTTCGGTCGAGGAGCAGGCGTTTCCCGTACCCCTTGATAGCAGAGTATATGGATGTTTTCCCAGAGGAGTTACCGGGATTGCCACCAGACAGAGACATAGAGTTCTCTATAGACTTGGTTCCAAGAGCGGAACCCATCTCTCAGCATGTCTATCGGGTGAACAACAACGAGCTGGTGGAGCTGAAGAAGCAGGTGGATGAGCTTGTGAGCACCCTAAATTTTGGGCTGATTTATTTTATTTTATTTTATTTTATTTTCTGATTGATTGGTTTGATAAATAATTTATTCTGTATTTTTCCTTAAGTGTACTTTTCCATGCCTTTGATATTTGGAGTGTCAGGGATGTTCAACTCTGGAAATTTTCTTCACGAGTTTTGGAGTGGACATGATTACCTTCATGACGGTATATAGTGTCACATCCAAACTTGTTCCTTTGTACTCTTTCTGCTTCGCTGAACTTCGGGTCGGTTTAAACCATTTGATTGTTATTTATTTTCTCACTCTTTTTCTTGATCATTTTCAGCGCGTTACCGTGGCTTTTAAATTTGGAGTGCAAGACCAGTCAGTTTTTTGAAACCAACTCCTCATTGATGATCTACTCGAGACGCTCGTCATCCATGACCTTCGTGTCCTACTCAGACACGTCATTTTGAGCTCCATTTGATTCACACAACTTTCCCGACACGTGACCCGATTTTATTTCACTCTACGGCGTCACATTCATTTTCCAACTCGATTTGTGGGTCCCCTGTCGACCAAAACCTATCAGCCCCAATTATGGACATGGCCCACTTTGAGCCTACTATTCGTCCGCCACTTGTATTCCATTTAGTGGAATCCCCATGTGCTACTTATTTGCCCATGATCATCAACGCCTATTTTTAATTCGATTTTCGTACAATGTCCAGTTTTGATCCAATCCCGGCTCCACCAAGTCCAGCCCAGCTTCGTGCTACCCCCCATCGGGACACCCTCATTTTTTGTGTCCAAAAATAATATTTAATACCATATTTCCTTATTTCAATATTTGTTTAAATTCCTATTTGTTTAATTCCCATTGGAATGGACAATTCTCTCTAATTAATCCTAGCCTCTAGATCCTCCAAATTAATCTCACCCATTAATTTCCCATGTAATTTTCCCCACACCCCCTCACAGCATGTGGCTAGCCCTAGAAAAACTATGGAGAGAATCTCTCTCTCACTCTTCCCCTCTTTATTACAACTCATCTCTTCTCTCTCTCTTCCTAATAATAAATTCCTATACTACAACAAAACACACACCAACACAACTCCACAAATACTCAATAGCAGCAATCCGACCTCCCATAGCCTTCCTCCTTTCTTCTCCATGCGAACCCGACCACCTCACCCCCCCTGGACGGCCTTCGCCGCCGGCCATGGCCGAGCAAGGTCGCGCAACCTCCATCTCCTCCACCACTACACCGTTCCTCCCTTCCTAGCACGAGTTCCTCATGGCCGGACTACAACGTCCTCCGCTGACACCATCATGCCGGCGTTCGTCGTGCCACACCATCGCCGTGGTTAGGCCGACGTCCCCGCGCACCGTACAGCACACGGCAGCGCACAACCGCGCACAGCAGCAGCGGCAGCAAGCCACGGCGCGCGCGCGTGCGGGCGTGGCCGCCGCCGCCGTCGGCCGCCGTGGTTGCCGTCGACCACCCCCATGGGCGCGCCCCACCCTAGGCCATCCCCCCATGGCAGCCAACGTCCTCCGGGACGCGCCGTCGAGGCGATTCGCGCGTTTTGAACGAGATCCCGTCGGCGCGCGCGAGTTTGGAACTCAGAATTTGTGCTTCGTCGCATAAACTTTGTGCACATTTTCCCGGAGATCCGACCGTTGGATCGGCAATTTCTTCGCTCCGTCGCAATCTCGGTATATCCACCTTCATCCCTGTCAATTTTCGTCCGTTAATTTTATCGTTTGATACATCAAAACCGGCCACCAAGTTGACCGTTTAAATTGTATCAAATTTGGACAGTTTTGCGGGGCCAACTTCGTCAGCTTGTATCTCCTCCACCGCAGCTCCGTTTGGCATGCTATTAGTTCCATTGCGAAGCTGGTATAACCCTCTTGCTACCCCTCCAGTTTCGTTTCATTGTGAGCTTGTTTGATTGGTTGAATTCGACGCCAAAGTTGGTCGTCCGAATTTGTAATTTCCAACTTATAAAATTCTATTTTTGAATACGGGACTCCAGATTTCATTTCTGACACCACCAGTAGACTTATGGCATCGTTCTGGCATATTTTCATATAAATTTGTTAGATTTGGAGAATGTGGGCCCTGGCACGTTTTTCGGTGCAAAGTGGGTCCCACTTTCTGGGTCAACAGGACTTTTTGACGTCGGCTCATCGGAATCCAATTTCGGATATACCGTTGAGTTCGTATCCTCATTCTGGACTCAGTTGACATATAATTTGCTAGGTTTTCAGTGGACATTGTGTCCTGACACGTATTTCGGTGCAAGTCGGATACCAATATCCGGGTCAACAGGTCATTTTGAGATCGGCTCATCGGAATCCAATTCCGGAGATACCGTTGAGTTCGTATCATCATTCTGGACTCGTTGACAGATAGTTTGCTGAGTTTTGAGAACTGTGGCTCCGGCACGCATTTTCCGTGCAAATCGGAATTCCAAGTTCTGGTCAACGGGCCAAAATGAGATTGGGTCAACGGAATCCAATTCTGGAGATACCGTTGGGTTCGTATCGACATTCTGGTTGCGTGGACATATAATTTGTTATATTTTGAGGACTTATTTTCTTGTACTTTTTTCGGTGCAAAACGGCTCCGACACGGACACCGTTTTGACCCGAAATTACCTTTTTGCCCTTGTGTCCAAATTGGACCGTTGGGTAGGCTATCCTAGCTAATTTGACCATTCTGGACACGTTGGCGATGTTCATTTTATCGTCCGACAATGTTTGTTGATAGTTTCTCTGAGTTTACCCTTTTTATAATTAATTAATAATTAATTCATATAATATTCGTATTTCGGGATTAGTACAACGAAACTGAGATCAGCCAATTCCAGTAATCTCACATCGCTGAAATTGACAAGTTGGACATGTGGATCACTATAATAAGATTATCAACCTTACCGATAATCTTCTTATCTCGATTTACGTGTCATAAGTTTCGACGTACAAATAACGAAGTACACTTTATATTAGACTAGAATTGACCTTGTTTGACCAGAGTTGACCAGTTGACCCAAGTCAACTGTAAGTCAATACTTGACCTAGTTTGACTAGATTATTGACCGGAGTCGACCTAGAGTTGTTTTGACTTAGAAGAACCTAGAATAATATAGATTGATTATAGAGACTTATTTATTTTAACTTGAACACCTTGTAACCTGTGTTGCTTTAAATAGGACTCTGTGGCTTCAGTGGGACCCTCCTATACTTATCAGTTGTTCAGGTTATCGAAGCGAGTACATTCTCTGATCATTTCATATCCTGCTTAGAATTATTTCCTGCAGTAGATTACTTTACTTGTACTATCACGTTGGTCACATGGATTGGTACTATATGGATCCCTTCTTGAGATGTTATCCTTAGGGAGCATCGGGTACTATATGTTCTGTGCGTTTCACTTACATGACGTATCATATGCTTCATTGGTTCTTTGATCACTTTCGACATATACTCTTATGATCGTAGAGTCTTCCTAGAATCCTTATCCCATTTATGGGACTACTATGTATTACCTTCGGGGTCTATTACCTTCGGGATCTATCACCTTCGGGGTCTATCACCTTCGGGGTCTATCACCTTCGGGGTCTTATCACCTTCGGGGTCTACCACCCTTCGGGGGCTGTTATATACCATCATATAACATAACCTGGCTGGATCCTTGTGAATTGATTGGGGATACGGGGGAGTATAAATAGCCATGTGAACAATTCCGAAGTAGAATAGCCATGTACGCCTCTTTAGTATAGCCATATACAATCAAGCCGTTCACATGTCGACTTTGTGCTCTAAATCACTAGTCACTGGTAGCTCTTTACTTATAGTAGATATTTCTTTTACAGCTCTCTCTCTGTTTACATACAGCATTTCTTTCAGTACCTGTATCTTACTTTACTGCATGATTATATTTTCTAACCTGCTATGAACTGTTGAGATGTATTGTGCTCGCTCCAGTCCTGACTGGACCTGTTGATAAATTTTACAGATGGCCTGGGATTGCCTGCCAGCCTAGAGGAGACAGTAGAGGTTGTTTAGGTAGTTGTTTCATTTTGTCTGGAGTTGTATTTACTTTGTGGATTACTGTATCTGTATTTGAGTTTTGAGATATATTTCTGGGTTTATGTATCTTAGACACTTAGACTTCTATCTCCTGTATCTCTTTTGGATTTCATGTTTTATCTATCATTATCATGCTCTACCTTAGATGTGATTGAGTCTGTATCTGCTATGTCACCCCCATTCGGGGAGTATAAACTATTTAGTCTTATACTATTAGATGCATTGAGACCTAGACAGCGTTCTACTGCCGACACTGCGGCGTAGGCTAGGCGTTGTTACGTTCTCGTGCCCTAACTCTAGGGTGCGGGTCGTGACAGAGCTACAAGACAAGGGCTTCATCCGCGCGAGTTCGTCGCCATAGGGTGCACCAGTGTTGTTCGTGCCGAAGAAGGATGGGTCAGTACGCATGTGTATTGACTATACGGCACTCAACAACCTCACGATCAAGAACAAATACCCACTGCCGCAGATCGACGATCTATTTGACCAGTTGAGCGGAGCTCAGGTATTTTCCAAGATTGATCTGAGGTCGGGATATCACCAGGTGAAGGTGAAGGGGAAGGATATTTCCAAGACCGCTTTTAGGACGCGGTACGGGCAATTTGAGTTTTTGGTTATGCCGTTTGGGCTAACCACTGCACCAGCAGTGTTTATGAACCTTATGAACAAGGTGTTCCATCAGTATCTGGATCAGTTTGCAGGTGGTGTTCATTGACGACATCTTGATATATTCCAAGACTGAGGAGGAGCACGAGGAGCATTTGAGGATAGTGCTGGAGATTCTCAGGAAGGAGCAGCTTTACGGGAAGCTCTCCAAGTGTGAGTTCTTCTTTGACCGGGTGGACTTCTTGGGACATGTAGTGACTGGAGATGGTATCTTAGTTGACCCCAAGAAGATTGTAGCAGTTGAGGCATGGGCAACACTGACTTCAGTTGCAGAGATCAGGAGTTTCCTGGGGCTGACAGGATATTATCAGAGATTTGTGCAGGATTTCTCCCGGGTTGCAGAGCCGTTGACTCGGTTGACCCGGAGGGATGCTGAGTATGTTTGGTCAGAGGAGTGTCAGACAGCTTTTGATGAGTTGAAGAAGCGGCTTACGACAGCTTCGATTCTGACATTGCCTTCAGGATCAGGTGGTTTTACTATTTATAGTGACGCTTCAGGGAAGGGGCTGGGTTGCATCTTGCAGTAGCATGGAAAGGTGATTGCCAATGCTTCCACACAATTATGTCCCCATAAGAAGAACTACCCTACCCACGACCTGGAGCTGGCAAAAGTGATATTTGCTCTGAAGTTATAGGAAGCATTATCTGCATGGTGAGAGGGTGGAGATCTTCACAGATCACAAGAGCTTAAAGTATATTTTCACTCAGAAGGTGCTGAACAAGAGACAGCACAAATGGCTAGAGTTGATGAAGGATTTTGACATCCTACTTCAGTATCACCCAGGGAAGGCCAACGTGGTTGCCGATGCCTTGAGTAGGTATCCGACAGCTATGTGTTTGACCATGGATCGGCATTTGCTTACAGACTTAGAGAGCCTTGGGATTGAGGTGATCGTGCCTGGGTACAGATACAGTTATGTGGGATGCAGATTCAGTCGGACTTGGTGGAGAGAATCAAGTCGGTACAGTTTGAGGACGTTGCTCTGCGGTGTCTCCGAGAGCAGGTTCGAGCAGAATTGCTGGATGGCGAGTTTTTCCTTGCAGAGGATGGTGCCTTGAGGCACAGTTCCAGATTATGTGTGCCCAGCGGAGATCTCAGGGAGCAGGTTATGCAGGAGGCCCACAGATCTCAGTACTCTATACACCCGGGTGCCAACAAGATGTACCGAGATCTGAGGGAGCATGTTTGGTGGTCAGGGATGAAGCGGGAGGTGGCTCGCTTCATGGCTAGGTACTTGGTCTGTCAGCAGGTCAAGGCAGAGAGGCAGAGGACCTGGTGGATTGTTGCAGTCGCTGCCCATTCTCGAGTGGAAATGGGAGCATATCACTATAGACTTCATTTCAGGATTGTCGCATACTCCAGGAGGAAAAGACGCGATTTGGGTCATCGTTGACAGGTTGACCAAATTGGCCTACTTCTTGCCATTCAAGGTGGGTACGTCTACAGAGAGGCTGGCGGAGATATATATGCGGCAAATAGTCAGGATTTACGGAGTTCCGGTCAGCATCGTCTCAGATCGGGATAGCCGTTTTACTTCCATTTCTGGAGGAGTCTGCAGACCAGCTTGGGCACTCAGCTCAAGTTTAGTACTGTATACCACCTCCAGACGGACGGACAGTCGGAGCGGACTATTCAGACACTTGAGGATATGCTGCAGACGTGTGTCCTGGACTTTGGAGGTTCCTGGAAGGATCATCTTATTTGGTGGAGTTTGCTTACAACAATAGTTTCCAGGCCAGCATTGAGATGTCACCTTTCGAGGCTCTGTACGGGCGTAGGTGTCGTACACCCTTATCTTGGGATGATGTTGGTGAGCGAGCTTTACTGGGGCCAGAGATGGTTGTTGATGCAGCCGAGAAGGAGAAGCTCATTAGGGACAGACTTCGAGTGGCGCAGGACAGACATCGGTACTGGGCCGATAGCCACCGGAGGCCGTTGGAGCTTGAGGTACAGATTAGAGTAGGACTAGATTTAGGTTTGTTTGTTTGTGATTTTTGATCATGTTTGTTTATTATAATTAATTGAGACCTTGCTTGTGATTAGGTCGGAGACCAGGTTTTCTTGAGGATATCTCTGACTCGTTGTATGATACGTTTTGGTGGAGGCGGGAAGCTTAGCCCGCGCTTCATCGGCCCTTTCGTTATCAGCGGGAGAGTCGGTGACGTTGCATACAGGCTAGACTTGCCGCCTGTGCTAGTGGGGGTCCACAACGTATTCCATGTAACACAGTTAAGACGGTATGTGGCTGACCCTAGCCATGTGCTCAATCATTCAGAGATTGAGGTTGGGCCTTCTCTCAGCTATCCAGAGCAGCCAGTGGAGATTCTGGATCGACGGGAGAAGGTTCTGAGGAACCAGGTGATACCTTTGGTACGTGTCGCATGGAGGCATCATTCTACAGGAGAGTCTACCTGGGAGCGGGAGGATGAGATGCGCGAGCGTTACCCCTATCTTTTTGGACCGTGAGGTACACTTTCTATCCTTCTCATCAGTTGTATTTCGCCTTTCAATTTCGAGGACGAAATTCTTTTAAGGAGGGTAGATTTGTCACTACCATATTTCTAGTATAAGGGTATTTTTGACATTTTGGGGGTAATTTAAATTTATTAGAATTTATTTGAATTTATGGGAATTTTTAGGAATTATTTTGGAATTGTTTGGACTAGGTTGACTTTGACTAGTTTTGACCCTTGTAGACCAACCTAGAAGCTAACCCTAGTTAGTATGGACTTGATTAGGTTACATGAGTCTAGTCTAACCTAAGCTAACCCTTGGTTTAGTCAATAGACTCTAGTTAGCAATAGGAATTAGAAAGTCATAAGTCATGGCTTATGATTTAGAACCTTTAATAAATCAATTCAAGCCATAGCCTTGTAGATTGGCCCAAAGCCCAAGACATTGCAAAACCAAACCCTAGACTTAAATGGCCGGCCACCATATCATCATTGGGAACATCACCCTATAAATGCTCTCTTAATTTTAGGGTTGCCTCTTTCTTAGGAAAGCTCAAGTTTAGGAAAAAGGTTTGTTCCTACTTCATTTAATCCTAGATTTCCATTCCATTTCCTTTTTCATTCAAATCTCTTCCATTAGGTTTTAATTTACCTATACTTGCTGTTATTGGAGTTTTATTTCAGTTTGTTGTTGATTTGTTGGATTGGGACATCAAGGAGAAGAGCTCTAAAAATAGGGGTTTTTCTAGAAAGTTCCACTATAGGTAACTTCCTCATTCCTCAATGAAATTCTGATTTCTTTACATATTCAGGAAGCCCTAGGAGTCCCCTAAGTGTTTACATTGGATTCGTGTCGAGTTTCATAAGTTTCGTATCCATTTGGACACGTATCAGGAACTGTCCTTTAGTGTTTGTCGAAATGCCTCAAAAGGCATTTCGATTTATTTTGTGCAATATTTTGAATAGGAAACTAGGTTTTATCATTGCTTATGCATTTATGTTCCTCTGAGGTGGTGATTGTGTCGAGTTGTATCGAAATTGACACGTGCACACGCTGTTGACACGCGCGCGCACTGTCAGGTTCGATCCCTTGCTACTCGGGGCTTGGTGTGCAGTGCACACTACACTTCGATGCACAAATTTCGACACACGTGTCGTACTCGTGACTGACACAAGGTTCGTGAAGCGTTATGAGCTCTCGTGTCATGTCGGACACGATTTTAAGCGTACACAGGGTGTACACTGTGTGTGTCAGTGTGCAGTTTAGTTCTTGTTTTTATTTTAGTTTAAAATAGTTTAATTCCTGTTTTCTCTTGCTAAATAGACCCTATTTATTATGCATAATATATATTAAAATAGGTTACATTTTAACTTAGGTTTTAATGAAGATTTGGTTTCGAACACTTGGTTATGGCAATGCACTGATACTATTTTTCCTGATATTTGTTTTTTCCAAATTCCTGAACATTAGTTTCTGATTGTTGATGTTTTCTTCACTGAAATTAACCCCCATATGTTATTAGTTAGTGTTTAACTCATTGATACTTTGATTTTGGGCTTGGAAGTGATAATAGGTATTGGTAAATTGTTAGATTTAGATGGTATGGCTGATATATGGTGTAAGTAGTATGCAGGAACTGAAATCATGTAGTAAACCACAAATCATGGTTGTTTATGGACCTGAGAATTTTAAAAGGGTGTTAACAGATAGTTGTGCTTTTCGAAATTGGTTTTGAACTGAGTTTTGGTGTTTGATAAACTGAAACTCCTATTCCTGAGTTCAATTTTAAGTGAAGGTTTAATTCAAAACCTGAGAATGTATTTAAGTTACTGTTTTGTTTATGTTTACAACTGTTATGATCCTTACATGTTAGAATCCATGTTAACTAAGTTTTAGATTCAAATATAGGCTTTTGGATGTGGAAGAAGTTCAAATGTTATTTGGATTAGAAATGGCATTTGATAAACTGTTTAGCCAACCTGAGATAAGTTTCCCCTTTTGAACCAGTGACATGATTCATTAAACCTGATATCTGAGCATTGATTTCCAGTTCTTATTAACCTGGGATTATATCCATTATGAACTGTCATAGGCTTGAGAACTGTCATGTTCTCTTATTAACTGGGAAATGATTTTCTTCCCTTAAACTAAGTTTAGATGATCATGTATTAGCCACTGTTTCATGGTAAACTGTCAACTATTTTAGATTCATGTTAACTGTCATTGTGTTTCTAGATTTCCCATTCCTATTCTGTCTAGTGCATCTTCCCACACACACACTTCACTGCTTTCCATTTTTCTGTTAGCACACACTTTTATTTGACACATGAACACACATGTCTAACTATCACTCACCCTACACACATTCGCATACACATCTATTTCCCATTTCCTGTCATGTTTCAGCCACTCCTAACACACAGAGTTATACACACACTCTTGTCTTCCCTCTCAATCTATATGTATCCTATTTTCTATGTGAATGCATATGCTAATACGTAATATATATATATATATATATATATATATATATATATATATATATATATATATATATATATATATATATATTAAAAAAAAATATATATATATATATATATATATTAAAAAAAAAATATATATATATATATATATATATATATATATATATATATATATATATATTTTTACGTAATATATATATATATAAAAAATAAAAAAAAAAAAAAAAAAAAAAATATATATATATATATATATATATATATATATATATATATATGGTAGTTGTGTATATTTTTGGGTATCTAGTTTAGATACCTACATAGGATGTATGGGTTATACAAGTATATATGTATGTCACATATATATACAACTTGTGTATTTATTATACATAGGTAATATATATACATGTGTTAAGAATAGGCCTAGGTAATGTGGTATAGCATGGTGAGCCTAGATTGGGCTTGTACAGCTTTATTAGACCTAGTATAGACTAGTTTAGACTTGATAGCCTAGTTTAGACTTGGTTAGACCTAGTTTGAGTATAGTTGACCTAGTTTGACTTCTAGGGTTGACCAGAGTTGACCAAGAGTTGACTTTGGCCTAGATTGACCTAGACTCATGTAGAATGCATAGTAGGACTTCATTATACCATTTTAGACTTGTTGTGACTTGTGCTGTTCTGATTAGGAGCCAGATACCACTCCTCGGACAGTACTTTCATATTGGACACTCAGATACCAGGCGAGTACATTCTCTGATCATTTCATATCCTGCTTAGAATTATTTCCTGCATTAAATTACTTTACTTGTTACTATCACGTTGGTCACACGGATTGGTACTATATGGATCCCTTCTTGAGATGTTATTCTTAGGGAGCATCGGGTACTATATGTTCTGTGCATTTCACTTACATGGCGTATCACTATGCTTCACTGGTTCTTTGATCACTTGTGACATATACTCTTATGATCACAGAGTCTCCTAGAATCACTTATTCCATTTACTGGGTATCCTAGAATCTACTAAAATCCCCATTTTTAGGACATCCATGTATCACCCTTCGGTGTCCTTGCGTGGAATCATAACATAACCTGGTTGGATCCTTGTGTATTGATTGGGGTACGGGGGAGTAGAAATAGACATGTGAATACTATCCAAGTAGTGTAGCATCA
The DNA here is from genome assembly GCA_029216955.1 of Iris pallida. NCBI lineage: Eukaryota > Viridiplantae > Streptophyta > Magnoliopsida > Asparagales > Iridaceae > Iris > Iris pallida. The sequence continues at coordinate 15,186,303 of JANAVB010039219.1, read as the reverse complement.
GAATCTCTTCCTTAGTGTAGCATCAGAATCTCCTATGCCATTTACATGTCTATATTGTACTCTGACTCACTAGCCACTGTTAGTCTCTATCTATAGTAGATATTTCTATTACAGCTTTCTCTCTCTATTTACATACTGCACATATTTTAGTACTTGTATCTTACTTTACTGCATGATTATATTTTCTAACCTGCTATGAACTGTTGAGATGTACTATGCTCGCTCCTGTCCTGACTTGACCTGTTGAAAATATTACAGAGGACGAGGAGGAGGCCTGTCTGGATACTTTCTACGGGGCAGCCTTAGATAACACTTGCGAGCTGGACCCTCAGGATGACCCAGCTCTAGCTGAGGACATCACCCCCATTGCCTAGGCTAGTTTAATTAGGCTTATCTTATTTTATGTAGTCTTGAGACATGTTTAGCTAGACTTTATTCTGTTCTGACTTGTATATATTCTTTCATTCAGTATCTGAGACCATGTACCTCTGGATATTTATTGGGATTATCTTAGACTACTTTATCATCTATTTTTTCTTGAGTTCTATTTCATATCGTGCTAACTCTTCCTTAGTTGTGATTGAGTTTATTTACTGCTATGTCACCCCCATTCGGGGAGTATAAACTCTTTAGAGATATATTGTTAGATGTATGTTGACCTGAGACAGCGTTCTACCGCCGACACTGTGGCGTAGGCTGGACGTACCCACGTCTCTTGCCCTTACTCTAGGGTGCGGGTCGTGACACGTTTTTAGTGGTGGCCCATGCAGGTCTAGACTAGAAGTGTAGTGGTATTCAAATTAGAGTATCACTACAGCCTGCAGTAGAATATAGGAAATTAATTTTAAGGTACTCAATCACTTTAGAAAAAATTCTTTTATTGCCATCTAATCCTTATTGTCAGCTGATCCTTTGAATTTTAACTGTTCGTCTTTGTTATTTCGCTTCTTTCTCAGAAATTGATACTCTTGTTTGTCATTATGTGTCTATCGTCTCTCAATACGAGCGTTTGTTTTTCGATTTTAGTAAGGGCAGAGGAACAATAAGGAGTTCGAGGGAGGGGATCGATTGCGAATACGAGGTTCTGAGGGCGAATTGAATAATTACCAGTGAGTTGTCAAGGTAGTTATGGTTGAGATCCTAGGGACTTCTATATCTCAATCCATGTGGGATAATCATATGAAGAGCGAACCGTGTGCACTAAGGTTGATCAGACCATAGTACATCGATTCTAATTAGACAATATGCTAGTGGGACGTCCCCTAATAAACACATGTCCTGAACAAGCTTGATAAAGAAAAAAGCTTGCAAAATCTAGGCTATAATAGCGGTGTTTAGTCATGGTAGTTCAAAACATAGGTATGTGAGATATATAGTTGAAAGAAGTCACAAGTAGTTCAAGTTCATCAAACTCTAAGACTCGACCTATGATCGTGCCTCTACAGTTTTCCTACTGGTTTCTTATCTAAGGCATTTGATTGAACTAATAAGCACAGTCTAGGTAATCTTCTGAGTGTTCCCTTTAAAGAAGGTCGTCGGGACAAGGAGGGTGATAGATCATGAGGCGTTCTACCCAACTTATAAGGGTTCAACTAATAGTGTGTCTGAGCAACATAAAACGCGTATACCAAGTACGAGTCATCTTCCTAACCTGTCACTACCACATTTCTAGTATGAGGGTATTTTTGACATTTTTGGGGTAATTTAAGTTTATTAGAATTTATTTGAATTTATGGGAATTATTTTGGAATTGTTTGGACTAGGTTGACTTTGACTAGTTTTGACCCTTGTAGACCAACCTAGAAGCTAACCCTAGTTAGTATGGACTTGGTTAGGTTACATGAGTCTAGTCTAACCTAAGCTAACCCTTGGTTTAGTCAATAGACTCTAGTTAGCAATAGGAATTAGAAAGTCATAAGTCATGGCTTATGATTTAGAACCTTTAATAAATCAATTCAAGCCATAGCCTTGTAGATTGGCCCAAAGCCCAAGACATTGCAAAACCTAACCCTAGACTTAAGTGGCCAGCCACCATATCATCATTGGGAACATCAACCTATAAATGCTCTCTTAATTTTAGGGTTGCCTCTTTCTTAGGAAAGCTCAAGTTTAGGAAAAAGGTTTGTTCCTACTTCATTTAATCCCTAGATTTTCATTCCATTTCCTTTTTCATTCAAATCTATTCCATTAGGTTTTAATATACCTATACTTGCTGTTGTTCGAGTTTTATTTCAGTTTGTTGTTGATTTGTTGGATTAGGACATCAAGGAGAAAAGCTCTAGAAATGGGGGTTTTTCTTGAAAGTTCAACTATAGGTAACTTCCTCATTCCTCAATGAAATTCTGATTTCTCTACATATTCAGGAAGCCCTAGGAGTCCCCTCAGTGTTTGCATTGGTTTCGTGTCGACTTTCATAAGTTTCGTGTCCGCTTGGACACGTATCAGGAACTGTCCTTAAGTGTTTGTCGAAATGCCTCAAAGGGCATTTCGATTTCTTTTGTGCAATATTCTTGAATAGGAAACTAGGTTTTATCATTGCTTATGCATTTATGTTCCTCTGAGGTGGTGATTGTGTCAAGTTCTGTCAAAATCGACACGTGTACATGCTGTTGACACGCATGCGCACTGTCAGGTTCGATCCACTGCTACTCGGGGCTTAGTGTGCAGTGCACACTACACTTCGACGCACGAATTTCGACACACGTGTCGTACTCATAACTGACACGAGGTTCATGAAGCGTCATGAGCTCTCGTGTCGTGTCGGACACGATTTTAAGCGTACACAGGGTGTACACTGTGTGTGTCAATGTGCAGTTTAGTTCTTATTTTTATTTCAGTTTAAAATAGTTTAATTCCTGTTTTCTCTTGCTAAATAGATCCTATTTATGATGCATAATATATATTAAAATAGGTTACATGTTAACTTAGGTTTTAATGAAGATTTGGTTTCAACACTTGGTTATGGCAATGCACTGATACTATTTTTCCTGATATTTGTTTTTTCCAAATTACTGAACATTAGTTCCTGATTGTTGATGTTTTCTTCACTGAAATTAACCCCCACATGTTATTAGTTAGTGTTTAACTCATTGATACTTTGATTTTGGGCTTGGGAGTGATAATGGGTATTGGTAAATTGTTAGATTTAGATGGTATGGCTGATACATGGTGTAAGTAGTATGCAGAACTGAAATCATGTAGTAAACCACAAATCATGGTTGTCTATGAACCTGAGAATTTTAAAAGGGTGTTAACAGATAGCTGTGCTTTTCGAAATTGGTTTTGAACTAAGTTTTGGTGTTTGATAAACTGAAACTCCTATTCCTGAGTTCAATTTTAAGTGAAGGTTTAATTCAAAACCTGAGAATGTGTTTATGTTACTGTTTTGTTTATGTTTTCAACTGATTATGATCCTTACATGTTATAATCCATGTTAACTAAGTTTTAGATTCAAATATAGGCTTTTGGATGTGGGAGAAGTTCAAATGTTATTTGGATTTGAAATGGCATTTGATACACTGTTTAGCCAACCTGAGATAATTTTCCCCTTTTGAACTACTCACATGATTCATTAAACCTGATATCTGAGCATTGATTTCCAGTTCTTATTAACCTGGGAATATATCCATTATGAACTGTCATAGGCTAGAGAACTGTCATGTTCTCTTATTAACTGGGAAATGATTTTCTTCCCTTAAACTAAGTTTAGATGATCATGTATTAGCCACTATTTCATGGTAAACTGTCAACTGTTTTAGATTCATGTTAACTGTCATTGTGTTTCTAGATTTCCCATTCCTGTTCTGTCCAGTGCATCTTCCCACACACACACTTCACTGCTTTCCATTTTTCTATTAGCACACACTTTTATTTGACACATGAACACACATGTCTAACTATCGCTCACCCTACACACATTCACATGCACATCTATTACCCATTTCCTGTCATGTTTCCGCCACTCCTAACACACACAGTTATACAAACACTCTTGTCTTCCCTCTCAACTGTGTTATACACATTCACAGGAAATGGGTAATAGGTAACTTCCTCATTCCTCAATGAAATTCTGATTTCTTTACATATTCAGGAAGCCCTAGGTGTCCCCTAAGTGTTTGCATTGGTTTCGTGTCGAGTTTCATAAGTTTCGTGTCCGTTTGGGCACGTATCATGAACTGTCCTTTAGTGTTTGTCGAAATGCCTCAAAGGGCATTTCGATTTCTCTTGTGCAATATTTTTGAATAGGAAACTAGGTTTTATCATTGCTTATTCATTTATGTTCCTCTGAGGTGGTGATTGTGTCGAGTTGTGTCGAAATCGACACGTGCACATGCTGTTGACACGCGCGCACACTGTCAGGTTCGATCCCTTGCTACTCGAGGCTTGGTGTGCAGTGCACACTACACTTCGATGCACAAATTTTGACACACGTGTCGTACTCGTGACTGATACGAGGTTCGTGAAGCGTCATGAGCTCTCGTGTCGTGTCGGACACGATTTTAAGCGTGCACAGGGTGTACACTGTGTGTGTCAGTGTGCAGTTTAGTTCTTGTTTTTATTTTAGTTTAAAATAGTTTAATTCCTGTTTTCTCTTGCTAAATAGATCATATTTATGATGCATAATATATATTAAAATAGGTTACATTTTAACTTAGGTTTTAATGAAGATTTGGTTTCGAACACTTGGTTATGGCAATGCACTGATACTATTTTTCCTGATATTTGTTTTTTTCCGAATTCCTGAACATTAGTTTCTGATTGTTGATGTTTTCTTCACTGAAATTAACCCCCACATGTTATTAGTTAGTGTTTAACTCATTGATACTTTGATTTTGGGCTTGGGTAGTGATAATGGGTATTGGTAAATTGTTAGATTTAGATGGTATGGCTGATATATGGTGTAAGTAGTATGCAGGAACTGAAATCATGTAGTAAACCACAAATCATGGTTGTTTATGGACCTGAGAATTTTAAAAGGGTGTTAACAGATAGTTGTGCTTTTCGAAATTGGTTTTGAACTGAGTTTTGGTGTTTGATAAACTGAAACTCCTATTCCTGAGTTCAATTTTAAGTGAAGGTTTAATTCAAAACCTGAGAATCTATTTAAGTTACTGTTTTGTTTATGTTTTCAACTGTTATGATCCTTACATGTTAGTAATCCATGTTAACTAAGTTTTAGATTCAAATATAGGCTTTTGGATGTGGGAGAAGTTCAAATGTTATTTGGATTTGAAATGGCATTTGATAAACTGTTTAGCCAACCTGAGATAAGTTTCCCCTTTTGAACCAGTCACATGATTCATTAAACCTGATATCTGAGCATTGATTTCCAGTTCTTATTAACCTGGGATTATATCCAATTATGAACTGTCATAGGCTTGAGAATAGTCATGTTCTCTTATTAACTGGAAAATGATTTTCTTCCCTTAAACTAAGTTTAGATGATCATGTATTAGCCACTGTTTCATGGTAAACTGTCAACTGTTTTAGATTCATGTTAACTATCATTGTGTTTCTAGATTTCCCATTCCTGTTCTGTCCAGTGCATCTTCCCACACACACACTTCACTGCTATCCATTTTTCTGTTAGCACATACTTTTATTTGACACATGAACACACATGTCTAACTATCACTCACCCTACACACATTCACATACACATCTATTTCCCATTTTCTGTCATGTTTCAGCCACTCCTAACACACAGAGTTATACACACACTCTTGTCTTCCCTCTCAATCTATATGTATCCTATTTTCTATGTGAATGCATATGCTAATAGGTAATATATATATATATATATATATATATATATATATATATATATATGTATATATATATATATATATATACTATTACGCCCCAGAACCAGAATACTGGAGAGCGGGGGCAGACATAGCCAGCTACGTATATTGAAATGGAAACCACCTCGATATACGGTCACGGCTGTCTAGAAATATGAGGGTTTACTACAAGCCAACAGTCTCTTATGGTCATGAACAAGCCTAATGTCTCAATCACAAGCAAGTAATATAATTACAAGATGTTTGACCACCAAATATACAATAAAAGGCGTCCCAAATATTACATATCAGCTGATCATGAAGCTAGTCGTACAAAATGCTAGGACTAGCAAGAGTTAAGTCATACATGATCAACCCTAGGATTTGTTAATCATGTTTACAGCCCGTAGGCAGACAGTAAGTAAAAGTGCATCGAGCTAACAGGTGCTCGTCGGCTAAACGCCTCAAAAGAATAATTTTACAATAGAGTGAGCGAACCAAAATAGAAAACGCACTCGTAGCCCGGATTCCTTCTAGTCGCCACTATTGGGCTGGAAGCTTGGTAGATCCTCGGGAGCTGCTCCGAAATCTGGCCACACAAAACCAGCTGGGTCAACCCCAGAAAGAGCAAGTGCCACAAGGGGGCCACAAAATAAGAACAAAAGCCAGCAATCAGCACAAGAAAATATAATATTAAAACTAGAATTTACGAAAAGCATGTCCGGGTGATATACGACGAGATAACCATGGAACTATTCCGATAGCCAGGTTACAACCCGTAAACCAAACAAGGACCGGGGTTGTAACCCTTCGTCTGAACAGAACTTGGTCTCCCACCATTTATCGGCAAGATAATAATGCAAGAAATCAAGACAGGGAGCAATCTTGTACTGGATCAAGACATGGCTAAACTGGTTATACCTCATCCAATCAATCACGGCCAAGCAGATACTACGGCTTACTACTTTAACTAACTAGAGTTATCACAGGCCTAATTACTAACAAGATGCAGTGAGATTGTTCCACAGCCACAAGCCCTGCAACCATCCAGGTTACCCAGGTCGAAAATTAGGGGTTGAATTCAGGTGGGTACATTGTCCGGGAGACAATATACCCTTAATGTACCCTTAGGTGACTTAGAGGGTGCAACACTGCGACGGTGTGCTAGAAATGTGCCCTACTCGACGGCAGGTTACAGATCCCAAGAGCGCCCAGGTAACGGGATTGCCCGTAGCTGTGTCATCTCTTCATGACTACTGAGTTATTCTAGTTATTAATCTTAATCCATTTTAGTAGGTACTCCTGACCGTGGTACTCAAGAGTTCCATCCTAGACATGATGCAAGACAGGACAAGTGGATTTAACAAGCAAGCAAAAAAGAACTATCCACGGTGTCAAGGCAGGTCAAGTTAAATTAGCCGTCGCAACAGTATTAGTTATCAAGATAAATCAGGTCAGGGTACTTGTCAGGAGTGCGCCACGACGGGCCACTATCATGTCAGGTTGGTCATGTCAGGAGTGTACCTCTACGGGTCACTGTCATGTTATGCTAGTTCCTTGTCATACCATGCCATGTACAATAGTCATTCCAAACATATTAAGTAAAATATCAATATATAGGGCTATAGAAGAGTCAAGCTTAAAAAAATAAGACCAAAACTCCAAGAGCCAATGGGTTAAGCAAGGGGTCAGGGGAGCAACGTACGAAAAGTCACGCACGCTGAGGGAGCTGCATACGTGAAAAGTTACGCACGCTACAGAGCAGCGTAGGTGAAAAGTCACGCACGCTGAGAGAGCAGCGTAGGTGAAAAGTCACGCACGCTGAGAGAGCAGCGTAGGTGAAAAGTCACCAACGCTCAAGGGAGCAGTGTAGGTGAAAAGTCACGCACGCTGAGAGAGCAGCGTAGGTGAAAAGTCACGCACGTTGAGAGAGCAGCGTAGGTGAAAAGTCACGCACGCTGAGAGAGCAGCGTAGGTGAAAAGTCACGCACGCTCAAGGGAGCAGTGTGCGTGAAAAGTCACGCACGCTCAAGGGAGCAGTGTGCGTGAAAAGTCACGCACGCTCAAGGGAGTAGTGTGCGTGAAAAGTCACGCACGCTCAAGGGAGCACGCTTCCAACAGGGAGCGTACCCAAGTCTGCGTACGCACGCTAAAGAGCGCACGCAGCTCAGTGCGCGTAAGCTAAACAGCTCTGCACACTGCTCATTGTCTTCTCCAAACAGCAAGAACACCATGGCTGAACCCAAACTTCAAAATTCATAACTTGGCCATCCGAACTCCAATTCCGAATTTCTAAAGCTCCAACTGGAGTGAAACTAAATGCTCTTCCACATGGAAACATCAAAACCCAAGAAAATCCAACCAAAGTAGCTCAAACCATGCAAAATCCGAAAATAGAAAAAACCTAGATCTAGAACAATGGAGACTTCAAATCACAAAATACTACGACCTAATGTTGGTCACCATGTCCTAATCTAGCAAATGGATACATAAAAGAGGGTTCTCATGTAGTGGCACGATGCACTTGTCTAGGGTTGGGAGAGTTGTGTAGAGGAAGGAGAAGAAGAAGAAGAAGGAAATAAATGGTGGTGGTAATGAAGAGAGAGAGTGGTAGATGGGGAATATAAAGACGGTGGGTTGTGGTGTGTTGAAGGTGGAGTGTAGGTTAAGGTGTTCCTATGCATAATAAACCAAAGCAAACCAATCCAATCCAAACCAATTAAAACCGAACCATGACAAAACCTAAAATACGAGAAATACCGAAATTCCACAAGTTGAGAAAAATAAAAATACATGCCAAAATCTAGATACGAGTATAAATATGAAATACGGGAAATACGGGAAATGAGGGTGACAACTCTACCCACCTTAAAAGAATTCTGTCCTTGGAATTTAATCAAGGAGCTAGAGATTGTCATGACAAGCTGCACCAAGCACAGGCAAGTTACACTAAGCAGTTCAATCATACAATCATACAATACAAGCAAGGAAGGGAAAACATAAGGCATAAGAAAGACATTATACCTCACGAGTCAAACAAGTAGGGATATCGTGATCGGATGTCGTCCTCACGCTCCCACATTGACTCACCTAGAGAGTGATGACCCCAAACAACACGGACTAATTTAATAGTCTTGTTTTTGAGTATCTTCTTCCTCCGGTCCAATATAGACACGGGCCTCTCCTCATACGAAAGGTTGGTACCAACAACCAATTCCAAATGGTCTAGGATGTGGCTCGGGTCCGGAATATACCATCGTAGTTGGGACACATGGAATACATCATGCACCTCACTTAGCGACGGCGGAAGAGCAAGACGATAGGATACATCTCCTACTCGCTCTAGAATATCGAACGGCCCTATATACCTAGGACTAAGCTTTCCCCGCACGCCGAAGCGAATGACGCCGCGGTTAGGCGAGATCCTAAGGAATACATAGTCGCCGACAGCAAATTCTAAGGGACGCCGATGAGCATCGGTCCAATGGCGCTGGCGGTCCTGGGCAACTCGGAGGTAATCTCTGACCTTCCTGACCACTTCAATCGTCTGGGAAATCAATTCGGGTCCGAGCATCTGCCTTTCCCCAATATCGTCCCATGCTAGAGGGGATCTGCACTTTCTACCATAAAGAGCCTCGAAAGGTGCCATCTGGATATTGGCCTGATAACTGTTGTTGTACGAGAATTCCACCAGGTGCAGATGATTCTCCCATGAACCACCGAAGTCAAGGGTACAGGATCTCAATATATCTTCAAGAGTCTGGATTGTGCGCCCTGATTGAACATCCGTCTACGGGTGATAAACTGAGCTGAATTGAAGGCGAGTCCCCAAACTCTTCTGCAAGCTGCACCAAAAGTATGAGGTAAATCTTGAATCCCTGTCCGAGGTGATGCTGACTGGCACACCGTGAAGCCTGACAATCTGTTTGAGATACATCTCTGCTAACTGTGCCGTCGACTGCCCAACTCTGAATGGGAGAAAGTTTGTCACCTTGGTGAGCCTGTCCACAATTACCCAAATAAGCATCTCTGCCGGTCGGAGATCTGGGCAATCCGGTCACGAAATCCTTGGTTATATGTTTCTATTTCCATTCTGGGATCGGTAAGGGTTGAAGAAGTCCAACGGGCCTCTGATGTTCATCTTTAGCCTATTGGCAAACCAAACACTGAGAGACAAACCGGGCTATCTTCCTCTTCATGCCATTCCACCAGAAGTGCTGACGAATATCACGGTACATCTTCGTACCACCCGGGTGAATAAAATATTGTGAATTGTGGGCTTCTGCCATGACTTCCTGTCTGATATCTCCACTGGGTACACAAAGACGAGTGTCGTGCCGAAGTGTACCGTCTTCATGGATACATAACTCTGGCCTTCTTCCTGCTTCACACTCTGCTCTGAGTCGCTGGATCCTGGAATCTGTTGACTGTGCCACCCGGATTCTCTCAACTATGCTGGACTGAATCTGTAGGTTGGCCAACAATGCCACACTGGTTGGAAGAACCACTTCAATTCCCATCTTTTGAAGATCTGCCAATAATTCTGGTTGCACCGTCAGGAAATAAACTCCGGCTCTCCTGCTCAATGCATCTGCTACAACGTTGGCCTTCCCGGGATGATACTGCAAATCCACATCATAGTCCACCAGTAGCTCGAGCCATCTTCTCTGCCGCATATTAAGGTCCTTCTGGGTGAAAACATACTTCAGGCTGTTATGATCAGTAAAGATCTCCACTCTATCTCCGTACAAGTAGTGCCTCCACAACTTCAAAGCAAACACTACCGCCGCCAATTCCAAGTCGTGGGTCGGGTAATTCTTCTCATGATCACGTAGTTGATATGACGCATAAGATATTACCTTCCCATGCTGTATCAAGACACACCCCAATCCTCTGTCTGAAGCGTCGCAATAAACTGTGAATCCTCCGGTCCCATCTGGAAGGGTGAGAATAGGAGCCGTTATCAAACCTCGCTTCAACTTCTCAAATGATTCCTGACACTCTGCTGTCCAAACAAACGGCACATCCTTGCGGGTCAACTGGGTCATCGGCGCTGAAATCCTTACGAAATCTGAAACGAACCGCCGATAGTAGCCGGCCAATCCAAGGAAGCTGCGAACCTCTGCCACTGAGCTGGTACCGGCCATGACTCGATAGCCACAATCTTCTGGGGATCCACTTCCACTCCTCCTCGGGTAATGATGTGACCCAAGTATGAAATGCGATCGAGCCAGAACTCGCATTTACTGAACTTAGCATACAAATGGTGCTCCCTAAGCGTCTGAAGGACGACTCTGAGATGCTGCTCATGCTCTGCTTCACTCTTGCTGTAGACCAGGATGTCATCTAGGAACACGATCACGAACTGATCTAAGTAAGGCATGAAAATACGATTCATGAGGTCCATGAATACGGCCGGCGTATTGGTCGCTCCAAAGGGCATAACAAGGAACTCCCAATGCCCATACCTCGATCTGAATGCTGTCTTCGGGATGTTCTGCTCTCTGACTCTGATCTGGTGGTATCCCGATCGCAAGTCGATCTTCGAGAACACTGAAGCCCCTCTGAGCTGATCAAACAAGTCATCTAACCTCGAAAGAGGGTATCTGTTCTTGATTGTCACCGAATTCAAGATATGATAATCAACACATAGCCTGGACGTACCATCCTTCTTTTTCATAAGAAGTATCAGGGCTCCCCAAGGCGATCCACTTGTACGGATGAATCCCTTGGTCCTCAGTTCTTCAATCATCTTGTATAAAATTTCCAACTCTGAAGACGCCATTCTGTAGACTCCCTCTGATACTGGTGCTGCCCCGGGAATCAAGTCTATAGTGAACTCAATCTCCCATTCCGGCGGCATCCCTGGAAGCTCCTCTGGAAAGACATCTGGAAACTCTTCAACTATCCGGGGTAACTGCACTGCTGCTACTGTCATCCGCAATGCTGGGGAAGATGGCTCCACTGCGCCTCTGGAAAACAAAAACTCTGGCTCGCCGGGGATACTAAAGACAACTCTGCCAATATGGCAGTCTATTCTAGCATACTGGTTCCTCAACCAATCCATGCCTAAGACTACATCATAGTCTGCCATAGAAAACTCTATGAATCTAGCGGGGAACTTCCTACCGCTAACTACGATCCGACACGAGGAAAACACACGATCTACTCCCACAAGGCCATTACCAGTAAGTATATTGAGCCTCACTGATAATGACTCGGGCTCCAATCCTATCCGTGTCACGAATCGTGCAGACATAAATGAATGCGATGCACCAGAATCAAATAATACAGACACTGGAGAGGAGTTGACGAGAATAGTACCTGCCACAACCTCACCTGGTGCAACTTCTTCTTCTATAGCCATCATCATGGCCTGACCTTGTCCTCTGGCTGCGGGTCCCCTCTATTGGAAACCTCTCTGCCTATTCTGGGTCTGAGCTTGGGCTTGTGCATACTGCTGGGGGTGTTGTTGCTGGAATGCCTGAGACTGAGGCGGCAAGGGCCTCGAAGACTGATACTGCTGCTGCTGAACTGGTGCTGGGGCCGGTCCTCTCACCGAAGAGCTAGAAGGGTTGGATGCTGATGAACCAACCCTATTCGGGCAAGCCCATATCCTATGATCTGCTGCTCCACAAGCCAGGCACAATCCCTGTACCCTGTGACAATCCGCCACCATATGCCCTGGCTTCCCGCAATGAGAACATCCCATCGCGGAAGTCTGCTTCTGCTTCTGCTGCTGCGGGTACGTCGGGGTCGAATGCTGAACCGACGTTACTGAGGCCGCCCGCCTCGAAGTTCCAATGGTCAATCTCCTAGCTGCCGGGGCTGGAGCTGATGATTGGTGCATCTGACTGTGGGACCGCTTCCTACCTCCGGTCCTATCCACGATCCTCTGGGAGGCGTACTTATGCCTCCTAGCTGCTCTCAAGACTGCATCGAACGTCTGATCTCTAAATGCAGTCCCTGCTGGAACCGCTGGGCCCTATCAAACTCGGTCGTAACCAAGGTGGGGGCAAACCTACTGAGCCTAAAAAACTTCGATGCATAACTGTCGACTGTTCTGCCTCCTTGCTTCAAGTTGGTAAATCTGGTCTGCAGGTCGTACCGAGCCACAACATCAAAATACTTCGTCTGGAATCTCTCTAAACACTGCCCAAGCAATGGGTGCCACTAATTCCATGGCTTGCGCCGCCCACCAACTGCGAGCCAAGTCCAACAATTGCAGGCGTACCACCGCCACCTTCTTATTCTCGGGTGTCCTAGCTGCTTCCAGAATCACCTCGGTATCCTGAAGCCATGCATCCGCGGCAATCGCATCCTCGGTGCCGTCGAAGAAAGGAGGGTTCAAGCGCTTGAAGCTGTTGGCCGCCTGGTTCCCTGGATGTCCGCCTCGGGTCAAAGCATCTTGAACTGTCTGGTGTAGGGTGTCGCTTCGACGATCCTGGAAAGCTATCAAGGTTCTGATGAGGCCGACTAAGGTACCATCATCTGGCTCTGTGGGCTGGACGGGCCGAACTGGTGACTCTCCCCCAGTAGGTATCACTCTGAAGGCGACTCCAGAATGCTGGGCTTGATCTCCAGGTTGCTGCTGGCCCACGGGAGGTGCTCCACCTCGCTGATCGGCAGGGTCAGGTACAGTGCCGTTGAGGAAAACGACACAGAGAAACAATAAGGAAGGACCAGGACAGATCAACGATACAAGCATGTAATCAGGGCAAGAATTTCAGGGATTCCGAGGATACGAACAGAGATCAAGGACGAGTACTGATTGAGACATCTATTCGGTAAACCCTCACATTTTTTGATTGACAAGACCTGCATGGGCCACCACTTAAACTATGTCATGCCCCAGAACCAGAATACTGGAGAGCGGGGGCAGACATAGCCAGCTACGTATATTGAAATGGAAACCACCTCGATATACGGTCACGGCTGTCTAGAAATATGAGGGTTTACTACAAGCCAACAGTCTCTTATGGTCATGAACAAGCCTAATGTCTCAATCACAAGCAAGTAATATAATTACAAGATGTTTGACCACCAAATATACAATAAAAGGCGTCCCAAATATTACATATCAGCTGATCATGAAGCTAGTCGTACAAAATGCTAGGACTAGCAAGAGTTAAGTCATACATGATCAACCCTAGGATTTGTTAATCATGTTTACAGCCCGTAGGCAGACAGTAAGTAAAAGTGCATCGAGCTAACAGGTGCTCGTCGGCTAAACGCCTCAAAAGAATAATTTTACAATAGAGTGAGCGAAACAAAATAGAAAACCCACTCATAACCCGGGTTCCTTCTAGTCGCCACCATTGGGCTGGAAGCTTGGTAGATCCTCGGAAGCTGCTCCGAAATCTGGCCACACAAAACCAGCTAGGTTAACCCTAGAAAGAGCAAGTGCCACAAGGGGGCCACGAAATAAGAACAAAAGTCAGCAATCAGCACAAAAAAATATAATATTAAAACTAGAATTTATGAAAAGCATGTCAGGGTGATATACGACGAGATAACCATGGAACTATTCCGATAGCCAGGTTACAACCCGTAAACCAAACAAGGACCGGGGTTGTAACCCTTCGTCTGAACAGAACTTGGTCTTCCACCATTTATCGGCAAGATAATAATGCAAGAAATCAAGACAGGGAGCAATCTTGTACTGGATCAAGACATGGCTAAACTGGTTATACCTCATCCAATCAATCACGGCCAAGCAGATACTACGGCTTACTACTTTAACTAACTAGGGTTATCACAGGCCTAATTACTAACAAGATGCAGTGAGATTGTTCCACAGCCACAAGCCCTGCAGACCATCCAGGTTACCTAGGTCGAAAATTAGGGGTTGAATTCAGGTGGGTACATTGTCCGGGAGACAATGTACCCTTAGGTGACTTAGAGGGTGCAACACGCGACGGTGTGCTGGAAATGTGCCCTACTCGACGGCAGGCTACAGATCCCAAGAGCGCCCAGGTAACGGGATTGCCCGTAGCTGTGTCATCTCTTCATGACTACTGAGTTATTCTAGTTATTAATCTTAATCCATTTTAGTAGGTACTCCTGACCGTGGTACTCAGGAGTCCCATCCTAGACATGATGCAAGACAGGACAAGTGGATTTAACAAGCAAGCAAGAAAGAACTACCCACGGTGTCAAGGCAGGTCAAGTTAAATTAGCCGTCGCAATAGCATAAAGTTATCAAGATAAATCATGTCAGGGTACATGTCAGGAGTGCGCCACGACGGGCCACTATCATGTCAGATTGGCCATGTCAAGAGTGCGCCACGACGGGCCACTATCATGTCAAGCTTAAAGAAATAAGACCAAAACTCCAAGAGCCAATGGGTTAAGCAAGGGGTCAGGGGAGCAGCGTACGAAAAGTTACGCACGCTGAGGGAGCTGCATACGTGAAAAGTCACGCACGCTACAGAGCAGCGTAGGTGAAAAGTCACGCACGCTGAGAGAGCAGCGTAGGTGAAAAGTCACGTACGCTGAGAGAGCAGCGTAGGTGAAAAGTCATGCACGCTCAAGGGAGCAGTGTAGGTGAAAAGTCACGCATGCTATAGAGCAGCGTAGGTAAAAGTCACGCACGCTGAGAGAGCAGCGTAGGTGAAAAGTCACGCACGCTGAGAGAGCAGCGTAGGTAAAAAGTCACGCATGCTACAGAGCAGCATAGGTAAAAAGTCACGCACGCTGAGAGAGCAGCATAGGTTAAAATTCACGCACGCTGAGAGAGCAGCGTAGGTAAAAAGTCACGCACGCTCAAGGGAGCAGTGTGCGTGAAAAGTCACGCACGCTCAAGGAAGCAGTGTGCGTGAAAAGTCACGCACGCTGAAGGAAGCAGTGTACGTAATAAGTCACGCACGTTCAAGGGAGCAGTGTGCGTGAAAAGTCACGCACGCTCAAGGGAGCAGTGTACGTGAAAAGTCACGCACGCTCAAGGGAGCACGCTTCCAACAGGGAGCGTACCCAAGTCTGCGTACGCACGCTAAAGAGCACGCGCAGCCCAGTGTGCGTAAGCTAAACAGCTCTGCACACTGCTCACTGTCTTCTCCAAACAGCAAGAACACCATGGCTGAACCCAAACTTCAAAATTCGTAACTTGGCCATCCGAACTCCAATTTCGGATTTCTAAAGCTCCAACTGGAGTGAAACTGAATGCTCTTCCACATGGAAACATCAAAACCCAAGAAAATCCAACCAAAGTAGCTCAAACCATGCAAAATCCAAAAATAGGAAAAACCTAGATCTAGAACAATGGAGACTTCAAATCACAAAATACCAAGACCTAATGTTGGTCACCATATCCTAATCTAGCAAATAGACACATAAAAGAGGGTTCTCATGTAGTGGCAAGATGCACTTGCCTAGGTTTGGGAGAGTTGTGTAGAGAAAGGAGAAGAAGAAGAAGAAGGAAATAAATGGTGGTGGTAATGAAGAGAGAGAGTGGTAGGTGGGAATATAAAGAGGGTGGGTTATGGTGTGTTGAAGGTGGAGTGTAAGTTAAGGTGTTCCTATGCATAATAAACCAAATCAAACCAACCCAATCCAAACCAATTAAAACCGAACCATGACAAAACCTAAAATACGAGAAATACCAAAATTCCACAAGTTGAGAAAAATAAAAATACATGCCAAAATCCATATACGAGTATAAATACGAAATACGGGAAATACGGAAAATGAGGGTGACATATATATATATATATATATATATATATATATATATATATGGTAGTTGTGTATATTTTTGGGTATCTAGTTTAGATACCTACATAGAATGTATGGGTTATACAAGTATATATGTATGTCACATATATATTGTCACTCTCCGTTCCCAGAATGCATATTTTTATACATGTACAACTCATGAGTATTTATTTAATATTTATCATTTATTATCTTGTATTTAAAATCATTTAAATTTCATGTTAATCAATTAATCTGCTCTTTAAATTTTCATGTTAATTTATTTCCTGCAATTATATTTCTATAATTTAATTTCTGCACTTTATTTCCTACTTTTATTTTCTGCTTTAGCTAGGCTTTGGGTTCGGGTTGGCTTTGATTGGACCCATTGGACCCATTGGACCCGGCCCAACTCCCACCTACCACCCCCTTTTCTACTTAAAGCTTACATCTATTTCTCTCTCCTCATAAACTCACATTCTCACCATTACTCCTCTTCTTCTTCTTCATTACTCTCTCCACCTACCAACCGTAGGCAAGTACAACTTGCTCCACATGAGAACCCATGTTTTTATGGTTCATTTATCTTCCTCTCGTGATCCTAAGAGAGTTTAGAACTTGGCATTTTTCATTTTGTAGTCTTAATTTTTGTAGATCTAGAAATGAGTTATTTTCGGAGTTTGGTGGTTTTGATCTATCAAACTTCTTTGTTTCCAAGTTTTGATGGTTCTATGTTGTAGAGAGTTTTATTCTACCCAATTTTGACCTTTGGAAAGTTGGATTTGGACTTGTTTTGACCAAGTTATGGACCTTTGAAGCTTTGGGGTGCAACCATAGAGTTCTTGCTGTTTGGAGAAGACAGTGAGCAGTGTACACTAGCTTTTTAGCTTACGTCACTGAGCTGTACGCGCTCTTTAGCGCAGCGCAGTCTGGAGTCCATACGCTACCTTTTGAGGAAGCGTGTGCCTTGCATACGCTACCTTTTGGAAGCGTATATCGTATGGAGTTAATACGCTACCTTTTGGGAGCGTATGACTTACATACGCTGACTTGAATGGTCAGGAGTCGTATGGAGTTAATACGCTACCTTTTGGGAGCGTATGACTTGCATACGCTGACTTGAATGGTCAGGAGTCGTATGGAGTTCATACGCTACCTTTTGGGAGCGTATGACTTGCATACGCTGACTTGAATGGTCAGGAGTCGTATGGAGTTCATACGCTACCTTTTGGGAGCGTATGACTTGCATACGCTGACTTGAATGGTCAGGAGTCGTATGGAGTTCATACGCTACCTTTTGGGAGCGTATGACTTACCTACGCTGACTTGAATGGTCAGGAGTCGTATGGAGTTCATACGCTACCTTTTGGGAGCGTATGACTTGCCTACGCTGACTTGAATGGTCAGGAGTCGTATGGAGTCCATACGCTGCCTTTGGGGAGCGTATGACTTGCATACGCTCACTTGGATGGTGAGGAGTCGTATGGAGCCCATACGCTGCCTCTTTGACCTGAGCGTACGCTGACCTTATTTATCCTGATCTTTTATAGCCCTGTATATTGATATTTTATTAGATATTTAACGTCTATTTTATATCCTTACGCCTTTTTGGCATAAACTCGATAAAATTATGATATGATAATATTGTTAATATCAATTGTTATGTGGAATGTGCCTTGTGTCCCGATTGATTTTTGGGATACCCAGTATGACTGGGACTTGACCATGAGAGTTATAGACTCGACCCCCTTTTAATGCTAATTGACTTTCATGCCTTGTCACCATTGGTAATAATGGTTATCTTGACTAAAATTAATCATGCGTTCCTAGTCGGAACTAAGAGACTGGCTAGTCGTCTTATTGAATTAAATGAATGAGACACATTCATGTTATGGACTATTGTAATCGACTGGCTGATCCCGAATATTGACTTACATGCACATGCAGGCTTCAATCTATTTATTTATTTATTTACTTATTTATTTTCTACAAAAAAGCATGTGTACTTTATGGTCAAGGCATGATTACCGTGGTTAGATTTGATTGTTGCATTACGCTATGTAAGACCTGCAACCTAACCGCACTGGTATCGTTGTAGAGTTGTGCATATCGTACCTCGTACGAAAGTACTCATTTGAATGACCATGATCTACGGCATAGGATTTCACTCAATGTAGGGACTATTAAGTTAAATAAAATAAAGATGGCATGGAGAGAATGGATTCCCGAGTTCTTACATGGCAGCCCCCTTGGGACAAGTAATACCCGACGGACCGGCTGGTTCCCACAGATACTGTAAAACTGCCACACGGGCAGGAAACAGTATCTGCTTATAATATTATTGTATATTGTATATTGATGACGGGCGTCCTGCTAGGACTCGTCTAATTCATGCATGGCACACATGATTGACTGGATAGACTAGCCTTGCTTGCACATAAGAAGAACTACGGAATCCCTAATTGCATAATTCCAGGATAACTTGGGACTCACAATAGCAAGCCGTAGGAGTTGATTGGCCGTTCAAGATGATTTGTTTGTGTACTGTACTACTTTGTTACCTAACTGGGATGATCAGAATGTCAGGACATGACGGGCCAACTTCTGTCCTTGTTTGGTTGGGAGGTTGGTTCGAAGTGTCGTGATGTGATGTGAATCCTAGTGGAAAGCAGAGATCTATTATTATATTCTCTTACTTACTGGTTTTAGTTCTCATGTCGTGCTTCCTTGTGGTACTTGCTATTAGAGGTCTAACCTCTTTGGTTTTGCATGGCCAGATTTAGAGCCGGTCCCCGAGGATCCAGCTTACTTCTACCTCCAAGATGGTCAACACTAGAGGGATGATCGCAGGAGGACTCGAGTGGGTTCCTTACTTTACCGCTCGTTTTGTTATCTACTTTATACCTTAGCCGTTTGGCACCGACATGTTAGTCGGATCGTCTTGTACTTACTTTTACATAATTGTAATTAAAGTCAGACTGCAGCTGATAACAATTGTATATACTTTTGCTATATCAATCTGGCTATGTTTTGTAAAGCCAGATATCAAGAACATTTTGACAGAGCGTTTGGGACGCCTTACTGCTTTATCTTTCATGTTCTCTATTTCTGTTTCTTATTTGAATGATTGAGACAATAGATGTGTAATGACCATAGTAAGACTTTTATGTAGTATGCACCCCCTCGTCTGGTTTGACAGCATTGATCGTATTATACGGTATTCATCTACCCGTAATACGTAGCTGGCTGAGTCATTCCCCCGCTCTCCAGTATTCTGGTTCTGGGGCGTGACAAGGTTTTAGTGGTGGCCCATGCAGGTCTGATTTCAGACTTGTGGGGTGTTTTGTTTAATAGGATGTCTCAATCACACATGTTTTCCCTTGATCTCATGATTCGTCGATTCTTAACTCTAGCTTGACATTCCAGTATCCTTTGACTTTATTGATCCTTCATGTCCGGTCGTTTGATTGTTCTATTGTCCCTTTTCTTAGGGGCACTCCGTCCGCACCTGTCAGAGCTGGACAACAACAACATGGACAGCAGCATGGACAACCTGACCAGGTTGGTCAGCAACAAGGGTCTGAACCACTTCATGAGGCTATTCAAGAAGAAGTGATAGTGGAAGCAGCAGCTGGATCGCAGTATCCCGATGTTCCACCACCACCAACAGTTCCACCTACCCCTACAGAGATGGACACACCAGCCCTTCTGGAGATCATGAGAGGGATGATGGCTACTCAGCAACACCAGATGTTAGCCCAGCAGCGCATGCACGCTCAGTTGCAAGAGCAGAATGTACTACTCAACCAAGGATTACAAACGACATTAGAAAGAGGGGCGAGGCCAGATTCAGGAGCGTCAGCTCGATTTTGCAAGTACAACCCCCATCATTTCAAGGGCACGGAGGATGCCATCTCAGCAGATGCATGGCTTAAGGACATTGAGGCTATTCTGACATCCGCTAAGGTGCCGGCAGAAGAGCGTGTGGATCTAGTGAAGTTGTTACTTCAGGATCTCGCACGTGATTGGTGGGAAGAAGAGGAAGTAGGCATCAGACGTCCTGTTGTATGGGACAATTTTACTGCAAGGTTCAAGACGAAGTATTATGTAGTTGTAGCACAGTTTGATCTACAACAGAAGTTTATCAACCTCAGACAGGCTGGCAAGACCGTAGATGCTTATGCAGCGGAGTTCTGCAGATTGAGTAGGTTTGCCCCAGAGATGGTAGCAACGGAGCGCCAGAGGGTGATGAGGTTCCAGCAATGGTTTCATCTTGAGCTCTTGCAATTGATAGAGGGACACAATTACCAAACTTTTGATGAAATATTGACGGCAACCCGCAGGCATGAGATCACCATTCAGAGGCTTGCGGCAAGGACTGGGGGTCAGAAAAGATCCCACAGTCAGATTGAAGGAGGAGGGGGAGCAGCGCCCCGAACAACAGCGCCATCCCCTGGCATTCGTATCCACGATGTGGCGATACGGGGGCCAGCACCACCCAGACAGCAACAGCAACAGAAGAAGAACCAGCAACCCACAGTGGGCTGCACTTATTGTGGGAAGATGGGACATACTAGAGATGTGTGTCGGACATTGAATGGACTATGTCTGATATGTGGAAATCCAGATCATCGGGTTACCACATGTCCCATGAATTCGAGGTCAGGAGGACCAGTACAGCAGTTTCCTGCTCTGCCAGCACCAGGGGCAGGGCAGTATCGAGGACCAGCGGTAGCAGTGAGGCCGTTGGCACAGCGTCCGTTAATGCCGCCGGCTCAGATGTTTCGGCAGCAGGGGCCGCCGATGCAGCAACACCAGCATAGACCACCCTAGCATCATCAAGGAAGGGGCCAGCAGCAGCACCAGGCTAGGCCGCAACATAGGAACCAGCAAGGAGGTTGAGGACAGGCATTCACTCTGTCCTTGGAAGAGGCATTAGCATCGGGAGATGTTGTGGCAGGTAACATTCTCGTCGCCTCATATCTCGCAGTAGCATTGTTTGATTCGGGAGCATCACACTCATTTATATCTGCACAATTTACGATACGGCTAGGAATGGAGTTCGAGGCATTGCCAGGGAGGTTGAATATACTCACTGGTAATGGGCTCGTAGGAGTTAGTAGAGTTATTCTAGCGTATAGTGTTGTAGTTTGCGGGCATTCTTTACCCGCCCAGTTGATAGAATTTTTTGTTAGAAATTTTGACGTTATCTTAGGCATGGACTGGCTGAAAGACAGTCATGCGACAATAGATTGTCGTAGTGGGAGTGTATCTTTTGATATTCCAGGCATGAATAGATTTACCTTAGTCAGATCAGAGGCGACTCAGCAAGGGCAGGGAGTAGTAACGGCAATGGAAGAAGTTCAAGTTCCGAAGGTAGTTGAAGAATTTCTAGACGTATT
This sequence comes from Iris pallida, assembly GCA_029216955.1. Classification (NCBI taxonomy): domain Eukaryota; kingdom Viridiplantae; phylum Streptophyta; class Magnoliopsida; order Asparagales; family Iridaceae; genus Iris; species Iris pallida. The sequence continues at coordinate 15,164,426 of JANAVB010039219.1, read as the reverse complement.
TCCTGAAGAACTTCCCGGTCTTCCACCGGTTAGAGATATTGAGTTCAGTATAGAATTGGCACCAGGAACTAAACCGATATCAGATCGAGTTTACAGAATGGCGGATTTGGAGCAGGCCAAGGTATATCAACATATAGAGGAACTGAAGGAGAAGAAGTTCATCCAAGCTAGCGTATCACCATGGGCAGCACCAGTGGTACTTGTGGGGAAGAAGGATGGATCATCCAGATTATGCATTGACTACAGGAAGCTTAACGCGGCAACAGTAAAGAACAAGTACCCATTACCCAGGATCGACGACTTATTTGATCAGTTGAGCAAGGCTAGAGTTTTCTCCAAGATAGATCTTCGTTCAGGGTATCACCAAGTGAGGGTTCGGAAGGAAGATATTCCCAAGACAGCATTCAGGTCGAAGTATGGACATTATGAATTCTTGGTAATGCCGTTTGGTTTGACCAATGCTCCAGCAATATTCATGGATTTGATGAACCGCATCTTTATGCCATATTTAGATCAATTTATCGTAGTATTTCTCGACGACATTCTTGTGTACTTTGCTAGTGAAGAGGAGCATGAAGACCACCTCAGGAAAGTGTTGCAGGTTCTAAGAGAGAACTAGTTGTATGCCAAGCTCAGCAAGTGTGAGTTCTGGACGGATCACATTTCATTTCTGGGTCATATCGTATCAGGAGCTGGAGTAGCAGTGGATCCCAAAAAGGTAGAAGCAGTAGAGAATTGGCCAGTACCCAAGACCGTAGCTGATGTACAGAGTTTCTTAGGATTGGTAGGATATTACAGAAGATTTGTGTCAGATTTTGCAAGACTTTCAGCACCCATGACCCGCTTGACACGGAAGGATGTGCCATTTGTTTGGTCGGCAGAATGTCAGGCATCATTTGAGAATTTGAAGCAGAAGTTGATATCAGCGCCTATTCTTACATTGCCAGTCGGACCCGAAGGTTTTACAGTATATTATGATGCGTCAGGTAAAGGACTTGGATGTGTCCTCATGCAGCACGGGAAGGTGATAGCATATGCATCTAGGCAGCTTCGGGACCACGAGAAGAATTATCCAACTCATGATTTAGAGTTAGCGGCAGTAGTGTTTGCTCTGAAGCTATGGAGGCATTACTTATATGGTGACCGAGTAGACATGTACACAGACCACAAAAGCCTGAAGTACATCTTTACCCAGAAGGAACTGAATATGAGGCAGAGAAGATGGCTAGAGTTGATCAAGGATTATGACGTGGAGCTTCAGTATCATCCAGGCAAGGCTAATGTGGTAGCAGACGCTCTTAGCAGAAGAGGCGGCGCATTTATGTTAACAACGCAGAAGCACATCTTAGAAGACCTTCAGGAGATGGGCATCGAAGTTATACTTCCTAATGATATAGGAATTCTGGCGAGTCTACAAGTTCAATCCGACTTGGTAGGCAGGATCAAGGCAGCTCAGGCACAAGACCCAAGGATTCAGAAGCTTAGGGCAGAATGTGAGTCAGGACTCAGGAAGGAGATAAGAATTCATAAAGATGGTACACTTAGGTTTGGATCACGTCTATGTGTGCCTAGTGGAGATATCAGACAGGAGGTTATGGCAGAAGCTCACAGTTCTCAGTATTCTGTACATCCTGGAGGGACCAAGATGTACCAAGATATCAAGCAGCACTTCTGGTAGAACGGGATGAAGAGAGAGATAGCTAGATTGGTTTCCCGTTGCTTGGTATGTCAGCAAGTGAAGGCAGAACAGCAGAGGCCAGCTGGATTATTGCAACCGCTTCCTATCCCGGAATGGAAGTGGAAACACATCACAATGGACTTTGTGACCGGTTTACCGAGATCACCAAGTAGTAAAGATGCTATTTGGGTGATAGTGGACCGGCTTACAAAGGTAGCACACTTTCTTCCTTTCAGGATAGGGCAATCTACAGAAAAGTTGGCAGAGTTGTATATGCAACAGATAGTCAGGCAGCATGGAGTCCCTGTCAGTATTGTGTCAGACAGAGATACCCGCTTTACATCATATTTCTGGAAGAGCTTGCATCGTAGTTTGGGCACCAAGTTAAGATTTAGCACGGCTTACCATCCGCAGATGGATGGGCAATCAGAAAGGACAATTCAGACTTTGGAAGATATGTTGCGAGCTTGCACTCTGGATTTTGGAGGATCTTGGGAAAGCCACCTGCACTTAGTTGAGTTTTCATACAACAACAGTTATCAAGCCAGTATCCAGATGGCGCCATTTGAAGCACTATATGGTAAGAAGTGTAGATCGCCACTAGCATGGGATGATATCGGGAAAAGGAAGATGCTAGGCCCAGAAATGATTATCGAGACGGTTGAAGTGATTAAGGGAATTAGAGAGCGACTTCGTGTTGTGCAGGATCGGCATCGTCATTGGGCGGACCAGCATCGTAGGCCGCTAGAGTTTTCTGTTGGGGACCACGTGTTCTTGCGGATCTCACCTACCCGTGGGGTCATTAGATTTGGCGTTCGTGGGAAGTTGAGTCCGCGATACGTAGGGCCATTCGTTATCCTTGATAGGGTAGGCGATGTTGCTTATCGTTTGTCCCTTCCACCTTCGTTACGAGAGGTGCATGACGTATTTCATGTATCTCAATTGCGAAGGTATGTATCGGACCCCAGCCATATCCTCGATCATTCAGAACTGGTTGTTGGTACCAACCTGTCTTACGAGGAGCAGCCTGTGTCCATCTTGGACCAAAGAGAGAAGATACTCAAGAACCGAACAATTAACCTTGTCCGGGTTGCTTGGGGTCATCACTCTTTGGGAGAGTCAACGTGGGAACGTGAGGATGATATCCGATCACGGTATCCACACCTGTTTGACTCACAAGGTATATCTTTTTTTTGTGTACCTTGATTGCCTTGATTCCTCATGCTTATCACCTTATGGGTAGAATTGCTTGATATCGTAAATTAATGGATTTACATATATGTTACTTGCTATGGACATTGTAAAATGATTGCTTCATTGAATTGCTTGTACTTAGATTAGTTTAGCCCCGATGTTTCTATCCTGCTTGGATTTGAAATTCCGAGGATGAAATTTTTCTAAGGAGGGTAGAGATGTCACTCCCCGTTCCCAGAATGCATATTTTTATACATGTACAACTCATGAGTATTTATTTAATATTTATCATGTATTATCCTGTATTTAAAATCATTTAAATTTTATGTTAATCAATTAATCTGCTCTTTAAATTTTCATGTTAATTTATTTCCTGCAATTATATATCTGCAATTTTATTTCTGCACTTTATTTCCTGCTTTTATTTTCTGCTTTAGCTAGGCTTTGGGTTCGGGTTGGCTTTGATTGGACCCATTGGACCCGGCCCAAATCCTACCTACCATCCCCTTTTCTACTTAAAGCTTACATCTATTTCTCTCTCCTCATAAACTCACATTCTCACCATTACTCCTCTTCTTCTTCTTCATTACTCTCTCCACCTACCAACCGTAGGCAAGTACAACTTGCTCCACATGAGAACCCATATTTTTATGGTTCATTTATCTTCCTCTCGTGATCCTAAGAGAGTTTAGAACTTGGCATTTTTCATTTCGTAGTCTTAATTTTTGTAGATCTAGAAATGAGTTATTTTCGGAGTTTGGTGGTTTTGATCTATCAAACTTCTTTGTTTCCAAGTTTTGATGGTTCTATGTTGTAGAGAGTTTTATTCTACCCAATTTTGACCTTTGGAAAGTTGGATTTGGACTTGTTTTGACCAAGTTATGGACCTTTGAAGCTTTGGGGTGCAACCATGGAGTTCTTGCTGTTTGGAGAAGACAGTGAGCAGTGTACACTAGCTTTTTAGCTTGCATCACTGAGCTGTGCGCGCTCTTTAGCGCAGCACAGTCTGGAGTCCATATGCTACCTTTTTAGGAAGCGTGTGCCTTGCATATGCTACCTGTTGGAAGCGTATATTGTATGGAGTTCATACGCTACCTTTTGGGAGCGTATGACTTGCATACGCTGACTTGAATGGTCAGGAGTCGTATGGAGTTCATACGCTACCTTTTGGGAGCGTATGACTTGCATACGCTGACTTGAATGGTCAGGAGTCGTATGGAGTTCATACGCTACCTTTTGGGAGAGTATGACTTGCATACGCTGACTTGAATGGTCAGGAGTCGTATGGAGTTCATACGCTACCTTTTGGGAGCGTATGACTTGCCTACGCTGACTTGAATGGTCAGGAGTCGTATGGAGTTCATATGCTACCTTTTGGGAGCGTATGACTTGCCTATGCTGACTTAAATGGTCAGGAGTCGTATGGAGTCCATACGCTGCCTTTGGGGAGCGTATGACTTGCATACGCTCACTTGGATGGTAAGGAGTCGTATGGAGCCCATACGCTGCCTCTTTAACCTGAGCGTACGCTGACTTGAGCGTACGCTGACCTTATTTATCCTGATCTTCTATTTGACCTGAGCGTACGCTCACTTGGATGGTAAGGAGTCGTATGGAGCCCATAAACTCGATAAAATCATGATATGATAATATTGTTAATATCAATTGTTATGTGGAATATGCCTTGTGTCCCGATTGATTTTTGGGATACCCAGTATGACTGGGACTTGACCATGAGAGTTATAGACTCGACCCCCGTTTAATGCTAATTGACTTTCATGCCTTGTCACCATTGGTAATAATGGTTATCTTGAGTAAATTAATCATGCGTTCCTAGTCGGAACTAAGAGACTGGCTAGTCGTCTTATTGAATTAAATGAATGAGACACCTTCATGTTATGGACTATTTCAATCGACTGACTGATCCCGAATATTGACTTACATGCACATGCAGGCTTCAATCTATTTATTTATTTATTTACTTATTTATTTTCTACAAAAGAAGCATGTGTACTTTATGGTCAAGGCATGATTACCGTGGTTAGATTTGATTGTTGTATTACGCTATATAAGACCTGCAACCTAACCGCATTGGTATCGTTGTAGAGTTGTGCATATCGTACCTCGTACGAAAGTACTCATTTGAATGACCATGATCCACGGCATGGGATTTCACTCAACGTAGGGACTATTAAGTTAAATAAAATAATGATGGCATGGAGAGAATGGATTCCCGAGTTCTTACATGGCAGCCCCCTTGGGACAAGTAATACCCGACGGGCCGGCTGGTTCCCACAGATACTGTAAAACTGCCACACGGGCAGGGAACAGTATCTGCTTATATTATTATTGTATATTGTATATTGATGATGGGCGTCCTGCTGGGACTCGTCTAATTCATGTATGGCGCACATGATTGACTGGATAGACTAGCCTTGCTTGCACATAGTAAGAACTACGGAATCCCTAATTGCATAATTCCAGGATAACTTGGGACTCACAATAGCAAGCCGTAGGAGTTGATTGGCCGTTCAAGATGATTTGTTTATGTATTGTACTACTCTGTTACCTAACTGGGATGATCAGAATGTCAGGACATGACGGGCCAACTTCTGTCCTTGTTTGGTTGGGAGGTTGGTTCGAAGTATCGTGATGTGATGTGAATCCTAGTGGAAAGCAGAGATCTGTTATTATATTCTCTTACTTACTGGTTTTAGTTCTCATGTCGTGCTTCCTTGTGGTACTTGCTATTAGAGGTCTAACCTCTCTGGTTTTGCATGGCCAGATTTAGAGCCGGTCCCCGAGGATCCAGCTTACTTCTACCTCCAAGATGGTCAACACTAGAAGGATGATCGCAGGAGGACTCGAGTGGGTTCCTTACTTCACCGCTCGTTTTGTTATCTACTTTATACCTTAGCCGTTTGGCACCGACATGTTAGTCGGATTGTCTTGTACTTACTTTTACATAATTGTAATTAAAGTCAGACTGCAGCTGATAACAATTGTGTATACTTTTGCTACATCAATCTGGCTATGTTTTGTAAAGCCAGATATCAAGAACATTTTGACAGAGCGTTTGGGACGCCTTACTGCTTTATCTTACATGTTCTCTATTTCTGTTTCTTATTTGAATGATTGAGACAATAGATATGTAATGACCATAGTAAGACTTTTATGTAGTATGCACCCCCTCGTCTGGTTAGACAGCATTGATCGTATTATACGGTATTCATCTACTCGTAATACGTAGCTGGCTGAGTCATTCCCCCGCTCTCCAGTATTCTGGTTCTGGGGCGTGAGATATATACAACTTGTGTATTTATTATACATAGGTAATATATATACATGTGTTAAGAATAGGCCTCGGTAATGTGGTATAGCTTGGTGAGCCTAGATTGGGCTTGTACAGCTTTATTAGACCTAGTATAGACTAGTTTAGACTTGATAGCCTAGTTTAGACTTGGTTAGACCTAGTTTGAGTATAGTTTACCTAGTTTGACTTCTAGGGTTGACCAGAGTTGACCAAGAGTTGACTTTGGCCTAGATTGACCTAGACTCATGTAGAATGCATAGTAGGACTTCATTATACCATTTTAAACTTGTTGTGACTTGTGATGTTCTGATTAGGAGCCAGACACCACTCCTCGGACAGTACTTTCATATTGGACACTCAGATACCAGGCGAGTACATTCTCTGATCATTTCATATCCTGCTTAGAATTATTTCCTGCATTAAATTACTTTACTTGTTACTGTCACATTGGTCACACGGATTGGTACTATATGGATCCCTTCTTGAGATGTTATTCTTAGGGAGCATCGGGTACTACATGTTCTGTGTATTTCACTTACATGGCGTATCACTATGCTTCACTGGTTCTTTGATCACTTGTGACATATACTCTTATGATCACAGAGTCTCCTAGAATCTCTCATCCCATTTACTGGGTATCCTACAATCTCCTAGAATCCCCATTTTTGGGACATCCATGTATCACCCTTCGGGGGCCTTGCGTGGAATCATAACATAACCTGGTTGGATCCTTGTGTATTGATTGGGGGTACGGGGGAGTAGAAATAGACTTGTGAATACTATCCAAGTAGTGTAGCATCAGAATCTCTTCCATAGTGAAGCATCAGAATCTCCTATGCCATTTATATGTCTATATTGTACTCTGACTCACTAGCCACTGTTAGTCTCTATCTATAGTAGATATTTCTATTACAGCTTTCTCTCTCTGTTTACATACTGCACTTCTTTCAGTACTTGTATCTTACTTTACTACATGATTATATTTTCTAACCTACTATGAACTGTTGAGATGTACTGTGCTCGCTCCTGTCCTGACTGGACCTGTTGAAAATATTACAGAGGACGAGGAGGAGGCCTGTCTGGATACTTTCTACGGGGCAGCCTTAGATGACACTTGCGAGCTGGACCCTCAGGATGACCCAGCTCTAGCTGAGGACATCACCCCCATTGCCTAGGCTAGTTTAATTAGGCTTATCTTATTTTATGTAGTCTTGAGACATGTTTAGCTAGACTTTATTCTGTTCTGACTTGTATATATTCTTTCATTCAGTATCTGAGACCATGTACCTCTGGATATTTACTGGGATTATCTTAGACTACTTTATCATCTATTTTTCCTTGAGTTCTATTTCATATCGTGCTAACTCTTCCTTAGTTGTGATTGAGTTTATTTACTGCTATGTCACTCCCATTCGGGGAGTATAAACTCTTTAGAGATATATTGTTAGATGTATGTTGACCTAAGATAGCGTTCTACCGTCGACACTGCGGCGTAGGCTGGACGTACCCACGTCTCGTGCCCTTACTCTAGGGTGCGGGTCGTGACACGTTTTTAGTGGTGGCCCATACAGGTCTAGACTAGAAGTGTAGTGGTATTCGAATTAGAGTATCACTACAGCCTGCAGTAGAATATACGAAATTAATTTTAAGGTACTCAATCACTTTAGGAAAAATTCTTTTATTGCCATCTAATCCTTATTGTCAGCTGATGTAATGCCCCAGTCCCAAAATACGTAGGACTAAGAACGTAGACATGCCACCTGTATTCATACGAAGTATACTCCAATATATGGAATCCTCGTTTGAATACATAAGCTGTAAAATGCAGTATAACCATAACTATTCTCAACCACATGAATAAAAGATATTATATAATCACTATGAATTTGTCTTGATACAATATGTTGGGCGGAGACAAATCCACTACCAACAAGTAAAGGAAAAGTACATGAGTAAAGATATGAATTTGGCGAGCGAAACGAAGACGATCCAAATGCAATCATCCTCGAGAAATAGCAATGAACACGGCTAGAGCTAAAACACCTGCGAAAGACAATAGCACACACCTGGCAAGACAACCAGGTCCTCAGAGGGACGTAACAAGACACATAATATCATGCCATATAAACTGAATAAATATTGCTCAATAAATAAGTCAATTGAATTATAACATAGTCCAATACGTACCTATTCAACGAGCGTACCATCCCCCCAACCAAACAAGGACAGGAGATGGTAAACTAATTCACGGTGACGTATCTTTCTATGCTAATAACCCAATATGGTATCCGGACCCAAACAAGGTTCAATACCTTCTCATCGAAGTAGTAAGTCACACCTACAACCAAACAAGGACAAGATGTGACAAACTAATCCGCGACAAGTTATTGTTCCAAGCCACGGTCAGATACAAGGACCCAAACCAAAGGTACTCGTACCTAGCGGATAATGGTAGCCTAACCGTTCTAAGTGAATACAGTTTTAAGAACAGTTCATGGTCGCATGACTGCCCAGTCAAGTCGAGAAATAACCAATGCAGTACCTCAGTAGCGAGTCACAACACCATATACTATTCCTCAGTATCGAGCGAGTCTATAGCATATAATCTACATATCGTTCCTCAGTAGCGAGTGAGTCTACGATAGATAGGTGGTAGTCAACTTCCAATCATGTTCTTCCCGCCCAATGCTAACTCTATAACCGCTAAGTCAAACTAGCATGCAACCTCTATTAGCGGTTATTCCTATCGCAAGGCTTGTACGTACTGGTGGCCAGCCAATCACGCACTTCCGTATTCTACATGCGATACACAACTTTGTGGTACAACGTGTCAAGGCCATGAATGCAACACACAAGGATGGTCCCTTAAATCTAGGTTTAATGTGTAAGAAAATAATACATAGCAAGAAACTGAACAGTAAATACTAACAGGTTATGCCATGTATCATAGTTTATTTTGCATAAAGAAAATAATGAACATGTATGAAATATGAGCTAGAATAATTAAACATCAAATGGCAAGGTGTCTTGCCTGATATTGCGTCCGGTGTGCTGCGATGATCACGGTGGCACGATCTGCGACTTCGGTGCAACAACCATGCAAGGTGACCATGGATGGTGACACGGTCGGTTCCATTTGGTCAAGAAGGGTCAATTTAGTTTGGGTGGACATAAGGTAGGCTTGAATCGGGCGAAGGAATAGGAATAAGGGAGTTGAGTCACGGTCGGAAGAAAAGGAAAATTTTGACGAATAATAAGTATATGATTTTAGAAAACTTAATTTATAATACTTTGAAATATAATTTGCTAGTTAAAATAGTTTAAGATAATCTTTGAAAATATAAGAATCCTTGTAATGCAGAAACTTGATTTGTGTCAAAACATAATTTGTAGGTCCAAATCTACAGATAAGACATCATAAAATAATACTAATATATTTCTATTCCGAAATAATTTAGGAAAATATTTCAAAAATACAAATCATTTTTAGCCTAAAAATTCTATCCTTGTAGAATATGATTCTAGGTAGCAATATGCTCTCTTAGTCCAAAATATTTATAGAAGACACTTAATAATCTAGATAGTTATTTTAGGGCTAAAATCTAATTTTAGCCAAATATAGTTTTTGTTAAAACTATCTTTTTTAAAAAAATACTTAGAATTCAAATAAAATTTTTACAACTAATAATAATAATAATAAATATAATAATAATAATAATAATAACAATGATAATAGTAATTAATAGTAAAAACAAAATGTAATAAATAAATGATAATAATGAAATAAATACTAACAGAGAAGATAACTCATTAACCAAAACAAAGAAAAATAATCATAAACTAAACAAAGGTTATGTGCAGCAGTTGCTGCTCTCCTCAAGAGTAAACAAACAAGGGAACAAACAGTGAAATGAGGAAAAAGAAAAAAACCCACTCTCCTAAAGAGGAGAGCAGTAGCCGCTGCTCCTCTCCTCGGGCGCAGAGAGCGAGCGAGGGAAAGAGAGATGAGAGAGGGGAAGGTGATGGCGAGAGGGAGAAAGGAGCGGACGGAAGTCAGGAGAAGCGGCGACGACGGCGGTGGACAGGGTCGTGCATGGAGAGGGAAGTCGGAGGGGCGAGAGGGCGGTCGGCCGGAGGGAAAGCGGCAACGAAGAGGCGAGAGGGTTTTGAGGGGAAAAGAGGAGACGGGAGGCGGTGACTAATCGCCAGGGCGACGGAGAGGCTGTGAGCGGCGGAGCTCTGATCCGAGCTCGGTAGCCAAGGGCGCGGGGGACGGTGGAGGTCGGAGTAGGGCGACGAGAGCGGGCTCGCGGAGGAGCGTTCCGCGGAGGCGGCGGTTGGTTGCCGTCGTTGGGCGGAGGAAATGGGCGCGCGGCCAAGGGAAGTCAGCGGCGAGGGTTTGAAGGAAGGGCACGGCGGGGGTTAGCGAGCTCGGCTGAGCACGAAGACGGTCGACGCTGGTCGGGGCTCGAGGTGAAGGGCTCCATAGGCGGGGCGCTGGTCGCGGCAAGGCTCAGGCGGCGCGGTCAGGTAAGGGTGTGTATTATTATCTTTGGGTTTTCTTTGGCTGGTGTGATGATGATGGTGGTGGTTGTCGGCTGGGCGTGGGCTGCCGCGGCAGTGGCCGCGGTGGCGGCTATGTTTGTGTGGTTGCAGATAGGAGTTACGACGGTGGCTGAGAGTGGTGGTGACGGGTCGGTTGGTGGCCGAGTTCGGCGGGGGTTATCGTGGTGGCGACGGGGTAAAGGAGAGGGTGATGGCAGTAATGGTGGTGGCTGTGGTCGGCTCGGCCGGTGGTACGAAGTCTGGCAGTGGTGTTCTTATTGGCTATGGGGTGGCCAGAGTAGTGGACAACCAGTCGGGGACGGGTTTGGGTCGAGCAGTCATGGTGACGGGTTCGACGGAGAAGAGGAGTTGGGTTGTTGGTTGGCGTGCGATGGGTGTCCAGATTTGCTAGGGCTATGGTTAGGATTAGGTTAGGAATTCATTGACGTCGGGGTGTGTCCGACACGAGGAAATAGATGAATAATGTACATGTAAACTAATGGAATAAGATTTGGACGATGGAACGCGGACACGGGGCACGCACCATGGTTGGAGAATTATTTGTAGAATAATTGGTGGATGATAAAATAAATTGGAGGAGTACCTGCCTATTTATAGGATGTGGGAATTCCCAATTTGGATAGGATTAGGAGAATTTAAACCTAAGTAGATAAATCATCTATTTAATTTAAAAGCAATCCAATCTAAATCCAAGTCCAAATCCAAATCCAAATCTAATTTAAATCAAGTTAAATTTCCTTAGTTTAAAATCAATGGAATAAATTTAATTCTAAATATGGATATTAATTAATCTATTTAAATAACTCCAAGAATCAAATCATGATTTAAATGGCCAAAAATAACTTTCAAATATATTTTTCAAAATACCAATACGAATAATTCCGAAAATAATAAAATATTAAATATTTTTAAATATCTTTTCGATTAATAAAATATTAATATTTAATAATTTCGAAAATATAAATATATGAATTTAATTTAAGGTACCCCATATGTAAGAAATATAAAATAGTTTTATAAATTACCACTAATAAATAAATAAATAAAGTAATACGATTTTGGTCATCTCAATTCACAACTTTAAGCAAAATATAAATACAATAATTATTATATATATTATTTTGAAAATAGGAAATATTTTTCTAAATTATGTACGCTCGCACATAATCGCACTCGTCGAGCAAATTTCAAAAGAATAAAAATTCGTGCGACTACGCGACGTATAATACAAAAATTTAAATCAGTACCAAATTAAATAAAAAAATAATAGTAGAAATTTAGGGGTTTTAATGGGGGTGAGAGGACACAAGGGGGTATCAATGGGGATTCAATGATGACAATGTTTTCATAAGATCATGTCGTAAGAAATCGCGATCTAGATCGTAGAAAAATAATACGAGTATGGTCGTGGGTAGTGAATGAGGGTCATAGTAGGGTCGAGAAGAAGGACCAGGAGTTTAGGATGAAGTTATAGTAACACCGAGTGAGAATGGTCGTAGTCGATAGGAAGGCTAGAGGGATTTCTAGCACCATGCTTTCGTACTTCTAAAATGTGTGAAGGCGAGAGCAATATAGAGTTCGAAGGAGGCGTTATCGAATACGAATACGTGATTCAAAGACGATTTAATAATTTCAAAGGGATTGTGAAGGCAATCGTGGATGGGGTTCTAAGGGTAAGTTTAACTATGTTCCATCCACGTAGAATAATAGACAAAAGTGAACCAAAGTGCACTTGGTTGATGAGACCATTATACACCGATTCTGATAAGACAATATGTTAGTGGGAGCTCTTCCAATAACATATGTCTTGAGCAAGCTCGATAAAAAGATAAGCTTGCAAAAACTAGGCTACCTTAGCATCATTAGTTTAGATAGTAAAAATATAGGCACGATGGTAGATGAATAAAAATCAATTAGGAATAGTCTAAGGGTCATAAGGATCTAAGTCGTTTATTCCTATACACTCGTTCTATGGTTTATTGACCAAGGCTTGGTTGACCAAATAGGTTAGATTCCTCTAGTCTTTATGGTCTTAATAGTCAAGGGCGTGTCGGGTCGTGGGGTGTTCTACCCAACTTAAAAGAATTAAGCTAAGGGTGTTTTGGGACATCCAACTAGTAGGGTCAATCTCTAGCAAGCATGAAAGGAAGATAAGAATATAGATGGAAGGAAGCAATCAAGATGCAATTGATGAGTCAAACGGTAGATAAAATCTAGGAAAAGGTCAAGTATGTGGATGAGATCCTAAACTTCTAATCCTATACGCAGGCTTGCTTGGTGCGGTAAAGTAACCAAACAATTTAACTCGACCTGCATGGGCCACCACAAAAACATGTAACGCCCCAGTCCCAAAATACGTAGGACTAAGAACGTAGACATGCCACCTGTATTCATACGAAGTATACTCCAATATATGGAATCCTCGTATGAATACATAAGCTGTAAAATGCAGTAGAACCATAACTAATCTCAACCACAAGAATAAAAGATATTATATAATCACTATGAATTTGTCTTGATACAATATGTTGGGCGGAGACAAATCCGCTACCAACAAGTAAAGGAAAAGTACATGAGTAAAGATATGAATTTGGCGAGCGAAGCGAAGACGATCCAAATGCAATCATCCTCGAGAAATAGCAATGAACACGGCTAGAGCTAAAGCAGCTGCGAAAGACAATAGCACACACCTGGCAAGACAACCAGGTCCTCAGAGGGACATAACAAGACACATAATATCATGCCATATAAACTGAATAAATATTGCTCAATAAATAAGTCAATTGAATTATAACATAGTCTAATACGCACCTATTGAACGAGCGTACCATCCCCCCAACCAAACAAGGACAGGAGATGGTAAACTAATTCACGACGATGTATCTTTCCATGCTAAAAATCCGATATGGTATCCGGACCCCAACAAGGTTCAATACCTTCTCATCGAAGTAGTACGTCACACCTACAACCAAACAAGGACAAGATGTGACGAACTAATCTGCGACAAGTTATTGTTCCAAGCCACGGTCAGATACAAGTACCCAAACCAAAAGTACTCGTACCTAACGGATAGGGTAGCCTACCGTTCTAAGTGAAATATTGTTAAGAACAATCCTTCCTACGCATGGGCCCTGGCTGAATAGGATCGGCATAGTCCCCCTTTGGGCACTAGAGGCCCCATCAGGAAGAGCATGACATTCCGCAGAATCGTCAGTGGCCGTCAGTAATCATGGGTCATCAACCCCGTATCTCCAGCGGAGAGTCCGGGTCACAAGGAAAGTGCATCGAAGCCCATACGCTAAGGAATTGTCCTTCCTGTCCAATGCCTACTGTGTTGTATCCATAACACAAACCACTATAACCGCTAAGTCAAACTAGCATGCAATCTCTATTAGCGGTTACTCCAACCGCACGGCTTGTACGTACTGGTGGCCAGCCAAATCACGCACTTTCGTGTTCTACATGTGACACACAACTTCGTGTTTACAACGTGTCAAGGCCAATGAATGCAACACACAAGGTGGTCCCTTAAATCTAGGTTTAATGTGAGATAAATAATACATAGCAGGAAAAATAAATGAACAGTAAGTTCTAACAGTTATGCTATGTATCACAGTTTATTTTGCATAAAGAAAATAATAGACATGCATGAAATATGAGCTAAAATAAGTAAACAGCTAATGGCAAGGTGTCTTGCCTGGTAGTACGCCTGGTGTGCTGCGATAATCACGGTGGCACGAACTGCGACTTTGGTGCAACAGCTATACAAAGGGACCTCTGTTGGTGGTACAGATAGGTGCATCGGGTCCAGAACGGTCAATTTGGTTAGGGACGAATTTAATGAGGTGTAGAATTGGAGAGAAAATAGGAATGTCGGGATTGGTCATGGACTTGAAGATAATCGAATGAATAATATATATAAAAAATAATATTTTCAAGCTTGAATTTATTTAGAATACTAAAAATAGAGTTTTGTTTATGAAAATCAAATATTCTAATTAAATACTTACTTGAAAATTTATAATCAAAACTATGTTTAAAAAGCCTAGAAAAATTATCATAGGACTAAATCTCTTATCTTTATTAAGTTATAATTTATAAGTCAGAACTATATTTTAAATACATAAATTACTATAACAATATTACTAAATAATAAACCCCATAAAATATTACTTAGTGATAATATTTGAGATATTGCACAATGGCTACTTTTGTAAACAATAATAATAATTCTAATAGTAGTAATAATAATAATAACTATAATAATAATAATAATGAGATTAGTATAAATGAAATCTAAGAAAACTTAATAATAATAATAATAATAATAATAATAATAATAATGATAGTAATTACTATACAGAAGGAGACAAAAACACAAACAAAACATCAAAATTACCAGCAACTTGCTCCTTTCTTCTATGCTGAATCAAGGGTTAAATATAATAATAATAATAATAATAATAATAATAATAATAATAATAATAAAATATAATAATAATAATAAATACTAATAATGATAATGATAATAATAATTATGATAAACAATTTTTTTTAAAAACAATGACCAACAACAAAAATGTAAAATAAATATAATAATAATAATAATAATAATAATAATAATAATAATAAAAACAATGATAATAATAATAATCAATCTATAATGATAATGATAGTGATAAAAATAATAATAATAATAATAATAATAATATCAATATTAACTAAAACAACACAACCCAACCAAAAGCTGCTGTTCCTTGGAAACCGAAGAGAGAGAATTTGATTGGGGAAGGAGAATTCGGGAAGAGAGTGGGTTCGTCGGTCGATGGGAGCGCCGACCACTGGGCGACGACGGGTTCTTCGGAGGAGAGAGAGAGGAACGGAGGGTTGGCGGAGTGGCTCGACGTGGAGGGTGCACGGACGGCCGGGAGAGGAACGGAGCAGAGGAGAAAAAAGGGGAGTTAGGTCGGCGAGATGGTGGCGGAGGGTTCCGGTGCGAGGGGGGCGGAGGACCGGAGGAGTAGCGGCAGCGTACGGGCGTACGGACACCGCGGGGGTTTGGCAGATCTGGGCGGACGGATGGAGGAAAAGGAGGCGGCGACGAGGTTTCCGGCGGTGGGAGGTGGTTCGAGGCGGTGGCGCGTGGTCGGAGAGGGTCGGAAAGATACGGAGTTGGGCGGCGGTCACTGTGGCAGAGGGGGTTTCACAAAGGCGGTCACGGAGGAGATGGTGTTGGGTGTGTGGAGGCTCGGCGAGGCGGGGTTCTCGGCGCAGCGAGGGTTTGCGGTCGACGTGGAGGGTCGCCGACGGCTCGCAGCGTGCCAATGGCGGCGCTGGGCTGTTCGGGTGTCGGTAACGGCGGGGTTCGGGAGGCTGCGAACGCGGTCAGGTTAGGTCATCATCTTCCTTTCCCTATTTCTCTCTGAGTTCGGGGTTGGTTTTTGGTGTCGGTAGCGACGGGAGAGGCCGATTGTGGCAGCTTGGGTTGGGAGTGGTGGTGCTGGCCTTGGCCAGGGGGTTAGCAGTAGTTGTTACGCTGGTGATGGTTGGCCGGGTCATGGTTGGGGCGGTTTGTCGGGTCGGGGGTTTGCTGTGGTGTTGGCGGGTGTCGTCGGGAATTGTGGCTGGGACACGGATGGTTGTCTGCGACGGGACGGCTGGTGTACGAGAGTTGGTTGGATGGGTGTGGTGGTGGTAATTGCAGTGGTTTGGTCGAGAAGGGGATGGCGGAGGACGGCAGGTTTTTGTCTAGGTTAGGGTTAGCGCTAGGGCTAGGTTTTAAGATGGAAAATGTCAGGGTGTGTCCGACACGAGAAAGAAGATAATGTATTTGTACAAAGAATATATATTGGAGTAACTAGGTTGACACGGACACGATGCACGAAGATTATGGGTTGTGGAATTTTGTGGAAGAATAAAAAGTTGGAGGAGTACCTGTCTATATTTATAGGATGTAGGAATTCCCAATTAGATATGGACTAGGATATTTAAAACCCAATTTAGATAATTCAACCTATTTAATTCAAATCCCAAATCCAAATACAAATCCTATTTAAATTAAATCCCTTTAGTTTAAAATCACATCAAATAATCCAATTCCAAATATAGATACTAGTTTAATCTATTTAAATAATTCCAAACATTAAATTAAGATTTAATTGGCCAAAATAACTTCCAAAAATATTTTTCAAAATACCAATAATAATAATTTTGAAAATAATAAATATTTTTAAATATCTTTTTGAACAATAAAATATTACTATTAATAAATTTTGAAAATTATATAAAAAGACCAATAAATAAATAACGAAATATTTATATGCAACAAATATCCATTACATAATTAGGCTTTTCTAATATACAAAATATTATTTATTATTAATAACTTTTTAGAAACAAAAGGCTTTTTATAGCAAGAATAATAATTATATAATTTTGAAAGTGTATTAAAATAGAAAAGAAAATATTTTAATAAAATATGTACGCTCGCACATATTCGTACTCGTCGAGCAAACGAAAATTTCGCATACGACGTACAATACGACTACGTGACATACAGTACCAAAAATTTTAAATCCATGCAAATTAATAAATAAAAAAATAGTAGAAATTTAGGGATTTTACATCCTACCCAACTTAAAAGAATTCCGTCCTCGAAATTAACAATTAGTAGGGGGATGAGAGGACACAAGGGGGTATTGATAAGGAAGCATAGTCAAATCAAGACAAGGGAACGACGTTTAATGAAAACTTGCATTAGCGTCATGATTTCAATAAGGCGAAGATAGTCATGGATTAACGCAAGAAGGAAATGTTTAAGATGACTCGCAATAAAGAATAGTATGGGTTCAAGTAAAACAAAATAATTTAGAGACCTTAAAGTTATGGTCTCTTGAGAGTAGGTTGAGGGCACGATTAGAGAATGAATTAGATTTACTTGATTAGAAGGTCATGACAGTAATTATAGGGCCGAGAAGAAGGGCGAGGAGTTTAGGATGAAGATATAGCAATATCGAGCGAGAATGGTCATAGTCGATAGGAAGGCTAGAGGAAGTTCTAGTATAACGCCTTCGTCCTTCTAAAATAGTTGAAGGCGAAAGCAATATAGAGTTCGAAGGAGATGTTATCGAATACGAATACGTGATTCAAGAACGATCGAAAAAATTTCAAGAAGGAATTGCCAAGGCAGTCGCGGATGGGACTCTAGAGGGCAAGTTTAGCTATGTCCCTATCCATGCACATAAAACGATAGATAAAAGCGAACCAAAGTGCACTCGGTTGATCAGACCATCATGCACCGGTTCTGATTAGACAGTATGTTAGTGAGCGCGCTCAATAGCATAAGTCATGAACAAACTCGATAAATGGATGAGTTTGCAAAACTAGATTATAGTAGCAACATTAGTCAAGGTGGTAAAAATATAGACACGAGATTAAGATTGAAATAAGGAACAAATATGAATAGTCTAAGAGTCATAGGAATCTAAGTCTTGTTTATTCCTATACTATCATTCTACGGTTTTATTGACCAAGGCTTGGTTGACTAAATGGGTTAGGTTCTCTAGATTCTAGGACCTAAATAAGCTTGCTAATATAGGTCACTAGGTCAAAGGGGTTGCTAGTTCATAAGGTATTCTACCCAACTTAAAAGAATTAAACTAATGGTGTTTGGGACAGCTATCTAATAGGGTCAATCTCTAGCAAGCACAAAGGGAAGATAAGAATTGGGATGGAAGGAAGCAAGTAAGATACAATTGATGAGTCAAACGGTAGATAAAATCAAGGAAAGAGGTCAAGTATGTGGATGAGATCCTAGACTTCTAATCCTAT
The DNA here is from genome assembly GCA_029216955.1 of Iris pallida. Taxonomy (NCBI): domain Eukaryota; kingdom Viridiplantae; phylum Streptophyta; class Magnoliopsida; order Asparagales; family Iridaceae; genus Iris; species Iris pallida. The sequence continues at coordinate 15,145,845 of JANAVB010039219.1, read as the reverse complement.
ACGCAGGCTTGCTTGGTACGGTAGAGTAACCAAACAATTTATCTTGACCTGCATGGGCCACCACAAAAACATGTAACGCCCCAGTCCCAAAATAGGTAGGACTAGAAACATAGACATGCCAGCTGTATTCATACGAAGTATACTCCAATATATGGAAGCCTCGTATAAATACATAAGCTGTAAAATGCAGTAGAACCAATACTAATCTCATCCACACAAATAAAGAAAATAAAGATGTCATATAATGAGAAAGAATTGTCTTGATACAATATGTTGGGCGAAGACAAATCTACTACCAACAAAATAAAGAAATAAAATACATGGAAAATGAAATGAGTGGCGAGCGAAGCGAAGACGATCCAAGTGCAATCATCCTCGAGAAATAGCAACGAACACGGCTAGAGCTAAGCACCTGCGAAAGACAATAGCACACACCTGGCAAGACAACCAGGTCCTCAGAGGGACGTAACAAGACACATCGTAGCATGCCATATAAACTGAATAAATATCGCTCAAATAAATAAGTAAATCGAATTTATAACATAGTCCAATACGCACCTACTGAACGAGCGTACCATCCCCCTGACCAAACAAGGACAGGAGATGGTAAACTAATTCACGGCGACGTATCTTTCCATGCTAAGAATCCGATATGGTATCCGGACCCCAACAAGGTTCAATACCTTCTCATCGAAGTAGTAAGTCATACCTACAACCAAACAAGGACAAGATGTGACGAACTAATCCGCGACAAGTTATTGTTCCAAGCCACGGTCAGATACAAGTACCCAAACCAAAAGTACTCGTACCTAACGGATAGGGTAGCCTACCGTTCTAAGTGAAATGTTGTTAAGAACAATCCTTCCTACGCATGGGCCCTGGCTGAATAGGATCGACATAGTCCCCCTTTGGGCACCAGAGGCCCCATCAGGAAGAGCATGACGTTCCGCAGAATCGTCAGTGGCCGTCAGTAATCATGGGTCATCAACGCCGTATCTCCAGCGGAGAGTCCGGGTCACAAGGGAAGTGCATCGAAGCCCATACGCTAAGGAATTGTCCTTCCCGCCCAATGCCTACTGTGTTGTATCCATAACACAAACCACTATAACCGCTAAGTCAAACTAGCATGCAATCTCTATTAGCGGTTACTCCTACCACACGGCTTGTACGTACTGGTGGCCAGCCAATCACGCACTTCCGTGTTCTACATGTGACACACAACTTCATGTTTACAACTTGTCAAGGCCAATGAATGCAACACACAAGGTGGTCCCTTAAATCTAGGTTTAATGTGAGAAAAATAATACATAGCAGGAAAAATAAATGAACAGTAAGTTCTAACAGTTATGCTATGTATCACAGTTTATTTTGCATAAAGAAAATAATAGACATGCATGAAATATGAGCTAAAATAAGTAAACAACTAATGGCAAGGTGTCTTGCCTGGTAGTACGCCTGGTGTGCTGCGATAATCACGATGGCACGAACTGCGACTTTGGTGCAACAACTATACAAGCGGACCTCTGTTGGTGGTACAGATCGGTGCATCGGGTCCAGAACGGTCAATTTGGTTAGGGACGAATTTAATGAGGTGTAGAATTGGAGAGGAAATAGGAATGTCGGGATTGGTCATGGACTGGAAGATAATCGAATGAATAATATATATAAAAAAATAATATTTGCAAGCTTGAATTTATTTAGAATACTAAAAATAGAGTTTTGTTTATGAAAATCAAATATTCTAATTAAATACTTACTTGGAAATTTATAATCAAAACTATGTTTAAAAAGCCTAGAAAAATTATCATAGGACTAAATCTCTTATCTTTATTAAGTTATAATTTATAAGTCAAAACTATATTTTAAATAGATAAATTACTATAACAATATTACTAAATAATAAACCCCATAAAATATTACTTAGTGATAATATTTGAGATATTGCACAATGGCTACTTCTGTAAACAATAATAATAATTCTAATAGTAGTAATAATAATAATAATAACTATAATAATAATAATAATGAGATTAGTATAAATAAATCTAAGAAAACTTAATAATAATAATAATAATAATAATAGTAATAATAATAATAATGAAACTAATAATAATGATAGTAATTACTATGCAGAAGGAGACAAAAACACAAACAAAACATCAAAATTACCAGCAACTTGCTCCTTTCTTCTATGCTGAATCAAGGTTAAATATAATAATAATAATAATAAATATAATAATAATAATAAATACTAATAATGATAATAATAATAATTATGATAAACAATATTTTTTTTAAAAACAATGACCAGCAACAAAAATGTAAAATAAATATAATAATGATAATAATAATAATAATAAAAACAATGATAATAATAATAATCAATCTATAATGATAATGATAGTAATAAAAATAATAATAATAATAATAATAATAATAATAATAATATCAATATTAACTAAAACAACACAACCCAACCAAAAGCTGCTGTTCCTTGGAAACCGAAGAGAGAGAATTTGATTGGGGAAGAAGAATTCGAGAAGAGAGTGGGTTCGTCGGTCGGTGGGAGCGCCGACCACTGGGCGGCGACGGGTTCTTCAGAGGAGAGAGAGAGGAACGGAGGGTTGGCGAGTGGCTCGACGTGGAGGGTGCACGGACGGCCGGGAGAGGAGCGGAGCAGAAGAGGAAAAAGGGGAGTTGGGTCGGCGAGATGGTGGCGGACGGTTCCGGCGCGAGGGGGGCGGAGGACCGGAGGAGTAGCGGCGGCGTACGGGCGTACGACACCGCGGGGGTTTGGCAGATCTGGGCGGACTGGATGGAGGAAGAGGAGGCGACGACTGAGGTTTCCGGCGGTGGGAGGAGGTTCGAGACGGTGGCACGTGGTCGAAGAGGGTCGGAAAGATCGCGAGTTGGGCGGCGGTCACTGTGGCAGAGGGGGTTTCACAGAGGCGGTCACGGAGGAGACTGCGGTGGGTGTGTGGAGGCTCGGCGAGGCGGGGTTCTCGGCGCAGCGAGGGTTTGCGGTCGACGTGGACGGGTCGCCGGCGGCTCGCAGCGTGCCAATGGCGGCACTGGGCTGTTCGGGTGTCGGCAACGGCGGGGTTCGGGAGGCTGCGAACGCGGTCAGGTTAGGTCATCATCTTCCTTTCCCTATTTTTATCTGAGTTCGGGGTTGGTTTTTGGTGTCGGTAGCGACGGGAGAGGCCGGTTGTGGCAGCTTGGGTTGGGAGTGGTGGTGCTGGCCTTGGCCAGGGGGTTGGCAGTGGTTGTTACGTTGGTGATGGTTGGCCGGGTCATGGTTGGGGCAGTTTGTCGGGTCGGGGGTTTGCTGTGGTGTTGGCGGGTGTCGTCGGGAATTGTGGCTGGGACACGGATGGTTGTCTGCGGCGGGACGGCTGGTGTACGAGAGTTGGTTGGATGGGTGTGGTGGTGGTAATTGCAGTGGTTTGGTCGAGAAGGGGATGGCGGAGGACGATGGGTTTCTGTCTAGGTTAGGGTAAGCGCTAGGGCTAGGTTTTAAGATGAAAAATGTCGGGGTGTGTCCGACACGAGAAAGGAGATAATATATTTGTACAAAGAATATATATTGGAGTAACTAGGTTGACACGGACACGATGCACGAAGATTATGGGTTGTGGAATTTTGTGGAAGAATAAAAAGTTGGAGGAGTACCTGCCTATATTTATAGGATGTGGGAATTCCCAATTAGATATGGACTAGGATATTTAAAACCCAATTTAGATAATTCAACCTATTTAATTCAAATCCCAAATCCAAATACAAATCCTATTTAAATTAAATCCCTTTAGTTTAAAATCACATCAAATAATCCAATTCCAAATATAGATACTAGTTTAATCTATTTAAATAATTCCGAACATTAAATCAAGATTTAATTGGCCAAAATAACTTCCAAAAATATTTTTCAAAATACCAATAATAATAATTTCGAAAATAATAAATATTTTTAAATATCTTTTTGAACAATAAAATATTACTATTAATAAATTTCAAAATTATAAAAAAAGACCAATAAATAAATAACGAAATATTTGTATGCAACAAATATCCTTTACATAATTAGGCTTTTCTAGTTTACAAAACATTATTTATTATTAATAACTTTTTAGAAACAAAAGAATTTTTATAGCAAGAATAATAATTATATAATTTTGAAAGTGTATATTAAAATAGAAAAGAAAATGTTTTTAAAAATATGTACGCTCGCACATATTCGTACTCGTCGAGCAAACGAAAATTTCGCATACGACGTACAATACGACTACGTGACATACAGTACCAAAAATTTTAAATCCATGCAAATTAATAAATAAAAAAATAGTAGAAATTTAGGGGTTTTACAGACTGTCCAGTCAAGTCGAGAAATAACCAATGCAGTACCTCAGTAGCGAGTCACAACACCATATACTATTCCTCAGTATTGAGCGAGTCTATAGCATATAGTCTACCTATCGTTCCTCAGTAGCGAGCGAGTCTACGATAGATAGGTGGTAGTCAACTTCCAATTATGTTCTTCCTGCCCAATGCTAACTCTATAACCGCTAAGTCAAACTAGCATGCAACCTCTATTAGCGGTTATTCCTATCACACGGCTTGTACAGTACTGGTGGCCAGCCAATCACGCACTTCCGTATTCTACATGCGATACACAACTTTGTGGTACAATGTGTCAAGGCCATGAATGCAACACACAAAGATGGTCCCTTAAATCTAGGTTTAATGTGTAAGAAAATAATACATAGCAAGAAACTGAACAGTAAATACTAACAGGTTATGCCATGTATCACAGTTTATTTTGCATAAAGAAACTAATGAACATGCATGAAATATGAGCTAGAATAATTAAACAGCAAATGGCAAGGTGTCTTGCCTGATATTGCGTCCGGTGTGCTGCGATGATCACGGTGGCACGATCTGCGACTTCGGTGCAACAACTATGCAAGATGACCATGGATGGTGACACGGTCGGTTCCATTTGGTCCAGAAGGGTCAATTTAGTTAGTGTGGACATAAGGTAGGCTTGAATCGGGCGAAGGAATAGGAATAAGGGAGTTGAGTCACGGTCGGAAGAAAAGGAAAATTTTAACGAATAATAAGTATATGATTTTAGAAAACTTAATTTATAATACTTTGAAATATAATTTGCTAGTTAAAATAGTTTAAGATAATCTTTGAAAATATAAGAATCCTTGTAATGCAGAAACTTGATTTGTGTCAAAACATAATTTATAGGTCCAAATCTACAGATAAGACATCATAAAATAATACTAATATATTTATATTCCAAAATAATTTAGGAAAATATTTCAAACATACAAATCATTTTTAGCCTAAAAATTCTATGCTTGTAGAATATGATTCTAGGTAGCAATATGCTCTCTTAGTCCAAAATATTTATAGAAGACACTTAATAATCTAGATAGTTATTTTAGGGCTAAAATCTAATTTTAGTCAAATATAGTTTTTGTTAAAACTATCTTTTTTAAAAAAAATAGTTAGAATTCAAATAAAATTTACAACTAATAATAATAATAATAATAATATAATAATAATAATAATAATAATAATAATAACAATGATAATAGTAATTAATAGTAAAAACAAAATGTAATAAATAAATGATAATAATGAAATAAATACTAACAGAGAAGATAACTTATTAACCAAAACAAAGAAAAATAATCATAAACTAAACAAAGGTTATGTGCAGCAGTTGCTGTTCTCCTCAAGAGTAAACAAACAAGGGAACAAACAGTGAAATGATGAAAAAGAAAAAAACCCACTCTCCTAAAGAGGAGAGCAGTAGCCGTTGCTCCTCTCCTCGGGCGCAGAGAGCGAGCGAGGGAAAGAGAGATGAGAGAGGGGAAGGTGATGGCGAGAGGGAGAAAGGAGCGAACGGAAGTCAGGAGAAGCGACGACGACGGCGGTGGACAGGGTCGTGCGCGGAGAGGGAAGTCGGAGGGACGAGAGGGCGGTCGGCCGGAGGGAAAGCGGCGACGAGGAGGCGAGATGGTTTTGAGGGGGAAAGAGGAGACGGAAGGCGGTGGCTAATCGCCAGGGCGGCGGAGAGAGGCTGTGAGCGGCGGAGCTCTGATCCGAGCTCGGCGGCCAAGGGGGCGGGGGACGGTGGAGGTCGGAGTAGGGCGGCGAGAGCGGGCTCGCGGAGGAGCGTTCCGCGGAGGCGGCGGTTGGTTGCCGTCGCTGGGCGGAGGAAATAGGCGCACGGCCAAGGGAAGTCGGCGGCGAGGGTTTGAAGGAAGGGCACGGCAGGGGTTAGCGAGCTCGGCTGAGCACGAAGACGGTCTACGCTGGTCGGGGCTCGAGGTGAAGGGCTCCATAGGCGGGGCGCTAGTCGCGGCAAGGCTCAGGCGGTGCGGTCAGGTAAGGGTGTGTATTATTATCTTTAGGTTTTCTTTGGCTGGTGTGATGATGATGGTGGTGGTTGTCGGCTGGGCGTGGGCTGCCGCGACAGTGGCCGCGGTGGCGGCTGTGTTTGTGTGGTTGCGGATGTGAGTTACGGCGGTGGCTGAGAGTGGTGGTGACGGGTCGGTTGGTGGCCGAGTTCGGCGGGGGTTGTCGTGGTGGCGACGGGGTGAAGGAGAGGGTGATGGCAGTAATGGTGGTGGCTGTGGTCGGCTCGGCCGATGGTACGAAGTCTGGCAGTGGTGTTCCTGTTGGCTATGGGGTGGCCAGAGTAGTGGACAGCCAGTCGGGGACGGGTTTGGGTCGAGCAGTTATGGTGACGGGGTTCGACGGAGAAGAGGAGTTGGGTTGTTGGTTGGCGTGCGACGGGTGTCCAGATTTGCTAGGGCTATGGTTAGGATTAGGTTAGGAATTCATTGACGTCGGGGTGTGTTCGACACGAGGAAATAGATGAATAATGTACATGTAAACTAATGGAATAAGATTTGGACGATGGAACACGGACACGGGACACGCACCATGGTTGGAGAATTATTTGTGGAATAATTGGTGGATGATAAAATAAATTGGAGGAGTACCTGCCTATTTATATGATGTAGGAATTCCCAATTTGGATAGGATTAGGAGAATTTAAACCTAAGTAGATAATCATCTATTTAATTTAAAAGCAATCCAATCTAAATCCAAGTCCAAATCCAAATCCAAATCTAATTTAAATCAAGTTAAATTTCCTTAGTTTAAAATCAATGGAATAAATTTAATTCTAAATATGGATATTAATTAATCTATTTAAATAACTCCAAGAATCAAATCATGATTTAAATGGCCAAAAATAACTTTCAAATATATTTTTCAAAATACCAATACTAATAATTCTGAAAATAATAAAATATTAGATATTTTTAAATATCTTTTCGATTAATAAAATATTAATATTTAATAATTTTGAAAATATAAATATATGAATTTAATTTAAGGTACCCCATATGTAAGAAATATAAAATAGTTTTATAAATTACCACTAATAAATAAATAAATAAAGTAATACTATTTTGGTCATCTCAATTCTCAACTTTAAGCAAAATATAAATACAATAATTATTATATATATTATTTTGAAAATAGGAAATGTTTTTCTAAATTATGTACGCTCGCACATAATCGCACTCGTCGAGCAAATTTCAAAAGAATAAAAATTCGTGCGACTACGCGACGTATAATACAAAAATTTAAATCAGTACCAAATTAAATAAAAAAATAATAGTAGAAATTTAGGGGTTTTACATCCTACCCAACTTAAAAAAAACTTCGTCCTCGAAATTAAGAATTAGTAGGGGGGTGAGAGGACACAAGGGGGTATCAATGGGGATTCAATGATGACAATGTTTTCATAAGATCATGTCGTAAGAAATCGCGATTTAGATCGTAGAAAAATAATACGAGTATGGTCGTGGGTAGTGAATGAGGGTCATAGTAGGGTCGAGAAGAAGGACCAGGAGTTTAGGATGAAGTTATAGTAACACCGAGTGAGAATGGTCGTAGTCGATAGGAAGGCTAGAGGGATTTCTAGCACCATGCTTTCGTACTTCTTAAATGTGTGAAGGCGAGAGCAATATAGAGTTCGAAGGAGGCGTTATCGAATACGAATACGTGATTCAAAGACGATTTAATAATTTCAAAGGGATTGTCAAGGCAGTCGTGGATGGGGTTCTAAGGGTAAGTTTAACTATGTTCCATCCACGTAGAATAATAGACAAAAGCGAACCAAAGTGCACTTGGTTGATCAGACCATTATGCACCGGTTCTGATAAGACAACATATTAGTGGGAGCTCTTCTAATAACATATGTCTTGAGCAAGCTCGATAAAAAGATAAGCTTGCAAAAACTAGGCTACCTTATCATCATTAGTTTAGATAGTAAAAATATAGGCACGATGTTAGATGAATAAAAATTAATTAGGAATAGTCTAAGGGTCATAAGGATCTAAGTCGTTTATTCCTATACACTCGTTCTATGGTTTATTGACCAAGGCTTGGTTGACCAAATGGGTTAGATTCCTCTAGTCTTTATGGTCTTAATAGTCAAGGGCGTGTCGGGTCGTGGGGTGTTCTACCCAACTTAAAAGAATTAAGCTAAGGGTGTTTTGGGACATCCAACTAGTAGGGTCAATCTCTAGCAAGCACTGAAAGGAAGATAAGAATATAGATGGAAGGAAGCAATCAAGATACAATTGATGAGTCAAATAGGTAGATAAAATCTAGGAAAAAGGTCAAGTATGTGGATCAGATCCTAAACTTCTAATCCTATACGCAAGCTTGCTTGGTACGGTAAAGTAACCAAACAATTTAACTCGACCTGCATGGGCCACCACAAAAACAATTAACACCCCAGTCCCAAAATACGTAGGACTAAGAACGTAGACATGCCAGCTGTATTCATACGAAGTATACTCCAATATATGGAATTCCTCGTATGAATACATAAGCTAGTAAAATGTAGTAGAACCATAACTAATCTCAGCCACAAGAATAAAAGATATTATATAATCACTATGAATTTGTCTTGATACAATATGTTGGACGAAGACAAATCCACTACCAATAAGTAAAGGAAAGGTACATGAGTAAAGATATGAATTTGGCGAGCGAAGCGAAGACGATCCAAATGCAATCATCCTCGAGAAATAGCAATCAACACGGCTAGAGCTAAAGCACCTGTGAAAGACAATAACACACACCTGGCAAGATAACCAGGTTCTCAGAGGGACGTAACAAGACACATAATATCATGCCATATAAACTGAATAAATATTGCTCAATAAATAAGTCAATTGAATTATAACATAGTCCAATACGCACCTATTGAACGAGGCGTACCATTCCCCCAACCAAACAAGGACAGGAGATGGTAAACTAATTCACGGTGACGTATCTTTCTATGCTAATAACCCAATATGGTATCCGGACCCCAACAAGGTTCAATACCTTCTCATCGAAGTAGTAAGTCACACCTACAACCAAACAAGGATAAGATGTAACAAACTAATCCGCGACAAGTTATTGTTCTAAGCCACGGTCAGATACAAGTACCCAAACCAAAGGTACTCGTACCTAGCGGATAATGGTAGCCTAACCGTTCTAAGTGAATGCAGTTTTAAGAACAGTTCATGGTTCGCATGACTGTCCAGTCAAGTCGAGAAATAACCAATGTCAGTACCTCAGTAGCGAGTCACAACACCATATACTATTCCTCAGTATCGAGCGAGTCTATAGCATATAGTCTACCTATCGTTCCTCAGTAGCGAGCGAGTCTACGATAGATAGGTGGTAGTCAACTTCCAATCATGTTCTTTCCGTCCAATGCTAACTCTATAACCGCTAAGTCAAACTAGCATGCAACCTCTATTAGCGGTTATTCTATCGCAAGGCTTGTACGTACTGGTGGCCAGCCAATCACGCACTTCCGTGTTCTACATGCGATACACAACTTCGTGGTACAATGTGTCAAGGCCATGAATGCAACACACAAGGATGGTCCCTTAAATCTAGGTTTAATGTGTAAGAAAATAATACATAGCAAGAAACTGAACAGTAAATACTAACAGGTTATGCCATGTATCACAGTTTATTTTGCATAAAGAAAATAATGAACATACATGAAATATGAGCTAGAATAATTAAACAGCAAATGGCAAGGTGTCTTGCCTGATATTGCGTCCAGTGTGCTACGATGATCACGGTGGCACGATCTGCGACTTCGGTGCAACAACTATGTAAGGTGACCATGGATGGTGACACGGTCGGTTCCATTTGGTCCAGAAGGGTCAATTTAGTTAGGGTGGACATAAGGTAGGCTTGAATCGGGCGAAGGAATAGGATAAGGGAGTTGAGTCACGGTCGGAAGAAAAGGGAAATTTTGACGAATAATAAGTATATGATTTTAGAAAAATTAATTTATAATACTTTGAAATATAATTTGCTAGTTAAAATAGTTTAAGATAATCTTTGAAAATATAAGAATCCTTGTAATGCAGAAACTTGATTTGTGTCAAAACATAATTTGTAGGTCCAAATCTACAGATAAGACATCATAAAATAATACTAATATATTTCTATTCCGAAATAATTTAGGAAAATATTTCAAACATACAAATCATTTTTAGCCTAAAAATTCTATGCTTGTAGAATATGATTCTAGGTAGCAATATGCTCTCTTAGTCCAAAATATTTATAGAAGACACTTAATAATCTAGATAGTTATTTTAGGGCTAAAATCTAATTTTAGTCAAATATAGTTTTTGTTAAAACTATCTTTTTTAAAAAAATAGTGAGAATTCAAATAAAAATTTTATAACTAATAATAATAATAATAATAATATAATATAATAATAATAATAATAATAATAACAATGATAATAGTAATTAATAGTAAAACAAAATGTAATAAATAAATGATAATAATGAAATAAATACTAACAGAGAAGATAACTCATTAACCAAAACAAAGAAAAATAATCATAAACTAAATAAAGGTTATGTGCAGCAGTTGCTGCTCTCCTCAAGAGTAAACAAACAAGGGAACAAACAGTGAAATAAGGAAAAAGAAAAAAACCCTACTCTCCTAAAGAGGAGAGCAGTAGCCGCTGCTCCTCTCCTCGGGCGCAGAGAGCGAGCGAGGGAAAGAGAAATGAGAGAGGGGAAGGTGATGGCGAGAGGGAGAAAGGAGCGGACGGAAGTCAGGAGAAGCGGCGACGACGGCGGTGGACAGGGTCGTGCATGGAGAGGAATATCGGAGGGGCGAGAGGGCGGTCGGCCGGAGGGAAAAGCGGCGACGAGGAGGCGAGAGGGTTTTGAGGGGGAAAGAGGAGACGTGAGGTGGTGGCTAATCGCCAGGGCGGCAGGAGAGAGGCTGTGAGCGGCGGAGCTCTGATCCGAGCTCGGCGGCCAAGGGCGCGGGGGACGGTAGAGGTCAGAGTAGGGCGGCGAGAGCGGGCTCGCGGAGGAGCGTTCCGCGGAGGCGGCGGTTGGTTGCCGTCGCTGGGCGAAGGAAATAGGCGCACGGCCAAGGGAAGTCGGCGGCGAGGGTTTGAAGGAAGGGCACGGCGGGGGTTAGCGAGCTCGGCTGAGCACGAAGACGGTCGACGCTGGTCGGGGCTCGAGGTGAAGGGCTCCATAGGCTGGGCGCTGGTCGCGGCAAGGCTCAGACGGCGCGGTCAAGTAAGGGTGTGTATTATTATATTTGGGTTTTTTTTGGCTGGTGTGATGATGATGGTGGTGGTTGTCGGCTGGGCGTAGGCTACCGCGGCAGTGGCCGCGGTGGCGGCTGTGTTTGTGTGGTTGCGGATGGAGGCGGCGTGGCTGAGAGTGGTGGTGACGGGTCGGTTGGTGGCCGAGTTCGACGGGGGTTGTCGTGGTGGCGACGGGGTGAAGGAGAGGGTGATGGCAGTAATGGTGGTGGCTGTGGTCGGCTCGGCCGGTGGTACGAAGTCTGGCAGTGGTGTTCCTGTTGGCTATGGGGTGGCCAGAGTAGTGGACAGCCAGTCGGGGACGGGTTTGGATCGAGCAGTCATGGTGACGGGGTTCGACAGAGAAGAGGAGTTGGGTTGTTGGTTGGCGTGCGGCGGGTGTCCAGATTTGCTAGGGCTATGGTTAGGATTAGGTTAGGAATTCATTGACGTCGGGGTGTGTCCGACACGAGAAAATAAATGAATAATGTACATGTAAACTAATGGAATAAGATTTGGACGATGGAACACGGACACGGGGCATGCACCATGGTTGGAGAATTATTTGTGGAATAATTGGTGGATGATAAAATAAATTGGAGGAGTACCTGCCTATTTATAGGATGTGGGAATTCCCAATTTGGATAGGATTAGGAGAATTTAAACCTAAGTAGATAAATCATCTATTTAATTTAAAAGCAATTCAATCTAAATCCAAGTCCAAATCCAAATCCAAATCTAATTTAAATCAAGTTAAATTTCCTTAGTTTAAAATCAATGGAATAAATTTAATTCTAAATATGGATATTAATTAATCTATTTAAATAACTCCAAGAATCAAATCATGATTTAAATGGCCAAAATAACTTTCAAATATATTTTCAAAATACCAATACTAATAATTCCAAAAATAATAAAATATAAATATTTTTAAATATCTTTTCGATTAATAAAATATTAATATTTAATAATTTCGAAAATATAAATATATGAATTTAATTTAAGGTATCCCATATGTAAGAAATATAAATAGTTTTATAAATTACCACTAATAAATAAATAAATAAATTAATACGATTTTGGTCATCTCAATTCACAACTTTAAGCAAAATATAAATACAATAATTATTATATATATTATTTTGAAAATAGGAAATGTTTTTCTAAATTATGTACGCTCGCACATAACCGCACTCGTCGAGCAAATTTCAAAAGAATAAAAATTCGTGCGACTACGCGACGTATAATACAAAAATTTAAATCAGTACCAAATTTAATTAAAAAATAATAGTAGAAATTTAGGGGTTTTACAGCTGATCCTTTGAATTTTAACTGTCCGTCTTTGTTATTTCGCTTCTTTCTCAGAAATTGATACTCTTGTTTGTCATTATGTGTCTATCGTCTCTCAATACGAGCGTTTGTTTTCCAATTTTTAGTAAGGGCAGAGGAACAATAAGGAGTTCGAGGGAGGGGATCGATTGCGAATACGAGGTTCCGAGGGCGAATTAAATAATTACCAGTGAGTTGTCAAGGTAGTTATGGTTGAGATCCTAGGGACTTCTATATCTCAATCCATGTGGGATAATCATATGAAGAGCGAACTGTGTGCACTAAGGTTGATCAGACCATAGTACATCGATTCTAATTAGACAATATGCTAGTGGGCGTCCCCAATAAACACATGTCCTGAACAAGCTTGATAAAGAAAAAAGCTTGCAAAATCTAGGCTATAATAGCGGTGTTTAGTCATGGTAGTTCAAAACATAGGTACGTGAGATATATAGTTGAAAGAAGTCACAAGTAGTTCAAGTTCATCAAACTCTAAGACTCGACCTATGATCGTGCCTCTACAGTTTTCCTACTGGTTTCTTATCTAAGGCATTTGATTGAACTAATAAGCACAGTCTAGGTAATCTTCTGAGTGTTCCCTTTAAATTAGGTCGTCGGGACAATGAGGGTGATAGATCATGAGGCGTTCTACCCAACTTATAAGGGTTCAACTAATAGTGTGTCTGAGCAGCATAAAATGCGTATACCAAGTACGAGTCATCTTCCTAACCTGTCACTACCACATTTCTAGTGTGAGAGTATTTTTGACATTTTTGGGGGTAATTTAAATTTATTAGAATTTATTTGAATTTATAGGAATTTTTAGGAATTATTTTGGAATTGTTTGGACTAGGTTGACTTTGACTAGTTTTGACCCTTGTAGACCAACCTAAAAGCTAACCCTAGTTAGTATGGACTTGGTTAGGTTACATGAGTCTAGTCTAACCTAAGCTAGAAACTTTAATAAATCAATTCAAGCCATAGCCTTGTAGATTGGCCCAAAGCCCAAGACATTGCAAAACCTAACCCTAGACTTAAGTGGTCGGCCACCATATCATCATTGGGAACATCACCCTATAAATGTGTAGCACCCCAGTTTCCCAAATGAGGGTAATTTTGAAATTTTGTGTTTATAATTATTTTAATAATAATATTTAATTCATGATATGATTTTTGGTGATTTATATCATTTTAAAATTATTTAAATCAATGACTTGTGGTTTTGACGTTTTGCTAGTGAAACCCTAGAGACTGTTTGACCTAGAGCCTAACCATGTGATTATGATATTTTAATGTCATTTTTGGCCTAAGGATATTTTTGCATTTGACCTCTTCGAATTATTTTGATTTTATTTTATTATTTATGATATTGTTTTGGGGTTATTTGAGTCGGGTTCGAATTTAACTCAATCCGACTTGTATCGGGGACCCGGGGTAGTTTGACTATAGTGGGACCCACACACTAGTTAGGCATGGCCCACATGATATTAATTTTAGTCCACATGATATTATTTTTAGTTAGTGACTAGACTAATTATTTTGGTTAGTATTAATATGGATTAGTGTTTTAGGATTGACCAAACTACCCCCGACTTAATCCCTTACCAATGTATTAGTAAATAGACTAGAAAAGGGGCTTTTGGACTTTTCCTAATAGGACAAAACCACCTTTATGGCCAGCCACAATAAGGATAGGGTTGAGCCTCCCATTTGTCATTATCCATCTATTTTTCTCTCTCTTGTTCTTCTCCAAATTCCTAGAGAGCAATCCCTAGCAATTTCTCCACCAAATCATTCCATTTCACCACCAAATCTTCTTCTTTCCTTCTCCATTCTAGCCAAGGAGGAAGCTACCCAAGTTTGAGAGGATTCGGAGCTCGTTCGTGTCCTTTTGGAATCTCTACGTGTCGGTGTCGCTCCGGGAAGGCTTTTCTTTGATTCGATCTACCGGGAGGTATAAATCCCTTCTCCTTTCATTTTCTCATGCATATAGGTCTATTTTGAACCCATAGGAATGACCCCCATGGTTGTATCTCATTTGTGTCCATTTTGTGTCCATTTGGAGGTCATAGGAGTGTCCTTGTGTTGTGGTTGTGTCCATGTGGCAAAATCTCAAATTTGGACACACTATGTTGTTGTTATGTATGAATGAATTATTACATGTTTAATCTCATATTTTGTATTGGTGATGTGTTCTATAGTGTCTCATATATATATTAGTGTAGAGAGTGAGTTCTTGATATATTATGTTATATATTTGTGTTCTTTTGTCTCAAACTACCCAAATCCGTCATGATTTTTATCCACATTTTTAATTTCAGCCCTAACTTAGAAATATCATAACTTCTAGATTGAAGCTCGGTTTAATCTCCTTTTTTTTAAAAGAAGCGTATTGAAGTTAGCTTTCCAAAAACATGTATTAATAGGCCTAATTCTTTCTATAACTTTCTGGAGAATTATTTGAGTGTCAGCTGTACGAAAGACAAATGCGTTCTCGGTGTTTTCGCGATTCCGGGAGTTTCCGGAAACGAAAACGCGATCCGTTTAAAGTTTCGGAAAGCTAACACATAGTTCTATAACATACAATCCTAAATTTTTATTTCATGCTGAGATGGTACAGTATTGATTATTAGTAGGAGTTACTATTCGGCATATGCATTTTGTGCACCCTTGTGTGTAATATAATGTTCTATTTGATTTTAACCCATGTTAATATATATACATTATGTAACTAAATAGAGAATGCAAGCATGAGTAAATAGTTAAATAAATGATGTATCAGGTGTAAGTATCCTATCTAATGTAAGCATGCATAAGTATGGCTTGTAATAAATATGTAGGTTCCATAGTATGTAATGTATGGTGCATATAGTAGTGTAAGAGAATAAATGAATGATGAATGAATGCAAGCATGAATGTAATGTAATAATAGATGTAATATATGCAATATACAAGTTAATGAGATGTAATATTCTATGTTAACACAAATCCTATATTACCTCATGTACCCCTTACACTATGTTGACACTATCACACTTGACACTTTGTTCACTTACACTTTGACACTCTTTGATATGTATACACTATGTATGCCCATTTAACCCTCACTTGCCCCTTTGCCATGTTCACATACACACATAGCCTCTTAAATAAGTATTTATGAATATAGTTAACTTAGCTATGTATGTATATTATATATGTTAGCATATTGTGTTGTAATATATAAGTTTATATAACCATTTGAAATGCCATGATTATAGACCTAATGTTGAATACCAATATATGCATGTGTATATATGTGTAGACATATATAGCTTAAAGTAATAGATTACCTAGTGTATATCCAATGTGAATTCTTGCCTATTTGCGTATTGAATAATTGTATGCTATATAGAGTTAGGTGTATGTTGGCTTGTATAGCCTTGTATTGATGTGTGCTTGCTAGGATAGTCTTGGTTAGGCCTAGTAAGACTTGCTGGGTTAGGACATGACCTAGTTTGACCTAGTTTGACTAGTGCAGTTGACCAGAGTTGACCAAGGGTTGACTTTGGCCTAGTTTGACCTAGATTCATGTATAATGCATTGTAGTGCTTTATATTACCCTTCTGGATATGTTGTGACTTGTTCTGTTCTAATTAGGAGCCAGACACCTCTTTTCGGACAGTATCTTTACCTTGGACATTCAGATATCAGGCGAGTACATTCTTGATCATTTCATATCCTGTTTAGAATTATTTTCCTGCTTTAAATTACTTTACTTGATACTGTCACGTTGGTCACACGGATTGGTACTATATGGATCTTTTTATGAGATGTTATCCCCTTCGGGAGCATCGAATACTGCATGTTTTGTGTGTTTCACGAATTATCACGTATCTCTATGCTTCCTCTGATTCACGAATCGCTTATGACACATGTACTCTCATGTTCACAGAGCCATCATGAATCACCTTCACGTATCACTCATTTTATGAGCCATGTAAAGTTTCATGAATCTTAACATAACTTGAACAGATCCTTGTGTATTGATTGGGGATGGGGAGTAGAAATAGACATGTGAATATTATCCAAGTAGCTGTAGTCATGAATCACTCTCTTAGCTGTAGTCATGAATCTCCTATACCATTCACATGTTTATATTTTACTCTGACTCACTAGTCACTGTTAGTTCTCTATGTATAGTAGATATTTCTATTACAGTTCCCTTTCTCTGTTTACATACTGTATTTTCTTCAGATCCTGTATCTTACTTTACTGCATGATTATATTTTCTAACCTGCTATGATCTGTTGAGATGTACTGTGCTCACTCCAGTCCTGACTGGACCTGTTGATAAATTTTACAGATAGCTTGGAGGTTGCCTGCTAGCTAGAGGAGACAGTAGAGGTTTCATAGATAGCTAGGATTTTTCTTATAGTTTACTTTGTGTCTTGAGTTGTATTTATGGATTACTGTATTTAAGTTTTGAGATATATTCTGAGTTTGTATCTTAGACACTTAGACTTCTATCTGTTGTATCTCTTTTCGATTTCATGTTTTATCTATCTTCCTTTATGCTCTACCTTAGATGTGATTGAGATTACATTCTGCTATGTCACCCCCATTCGGGGAGTATAAATTGTTTAGTCTTATACTATTAGATGCATTGAGACATAGGACAGCGTTCTACCGCCGACACTGCGGCGTAGGCTGGGCGTTGTTGCGTTCTTGTGCCCTAACTCTAGGGTGCGGGTCGTGACAAAATGCTCTCTTAATTTTAGGGTTGCCTCTTTCTTAGGAAAGCTCAAGTTTAGGGAAAAGGTTTGTTCCTACTTCATTTAATCCCTATATTTTTATTCCATTTTCTTTTTCATTCAAATCTCTTCCATTAGGTTTTAATATACCTATACTTGCTGTTATTGGAGTTTTATTTCAGTTTGTTGTCTATTTATGGGACATCCATGTATCACCCTTCGGGGGCCTTGCGTGGAATCATAACATAACCTGGTTGGATCCTTGTGTATTGGTTGGAGGTACGGAGGAGTAGCAATAGACATGTGAATACTATCCAAGTAGTGTAGCATCAGAATCTCTTCCATAGTGTTGCATCAGAATCCCCTATGCCATTTACATGTCTATATTGTACTCTGACTCACTAGCCATTGTTAGTCTCTATCTATAGTAGATATTTCTATTACATCTTTCTCTCTCTGTTTACATACTGCACTTCTTTCAGTACTTGTATCTTACTTTATTGCATGATTATATTTTCTAACCTGCTATGAACTGTTGAGATGTACTATGCTCGCTCCTGTCCTGACTGGACCTGTTGAAAATATTACAGAGAACGAGGAGGAGGCCTATCTGGATACTTTCTACGGGGCAGCCTTAGATGACACTTGCAAGCTGGACCCTCAGGAGGACCCAGCTCTAGCTGAGGACATCACCCCATTTCCTAGGCTAGTTTAGTTAGGCTTATCTTATTTATGTAGTCTTGAGACATGTTTAGCTAGACTTTATTCTGTTCTGAGTTGTATATATTCTTTCATTCAGTATCTGAGACCATGTACCTCTGGATATTTACTGGGATTATCTTAGACTACTTTATCATCTATTTTTCCTTGAGTTCTATTTCATATCGTGCTAACTCTTTCTTAGTTGTGATTGGGTTTATTTACTGCTATGTCACCCCCATTCGGGGAGTATAAACTGTTTAGAGATTATTGTTAGATGTATGTTGACTTAGGACAGCGTTCTACCGCCGACACTGCGGCGTAGGCTGGACGTACCCACGTCTCGTGCCCTTACTCTAGGGTGTGGGTTGTGACATAACCTGCCTATCATCACGGGGAGAAAGGATAATATTTGTAGTAGAACTGGAATCCGATAATATATAATTAAAGACAATCAACGGATTCAAATAAAATCAAGAATGGAGGTCAAGTATGTGGATGAGGTACCTAGATTCTAATTCTATATACAGGCCCATTTCGCACGGTAACGTAATCGAACGGCAAACTCCAAGTGAGAATTAATTAGTTATGAACCTATTGATAGCACAGTTTCTTGAGGGAAAGTAGTATACCAATTCGAGGTCGTCATAGGTTCTGATCATTTACCATTATAAACAACTTAAGGAGAATAACAATGGATCTATATTTTAGGAAAGGATGAGTAGATGGAAGATGCATGACTAGGCTTATGATTAACTAGTGCAGCGTGGCTCTAGTGTTAAAAAGGCAAGTAGCAAGAACGTAGCAACTAAAATCATACCTGCTATGATTTGCTCAGGGATTCTGCACCCTCTACCGCTAGTGAAAGGCCTGCCCATGCCTCTTACTAGGGCCCTGTGCTCTCGCCCTGTGGAACTGCAATTGCTGTAGAGGTAATGGTGGACGTGGTGCTCCTACTGTTGGTGTCATGAGCCTCGACACATGCTGAACCGGTCGAGGTATGGGAAGTGTTGGGACTGTTGGCATGGGAGTCTGCTGATCATGCACTGAGTTCGTGGCTCGGGACAATCTTTAATCATATGTTGTCTCGATCCGCATCTTAAGCATAAACCATGACGGATTTGACAATCTCTACTAATGTGTCCCTTCTTTCCGCAGTAGTTGCAGGTAAGCTTCTCTCGAGCCCGGTATAGTCCTTCTTTTGCTCCTGCTGCGAGGTATATGGTGTCTCCATACAATTTTTGGCTTCATGATAATTAGAACCGCAAATCATACACTGTCCCAATCTACGATGACAATCCTTCACAAGGTGACCCTTCCTATGGCAGAAGCGACATGTAGGAAGCTCCCTATCTGGATACGGTGATGCTCTAGGGTGTTGTTGTGCTTCGGGATGTCTATTCGGCCCGTTCTGAGTCTCTCTAACTGGCACTGAGGCTGGCGAGGCAGATAGAGTCCTATTTAGGGCTATAGGTATAATACTTCTTGCAAACTCATTCTGTTGTTGCTGTACTTGTAATAACTTAGCAAGAACCTCGACGCTGAAGCCTCGTTAGAGTAAGAAACTGGCATGGATGATGGGGACCGGGGAGAAAGCGGCGTATATTCTTGCTGGGAAGCTGGGATTCTCTGATCTGGTTGAGTCACACAATTTGGCTGAAAGGGTGTAGTAGAGGGCACATTCTCTTCTAGGGGTACTGTAGTGGTCTGTCCAGTCTGGTTGGCTAGGGGTGCTGCAATCTCTGGGTGTACCATCGTCGGTGGTGGAGGCATCTGAGGTCCCTATTGCGGGGGAAACTACTGAGGGAATAGTCGTGGTGGAGGTAGTGGTACACTCCCTTCCGGTAGCATGGTAGAGGTCTGTCCAATCTGGCTGCCTGGGGGTGCTACGATCTCGGGGTACTCCATCGTCGGTGTCGTAGTAGGCTGCGACTGTCCTGGCTGGTATAGTGTCGCTGGAGTCATTGGAGGGTTCTACTCCTCATGGGTAGTCGTATCACCAGCGTTGGGGGTCAAGGTAATGGTGCGTCCATTTCGTAGATTCATACTGTTGGAACGAAGAAGATAAGTCGATATTAGGAAAGATTAGATATGAAGTAAATCGAATAGTCAAGGAAGTTTCAAAAAGTTTGGAAGTCAAGAGGTAGTAGTAGTTCTGGATGAGATATTCCTATTTCTATATGCAGGCTTGTTGGGCACAGTCATGTAACCCAACAATATTAACGTAGACCTGCATGGGCCACCACAAAAATATGTAACGCCCCAGTCCCAAAATACGTAGGACCGAGTACGTGAACATGCCAGCTGTACATATACGAAGAATACTCCAATATTAGAATTCTCGTATATACACATAAGCTGTAAATAAATAATCACAGGCCAGAATAACATATCTAATCTCATCACAGCTCAACACAGAAGATAACAAAATCCAAATGAATAAAGCAAAGTATCAAAAGATAGCCGGGTGAACATACTCACTCCAAACAGCTATGAAAAATAGTCTCACAAGATCGGAGTCCAACCTCCGCAAATAAAAAGAAAAGAGATGTAAAATAATGTCTACAACTGTCTCAGATAAGAAATAGTCTAGAACTCAAAAGGCACTGCCTCGTCATCAATGTAGGATAGCTCCAACGCCGCTCCGTACTCCTGTAGAAAATGTCTAAACCTGGAGAGATAACCAGGTCCTCAGGGGACATAGCAAGATACAAGAAAACACCATGCCGTATAAACTGTGATAATATAATAAGAGAAAAAGGTATGCATGCAATCGGGTTCCTGACCATTCTACTGAATATGCAGTTGAGATACATTCCTTCGACGCATGAGCCCTGGCTGAATATAGGATCCGGTATAGTCCCCACTTGGGCACCAGTGACCAAGAGCATGACGTTCAAAAACGACAGTGGCCAACCTGAGAGGCTCATACCTGTATCTCCAGCGGAGCTTTCGGGTTACAAGGGAAGTGCAATCGAAACCCATACGTCAGGTAATGTTCTCCCACCCAATGCCTAGTATCGTCATCTCCATGACTGACATGTACCTCTAGTAACCGCCAAGTCTTCTAGCATGCAATTCTATTGGTAGTTACCCCTATCCATCGTACGCTCCATACGTATCGGTGGCCAGCCGACTACGCGGATACGTGTCCTACATGTGACTCACATCTCGTGATACAATAAGTGTCAAGGCCGTATGAGATATACCAATACCTCAACATCAATGGGTGGTCACTAGACTAAGTCAATGTAAGAAAATAAATAAGACGAGATAAACGACCGATATAGTCGCTTGCACCCAAGTGTGACTTGGACGCACAGTTTAAATATTGAGAAATAAGAAATGCTGAAAATAACAACTGAAAATAAGAAATATAATAATCACAGAGTAAGGTGGCAAGGTATCTTGCCTGATGGTGCAAAGTGGCAAGCCTAAGAAAATCACAATGTCAGCCAAGAAACATCACAGTCTCCAAACAACTGGGCGCTGAAACAAACATCAAAAATACTCGGTGTAAAAGATATACCTAGGAAACGCCTGTCCAAAAGTCAAATTCTGGAACAGGGGCAAAATCGTAATTTTGGGTCAAAACGATATCCGCCGTTGGGCCTGCTTTGCACCGAAATACGTGCCAAAGTCTATGGTCTCTAAAGTCATCAAACTACATGTCTACAGTTTTAGTTTGAGGAGAGGAACTCAAGGGTATGTCCAGTTTTGGATTTCGATGAGCCGCGTACAAAATTGCCGTTTGAGTGGATCGCGGGCCCGCCAAAAAAGGGGTTCCGATTCGACCTTCTCAGAATCGAACCAAACTTGGCACACAGGACCAGAATTTTGATCCGGACCTGTTGGCGCAAGTTTCGTCTCGAATCGATGACTGTACACGAAGTTATGGGCAAGTTTGTAAAATGCCGATACGGGGGCATCTCGACGGATACGCGTTGGTTTCGTCGCGCACACGCGACGAAACTGAGTTCCGTCAGTTCCACACGTCAGCGACGTCTATATGCGCCTTTCGATCCTTATAGCGTGCGACCGCGTCGCCCGGTTTGTCGGAGCGCACGCCATATCGAACAAAATTCAAAAAATTAATACAATTTAACACTGGTTTTTCTAAACTTCAACATCAATCTACTTTTTACACGTAAATCGAAACGATGATCCAATAGATGCGTTGCGATCTCAGTTATGTTGTCTTTTACTATTTTCAATTAGTTCCTATAGTACATTAATGTACAGCAAGAAAATTGGCCGACAAGTTGTCATTTTAAACAGTTTTTAGTATTATAGAAAACAGATTTTTGTTCAATGTCGTCTCAATTTTTCGAGCAAGTCAATGGGTTGTTTTCGAAATCCACCTGGAGGATCTCGAAGAGGGTCAAGTCTACTTTCTAAAAAATCTTACGGATCAAAAATCGGTGCTATGAATAAAAGTTACACCGTAGGGAAGTAGGGTACCTTGAGTGGGAAAACTGCTCCGTGGGTGACGCGGGGCTGACTTCCGATGCTCCGTTCGTCGCGCACACAACTCCGTCTCTGGTGAAACCAACTCGTAAACGAAGAGGGTATGTTCTGCCGCAATCTTCGTTTTGGAAGATTAGGATTTTGAGGTTCGTGGAGGAAGTTATATATAAAACAAATTGGATGAAAACCTAATACTTATACTATTACTAATAGTAATTTGTGAACGCACGGGTGTTCACGGTGG